>OX393552.1:11399302-11999302 GCA_947650365.1 Chamaelirium japonicum
TTAAAGGGTAAATGTTCCGCTTTGTTATCATCTCACTCAGATCTCTTTAGCTGCCGTGATGTTGGGTTCGCTGGTGATGATCTCTGTATATAGGCGTTGTTTCCATTGCCTCTTCCATGTGTGATTGAAAATTAGAGAGCTCCCTATGAATGCAATGGCAATGCCATCTGGGTAAATCTCCCCGAAGATTGAGGTTTGTGTTGTTTTACCCACCGAATTATGGCTTGCTTCCTCAAATCCTTTCACTGTTTTTTTAAATAGGCTCCATTTTTTCATTTCCCCCTAATTTTGGCTATTGTTTACCTGTTTAATTGTGAGTGTGTAGTGGCATGAAGGAGGTCCTTCCCCCTGTTTTTGATTCCACACCAAACCCACCCCCGGTCACTACTTTGTCCTCTATCACTTGTCCTGTCCTCCACTTCAATGTGAGCTGATGTGGCAGGATTAGCGATTTCGGTAATCAAATTATTTTCGGGGGGTAGACAGGTGTGTTTCCTTAAATGAGAGAGGTGGAACCTCCCTCTATCTCCGGAACAGCTCTCCAGATTAATAACCGGATCGACACAAGAGAATTCTTTATTCAAATTTGAATTTGGATTATGGTTAGGTAAATTCATCAAATCCCTGTAATTGCTGGTCTCAGGAATTTCAGTCGCAAAAACATAGGCCCCGTTAACCATGCTTCCTATAGATATACTGAGATATTAACCTCGAAGGATCAACCTCGAAGGACATATTAAAGGAGATATCTGAGAAGGATCAATCTCGAAGGAGATGTTAACTGAGAGATTCACTGAGAGTTTATGATCCTCTAGGACAAAAGAAAGGTTTTTTTTGTCCCGCTCACAATCATTCTCAGCGTCCATTCAATGATAATGGTGCTATACGTCACTCCACGGCCACATGTCATCAGGCCCTCGGGAAACGGGGTTCTCAAGCACATGACAACCATGCGGACCACACATGTGGTCGATAGTCCCCGATTCGTCCCTTACCCTCCTATGGCAACAATGACGTGACTTCTTACGCATGCGCTCTAATGAGGGACTCTTCGGAAATCCGAGAAACGCCAGTCATTTAATCCCTCATACCAGTGAAGACCTGTCAACCTAGATGAATTTGAACCCTTTCTTGGGTATGTATCCGACCTACTGTTTCTAATTCTAAAAAAAATTATATTCAATTATAATGGTTTTTTAGATAACCAGCCTCCACTTCCATTCTAGGCATTAGGTCTACTAAGGGGGGTTACATTTAAACCCTTGCTTTGTCAAAGTATGTACATTTGTTGCTGCTACTCAAGATGGTGGTCTCTTTTTGTGTAATTCGAATGCAGTTTTGGTGTCCTTATTTGTTTGCGAGATTGCTGCAGACTTGAATTACAAGCAATATCATACATTATTGATTCGATTGTTGAGAGAGAGAGAGAGAGAGAGATGAGGAGAGAGAAGAGAGGGAGGGAGATGAGAGAGAGAGAGAGAGAGAGAGAGAGAGGAGAGAGAGAGAGAGAGAGAGAGAGAGAGAGAGAGAGAGAGAGAGAGAGTGAGAAGAGAGAGAGAGAGAGGGAGAGGAGAGACGAGAGGAGAGAGAGAGAGAGAGAGAGAGGAGAGAGAGAAGAGAGAGAGAGAGAGGAGAGAGATGAGAGAGAGAGAAGAGAGAGAGAGAGAGAGAGAGAGAGGAGAGAGAGAGAGAGAGAGAGAGAGAGAGAGAGAGAGAGAGAGAGAGAGAGAGAGAGAGAGAGATGTTACTGTTATTTTTGTGGTGGTGTGGGTTTTTTTACAAGAAAGCTATTGGTTCTCGAGAAAAGAATATTTATGTACATGCTTTTACTCTAATCTACTGTCTTAGATGTTTTTTAACTTCTTTCATGCTAGTGCTACTGCTGTTAGCGCTATTTCTAGTGTGTACTCGGACTACCTTCCTAGACCTATAATTCCTTCAGTGCTCTTGCATCAAATTATATGCTTGCCTTTTAGTTATGTGGATGACTGAAGTTCTGTATCGGTGTTGGTTCATCATCCATATTTTAAGTAAAAGTTCTCTTCTACTTAAAATAAGATAAGTTTGTAATAAGTCACATGTTCTCAAGTATAAGTCAACAACGATGCATTTCTTCTAAGGTACTTTATGAAGATACTTGATGCATCTTTATTTACTAACAACCAACAGGTTCCGTCTGTCTATCAAGATATGATTTTATCTGGATGCACTCCTGATAGAAAAGCTAGAGCAATGTTGCGTTCAGCTCTCAAATACATGAAGCAGACACTAAGTCAATAGCAGAGTCGACACAACTCCCAAGAAGCAAGTTCCATGGGCTTTAACTATTTTTCTGAGCTAGTTAACTCCAATTAAAGGTTCGTACTGTAGAGTTTTGTTACTAAACATATTTCATTTTATTACTGTAGAGTTTTGTTTTACCAAGGTGACATTAACTTGAATGATTAGGAAAAGTGAACGACCTATAATAATTATATAATTTACTAAACGTAGTAGGCAGCTTTAAGTACATGAGTGCGGTGATTGTAGCATTAAGATTTTAGCCTGCTTGAACAAGAAATAACATATTAACCCCCTTGTTGCATGGTTACTAGAACGGGGTTAGATGTGGAAATACTGGTCATAACTCCAAAATATTGTATTTGATGTTATAGTCATATAGATACATGATTTTGGTATGATTTGTGTATGTTTTTTAGTTAGTATCAATAACCAACATAAATCAAATATTGATGTGTTTCTTACAAGATAATACTGAAGTGTCAAAGCACGTACAATATTGTAGAGCATTGTCCTTCACGAAGGCGGACGGCCAAAATGTATAATTTTGGCTTCTCAAAATACAAATGTTTTTTTATACCAATGTGTATCAATTGTCATTTATCTTGTCTTTCTTATATGGAAGTATGCAATTTCCTTTGTCATCGCCTTTTTCTTTAGTAATTCTTTTATTTTCCTTACTGTCGAAAATGACATAATATGCCCATAAAAGAAGTATGTCTCGTCTATCTAACAAAGTTATTACAATATAAACTGATAACTCTAATGAGAGAGAGAGAGAGAGAGAGAGAGAGAGAGAGAGAGAGAGAGAGAGAGAGAGAGATAATTGATTATCTCACTCAATTGGGCAATGGCCCTGTATATGTTGTACATGAGATTGGGTCACCCTAGGTGAACATACCCCAAGAGAGGACTACTTAGCCTATACAATGCTAAGTATATACGCACTTTAACACCCCCCCTCAAACTCATGGTGGATCATACACCAAGAGTTTGCTATGGAGTAACGAAAGCACTGAGTAGCGTGTTTCTTCTTAAAGAAGTCTGTAAGCTACTCTGTAGAAGATACATACAGAAGTGAGGGCGTTTCGTCCTTGTAATGATGTCGTACGAAGTGACAAACAAACTCGATATGCTTTGTGTGCTCGTAGAACACCGGATTGCTAGCAATTTGAATAGCACTTATGTTATCACAATAAAGGGGAGTCGATGAGGTCAATTGAACACCTGTATCACCAAGTAGATGACCCAACCAAATAATCTCACACACAGTTCGTGCCATAACATGGTACTCGGCCTTAGTGCAGGAGGGTGAGACATTATCTTGCTTCTTGCTCTTCCGGGAGATGAGGGAGTCACCCAAGAAAATACTGAAGCCAGTGGTTGATTGTCAATTAGTAGGATCTCTTGCCCGGTCCTCATCTGAAAAGGAGTGGAGCTCAAAAGAAGAGGATGACACGACATCAGCAGGGAGCGAGTCAATGTACCCCAATGATAGCGAAGAATTCTCAACAGTGTGGCATAGTACATATATGTCCTCATGTGAGGCTGATATACAAAAATAGTCTATACATATGACTAACACCATGGTATCAAATTTCGGTCAAAATAACAAAATTTGGCAAAATATTTCGGTTTCGACCAGGACCGAAATGAAAAGCAGGGTCGAAACAGGGGACTTCGTCATTTCGGTTAAATTTCATCATTTTGGGTGAATTTCGGCGAAATTTGGGCCTAAAGCTTGGGGGTCCACTGAAACTGCATGGTTTTGAAAACTGTAGGCTGGTTTCGTTGACCATTTTGGTTGGATTTCATCATTTCGAGTGAATTTCGGTGATTTTCGACCAAATTTCGACAAAAGCTGGGGGGACTATTGAAAATGGATGGTTGAAGTTTGTGGGTTAGCTTTGTTGATCATTTCGATGAGATTTTGGCTTTTCAAAGATATTTTGTGCATTTCGACCGAAATGATTTTGGAAAACCTATGAGCTGATTTCGGTGGATGTGCCTATAAAACCCTTGAGTTTTGGTGCTGGGATAAGAAAACTTTGTTGGATTTTGTCATATTTTGCCAGATTTTGTTAGATTTCGGTGGACTCTATTCAGTCAAAGTCGGTAGTTGGCCCCTAGTGACCAAGGGCCGACTAGGACTAGTCGGCCATAACTTATTCTAACCCCTTTCCCCTCCCTAAACATATATGATATATAAATTAGCTTAAATATCAATAAATATATGATATTAGTCGGTCAATAACAATGCATGCCTTCACACTTCACAGCATGTGTATAAATACATAAGTAAAAAAACACAGTTGTATTGGCTTCATGTCCATGTTAGAAGACTCAGAACTAAGAATTCATCACAATATTTGTTTAATGATATTTAAATTGTGAACAACCCCAATTTTGATTATAGGGTTTATTTGGATATCAACAAATAAACAATAATTATTTGTCTATGTTTTTATCTCAGATTCTCAGGTCCTCAACAGATGATTATAGGCAAGAGCCATAGTTGCGACTTAAGACTTCAAGGCAATTCAAAAAAATCCAAACAAAATTGCTTGCAAAAACTCCTTGCAAAAAAAAAAAAATTGTTTGCAGAATGTCGCCTGGGGATTGGTCCTAGTCACTAGTCGGGATTCCGCCCAGTTATGAAAGAATCGGAATTAGTCGGTCGGTAAAATGGCGCATGGGGACTAATCGGGGACTAGTCGCCGACTAGTCCCAATTTTGATAGCATAGGGTGGACTAGATCTACTTCTGACTATTTATGTGGTTATTTTGAAACAGTCTTGCAATAATCTTTCATTATCTAAAATTATAGGATTACAAAACTCACCTCTAGATTAAATTCGAAGATGACACCAATAAGAGAGATTCTTCTAGAGATAAACATCTCTTCCATAAGAGATAAGCAGTTTGCTGTCTCCACGCCTTGGCGCTTTGGTCAGTCATCCATCACCTGGTCTGTATCCATGCTTATCAGTACCTCGAAAGCCGCCCTCTAGTAGCTCTATATCGAATTCCATCATTCTAAAATAGCCTCCTACTGGCGGCACTCCAACCACGCCCATCAGTGCCTTGAAAAGTTACCTGCCGCTGGCACTCCAACCATGCTCTCAGCAGTTAGATCAGTTGCCCATCGGCAGCTTTGCCCTTGCGTTCATCAGTTCCTCGAACAATTGCCTATCGGTTGCTTTGACTCTCTTGGAACCTTGTTCCTAGTTACTCACTGCATGTTGCCCGATGTCTCCGTGCATATCCATCTAGTATCATAGCCTGCCAGCTCAGTGTCGTGGTAGCGTACGTCGCTGCCTGTCATCTCTTGGCCTGATGCCTTGGAGTATCGCTTCCACGATAGACCTCTCATCTGCACTCATTCTAGTGTTTTCCCTATGGTCATCAACAGCACTCTGCTGATCTCTTGCTCAGCGACACACCGCTACCCCACGATGGGGGTTTTGATTTGCCGCTGATATGATCGTGGGTGGTTTGCGACGACCTTCCAACTAGAGCGCCTGCTGAATTACATTGCAAGGAGAAGAGTTGGGAGGAAGGCAGTGCCAGACTCCTCATCAAAAAGGGATGACTTTTTTTCCCCCTCCTGTGTAACAGTTGTTGGGTCTAGGGTATTTGACCCTTGCACTTATGGGCTGGCCAATCCTAATCTCTCTTTGGCAATCGGTGCATGTTATGGACACTGATTGTGATCGGGCCTCAACTTCTTTTAAATATGGGTAAAATGGGGTAATAAACGGTATGGCAATAGGATTAAAACACTATAGTCAGGGCGCTTAATTTTGACGAAATAGAAGGCTTTCAGAGCAAGAGTGACGGGTGTAATAAATTCGACATGAAGGAACATTAATTTGAGGCTTCTGGACCTAAATAGGCATCCCTCATCTTTCTTGTTTTTTGTCTGTATGTTTTTTCTCCTATGTAATACTCTGAATTCATGCCAAATAGCCTACCTAGGTACCCCCTCCTCTGCCTCTTTATCTGCCATGTATTCTTCATTATATGTAATTCTTCAGAAAAAAAAAAAAATTGAGGACATAATGGTTCTTACTTCTTAGAGAGAATTTAGGAATATGTTTCTCCTTAGTAGACAAGTGAGGGTAAAGTTCTTTGGTTTGGCTAACAGGATTATACTCGAACAATTGATCGAATTCATTCAACAAAGGGAAGACAAATGAGAGGTCTGGATCGACCGTTTGGATTTACAAATAAGGTTAGAGTCTTCACTTGCACGGTGGAGAGAAATGTTTCACTTTCCTTCCACGTTCAACATGTAAGTATCCTAAGCATGTGAGAGAGAGAGAGAGCTTGTAAGTATCCTAAGCATGTGAGAGAGAGAGAGCTTGTAAGTATCCTAAGCATGTGTGTGAGAGAGAGAGAGAGAGAGAGAGAGAGAGAGAGAGAGAGAGAGAGAGAGAGAGAGAGAGAGAGTTGTTAGTCTTTGCCCATTCCATCACATGTGCTGAGTTCAATTGCATGAGCATATACTATTCATAAACTGTATTATGCAATTTGTACCCATCACTTGCTTCTTGTACGATGGCATACTTGAAAATTAACACTATCATCAGACCAGATTGGATGATGATGCGTAAAAAAAGAATGAACGGACATGATGTGTATCTGTTTCGAGGAGAAAGTAGCCATGAAGCCACCTTTGCGAGTTCGTTGGCTCAAGCAGGGGAGAGCCACTCCAAGATGAAGATATGCGCAGGTTCCAGATACAAGAAGTTGGCCCCTCGTGAATACATTCATTCAGACAATTATTAAACTCTTATAGATTGGGGGGGGGACATCTCCGCCGTGAAATGTTAGTTTTCTACTTCACCATGACGACAAGCCCGCCATTATCGAAGTGGTATTCCGCCAAAGTGCGGTAACAATTCCTTTGAATATCATCATCACAACATAACTCCAACTGAGGATGTAGACACAAAAAAAAAAATCTTATTATTCTACAGATCTTGTTTATGTATGTTTCTGCCCAAATTACTTTGTGCATTGCATGTGATCAAGTTTGTCATTGATTGTATGGTGCTAGCAATGCTGATGGAGGACTTCCATCCTCACCTGCTATTGACTTTGTTATGACAAAGTCACCAATTATAACAAAGGGTGAGGTTGATGGCATGTCATGCCCCAAATTTTCGGCGGCCGAAGGAAATTCATAAATGACTTGTTTTTTTTTAAAAAAAATCACACCGTGGGTTTTTGGCGACCGACGGAAATTCGGGGCGTGACGGCATGTGGGATCCTGTGAAGTCAGCACTTGATGAATTGGAAGGAAGGTGACTGCTTGTGGAACCTGGGCAACACATTTTTGTCAAATGACCCCTGATGGAAAGATTCTGATGTTTGGTGGACCTTGTTGTCAAAAGGGTCTATGTTGAAGACTTGTGGCATGGGGTATAGGAGTTTTGACATAGTAACTGATCTGTTTGGGTGCTTTTTTTCAGAGTCTCCTAAGTCTGATATTTTTCCAACTTGACGTAGCGGAAGGGGAAGAAAATCTGCCCGGAAAAGCCGGTGGTACCAATCGGTATATCAGAAGCATAAGAGAACACGCCTCGAAAACCCGGAGGTGCTCTGATACCACTTGACGTTGCAGAAGTTAAAGAAAACACGCTTGGGAAAAAGTCGAGGCGTGAGAGCGAACATTGCCAACCTCTTCGATAAAATCTTGGAATCCACCAAGGATTATTCGTATTATCCATACGATTATGGATAACTAATGTATTATATGTATATCCTTATCATGGTATGATGATATTAGGGCTAGGAATAGGCTTGAATCTTGCCTAGGCTCGATTGAGCCTGACCCATTTGGAACGGGTTGTGACTATATCCCAACCACTATATATGGGCTTGGACTTATAGTTTGGGTCCGAAACGAAAACGGGATGGGTTTGGATATGTATAGGCCTTGTTGGAATCCGGCCTACTTTTATATTTGGGTCAGGTTTACCCGACATATCTAGGTATGTACTTTTTCTATTTGTTGAGATAACGATCGATTGGAGAAAATCTTGGAGTTTTTTTAGTCATTGTTAGCTTATAGCACAATTTATAAAATAATTACATGTATTTTTGTAGAATAAGAAAAATATGGTAAATAACTCAATTAATGCCAAATAACGCCACCAAAAAAAGTTAGTCATTTAAGCTTTTGGGTCTGGGCCTAGTTCAGGCCCGAATCGTTGAGATGGGCTTGGACTTGGGCCTTATCTTTAAAGTCCGATACAAAACAGACTCTTGCTTAGACCGAAGAAACAATATGGGCCAGCACTCGGGCTTGTTGAGTTCGACCGTGACCCATTGCTATACTTTAATGAAATTATAGTGAGGTACACTTTATGGATCATCATCCTCCTCCAACTCTTATCACATCAAGATGGGGGATAGAAGATAGGTAAAATCAAGGAGCTATGAACTGGATATTAACCCTCTAACATTGGTGGTGAAGACCTGACCATGGAACTTGTCAACATGAGAGTCAATACCAAGGAACTAAGAGGGTCTGTTCGACTATAGGAGAAATGCTATTCATACCGAAACTTTTACCGAAAGAGTCTCATCAAATGGCGTGTCTCGATCACAGTCGTCCGTTTTACTCAGCCTAGACTAGTGATCGCACTCCGCTCGAAGCGACAGGTAAAAAGGGGCGCTGCAAATAGATGCCGCGTCATTCAGTAACTCTTTCGGTAAGAGTTTCGGTATGAATAGCTTTACTCTTTCGGTAAGAGTTTCGGTATGAATTGCTTTTCTCGGACGATAGATACATATTGGTAACACAGTTTGAGCTCATGCAGCTGGGACGCAATCCTCCACGGAACGAGTCCAAACGAAGAAGATAGAAGGTAGGATTTGACAGAAAGAGTTGCATTTATCTATGTGGCACATTTTATAGGTCAAATAGCTGAAATGAAAACATTTTCCGGCATGGATATTTAGTAATATGAGAATGCCCCCTTTGAAGCGGACAGTGAGAAATGGTATTCAACCAGATAAGTTTACAGACAGTTTACATGGCAGTGATCACAGTCGTTTGTAATTGAAAAATGCTATTCAATCAGATGAGTCTACAAACAAGTTTACAGACGGCTTACATGGCAGCGATCACAGCCGGCGGTTTACACCGAGGCCCTACTAGTGAATGACACTTAGCTTGGACTGGCAATCAAACAGACAACTGACAATAATTACAAACGACTATGATCATTGCCACGTAAGTGGTTTGTAAACTTGTTTGTAAACCCATCTGGTTGAATAACATTTCTTTTCTATGTAATTAGAGAAATGCTACTCTCTGTCTCTCTCTCTCTCTAATGTAATCCCAGTGACTGTACCTAGATATGACCCAAATATTGGACACTAGCAAGATAAGAACAGTTGTCACTGTCAATAGCTTGTCATCTTCCAAACCTAAAAGTTCCCATCTATAGTACTAAACCACAGAGAGGCTTACGCCAGAGCTGAAGACTCTCTTGGACTCATTTAGTGATACTAAAGTCCTCACATGGTTAGGTGCCTCTTACTTCACCAAAGTGAAAGAAGGCCCCAAAGGTCGGGCCAAAATGGCCGGTAGCCGGTGGATAGCGTCTAGACCGTACGATGTGGAATCAGTGGCCACGATGTATGCGTTGCTCCCTTATGACCAAAGTGGAGCCCTTGCACATCAAGGCCGTAGCTTTTGTATCGCATGCGTCTAGACGCCACTAGTATGTTACTGGCCGATTTCGTTACTGGAGCAGAGTCGAGTCCTAACACGTAGCTCTCACTGATCTGACCAAAAGCTTCAATTAGTTATAGCTGTTTCAACCAACATGTCCTAATCTAAGATGTGATTTCTTGGAAGCAAGTGCGAGAAATTTTCGAGCGAAGTCGCAACCCTAGTCTCGGATTGCCCACCAAGTCCGGGCACTCGGAAGTAGGGACGGAACTATGCATGGCCAAGGCGGGGCATGCCTCCCCTAAATTATTATTATTTTTTTAAATTTTATATAGTAAAAGTCTTGAATCTTAGTCTATAAATTTTCTTTCGTTCATGTTTTGCCTCCCGTTAGATAAAATTATTATACCTTGGTCCCTCCTAATATAAAATCATAGTTCCCTCACTGCCCCCCCCCCCCCCCCCCCCCCACCCCGAAGGTCAATGTTTCTGAAAGCAGTTGTTGTTTTCTGCCTTGACGGCAGGTGGAAACCCTTGATAAGACTATGGTGTGAGTTATAGGGAGCAGTTGTGGGCTTTTCTTTAGATTGTTTGGGGTTTGTACAACTTTTTTTTTCTTTTTTGGGGTAAATATTTATAGGGCTTAACTAACACTGTCTCTTGCATGGATAGGTGAAGAATTTAGGTCATGCTTCTTTGTCCCAATATGATTAGACATATCCATGGCAAACAGTTCTAAAATTTACAATAGTATCTATTCTTAGATCACTTAGCAAAAAAGATTTGGTACTCAGAATAAAATTTATTTCGGTGGTCGGTGGCAGGTGGCTTGCTCTTAAATGCCCCGATATGCGGCGCAAGGTGCATTCAAGGTCCCACTCATGAACTATATGTTAGTTGAAACTTTGATCTTAACCATAAAATAGGGAAATTTTATTCATATCCCAAAAATGATGCCCCCCACCACACATACACGCATGCACGCTGCGCAGGGATGTCGGTGGAGCAGTAGGTCGGTAGCGGCATCGGGTGAGCATCGATGGCCAGTAGCCAGATGTCGGTGTTGGTAGCATTAGGTGATAGGCAAAGGCTGGTGTCGACTGGGGTGGTCGAGGGCGCAGAGAGGAGGGGGAGTCGCAGGTAGATTTTGGAAGGGGGGAGGGGGGCATGTTTGGCTGCAACTTGGCCTGGTTGAACCTAACCCAACTCGATCTTGATTTTACTGAAGTATGGGTTGGGTTCGGGCGGAAGAAGTAAACCCGAATTGAATTTGGGTTGGGCTCGAGCCAAGGGGTCGGGCAACCCTACTCAATCCGAACACTAGTTGAGTTAATTGTTGTGGATTAGTGATTAGTCCCTATAACAAATTTCCTTAGGTTAAGGAGGGCTAATGCTAGCCGTTAGCGTTAAGTCCCTCTATGCCGTTCCCAATTGTGCTCGGAAGAGTACTTTTACACACAACCACGACATATGCATCTACCCTTTTTACATTCAATCCGATTGCGCTTTTTCTTGTCCAGGGACAGGATGTGAAATGGAGCTCGTTTGTGTCATTATAAGTCGGAACTTGTTATAGGACTGATCACTAAGTCCCCTTTTTTTTTTATTTGAGTGGAAAACATGTTCATATGATTTATTTTAAAATTTTATTGGGACGAAACTTCGTCATCGGGAAACAAGAATTTTTTTTTGCTTTGTGGGGATTTCACTGCAAATGCTGAGTAGGACATCTAAACCGTTGATGGAAGAATAAAGAGCCGTCTGATTATACTTTACACACAATCACGATCCGTGCATTGCACTCATATCATTTTTGTATACAATCAGACTACTCCATTTTTTCGTATATATTAGGAAACAGTCCAGATGCCTCACTCATCAACTGCAGCGAAATCCCCACGCAGCAAAAATGCTCTCCATAAAACATGTAGCCACTCCACATTTTGTGCCCACAAAAATTAGGGCAAAATTGGTTCTTAAAACACACCAAGTAAAAAGGAAGCTCTTAGCATACCCAAAACGATTTTGGTTTACCTGTAAATTTGAATGATTCCTCGGACAAACTAACTGAAGATCACAGAATTCCCAGAAAAAGATCACAGGGTTAAGGTATCAAATTTTAGGCTCAAGATGGCTTCTTGATGGACCTTCAGCTATGACAGATTAAACATTACATGGCTGATTGGGAGGTGACCGACGGTGATAACGGCGGGTGGTGGTGGTGCCGGTCGGTGGTCGACGGCGACAGGCAGAGTGGCGATGGCGATGGGCGGGACGGCGACGACCAGTGGTGGGCGGCAATTGATGGTGATGGTGGCATCCCCCTAGTATTTATCCCATGGTCCAATACTGGATTGAAATGGAATGCGTCACGTGTCGCTCCCAAAAGCATTAGCGATTGAAAGGGGAGACTGATCATCAGTGGAACGGAGTAATGCAGAAAACAACCGAGTCCATTCCCAACAATTCGTGAGAGTTTGGGGTCATTTGGGAAAAAACTCTCTAGTTTAACACAAGGAGATATCATGTATTGCTATGAGTCATGACTAGGGTGGCAGTGGACTCTGAAAATCTGACCCAAACCTGATCTGAAACAACGGTTATGGGTACAAATTTTGTACCTGAAACATGATTTGCATAGGATATGGGTATAGAAACTATACCCAATTAACTTTAGGGTATCAGTCTGGGTACCTCATTACCCATATACTTGGAACCGGAAACCCCATTGTCCCTCTAACTTGTGTATACTAGTCAATACAGTCATATATCCAAATTCTAACCAAACTCATATCCCTACCCTAACTTGTACTTTACTAAAACCACTGTAATAAGAAGCAAAAAGAGCTTCTTCATAATGCAATGCGATATCTTGTTATTTTTTCCTCAAGTAATTATATATGTGATGGAGAAAAGGAGACAATTATACCATATTCACACCAAAAACCCGAACCAAAGCCAAAAACCCAAAACCCGATTAAATATGGATCGGGTATGGGCCATGTCATATCTGAACGGGTAGGGTCCGACCCGAACCTGGCCGATTGCCACCCCTAGTCATGACACACGGTAAGGTTTTTTTATTTTTTGTGTAAATAGAAAGGTGAAAAGAAGGAAGATAAAAGAAAAAAAAGAAAAGGGATAATGTGCGTAAGGTCCCTGACAACAGATCACTATAGTGGTAAAGACCGACAGTAAGATGCCCTTGCACTAGGTCCTTTCGTTTGGAAAAAAATCCATTTTACTCTTTGACCGTTTGAAAAATAACCATTTTACCCCTACTCGTAGCTGTATAATTAAATCACGTGAAGAGTAACATTGAGGTAATATAGAGTAACATTTGCTACAGTGATTTTATTGTAGCAATTTTTTTTTTAAAAAAAATAAGATTTGATAATTTTTTTTTTTTACTATAGTGAAATCCTTGTAGCAATTGTTACTCTTTTATCACGTACCGAATTGTTACTCTTTGCTACCACTGTAGCAATTGTTGCTCTTTATTATCAAATTGAGTGACAATTGCTATAGTGCAATTCCTGTGGCAATTGTTACTCAATTCGGTAATAAAGAGTAGCAACATAGTTATTTTACTATAGTAATTTTTTTAATCTAATTTTTTTTAAAAAAATTTGTTACAGTGAAATCACTATAGCAAATCCATGGGTCAAGCTCTGTAGCGACAAGGACAGAGATCCATGCACTAAGGGGTAATTTGGTTATTAAATGGGGATAAAAGTCACGTGTGGGACTTGCTCCAGCTATATCTTTTTCTGAATAAACATAGTGAAACATTATTTTGTTGCCTGTCCTTTCTCTGAAACTGATCTATTGTCGGGGTCTCTCACTAAATCCCAAAAAAAAATAAAAACCACCGAAAGACATGGAATGTGACACGTGTCCCCTCTCATGTCCGTGCGACCACATGTGACGTAAGAGTACACCGAGATCAAAGGGTCAATGACAGATGTCAACCGCTTAGTTGCTTCTGCGTCACAAATTTTACTCACCCAATGATTATGGAATTCGGCATTCTTTGATAATACGGACAAAGATTCCTTAGGGTTGAAACTTGGCACCTACTTTCAAAACGTCAATGCTACCAAACGAGGTCAAATTATATATGATGAGAGAGAGAGAGAGAGAGAGAGAGAGAGAGAGAGAGAGAGAGAGAGAGAGAGAGAGAGAGAGAGAGAGAGATGTCCTTTCGTAAAAATCATCTGGGCCTATGTTAGGGGCAATGTTGGCATTCTATCATAGCCCTAATCGGCCAAGTGGTCATCGCCGTCATTTGGGCTATTTGGTTGGAGAGGAATGAGAGGATATTCTAACAGAAGGACCGTCCTCTCCAAGATCAAAATACTTGTCGAACTGTGGTTTATACTTATACCGGCTAGGGCGGCTTGCCCCTGTGTCTTTTTTTCTCTTTGTTTAAATTGATCATTTTGGATCGAGCTTTACGCATACGTTTCTTTTTTAATCCATAGGTAGGATCAATGCCTAAACACCCCCCTCCCTCCCCCAACCGAGAGATTTTTAAAAAAAAAATTAAGAGAGAGAGAGAGAGATCTCCTTACATACATGAATGGAAGGTAAGTTGAAGCATGCTTCAAACTTTAATATATATATATATATATATATATATATATATATATATATATATATATATATATATATATATATATATATATATATATATATATATATATATATATATATATATATAGAGAGAGAGAGAGAGAGAGAGAGAATACGGGGTATGAGCTGACAGCCCATTTGCTGAAATGGGCTGTCAGCAGGAGCCGTCCGATTGGATGATCACCACCGTTCAAAAAAAAAAAAAAAAACCAACTGCTGTTACAACCCTTTCTCTCTCTCTCTCTCTCTCTCTCTCTCTCTCACGAGCTCGAGCAGCAGTCTCTGTTAAAACCGCTAGACCAGGACCACCGGCGAGCCCCGACCCCTCCGGCGGCCTCCGTCCCCACCCGGCGGACATCCGACGAGCCCCCGGCGGACATCCGACAGACACCCGGCGGATACCCGACCCCCCGGCGGACCACCGACGAGCCCCGACCCCCTCCGGCGACCCTGTCCCCCTCCGGCAGCCCTCCGACGCCCTCCGACAGCCACCCCGGCGCCGCCGGGGTGTTTGCCGGGATGTCGCCGGGGGTCGGGTGTCCGCCGGGATGCTGCCGGGTGGGGACGGAGGTCGCCGGAGGGGTCGGGGGTCGCCGGAGGGCTGCCGGGTCGGTGAGGGGGCTGGAGGGGTACGGTGGTTTTAACAGAGGCTGCTGCTCGAGCTCGTGAGAGAGAGAGAGAGAAAGGGACAGCTGTGTGTTAACAGCTGTAACAACAGTTGGTTTTTTTTTTTTTTTTTGGACGGTGGTGATCATCCAATCGGACGGCTCCTGCTGATAGCCCATTTCAGCAAATGGGCTGTCAGCTCATACCCCGTATTATATATATATATATATATATATATATATATATATATATATATATATATATATATATATATATATATATATATATATATATATATATATATATATATATATATATATATATATATATATATATATATATATATATATATATATATATATATATATATATTGAAAAATCACTCAGTGAATAAGGGGGGATTCGGCATAGACCCCTACCAGTAGATTAATAATGAAACATTTTGCCAGCCATTCTTTTTAAAAGTCCATGGACTTAGTTGGCATCACACAATTTGGCCACCATTTTTGTCTCCCAAACTTAAAATGCCTTCCTCCTCCTCTTTCTCCGCCTCCCACGATAAACACGTCCTGTGGAGATATCTTTGTCTTATCCTCGACTACGACTTCCAACCTTATTAATATTTGAGTGCTGAGAACCTATGCTTTTAGAGAGCTAGGCTTCTCACTTATGCACGCGCATGTCCCATACAAAGTGTTTTTCTTTTTTTTCTTTTTATATTCTCTTTCATACAAAGTGCTTTTCTTTTCCTTTTTATTATTTTTATATGCTCTTTCATTGTGTGGATAAATTGGTAAGGGTATATGCCACCACCCAGTCCTACTTAAAAAATGTTGAAGATGGCTGGACACGAACCATCTCTCTTTCTCTCTCTCGGGTTTAGAGTTTAGACGGTTGACAAAGCAGGTGATGTGCACGATCCAAGTCGTGCGCACGACACACCGATGGACTAGGTCATGCGCACGACATTTCCGAGATTTCAGAAAAAATCGTTGCGTTCTTTTTGGCCCGGGCGACAACCCTGGTCGCTCGAGCATCAGCAGAGTCGTGCGCACGACTTGCTCAGGTCATGTACATGACCTGTTCGGTCCGCGATCAGATCAATCCTGACTCATTTTGGACTTTAGTTTTGATCGTTGGATCATAATTTCGGGAGAGAGCTTGTGTGGGACCCTTGTATACATATTCCCTCAATATATAAGTGGGTCTAGGGTTTTGGGGAAGGATGATGAAATATTGTTCTCTTTGAGGAAGACTTGGAGAGACCGAGTGTTTGGAGAAAAAGGAGGTGCTCTAGGTGAAGGGATTGTTGGGTGTGTGTTTTAAAACCACACAAAGGAATGGGCTTTTAGTCCCATATCGGTAAGGGGAAAAATCCCCTACCAACTTAAATAGGATTCCCCACTTCCCCCCACTAGTCATCACACTAGAGGAGGGGCTCCACTAGCCCACACACGCGCGCGCGTGTGTGTGCCGTGCGGAGCCGAGCCGGGCCGGGCCGGGCTTGGGCTTGGGCATGGGCTGGGCGGCGCGTGTGTGTGCGCCCGCGGACCCGGACACGATAGCACCTCCGAAATGGGCTGGTCCGCACCTGCCCTATTTTTACTTTTTGCTTTTAAGTCCTCCACTATTTATTATTTACCATTTGGGACACTAGCCGTTACGCGAGAAGCGCTGCATGCTAGCCGTTACGTACAGGCTCGCTGCAAGCTGTAACGTGCGAGGTTAATGGGCTTAATCGCAGCCCATTAACCACTCCCCTCTTTCAGCCTCCCATTAACAGCCCGAGGCCTATATAAGGCCCGGTGCAGCTATGGGATTTACACACTCCGAAAATCGGAATTCCTCCCTGCTTGCTGCCTCTCTCTCTCTCCCATTCTCTCGTGCCGTGTTGCTGTGGTGCTGCCCCTTTGCTCCGAAGAGACTTCCTCTCTCGGACCAAAGCCTTGTTGCGGTGCTACCTCCCGGCCTCGAGAAGATCGTCATCGAGTCGCTGGGTTCCTGAAAGTCTACGAGGTTCGCAAAGCCTTCTTGGAGTCGTGCCGACGAGAAGGAGGTCGCCTGACCGGGGTCGCCGTATCTCCGAGAACAATTGCCACGAGACCCGCACGAGGGGGGCAATAAGATTCTTGGGACAGTGCCTAGCACGCTTCGACCACAGGCCAGAGTTTCTAACTCTTATTCTGTCCTAATATTAGATTTAAAATAATTGACTAGCATCTAATAGAGAAATCTAAATAATTAGATTATTTTAGATAGATTATTTCTCCCTTTTAGAAAAGTTCGGCAAGGTGAATGACGGTTCCATAGAACCCGCTCTGCCTTGGCAAACAATTTCTAAAAGAGATTTGTGACTTGTCCTTGTTTGTGAAAATAATATTTGCTAATAAATTTTAATACTAATTTGCTTAAATCCTAAATTTGCTAGTTTAGAACGATTAGATATCCAACAATCCAAGAATCTTATTGTAATTTAATCGTTCATAAGTTATTTTCTTTGCAACGTGCTCACTAAGTTAGCCTACGTGATCATCTATTAGTCTTTATTTCGTGCTACCTATTAGTTGCTACTAATTACAAAACTATTTTCTACAAAAGCAAATTAGAAGCATAGATTATAGAAAAGACTAAAAGTCGTCATTGAAATATTCCACTGCCTACGGTGTCTAGAAAGGCTTGTCAAACCGGCATTAAATTGCCCAAGGTAGCTTGGTATTTGAGCGAGCCTAGTGCTCCACCTCCTACCTGGAGCCCATCTGGCCGTTAGGATTTGGAAGTTTCATTTGGACTTCTAAAAGTCGAATCTATCTAGGTGTACTTTAAAATTGACAAAACTTGTTTTTCAATCCACAGATTTCAACTCCTAATTTTGGTCCGAAATGGCCTCACCAAACCGTGAAACCCTTAGTGCTAAACCCGAGAAGTTTGACGGGTCTAACTTCAAGAGGTGGCAAAACCAGATGCGATTCTGGCTAACCACACTTGGGTTACTGTCAGCCATAGGTGAAACCGTACCAGGAATATCCAACGGGTCCAGCCAAACTCGTCGTACCCGAGCCTCCACTTCTCAACCTGAATCTGAACCAACTTTTGGTATTCCCACTAGGACCCCAGAAGAAATCAACTACCATGGCCTTCATAGGATCCTAGGGGCCTTATCTGATAGATTATACGATATCTATTATACCATTCAAAACCCTAAGGACCTATGGGATACCCTAGAGCGTAAGTATGGCCTAGATGATGCTGGAGTAAAACGCTTCAAAGCGTCTGACTTCAACAGCTTCAAAATGGTTGACTCCAAACCCATGAATGATCAGATTCATGAGTTTGAGAACCTAGTCCAACATCTGAAGACTAATGGTTCCACCCTTGATGAAACCTTCCAGATAGCCTGTCTTATAGATAAACTACCTGCTTATTGGTCTGAATTCTCTAAGCACCTAAGTCATACCCAAGGTGACCTAACCCTAACTCAAGTTCTAAACTCTATTAGAATTGAGGAGCAACATAGGCTCAGGGAAAAGGGATCCTCTGAATCCAAACCCAAGGTCAACAACGTAGAGGGTCAACCATCTAAACCATTCCAAAAACCTAGACATAAGTTCCAGAAGAAACCCTTCCACCCTAAGCCTAAGCCATATACCAAGAAGCCATACCATAGCAACCATAACCCAAACCATCCCAAGGACCAAAAGGAGGAAGGAGTGCGATGCTGCTACGTCTGCGGTCGGACCAATCACATGGCCAACCAATGCTTCTACAAGAAGACAGCACCACCTCCAAATCCAAGAAGAAATGGTCCAACGCCACCCGGCTCCCAAGTCAACATGGTGACCTCTGGAGCTGGCTCTTCTGGGACCGCTTTCAGGTCTGTTCTCTTCACCCCTGAAGTTAACATGACCTTTCAAGCATTTGATTGGTGGATTGACACAGGAGCTAACATTCATGTTTGCTCTGATCAATCTTTGTTTTCCACCTATCAGGTCTCAGGTGGAGGAGCTGTAAGCATGGGAAACAATGCTGAGGCTCGTGTGCTAGGGATAGGACGAATCGACCTGAAGCTGACGTCGGAGAAGACCCTAACCCTGCGCGGAGTCCACCACGTTCCGGAGATTAGGAGAAACTTAATTAGTGGGTCCTTATTAGTCCAACAGGGCTATAAGCTTGTATTTGAGTCCAATAAAGTTGTAATAACTAAAGGAATGAATTTTATTGGAAAAGGATTTCTTTGTGATGGCTTATTTAAATTAAATGTCTTTAATCCTTCGTCTACAATTCTGAATGTTGAGTCTTCGGTCACTTGGCACCAAAGACTAGGTCATGTAAATTATAATTCAATTAAGAAACTCATGACCTTAAATATCATTCCCAAATCCGATACTAGGAATCTCGACAAGTGCGAGATATGCGTAGAAGCCAAACAACCTAAGAAATCTTTTAAAACTATCGATCGAGACTCCCATATACTTGAATTAATTCACAGCGATGTCTGTGATTCTGGGAGAACCTCGAGAGGTGGCAATAGATATTTTGTAACGTTCATAGATGACGCTTCAAAATATTGCCACCTCTACCTTATTAAAACTAAGGATGAAGTTCTTAGTAAATTTAAAATTTACAGAGCACTGGTTGAGAACCAATTAGACGAAACCATTAAGATCCTTAGGTCAGACAGAGGAGGGGAGTATACCTCAAATGAGTTAAGTGAGTACTGTGATGACTATGGAATACTCCATGAAGTCACAGCTCCTTACACTCCCCAATCCAACGGTGTAGCGGAAAGGAAAAACAGAACCCTAATGAACATGGTTAATTCCATGTTACTAAGCTCTGGAGCGCCAGAGAACTTGTGGGGGGAAGCCCTAATGACGGCTTGTTTTATCCTTAACCGCATTCCGTTCAAACATAATGACTTGACCC
The DNA here is from genome assembly GCA_947650365.1 of Chamaelirium japonicum. Taxonomy (NCBI): domain Eukaryota; kingdom Viridiplantae; phylum Streptophyta; class Magnoliopsida; order Liliales; family Melanthiaceae; genus Chamaelirium; species Chamaelirium japonicum. The sequence goes on from OX393552.1 coordinate 11,419,437, forward strand.
CATACGAAGTATGGAAACATAGGAAACCTAACTTAGAATACCTAAAAGTGTGGGGGTGCCTAGCTAAGGTAAAAATCCCCGATAACAAAAGGAAGAAGATAGGACCTAAGACTGTAGATGCCATCTTTATTGGCTACGCTTCAGACAGTAACGCTAATCGTTTTTTAGTGTTTAACTCTGAAATAAGCGAAATAGCCAATAACACCATAATCAAAGCAAGAGATGCTTCATACTTCGAAAACATCTTTCCCTATAAGACTAGGATCAACACTAGGATTAATACTAATAACCAGGCCTCCAGTTCTAATCAGGTGACTCAGATCGAACCTGAAGTCCAATTAGAACCTGAAGACCAGACTGAACCGGTAACCCAAACCGAACCTAGGAGGAGTAAACGTGCCCGTGTAGAGAAAGTCTTTGATGACTTCTATGCACTTATGGTGGAGAACTCCCCCTCCACCTATACAGATGCAATGAAGTCCATAGACTCACCTTTTTGGAAAGAAGCCATAGATAACGAGATCCAATCCATACTTCAAAACCATACCTGGGAACTCACCAATTTACCTCCTGGTTGTAAAACCATAGGATATAAATGGGTGTTTAAGAAAAAGCTTAGACCCGACGGTACCATAGATAAATTTAAGGCACGACTTGTAGCCAAGGGCTTTACCCAAAAACCAGGGATAGACTACTTTGATGTCTACTCACCTGTCGCTAGGATAACCACGATTAGGATCCTCATCGCCTTAGCTTCAATATATAAGCTAGTCATACATCAAATGGATGTAAAGACTGCTTTCTTGAATGGCGACCTTAATGAGAAAATATACATGGACCAACCCGAGGGATTTACTGCACCTGGACAAGAGGGAAAGGTGTGTAAGTTAATTCGATCCCTCTATGGACTTAAACAAGCTCCAAAACAATGGCACATGAAATTCGATGAAGTTATCTTATCCTATGGATTTGATATCAATTCAACGGATGAATGTGTATACCATAAAGTAGATGGTAATAATATTGTCATTTTATGTTTGTATGTTGACGATATTCTGATATTCGGTTCAAACATACAAATCATAAATGATATCAAACAGTTTTTGTCCCAAAACTTTGACATGAAAGATTTAGGACAAGCCGACGTTATTTTGAACACTAAGATCATTAGGAAGAACAATGGTTTAGTGTTATCCCAATCCCACTATGTCGAGAAAATCCTTAGGAAATTTTACGACCCCGATTGCCAACCGGTATCCACACCATATGATCCAAATACCCATCTAACAAAGAATACTGGACTTCCTAGACTACAGAGCGAGTATGCTCAAATCATAGGATCGCTAGGTTTTCTAGCAAACTATACTCGACCCGATATCGCTTACGCGGTAAATAGACTTAGTCGTTATACGTCTAACCCAAATTTGTCCCATTGGAATGCGTTAGAAAGAATTTTTAGATATATTAAGGGAACCATATCATACGGTCTCCACTATAGTAGATATCCAGCTGTATTAGAGGGATACTCTGATGCTAACTGGATTAGTGACTCAATAGATATTAAGTCCACAACCGGATATGTATTCCTACTAGGAGGTGGAGCCATATCTTGGAAATCCACCAAACAAACTGTTATAGCTAGGAGTACTATGGAATCAGAAATGATAGCGCTAGATACCACTAGCACAGAAGCAGAATGGCTTCGAGATCTCCTATATGAGATCCCATTGATAGAAAAGCCTTTACCGGCTATATCTATCCATTGTGATTGTCGATCAGCTATTGATAAATGTAATCAAGAAAACGCTGATGTAAAAATAAATCGACATCTAAAAGTGAGACATAGATCTCTCAGATATAAGATGAAAAATCAAATAATTGCCCTAGACTTTGTTAGATCCGAAAAGAATTTGGCGGATCATCTAACTAAGGGCTTATCTAGGACAGTGGTCTTAGAATCGTCGAGGGGGATGGGATTAAGCCCATAAGAAAAATCACCGCAGTGGGAACCCAACCTCACGGAGGTTCAATGGGTAGAAACAAACTGTAGTAGTGATTGAAAATGAGGAGCACTGAATAATGCTCCCGTCCCTATGACGTCAGTGCTTATTAAAAGCAAGGGGTAGGATGAGTTTACAACTCTTAATAAGTCCAAGACCCATGAGGCGGGGTGTCGCCTTGCTCACACCCCTATTAGGACTTACCTATATGTATGTCGTTGTGAGGCCGCAACTCTGGGACCAGGGCTGCTCCCTAGAAACATACAAGAAAAGATATCTGCGCAAGGCCATTAATAGCGCAACCCGCTTAGAACCATCGAAAACTGTACTACGTGTACTACTTGTAGAAACCCGATAAATGAGACTGGTTCAAGGCGTAGTCCACCAAGTCCTCACGGATGTATACAACTGTACTAAGTGGAGGTTCAAACCGGAAGGTACCTACACCTACTGCGTAGTATAAGGAATCCAGCAAAGTCCTTTTACTTTATATTTTGAATTTTTTTAAATTATTTAATATTTAGTGGTTTTAAACACATGTGGGGGATTGTTGGGTGTGTGTTTTAAAACCACACAAAGGAATGAGCTTTTAGTCCCATATCGGTAAGGGGAAAAATCCCCTACCAACTTAAATAGGATTCCCCACTTCCCCCCACTAGTCATCACACTAGAGGAGGGGCTCCACTAGCCCACACACGCGCGCGCGTGTGTGTGCCGTGCGGAGCCGAGCCGGGCCGGGCCGGGCTTGGGCTTGGGCATGGGCTGGGCGGCGCGTGTGTGTGCGCCCGCGGACCCGGACACGATAGCACCTCCGAAATGGGCTGGTCCGCACCTGCCCTATTTTTACTTTTTGCTTTTAAGTCCTCCACTATTTATTATTTACCATTTGGGACACTAGCCGTTACGCGAGAAGCGCTGCATGCTAGCCGTTACGTACAGGCTCGCTGCAAGCTGTAACGTGCGAGGTTAATGGGCTTAATCGCAGCCCATTAACCACTCCCCTCTTTCAGCCTCCCATTAACAGCCCGAGGCCTATATAAGGCCCGGTGCAGCTATGGGATTTACACACTCCGAAAATCGGAATTCCTCCCTGCTTGCTGCCTCTCTCTCTCTCCCATTCTCTCGTGCCGTGTTGCTGTGGTGCTGCCCCTTTGCTCCGAAGAGACTTCCTCTCTCGGACCAAAGCCTTGTTGCGGTGCTACCTCCCGGCCTCGAGAAGATCGTTATCGAGTCGCTGGGTTCCTGAAAGTCTACGAGGTTCGCAAAGCCTTCTTGGAGTCGTGCCGACGAGAAGGAGGTCGCCTGACCGGGGTCGCCGTATCTCCGAGAACAATTGCCACGAGACCCGCACGAGGGGGGCAATAAGATTCTTGGGACAGTGCCTAGCACGCTTCGACCACAGGCCAGAGTTTCTAACTCTTATTCTGTCCTAATATTAGATTTAAAATAATTGACTAGCATCTAATAGAGAAATCTAAATAATTAGATTATTTTAGATAGATTATTTCTCCCTTTTAGAAAAGTTCGGCAAGGTGAATGACGGTTCCATAGAACCCGCTCTGCCTTGGCAAACAATTTCTAAAAGAGATTTGTGACTTGTCCTTGTTTGTGAAAATAATATTTGCTAATAAATTTTAATACTAATTTGCTTAAATCCTAAATTTGCTAGTTTAGAACGATTAGATATCCAACAGGGATTTCATCACATTGGAGTTGAGCGTTGCTCTTAGCGAAGGGAGTTCATCTCGGTGGTTTTTTTCCGCAAGAGTTTTCACTTAAATTTTAAGTTTCCTCTCTGTGATCGCCTTGTGGTTGATTTGTCTTTGCTTTCCTATTTCTCTAGTTGTGTTGGATTGCTTATTCTGCATTGATCTGATGGAGGATCATTTATGCAATTAATCTTTGTGGACCCATCGTGGTCGGAATAAATCGGTATCGGATTGTTCATCTGGTATTGTCTAGTAGGATCCTCAAGAATTGGTATCATAGTGTACCATATAGGATTTTTCTGACTTATTATTAATTTTTTTTTGAGAAATCTCTCTTAATGAATGAGGGGGGGTTCGGCCTAGACTCTGACCAGTAGATTAATAAAGAGAGCGTACAAAGGCGTGACTAAAGAAGGAGGGAAGGGGGGAGACAGCTGCTGGCTACAACAGGAAATAATATTCAAAAGAAAGATCTTCGAGGTCGGGACTAGGTTCGTCGCCCATAAGTGAATCTACACCTTGATCGAGTCCACGATTCGATCGGCTGTGAGGGACTTGTTATGTAATGTTCTCTTGTTCCATTCAAGCCAAATTCTTCAGCAGATTGCCACTGCCACCAGATCCCAATCCCTACGCATTGTCGGCCTCATACGTCTCTTCCTCCAGGGGACCCAGAGGGAAGTCAGCAAGACCGGTTGCGAAAGGACGTTGATTTTTCTGACTTATTCCAAAAATATACTTTGTGGAAGGAAAAACTTATTTGGAAAAAAACTCTTCATCAAGAAAAGCCCTTCTAACGTCAAAATGTCAAAATGTACGTCCGATCACAGCCGTCTGATGCACCCACCCCCACTGGTGAATCACACTAACTTTTGACAACAACCATCTGATGCACCCACCCACACACATCTCAATGTTGGAATAACATTGATATAGAGCTTCTATTGACAGTATTTTCTTTGAAAAGTAAAAAAATTATAAAGTAGAATTCATTTTAATATATCTATCTTTAAGCTTTACTTCAAGAAGCTCGACCTGACATACAATAGATTTGTCAAACGGGCTCCAAATTTTGCATGGGACATGCACAAGATGTGCTCCATTCCACTTCTTGATTAATGTCTGAAAAAAAGACTTTAATTTCTTAATTTCATATTTTTTTTTATATTTCGGGTTAATGGATGATCTATCCCTGACAGAAAAAATCTTAAAAGTCCATACCAACGAGATATTTGGTTTAGCGTTAGGTTCCCGATTTTTTTTCAAAATCCAAAACTGCCCATCACACTTGGCCTCTCCTTCTCCCGTCTCTCTCGAGCATACGAAGTTGGCGGCGAGTTGCAGCTGCTTGCCGCCGCCGCACAATGAAAATGAAAAGGAACAGGGGATGGAAGGGTTCGGTTGGGTTTAGGATTTCTAGGTTTAGGATTCATTCCATTGACTATAGATCTTAGGTTTATAGTTAGGTTTAAGATCGGTTTGGCAGCAGCGAGTAATGGAGGCGAGAAGTTTCGGTGGAAGGTTCGGTCAGGTTCAAAAAAAGGATGGCATTCAAAATAAAATTTTAATATGTTGTAGAGGGTATTTTTGTCCACATCATATGTTTGTCCTTTAGCATTTACTGATCTTTTATCGGGACCGCTTACCAACTCCCCTGTATATATATCCTATTTATTCACTCCAACATGTACGACTGACATTAGTCATGGATGAGATCCATATTGGTACAGTTACAGGTTTTGGCGTCGATCTCTAGATGATCTTAGCCCTCAACCCTATTATTAACTCATCAAGGTCTTATGTCACAAAGATGTTTGCAATATAAAATGTTCTCCACCTTTTCTTTCCATTTCATCCTATTGTTATACCATTCAAGCCGATCAGCAAAAGTCCACCAATGGATATCTCCATCTCGATCAATACATAAAACTAGAGAACCAAATCTCTAATACCACTTGTTAAGAACAAGATAGTTCACTTCTATATTCTGAACTAGAACAAAGATGAATGCATTTTTCTTGGGTGGTGGTGGTGGTGGTGGTGAGGAGGGCTCAAGCATCAAAGATCACGAATACAAGGAGTTTGGAGAAATGGGGAAGAGGCGTTCTCTAGGTAGATGTTACGATGCGGGGGGAATCGACAGCGAAGGTATGATTGGGGATCATTGTTCCCGAGATAGGTGTCTCGGGGGTGAGACCATAATATCTTCAAAACCATTCCCCTTCAACCTGAAACTGTCATGGCCCCCACTCCTGTGAAGACAACGACAACATACGCGAAGGCGGTTCGCAACCCACAGAGGCATCTAGGTACCCGGAGAACCGTGCATCAAAGGTCGGTGAGATCCGGGAGGTGGATCGGTCGACGATGCTTCCGGTGTGGGGAGTGTGATCACGATATCTCGATCTGCCAGAACCCTCTTGTTTGCTTTTGGTGCAAGGTGGTCGGACACACCTCCCATCGTTGCGGCATGGCTATAGATCTTCGAGCTCCGCCAACAATTTTGCCAGATCTGTGCAATCTGGGGGCTTCTCCTCGAGATCCGTCGAGGCTTCTCCCTTCCCTCTCTGACCTGATGCGCGCAAAGGAGAGATGCGTGATACCTTGGCGAGATATAATCTTTGCAGAGCCTCAATAAAGGTGATCTCCGGAGTTGAGCTCTCGAGCTATCTTCGCTCGACGTGGCGGGGCTCTTGGGTTTAGCCGGTGCAGGGGATCCGGGATGGAAAATTCCTAGTTGAATACCCCCTCAACCCAGCTACTGGAGATCGAGGTTCTTCGCGGCCACTGAGACCTGGGGCCGGTCTTGGTCACCTTCAGCCTCTGGGATGATCTTCGCGGGGCAAGGGTGCGTCGTAGGAGGACAGCCGTGAGGGTGATGATTTTTGACCTCCCGTTCGATGCTAGGGGAGAAGACACCCTACGTGATCTACTAGGAGCGTACAGGGAGGTCAGAGAATGTTTCAATGTTCATCCCCATATCTCGCACCGCCGTTTCTGTCAGGCCAATGTCGTCTACTATGAGCCAATCCTCATCCCACCTCTAGTTCGGGTATTCTATGGAGTAGGGATATTCGAGGTTCGCTTGCAATTCCAAGAACTAGGCAACTGCATAGCCCTTCCCCCCCCCCCCCACTCGCCTCAAGGGCAGACAGTGAGGATGGAATCCAGTGTCTCCAATATCAAGGACCCAGTGATCCCCGTGGTTTCGAACCTCTGGTTTGCGTGGCAGCCAATCCGACAATGACGAGGATCAGGTAACCTTTGGTATGACCATGTCTTCTTTTTCGAAACACTTCCATCAGCATGAGGTGGTCAGATCGTCAGGCCTGGGTAGTAGCACTGCAGGCGGCAATGCAGAGGTGATCCATCCACCGAACTTGGGTAGTGGAGGCAGAGGTGGTGCTGGATCCGCGGCAGGTATATATGCCATCATTTTGGTATATCTCACGAGTGATTGAGATCTCCTGTCATCCTCGGCGCGATCTTTTCGCCGGGGACTTTGCATTCGTTTCGAATTTCGAATGGAGCACGAGGTTACCTGTCACTCCTTTAACACACGATGGGTGCTAACTGGGTGAAACTGTGGTGCCCTAGTGCAGTCCATTCGTGGATATATATGAGGGCACCACCTGGAGGTTTCAGGGCACTGGAGGGGAAACGGGAGATTATGTGGTAGTCTCCCCATCCTCTCCTGTTGAGGAGATGACTCCTATTGCCGAGGATAGGTCTTTATGCAATGATGGACCCCTTACCTCTCCTCCTAACGTTGACAGGGAACCGTTAGGGGAGGCTGGAGAGGGAGAGTGACCTGTGGAAATTTTGGAGTTGTAGGTCGGTAAGGGAGATCCATAGAGGACGATCTAACGTAGGAGGTTTAGGCAGCTTCTTCGCCAACCATCGGGGGACCCACCTTTGGAGCATGCACTCCTGCGCTCGAAGCTGCGCCTTTTGGAGTTAGATGTATCAGACCCTTCTATCGCTTTCCCTCTCTCTCTCTCCTAGAGGATGATGTAATTTTGGACTTAGCTAGGAAGTGTGATTTTATAACCCATTCTGAGCTTGGTGGTGAAGGTAGGGGTGGGAGTTTTTTCACTTTCTTATGAAGTTACTTTCTTGGAATGTTCGAGGCTTGGGCAAATCCGAGAAGCGGAGAGCAACTAGTTCTTTTGCTTCCCTTCATGAGGTAGATGTCATTTACATTCAGGAGTTGAAGAGGGAGAACACCACCAACCATTTCTTTCGCTCTCTCAGCACCCGAAAGATCAATAGGTGGGAGAGCAAGGATGCTATGGGTTCGGCGGGAGGAATCCTAGTTGGCTACAACGATGACCTCTTCATCCTTGAGTTAGTCAGAGTGTTCTCGTTGTCCGTGGTTCTGCGCAATAGATCAGATGGTTGACCTTAGATGATGACCTCAGTGTACGGGCCAATGGACCACAGTATGGGGGAGGAGTTCTGGGCAGAACTCTTGTCCCTCAAGCTCACCTTTACAGGACCTTGGGTGGTTGCGCTGGAGACTTCAACGTCTCTCGTAACTTAGGGGAATGTTCAGGAAGTGAAGGAGATCTGCATGCCACGAGATCTTTCAGATTTCATCAGGAGAGAGGCCTTGATAAATCTACCCCTAATAAGTAGAAGTTTTACTTGGACTAATAAACGGGAGGACCCCATTCTGGCAAGACTTGATTAATTCCTCATTTTGGTAGACTTTGAAGTTCTTTACCCAGACTGCTGCCAGCAAGGCCTAGCGGCCTGCCTTTCGGATCATACCCCTCTTTTGTTAGCTACGGATACCATCCCATCCATCAAACCTCCATTCCGGTTCGAGATGATGTGGACCCTCCAAGATGGTTTTTCGGATCTCTTAACGGGGTGGTTGCTTGAAGTAGGGTATCTCCTAGACTCAGCTTTGAATATGGTGAATAAGCTATGGTTCATCAAACGAAAACTTAAGACCTAGAGCAAGGAATATTTCGGCAATGCAACGATGCAGAAGGCCTCTCTATTGGCTTTTATCCAAACTTTGGAGGTTAGGAATGAATCTATCCCTATTTCGATGCTTGATAGAGCGGAGTTGAAGTGGCATAATTCCCTACTTGGAGATACCCTTAGGAAGGAAGAAATTAGGTGGAGACAATGATCACGGGAGTAATGGATTAATCTTGGCGATTCCAACACACCTTATTTCCATCGGGTGACCAATGGGAGATGGAGGAGAAACTTCATTACATCACTTTCACATGGTGGAGAGACTTTTTCCTCCACATCTGATATCCTACAAGGTGCATCTTACTTCTTCAGGGACTCCTTCCAGCCCGACCCAACGACTGGTGTGAAGTTAAACTGGCAGAATCTCGACATGCCTTGGATTCCCCCTAGCTCTCCTTTGGACAAGGGGTTCACGGAGGGTGGCTTCAGGAGGGTGGTTTTTGACTCCAAGGAATACGGGGCTCTGGGCCATGATGGCTTTCCAATGGGTTCTACTAGAAGTTCTGGAACATCATCAAACCAAACCTCTATAGAATACTGGCAGACTTCTTTCAAGGTACCTCCCGCATTCATTGCTTGACTTACTCTTAGGTTATTCTTTTGCTAAACAAAGGTGGGCGCTGACTCCATTCGTGACTTCCGACCTATTAGTCTTGCTAACTGGTTGTACTAGATTATTATGAAGGTGCTAACTAACAAGATGGCATGTAATATCGGAGCACTAGTTCCCCCGTCGTAGTTGGCCTTCATTAAGGAGCGTATGATACTTGATAGCATAACAGCGGCACAAGAGACTATCTTCCATCTTTAGAAGACGAATAAGGAAAGGATATTGTTGAAGATCGACTTCGAGTGGGTTTTTGATTAGATTAGGTGGGATTTCCTCTTGGAGCTGATATAAGCAAAGGGCTTCTCTGACCGTTGGTTACTTTGGGTGCGGTCCATCCCGCCTTCTTATAAGATAGCATGTTTTATCAATGGCATCCAAGGTAGGGAGTTCAAGGTGTACTAGGGCTTGAAACAAGGATGGCCCCTCTCACCCTACCTTTTCATCCTCGTGGTGGACGTCTTTAATGTCATGATCAGGAAAGCGAACTCATTGGGACTTGTGAAAGGGATTGGAGGATCAGGTTGGTCGACTTCAAACCTTCTTTACACAGACGACTCCCTACTTTTCTCGGAAGCCTGCTCGTTTCAATTTGTGTCCCTAAATTAATTTTTTATAGTCCAGAGTAATCCTTAGAGCTTAAGATCAATTTCCAGAAGAGCAACCTATCCTGTATTGGGGGAGCCAATTATCTAGGATCTGCATTTGCTCGTCTGCTGAATTGTCGAGAGACTATTCTACCGATTAAGTATCTTAGTATCCCAGTCTGTGACAGAGCACTCAGGATAGAGGATCGGGAGAAACTCATTCATAAGATAGAGATTGTTAATATTATAGTCCCACCTCGGTTGTGGTAACCCAATGATGTGTGTTCTCCCTCTATATATAGAGAGGTAGTCTTATGTAATGTGAGAGATTGAGAAAATATATGGAGTTATTCCTCCGAAACTATTGTTTTCGTAACATGGTATCAGAGCCGGGTTTTTAACCCGCGCTCATCTCTCTCTCTCCCGTGCTCATCTCTCTCTCTCTCTCTCTCTCTCTCTCTCTCTCTCTCCCTCCGAGCTCCCCTCCGGACCTCCCCTCCGGTCCGGCCCAGCCCAGCCGAGCGCTGTCCGCTGCGTCCGGCCGACTGCGCCCGTCTGGCCGACTGCGCCCGTCCGCCCCGGCGCCGTCCGCTGCGCCCGGCCGACTGCGCCCGTCCGCCCCGGCACTGTCCGCTGCGTCCGGCCGACTGCGCCCGTCCGCCCCGGCGCTGTCCGCTGCGCCCGGCCGACTGCACCCCGGCGCTGTCCGCTGCGTCCGGAGCCGACTGCGCCCCGGCGCTGTCCGCTGCGTCCGGCCTCGCACACGTACCCCGGCCGCACGCCGACCCCGGCACCGGTGCTGTCCGCTGCGCCCGGCCGACTGCACATCGTCCCGGCGCCGTCCGTCGACACCGGAGCTGACTGCGCCCGTCCGCTGCGCCCGCCCGTACCCCGGCCGCGCGCCGCGGCCTCGCTCACGTACCCCGGCCGCGTGCCGACCCCGGCACCGGAGCCGAACACGCACCGCGTTCGAATATCCCGCACCACGTTCGAACCGAACGGTGCTATCCCGCACCGGACAAATATCCCGTATCAGACAAGTATCCCGCACCAGTGTCTATCCCGTACCGAACGAGTATCCCGTATCTGTGCCTATCCCGCACCAGTGCCTATCCCGCACCAACACCTATCCCGCACCTGTGCCTCTCTCGTTCTGCTCTTCCTACCTGTGCTGCGCCCTGTAACTCATGGCCTTTTCTGATCAGTCCTCTGGAGTGTCCTCAGCCCAGTTCTCGGCGACACCTATCGAGCAGACAAGGGATTTTCTCCCAGTCTCTACGGACTTTCCTCTTGTGACAGTCGTAGATTGGACTGCGTGGTCGGCTACAGTCCGGAGTATTTTGGATGGTCGTGCATTATACGGTCTGATGAGCGTCCATTTGGTGCGAATTATCCTTTCTTTATCATGCACATAGCGTCACTTTGCTACGTAAAACTTTCATAATACACGTAAACTGCATGAGTTTCCTTGCACCACGATATAGTAGACTCTCATACGAACCCAACGGCATATTGGTTCACTCTCATACATATCATGCATGATAGTTATACTGTCTAATAATCCAAATTATTCCTTTTATCGATAATCGCATAGTGGAATCTAATGGACGTCATTTCATGGGTGATTTTCAGGGAATTGATCTGGTTATCGATGCAGTCAGCTCAAGAGCGTTATGATCAAGCAATGGATATTCTCACGGCAATGCGATGGAAGTTGTACAGACCGTATGCGGACATTTCTGAAGGACCGATGATGAATGCGGATGATGATAAGTGGGTGACCAAGCCTTCCACGTGACCCCATTAACCAACCCAAGTCGGCCATTCCCTACTCTTCTTATTTCACCATCGTACCCATCGCGACCGTCTATATACAAAGTCGCCCGTAAACCCGTCATAGCCAAGACTTCGATCGAATCGCATAACCCGATTATCTCCCATGCCACCTAATTCCAGCCGACCGTTCCACCTCATCCATTCCATGTATCGATCCCGGCCCCGAACCTGATGGCATACAGCTGACTCTTTCTCTAACCCGTGATCACTTGGAAACTAATCACAGTCGTCCGTACTCATGCATCCGTTGGATCGCATCGCAGCCGTCTCTAGCGTTCCTTACAACCTAACGCGTTGCACCCACCATCAACCGCCCAGCCATCTCCTTCCCACCATCGCAGCCGTCCGATCCAAATGTAAAACCCATGCATTGCACTCATGCCGAGCAAAACATATGCATGCGTCCCTTCAATCCCGAGCCGCCCACCCACTCTCTCTCTTTAAAACTGCAACCCAGCAGCCCATTAACCGCACCCTCTTCCTCCACCACTCACAGCCGTCCGATCGCCCATCTTCCCTTCCATGCATGCATGCCTGCCTGCCTATGCACCGATCCACCCAGCCACCCCTCTATCACCCTGTAATCACAGCCGTTCCATGCATGCATGCCTGCCTGCCTATACACCGAATGCAGCGGCCAGCACTCCAGCACACCGGATCCCACCGAACTTCACTCTCTCTCCCTCCTAGATTCTCTCTCTCTAAAACCCAGCGCCCATATCTTTCCTTAACCGCCCAGCCCGAGCCTCTCTCTTCCTTACCCGATCAGAGCCCGATCTTCTCTCTCTATTCTTCCCTTTTTCTCTCTTCTCCCGATCGCGTCTCTCTCTCCTCCCGTTCTTCTCTCTCTACGGGATTCTCTCTCTCCAACTCCGGACGTCCCTCTATCTCTCGACCGATCTTCTCTCTCTTCTGTTTTCTTTCCTTCTCTCTCTTTCTAAAACTGAAACCCGATCGGGATCCTCTCTCTCGGATTCTCTTTCCATCTCTCTCTCTATATCCTATATAAGGGGGGGTTCGGGTAAACAAAGGGGGGAGGAGGACGAACCTAGGCTGACCTTCTATCATCACCCTCTTCATCATCTCCGAGCCATCATCACCATTTTCTTCACCACCGAGGCTATTACCATTCATCGACGCTCCATCATCGCGAAGCCACACGCCGCCATCGTCGAAGACGCGCCGTCATCATCGCCAGAAGCTTCACACACACGCTCATCATCCATGATGGAGTTTGCTCGCATTTATATTTTCGTTATGAATTGTATGAATATGCGTAGCTAAACCCCTAGCTAGGGCTAGGGGTGAAACTTGGTTTATTTATGAATAATATTGATTCCCGTTTATGCCTCAATGTAATTTCGTCTTTGGTTGTTTCATAATCTTTATTAAATACCGCATGCTTGCATATTCGCTTGTTTCTATTATTGATTCCGGTCATAGTAGATGCGTAGGGAAGTTTCTACAGCATTGTAGTATCGTTCTGAACGTTTTGAATAACCATCGTATGATTATTATTATTTTATTATAATTCAAATCTTTAATTATAGAAAGACTGCTCTGTGATTCAACTTCTCAAAGAGACGTTGACACTTCTATAAACTCTTTAAGATTCGGCGTTGACCCAGGTTACGCCGGATGCTAGGGAGAGTCCATGTGTCGTGCAACAAGTTCCTTCACGCTAATCGTCAACTGTCTAGATCTAAGATTAAAGATTCTTAGATTTTAATTGTTAAATCTTCCGGTTGGGATGAACACGCCATTCTACCCCAACTGAGATAAATAATCAATATTATTTGTGAATATCCAAGCGTAACCCCGAAACCCTAGTTCTCATCCATTGATTCTCCATAACCTTTATTTTATTTTATTTTTCCTCTTTGTGTTTATTTTAATTAGCATAAATCCACTCGCTCTCCTCTGGAGATCTTTTCGTACTAGTTTAATCATTAATCTTTCTTTAATTAGTTTTCAATCAAGTCTCTGTGGGATCGACCCGTATTTGCCACTGTCTATCAGATAGACGTCGTGCACTTGCGGTATAACAATTTAAAATCACAACAAGTTTTTGGCGCCGTTGCCGGGGACTTGAGTTTGAAAACTATTAAAGTTTAGTTTTTATTTGCTTTAAAAAAAAAAAAGAAAAAAAAAGTCAGTATTAGTATTCTTAGTTATTCTATTTTCGTATTTTGTCTCTTTCGTACTTATTATCTTCTATTTAACTTTTCAGGTACTTACACGCTCAACGGAAAACTTGCATAAGCATCGCAAAGGTAAGTACTCAAATCCTTACCCACGCCTCTCCAGTCAGTGGGTTTGATTACGTACTCCTATTGCTTACTCCTGCTGATTCAATAACCGTAGTAATTAGGGTAACCGGTTAATGTGCAAACTTTCACCGTAGATCAAATAATCGAATTGCATCGCAACTTTGTAAGGTTGTCGCCAGCTCGGCACATACACCTCTTATAGTTGTATGTGTGTCTCAGTCTGAGGTGTACACTCAACCTTGCATCGATAGAAACCATTTGCTAGGGTGTTGCATTGCATAATAGTACTCTCTATTTGCATAGTTATTCTGCTAAAGTACGGACTCTGTTTTCTTTACTAGCGTATCGTTATATTAGTTAAACTACTATTACCTAATTGACGTATTAATCTGGATGCACAGTCCATAGTCTGGGCACGTGTAGGAAAAAGATTAGCTAGAATTGATTATAATAACATCGTAGAAATGGCAAAACAGCCGCAAGCAATCACCTTAGGGGATTATATGTATCCCACTAGGGCTACACAACCTTCTTGCATAACCTTACCCACCACTAATGCAAAATTTGAATTAAAATCTGGCTTAATCCAAATGCTTCCCGTCTTTCGGGGAATGGAGCAGGAAAATCCATATCAACACGTGAGGGAATTTGAGGACATATGTGGAACAATGAAATTCGATAATATGTCCGAAGAAAACCTTAAACTTAGGTTATTTCCCTTCTCGCTAAAAGAAAAGGCCAAAGCATGGCTTTATGCCTTACAAGCTGGATCCATAACTACTTGGGTAAGCCTACTCGAGCTTTTTTATAGAAAATTCTATTCTAAACAAAAGACGGCCTCGATTCGTCAGGCCTTGAATGTGTTTCACCAACTGGAAGGTGAGGCTCTCTATAGATACATAGAAAGATTTAAGGACCTACTCCTGCACTGTCCACACCATGGCTTTGAAAAAATTAGACTAGTCCAAATCCTTTATGAAGGGTTGAACTACCCATCTAAGACCATGGTAGAATCATGTTGTAATGGTGAATTCACCAAAAAGACAGCAGATCAAGCCTGGACCTACTTAGAAGAAATTGCAGAGAATACACTACAGTGGGAACCAATCAAAGAAGATTATAGGAAATTCCCCCCTACTACACAAGGTGGATTCTATAAAGTTGAACCTAAATTAGAAGCAGAAGCTAAACTGGCCACTATGATGAGACGCTTAGAGGCTCTAGAAATGAATCAAGGAAATAGGACTTCCACTCCAAATACCTTAGAGGCATTAAGCCTTAATCAAACTATGAGTCGCAACAATGAACCTACCTTTTCTATTTGTTCAATTTGTAGTGAGCCTACCCATGCAGATTATCGATGCCCGATGTTAGGGAGACAAGAAAATAATATGGAAAGAATCAATGCTTTGTATCAAAACAATCGTTTTGATAATCAACAAAAACATAATCCATATTCAAACACTTACAATGAAGGATGGAAGAATCATCCAAATTTCTCATGGACTACAGATCCATACCAAGGTGGCCCATCTCAGTCTGTACCATCTCTAGGGTTTCAAAAGCCACCCATACAGAATGTCATCCCTAATCCAGATAATCAAAGAATCAATTCTCTGGAGGAAACGATGAAACTATTAGCCCAGAATACCCTCCAATTCTAACAGAGCACCGCACAAAGCCTCAGTGCTAACACACAATCTATTGCGAAGTTAGAATACACTGTGAGTCAACTAGCTGATTCTTTGAATACAAGAGATAAGGGTACATTCCCGAGTCAACCTGAGGCTAACCCTAAAGGGTCAAATCCAAGGGGTCAATTTGAAGTTCATGACATCAAAGGAAAAGGCCATGAGCAGGCAAATGCAATCACTACACTTAGGTCAGGACGGCAAGTTGATAACATGATAGAACCCCCTAAAGAAACTGAGGAACTTAGGCAGAATGACATAAGAACTGAAGAAACACCTGAAGAGGAGCTAAAATCACAAGAGAAAACTAGGGAAAACACAAGACACGATCCTGAAAATATTACATCATCGAGTGAACCACCTCTTAGAACTTACATCCCTAGAGCCCCATATCCTCAAAGACTAGAGCCAGCAAAGAAGAAAATACAAATGGATAATATGCTTGAAGTCTTCAAGCAAGTAAAAATTAATATTCCACTCTTAGATGCAATCCAACAAATACCTACATATGCCAAATTCTTAAAGGACCTTTGCACTTTTAAGAGAACAACTAATATACCCAAGAGAGCATTTCTAGCTCAGCAGGCTAGTTCAGTTATTTCATACTTAACCCCTATCAAATATAAAGACCCTGGTTGTCCTACCATTTCCTGTAAAATAGGGGAATATTATATTGAGAAAGCCTTGCTCGACTTAGGTGCAAGTGTCAATCTCCTTCCATATTCTATATATAAAGAGCTAGGTTTGGGGGAGTTAAAACCCACTAAATTAACCCTCCAGCTAGCTGATGCTTCAATCCGATATCCAAAAGGGATAGTAGAAGATGTCCTAATCAAAGTGGGAGAATTTGTTTTCCCTGTTGACTTTGTGGTCCTTGATACCAAACCACCAACGGAATTTACGAGTCGAGTACCGGTAATCTTAGGGCGACCTTTCCTGGCAACATCGAATGCATTAATCAACTGTCGGAATGGTATAATGAGCATGTCCTTCGGTAATATGACATTACAAGTCAATATATTTCATGTGAGCAAACAACCTAGAGCTGACAGTGATGAATTAGAAGAGGTTAACTACTTGCAAGAACAAGACGAAAGTTTTGTTCCACAAGTAAACTATAATGACCCACTGGAAGCCTGCCTTGCACATTTTGGTAAGAATTTGGATATTGATGATCATATCAATACAAGCACTGCATTACTAGATGTCACCCATGATCTTCCTTATATCATTGATAGTGATATGTTTGCTAAAAAAGCCAATGCTCTATCAACGAATTTTGAAATTAATGATATCATGATTAATCGTCTAATTATTATCGAAAAATCATGCATTGACCTACAAATTCTGCTATCTGAGTTTCAATATACATATTTGGGTGAAAAAGATATATTTTCTGATTTAATTTTTCCTCCATTCATCCAAAATCAGAAAATTCATTTATGCAAATTTTTCAAAGATAATGTAGATGATACAAGATGGAACATAGAGTATAATAATGAATCTTACATTGTTCTATTTGAAAAGAAAACTCATAAAGAACAATATAGGATGAACCCTCATAGAATAAAGGAGAGTCACGCAGAAACATGCCCAACGTATACTATAGAATATAATTTTTCAATTAATGACTACTCTCTGTTCTTTTTGAAAATTCCATCTGCTGAAAAACATATTTGCATTATAGCAGTTAATTTTTTATTTATTTATTCGCATCTGCTAGTTTTTATTAGTCTGTTTAGTCGCTTTGTTTTGTTTTCTTTGTCGTACTAATATTTTGCAGGAAACAAAGTCATAAAGTACTTATGAGATACTATCCATCCTTAAAACTTCGTACTTTTAATTTTTATACATGTCCTTCAAGAATGTTATCATATAATACTATCATCTCATTCATGAGCATGTCTAATTCATACATTGAGGACAATGTCTAATTTAAGTTTGGGGGTGTGATGTACTTTTTGCAAAATCCAGTATACAAAATTCTTCTATTCTAATTTTTTTCAAAAAAAAAAAAAATCATTACATCAACTTACGCTGTAGTAGGAAAGCTCGGCATATACGTCTTGGCGTATGTGTGTCTCGTCTGTAGTCCCCTACCAAAACTATAGCGTTCGTATAGAAATATCTAGGAATTTGCATTTGCATATTTTTATTTTCTTTTTCTTATTTTAGTTTCTTATCGTATTACTTTTGCCGGCCCTTTCGTTCTTTTCGAAAAAAAAAAAATTATATATATCTATATATATTTTATCTTTATTTCAGGTTTTGTAATATAATTTTATCGTACTCGAATAGGACTATAAGGTACTTGATAATCAAGGTATAAAGTCCAAGGATCAGCTAGAAAAAGTATGTCTAATATGGTTCTGACCCTTAGTAACCTTTTAGAGATTGTCAAAACAAACTAGACTTGACTTTTCACTTCACATCTGGCTTACACCTCTAGGGTCTAGATTCAAAGCTATCATATCAGCCTAATAGTCAACTAGAGTCCTGATGAACCATGCGGATCTGGTTCACTTGGTTTGAAAAAAAATATCATTAGAAAACCGACCAGTGAATTCTAAGGTATAGCGGAAAGGGCTACCTATTAGCATGGTCTAGGACCTAATTATATAAAAGTCTTAACCTGTATGCCCTAGTATGAGTGAAGCCTGGTCGATAGGGTTATGAGAATGATCCTATGGATGCAGAGTGAATCAAATATAAAGGCAACATGAGGATGGCTACCTAACTCATGAGAGCGTTGGCAGTGTGTCATGGGCATAGAGTGCAGCTGGCATGGTACAAGTTAGGAAGGGATATATAATTAGATCCAGAAAAAAAAATAAGACCAAAAAAAAAAAGAAGAAAAAAAAGAAAAGAGAAAAAAAAATAGTGTGAAAGCCGTCGCTATAAACAATGTGGGGAAACTGGAATATCACATATAAAGCCGAAAGGTATTAAGGTGAATATCCACAACTCTCACTAGCCTGTCTAGATTAGCTGGTTTTGACTCAGGTTCTAAGGTCGACTTTGACCGTTCTAGGAGACTGTTAGAATGATATGAATGTAGAGAAGCAAACCCCCGGTTGTGTTTAGCCCAGACAGCACCGTGCACTCGAGTATAGTTGACCTTGATCTTTTCTAACGGGAAACCAATAGTTAGGACCTAAAGTGCTTACTTCGAAAGCCGAAGCTTGGGTTAGATACCTTGTGAGTCTTGTGCCTTAGAAATTCTATTTTTGAGTACTTTTTAATTATTCTACAAAACCGACTTTTCTTATTTCTTATGTATACTTTCAAAAAAAAAAAAAAGAAGTTTGAATTTTGTGGGTAGATTCACTGCAAACCCTCACGAGACAAAACTCGTCCACTGGGGTAACCCAGGGGTTTAACGGCTTGTTGCACATGCTAAGTGCAATCGCGATTCCTGCGAAAGTGAGTTAGGAGTTTTTATTTTGTCATTTACTTTGTTTATTTTTCTTTCCTTACTCGAGGGCGAGCAAGATTTAAGTTTGGGGGTGTGATGAGCGTCCATTTGGTGCGAATTATCCTTTCTTTATCATGCACATAGCGTCACTTTGCTACGTAAAACTTTCATAATACACGTAAACTGCATGAGTTTCCTTGCACCACGATATAGTAGACTCTCATACGAACCCAACGGCATATTGGTTCACTCTCATACATATCATGCATGATAGTTATACTGTCTAATAATCCAAATTATTCCTTTTATCGATAATCGCATAGTGGAATCTAATGGACGTCATTTCATGCGTGATTTTCAGGGAATTGATCTGGTTATCGATGCAGTCAGCTCAAGAGCGTTATGATCAAGCAATGGATATTCTCACGGCAATGCGATGGAAGTTGTACAGACCGTATGCGGACATTTCTGAAGGACCGATGATGAATGCGGATGATGATAAGTGGGTGACCAAGCCTTCCACGTGACCCCATTAACCAATCCAAGTCGGCCATTCCCTACTCTTCTTATTTCACCATCGTACCCATCGCGACCGTCTATATACAAAGTCGCCCGTAAACCCGTCATAGCCAAGACTTCGATCGAATCGCATAACCCGATTATCTCCCATGCCACCTAATTCCAGCCGACCGTTCCACCTCATCCATTCCATGTATCGATCCCGGCCCCGAACCTGATGGCATACAGCCGACTCTCTCTCTAACCCGTGATCACTTGGAAACTAATCACAGTCGTCCCTACTCATGCATCCGTTGGATCGTATCGCAGCTGTCTCTAGCGTTCCTTACAACCTAACGCGTTGCACCCACCATCAACCGCCCAGCCATCTTCTTCCCACCATCGCAGCCGTCCGATCCAAATATAAAACCCATGCATTGCACTCATGCCGAGCAAAACATATGCATGCGTCCCTTCAATCCCGAGCCGCCCACCCATTCTCTCTCTTTAAAACTGCAACCCAGCAGCCCATTAACCGCACCCTCTTCCTCCACCACTCACAGCCGTCCGATCGCCCATCTTCCCTTCCATGCATGCATGCCTGCCTGCCTATGCACCGATCCACCCAGCCACCCCTCTATCACCCTGTAATCACAGCCGTTCCATGCATGCATGCCTGCCTGCCTATACACCGAATGCAGCGGCCAGCACTCCAGCACACCGGATCCCACCGAACTTCACTCTCTCTCCCTCCTAGATTCTCTCTCTCTAAAACCCAGCGCCCATATCTTTCCTTAACCGCCCAGCCCGAGCCTCTCTCTTCCTTACCCGATCAGAGCCCGATCTTCTCTCTCTATTCTTCCCTTTTTCTCTCTTCTCCAGATCGCGTCTCTCTCTCCTCCCGTTCTTCTCTCTCTATGGGATTCTCTCTCTCCAACTCCGGACGTCCCTCTATCTCTCGACCGATCTTCTCTCTCTTCCGTTTTCTTTCCTTCTCTCTCTTTCTAAAACTGAAACCCGATCGGGATCCTCTCTCTCGGATTCTCTTTCCATCTCTCTCTCTATATCCTATATAAGGGGGGGTTCGGGTAAACAAAGGGGGGAGGAGGACGAACCTAGGCTGACCTTCTATCATCACCCTCTTCATCATCTCCGAGCCATCATCACCATTTTCTTCACCACCGAGGCTATTACCATTCATCGACGCTCCATCATCGCGAAGCCACACGCCGCCATCGTCGAAGACGCGCCGTCATCATCGCCAGAAGCTTCACACACACGCTCGTCATCCATGATGGAGTTTGCTCGCATTTATATTTTCGTTATGAATTGTATGAATATGCGTAGCTAAACCCCTAGCTAGGGCTAGGGGTGAAACTTGGTTTATTTATGAATAATACTGATTCCCGTTTATGCCTCAATGTAATTTCGTCTTTGGTTGTTTCATAATCTTTATTAAATACCGCATGCTTGCATATTCGCTTGTTTCTATTATTGATTCCGGTCATAGTAGATGCGTAGGGAAGTTTCTACAGCATTGTAGTATCGTTCTGAACGTTTTGAATAACCATCGTATGATTATTATTATTTTATTATAATTCAAATCTTTAATTATAGAAATAGACTGCTCTGTGATTCAACTTCTCAAAGAGACGTTGACACTTCTATAAACTCTTTAAGATTCGGCGTTGACCCAGGTTACGCCGGATGCTAGGGAGAGTCCCTGTGTCGTGCAACAAGTTCCTTCACGCTAATCGTCAACTGTCTAGATCTAAGATTAAAGATTCTCAGATTTTAATTGTTAAATCTTCCGGTTGGGATGAACACGCCATTCTACCCCAACTGAGATAAATAATCAATATTATTTGTGAATATCCAAGCGTAACCCCGAAACCCTAGTTCTCATCCATTGATTCTCCATAACCTTTATTTTATTTTATTTTTCCTCTTTGTGTTTATTTTAATTAGCATAAATCCACTCGCTCTCCTCTGGAGATCTTTTCGTACTAGTTTAATCATTAATCTTTCTTTAATTAGTTTTCAATCAAGTCTCTGTGGGATCGACCCGTATTTGCCACTGTCTATCAGATAGACGCCGTGCACTTGCGGTATAACAATTTAAAATCACAACACGGTCACCTCGATGGCTCAACTCCTGCTCCTACTGTAACCTCTACAGAAACTTTTCTTCCCGTGGCCTCTGACTCTTGGAGTGTTCGTGACCACCGCGTTCGTGCTTTTCTAGTTGCCTCGGTCGATCGCTCTCTTCGTGCAGATCTTGTCACTTTCGCTACTGCGTCAGAGCTCTGGGCCCACCTTACTGAGCGCTTTGTGGAACAAAGCGGGGCCCGTGAGTATCAGCTCTTATCTCAGGCCCAGTCTGCTCAGCAGGGGGAGCAGACCATTCAGTAGTTTCATAGCCTTATGCGCGGCTATTGGCGTGAGCTCCAGGCCTTGGAGCCCCCTCTGTTGGACGTATCCAGAGTCAGTGCCTCCTGGCGTGAGTTACAACTTTTTCGGGAACGGCGGCAACTTTATCAGTTTCTGATGGCTCTTCGCCCTGAGTTCTCTCCTCTTGCGGGTCAGCTGATTCATCGAGATCCGCTTCCTCATCTCGATGCTGTCATCGCTGAGCTTCTTGCCGAGGAGACACGTCTGCGCACCGTGGCTGCACGTAGGGCACCGGTTTCCTCTAGCTTTGAGGGGGTTCTAGCGGCCACTCACCCCCCGAAAATTCCTCCTTTTCGGGGTGGATCTCGTCCCGCCAGTCTGCCTGATACTCGGCGATGCACCCACTGTGGCAAGACAAGGCACACGATTGACTCCTGTTGGCTTCTCCACCCGGAGAAGCGTGCGAATCCACCTCACCGTAATCGACCTGCGGCTGCCGTTGCTAGCACTACTACTTCTGCCCCCACTTCTACCGCAACTACTACGACGGATCGCCTTCAGCGTCTCGAGATGCATCTTGAGCAGCTCCTTCTACAGCCTACTGCTGGTCTTTCCGCCCCCCCTCCGGTCTCTCTGCCTTCTCTGCCACTTCGGGTACCTCTGCACCTTGGATTATGGACTCTGGGGCCTCTCACCACATGACCCCTGACCACTCTATTCTTACTGCATGTTTTTCCACCCACTGCATTCCTCCGATACACACTGCGGATGGCTCTCTTCTAGCCATCTCGCAGACTGGGTCCATCACTTCTGGATTTCTCTCTCTACCATTTGTTCTCCATGCTCCTCAGCTTCGCATGAATTTGATTTCTATTAGCAGCCTTTGTGATTCCGGTCTGACTGTTGCTTTCTCTCCCTCCTCTTGTGTTGTGCAGGATTCACGCTCGGGACAGAGGATTGGTGCTGCTCGTAGGGTCGGTGGCCTATATCACCTGGAGTATCTTCATTTACCTCATGTCTCTCCTTCGGTCGTCTGTAGTGCTGTTTCTTCTGATGCCGACCTGTGGCATCGGAGGCTAGGTCATGTGTCTGAACCTCGACTTAAAAGTCTTTTTCAATCTGGTGCTTTAGGTCATGGTTCATTCTCTCGTCTTTCTTTTTGCACAGGATGTCAGTTGGCTAAGCATTCTGCTAGCCCCTTTGCTACCAGTTTGTTGCAGTCCTGTAATCCGTTTGATCTAGTGCACTCAGATATTTGGGGTCCTGCACCTCTTTCTTCTATGAAAGGCTATTTTTATTATGTTAGCTTTATTGATGATTACTCTCGTTTTACATGGGTGTATCTCCTTCGTCAGCGTTCTGACATTCCCGACGTCTATCAGACCTTCACCAACATGGTTCATACTCAGTTTCATGCCCGTATTAAAACTTTTAGGTCCGATTGTGCCCGCGGATATCTTTCTTCTACAATGCGGTCTATCCTTCAGTCTCATGGGACTCTTTTCCAATAATCATGTCCTCATACTCATGAGTAGAACGGTGTTGCAGAACGAAAGCATCGTCATATTCTTGAGACAGCTCGTGCTCAGCTTATCTCCTCGTGCGTTCCTCGCACCTTCTGGGCCGAGGCCATTTTGACCTCTGTCAACCTTATTAACATCACCCCTTCCTCTGTCCTCGCCGGTGTTTCGCCTCATGAGCGTCTCTATGGGACGACTCCTGATTACAGTATGTTGCGTACTTTTGGGTGCACATGTTTTGTCCTCCTTCCTTCTCATGAGCGTAACAAACTGTCAGCTAGGTCCACTAAGTGTGTACTCTTGGGCATCAGTTCTGAGCACAAGGGGTATCGTTGCTATGACCCCCTAGCTCGTCGTCTTCGCATCTCTCGACATGTCACTTTTGTTGAACATGTTCCTTACTACTCTCCTGCGTCTCAGGATCTCTCCTTCCTTGAGATGCCTCCTTCTCTTTCCCCTTCTCCTCCTCTCTCCGCTCCTCCTCCTGCTCTTGCTCTTGAGTCTTTACCTCCTGCGCCCGTCGTCATCCCTGCTACACGCTTAAGTTCATCATCTCCTTTGGATCCCTTGTCTCCTATGTCTGCTTCTCCTCCATCCGATATTCCACCTGTCCCATTTTCATCTGTCAGTAACTCCTCTGGTACTCCATCCACTTCGAGCAGCCTACCTCTACCGGATGCGAATCCTCACAGTCCTCCTCGCTACCCCCAGCGCGAGCATCGCCCTCTCGATCGCTTTGGCTACTCCCCTGATCGCTTTGGCTTTGCAGCTGTCACTTTCTACTCGCCTCAGTTCGTTACCTACCTTACTGCCCTTCACACAGACAGAGAGCCTCGGTCTTATAGAGAGGCATTGCAGTACCTTGTGTGGCAGCAGGCTATGGCTGAGGAGTTTCAGGCTTTTGCGCAGACTCAGACATGGAACGTTGTGCCTCTACCTCCTGGTATCGCACCCATCAGCTGCAAATGAGTCTTTAAGACCAAGCATCGCCCAGATGGCTCTATTGACCGGTACAAAGCCCGCCTTGTTGCTCGCGGTTTTACTCAGGAGTATGGGATTGATTATGATGAGACGTTTGCTCCAGTAGCTCAGATGACCACTATTCGGACTCTTCTCGCTGTTTCTGCGGCTAGGGGTTGGCCCCTATTACAGATGGATGTGAAGAATGCTTTTCTTCATGGTGATCTCTCTGAGGTTGTCTATATGCAGCCTCCTCCGGGCCTCAGTACACCTCCTCAGCATGTATGTCGTCTTCGTCGAGCTATCTATGGCCTCAAGCAGGCTCCTCGTGCCTGGTTTGAGCGTTTCCGTCGGGCAGTTACTGAAATTGGCTTTGTAGAGAGTTTTCAAGACCATTCTATGTTTGTGCGGACATCCCCCCATGGCCGGGCCATTCTCCTTCTCTATGTTGATGACATGATTATTACTGGTGACGACACCCGTGCCATAGCCTCCCTTCAGGAGCATCTTCGGAGCCAATTTCAGATGAAGGATCTGGGTCCTCTGCGTTATTTTCTTGGCCTGGAGGTTGCTAGGAGCACTAGGGTGATTCTGCTTTCTCAGCAGAAGTACACAGCTGACATTCTTGCTCGGGCTGCACTATCTGATTGTCGTACAGTTGACACTCCTCTTGAACTTCATGTGAAACTCCGCCCTACTGACGGTGAGCCCCTCTCAGATCCTACCAGGTACCGTGAGATAGTTGGTCAGCTCGTCTATCTCTGCATCACCAGACCGGATATTGCCCATGCTGTCAGTATTCTCAGCCAGTTTGTGGATGCCCCTCACTCTGCTCACTACGCTGCTCTTCTTCGGACTCTTAGGTACCTTCGTGGCACTATCACTCGGTCGCTCTTCTTCTCGTCATCCTCCTCTCTAGCTCTTCGTGCATACTCTGATGCCGACTGGGCAGGGGACCCAACTACTCGGCGCTCGACTACTGGTTACTGTCTTTTTCTTGGTGACTCTCTTATCTCCTGGAAGAGCAAGAAGCAAAAGGTTGTCTCTCTCTCTAGTACTGAGGCCGAGTTTCGTGCCATGGCCACTGCTACAAAGGAGATCGTTCATCTCCGCCGGCTTCTACGAGATCTTGGTGTTGCTACCTCGGGTCCCACTGCTCTTCATTGTGACAACAAAAGTGCTATTCAGATTGTCAGTAATCCGGTGTTTCATGAGAGGACCAAGCACATCGAACTAGATTGCTATTTCTCCAGAGAGCAGTATGAGGCTGGGACCATCTCTTTGCCTTATGTCTCTTCGACGGAGCAGATTGCTGACTTATTCACGAAGTGTCATCCATCTCCTCGTTTCTGGTTTCTTATCCGCAAACTCTCAGTGGTTGACCCACCGTGAGTTTGAGGGGGGGTGTTAATATTATAGTCCCATCTCGGTTGTGGTAACCCAATGATGTGTGTTCTCCCTCTATATATAGAGAGGTAGTCTTATGTAATGTGAGAGATTGAGAAAATATATGGAGTTATTCTTCCGAAACTATTGTTTTCGTAACAGAGATGAGACTGGAAGGTTGGCAAGAGAAGTTTCTTTTACTGGGCGGGCTGTTGGTGCTGGTTGATGTTGTCCTTTTGTCTATCCCTTCTTATTTCCTAGCCTATTTCTAGTTCCCTTCCTGGGTTATCGAGAGGATTGATCAGATTCAAATATCTTTCCTCTGGAGAGGAGTAGGTCGAACAAGAGGCTAGCTCCTACAACCTTTTGCGATGGGACCAAGTTTGCCTACTAAAGGAGTTTGGAGGTTTGAGAGTTCTTGATCTATGGAGATTTAATATCTTCATGCTGCATAAATGGTGGTGGCGTCTTCAGAATGAGGATGGAGAATCTTGGAGACAAATCATTCTTGCTCGGTACTTCAGGAGATTCTCACCTCTCCATTCGTAAGGTAAGACCTCAGGGAGGATCCCCCACTTCTGGTGAGGTATCCTCAAGGTGAAGGACCTTTATAGGCCGGGGTACCTTATTACCCTAGGTGACGGTAGGAGCAACCGATTATGGAAAGATGTGTGGATTGGAGACAGGCCCCTGAAGCAGCTCTTTTCAGTTCTTTTTTCTTTAGCACGCCGTCCAAATATTTTTATCAGATCGCTCGTGAGAATAGAAGCAACGGGCTACAGATGGCAAATCAGGTTCCTTCTCTCGTTATCGCCGGAGCAACGACTGGAGTTCTCGGACCTAGAGGTGAATCTTTCGGCTGCTTTTTTTAGGCAATCAGCGGATAGGGTGAATAGGAAATGGCATGCACTCCTCAGGAGTTTTCTCGGTGAATTCCTTTTACAAAAACTTCCTTCCACCGGTTGAGAAATTCTTACCATTTAAGACGATATGATGATCTAAGGTCCCGACTATGGTCAAGATCTTCTCCTTACTAGCCTCGAGGAACAAGATCTTGACAAAGGTGAACCTCGTGAAGAGGAACAATCCTAATATGTCAGAGACTTCTTTTACTTTTTGTCAATCGACCAAGGAATCACCCACCTACTTGTTGCTTGGCTACCCCACTGCGATCGAGGAGAATCTGGGACCACTTCGAGGGTCGTTCTGGCATCTACTTTCACCCACAGAATCTTAAAGCCCCGTGGCATTCATGGAGACGGAGGAAGCTAGGTTAATTAGGAACATCGTATTCCGTGGGATATACTGGTAATGTGTATCCTCTAGGTTCTCTGGCTAGAGAGGAATAGACGGATCTTCAATGGTAAGTCTTGCAGTGCTGAGGAGCTCCGAAGGTCAACGGTCTCAACGTTCAAGCTTTGGATCATTCCCTAGTCAGCCTCCCTGTCTACTGAGATGAAAGACTTTTGTAACCTTATTGTCTCGTGACTTTCTGTTAATATAACTGGTCGGAAGCCGCCTAACCCTCCCTCCTTTAGGAGAGGTTCTAAAAAAAAAAGATAAAAGGAGAGGGAAAAAAAAAAAGACAGAAAAAGAAAGAGGCACCTGTTTTTACATGGAAAACACTTCAATGTAATTGAACTAGGACGGATCCTCATGAAGATAAGTGACAATTCCTATATTGTTCATCTACAAAAAGACTGAAGGGTTCCGTCAACCCTTGGATACCCGCCTCTTCACAAAACTGGCTCGTGAGGGGATGTCCAAGGTGGGTATTTCAACAAAACATCACCCATCCCCCTAGCTGATGTGGGACTAAACACTGACCGATTTCAACTAAATTTTTGAAGAAATCAATCACCATCTTCGTCAAGTAGCTAAATTTTGAAGAGAGAACATATGAAAGATTTATTCCTTTTCCTCTCGTCCAAGCCAACCCTTTTCTCTAGGGATCAAGATCATTGAGCAGTTACCCTTGAACTCCATGTATAAGCTAGTCGAACTTTGGAGAAGAAAGGGCGATACACTTCTATATTCACCATACTATAAAAGAAGGATCAATATCACGATGCATTGGCAAGGTTGGGGAAGCTCTCTAGACCAAACCAAAGTGCCAGTACAATAGGAGGATGTTGATAAAACATTAGGATGGCTTAATCAGAATTTCCCCTATCGTAAGGTACTAGTGTCGATACCTACAAAAAACACTAGGATGTTCCCTATCTTAGCTCAAGTAGTCCTCAATTCTTGGGATAAGATGATTGTTGTCTGAAAACACATATACAAATAAGGGGAAGACCGGTGTTCGACGTGCGATAGCCAACCAAACAATGTCTACCCCCTTCGATCCCCTTGGTAGAAGGCACCAAGCTACCCTCATGGTAAATTAAAAATAGTATTCTCTTATGTTCTTTCCTCACCTGATGAAATGATGAAATATATTTATACAGGATGATTAGATGTTGGGTAATTCTCTCTCTCTCATGTGCAAGTACAAAGCATATAGGGCTCTTATGAGTAATTAAGCTATATCATACATAATATTTTTTTATGAGGAAAACCTTGACGAGAAAATCCTCACCGATTATGCCGGATGGTGAGAGAAATCCACTAGTATATAAAGGTAACGAACAAGAATAGAGATACAGTCTCATGGGCCTTGCTAGGAGTTTGCCTCCACACCACGTCAATTTTCACCCCCTAGCTCCTTAGTTCTTCTCAAACCTCCTGACCAGCCGCCTTTCACCTAATCCAACACATGCCCTAGATGCTTACCCGTGATGGCGCACGAAATCCCTAGCTCTTTGCAAGCGGAGATACCTCAATGTTTACCTTAGCAAAGGTCATGTGTGTCTAAAGGTGAATCGTACCCCATTATGGATATGATCACCATATAAGAACTATTTCATTGATTTCCCCAATTGATCGATCTCAAAGGAGTACAATGGTTAGGCCGATGACCTACTAAGAGGAATTTAGATTCTTGTTGCAAGATTCACTTAAGAGAAGAATCGATCCTCTTCATATTCGTTCTAAATAACCGAAAACATTGGATTTACAAGGGTAAGGTAAGAGAGAAATCCAAACCAAATAAATCCAAAGGTCGCACAATGGGAAATCAATGTCATTGATAAAAATTACAAACATGTGATCAATAGAATCAAAGCTAACATTGATGAATGCTATCTACAGGCATAAGAGATCGAATCGTCAAAGATTAGCTTGAAGTGAGAAAAATGAAGGAGATGAAACGTAGGATCTCGAGCTTCACTCAAAACCTCCTCTCATCTTTTCTTTCTAATCTTCCACACCCCACCAAAGGAGAAAGTGTCTTCATATATACCTAGGGTTAACCTCATCTGGTCCAAGACCAGATTAGATCTTTTTGGAGGGATTAGACCAATCTCAACAAGTCAAACGACCAAATGCCAAATGACCCAGATAGTTCGAACTAATAATCAACGATCGAATGACTTGCTAGGAATCCAAACACTGATTCGGACGTCTAGACACCAACATCCGAACACTAGTTCGGATGTCTTGTGTGGTCCTTTTTAACACTTGAAAATTTCTAAGCGTTGAACACTTCGATCTAGACCTATAATTTATTTTAAAATCGTATCGAATCCTCAAAAAATATGTACGTGGCAAGATAAGTATGATAAGATTTACGCAATTCGATGCGACCGAGAAACCAACGTGACAACGTCAGAAATTGAGGATTAGCCAATCGGGATGGAAAAGTAGATGGCTGAGTAGGACTGCTTGGTCAATCGAGTCAACTTCGGGGCTAGGGATCTGAACCGTTTGATCTTCGATCAGCGGAGGAGAGTGATATGCAGAACCGACAAAAGCGTGGTGGTTGGGTCTTGAGAAGTCCATGGAGGGAGAGAGTGACCCCACTCTGAGTATCAATGTCGGGGATGTGGGAAAATTTTCAGCACATCCTGCGTACTATACAACCGCGGGGCCTGCCTTTTGAATTGCAGTGGGCCCCACGGTTGTATGGTACGCAGGATGTGCTAAAATTTTTTCCGATGTGGGGAGTCGGAAGGAATGTTTGCTACGTGTCTACGACGTCAAAAGCAAATGGGTGGAGGAGGAGAGGTAGCGGGTTTCGTTCGGGTATTTGACTTGGACGGCTGAGTGGGCCCCACAAAGGCCCAGGTGTCCGGGCACGCGCGCACGCGGCGTGGGCCCTACGTTTGACGCCCCACGTCAGCACGGTCCTCAGCATGACGTGACCGTTGCACTCCTCGTTCCCACCTAACGCGCCGACCCAGCACGGATCGAGTTAGGAGCTTGGGGTTTTTAAGATTAATATAAGGGCTAATGTGTGTGTAAGGTCCCTGATAAAGAGATCGGTTTAGCCTAAGATATATAAAAGATTAGTTTAACCTAAGGTTCTTATCTTTTCAAGATAACCCCGAAACTAACCCCCCCTTTCTTTTCCTCTCTCTCCGGAGCAACGACAGCTGCAACGGGCTCGAGCGACTTTGGAGGAAGCGGCAGTTGCGGCGGGCGCAAGCGGCTCCAATGGCAGCGGCGAGCAGCTCCAGCAGGCGGCAGTGGTTAGGTCTCTGACAAAGAGATCGGTAGGTCTAGGGTTCATCCCATGGCCTGTAGACTAGGTTAACCCGGGGGGGAGGGAGGGGGGTTCGGTTAGGTCCAGCAGGGGAGGTGGGGGGTTTGGTTAGGTCCGGCAGAAAAAATTGGAGAAGGGAGTAGATGGCTTTGACAGCGGGCTCAACGAGCGCAGGCGACGGCTCTGGTGGTGATGGGGAAAGAAAAGGAGGGAAAGTGGTGGCGGCATCTTCGACGGTGTGGAAGGAAAGAAAGGAAGCATGTGGGGATAGTTTGGGGTTTCGATTAAAAGGGATGAGGGGTACATATGAGGTGGCAACATATTTTTAAGAGGAAACAACGCATTTAAAGTAGTTTTTGTTGGGTTTGGCTTGCAAATGCCAACACCCAATCAAGATTGTGCGCACGACTTTGTCAGAAGTCTTGCGATCATGTGAATTAGCAGAAAAATGCTGAGGAAAAATTCTAAAGAGATCGTGTGCACGACTTGCAAGGGTCGTGCATACGACTTGGTCCTTGCAGCACCGGGTTTGGTCACAGGTCGTGATTTTGTTCGAATTTTGAGAGGGTTTTTTTTATCTTCCTATGGCACATGCTTGCTCCCCTATTTAAGAGAAGAAATGATGGATTTAGGGTTAGGTCAAGAACTTGTGGGATCATCGCCGACAGCTATAGGATGTTGAAAAGAGATCATTTATAAGAAGGGGTGGTCGCAGGGAAGAAATGAAGGGATACACCGGGGTACCGGCGCGGCGCATGTACCCCTTGCGATCTTGGAGTCTCAAGGCGGTTGTGACACGGTGATTAGCTCTTCTCGGAGAAGCCGGATGGAGATCGAGTCATAGTCAAGGAGAGAACGGAAACACGGTCTAGGGTTTATCGCATAGAGAGAAGGAAGAGATGAAGGAAAATAGAGAGAAATATGGAAGAAGTAAAGAAGAGAAGAGGACTAGGGTTTGGTATGTATATGCTTTCAATGTTCATTGATATGATTTTTTAAATTGAGCATGTTTTTTTTTTTGCTAACTCCTTGCATATCTTTGGCAAGTTAGTATGGTCGAGCGAGGTACTCACCGTCTCCTCGGTACTTTGATGACACTCCTCCCTCGGCTCCCGTGTTCTGGCGTAAATTTTATATCAAAAAGGGGGAGAAGTTGAAAGCTTTATCTTAGGGGGAGAGCTCTTCGTTAGGTGAAGAATTGAGTGAGGCATGAGATAGGTTGTACCGTTTTGCACACACATTTAATATTGTCATTTCTTTCTTGTACGATTTGGTTTATCGACCAACACTTTGCATGTAGGGAGTCTCATTGTATTTGATGAAATCTATTAAAAGTGTGCAGGATATAGTTCTTGCAACTAGATATAGCTATGGGTCAGCTAGTGTTATGTTTTTTCAATTATCATTTTTGTAATCACCATCAACTAGAAAGAGATTATGTTCATTAAGGAAAAGGGTGATATTTTTATTTTCTTTTTTGTGGTCAAGAGAAATATTATGTTTTGACTCAAAATTACGCCAAATGGGGAGATTATTACAGCATATGCTACATATCTATTTTGTTAACAAAAATTATGAGTATAAAACCAACTCGGTAAGGTTAGTGTAACCTGTAAGACAGTGTGCGTATCCACAACTCTAGTTGAAGACGTCGATTTGTGGGCGTTTTGATCTTTTCATCGGTTTCATGCTTTTTGTGGCCTGTGCTTATTTTAAATACGTTTGTTTCGAATTTCTGGTTTACCGGTGTTCTCAGATTTCTCAGATTGCGAAAGCATTTTTTTGGCGGATTTATGATTTTTCCAGTAAAGATATCTTGTACTTTGGCCTAACTAAAATCAGCTAAGTGTTGGGATGGTAGTTGCCCACTATGCAGTTTGGACTGAAATCCTATAGTCTCAATCGAAATTGGGGTACCCAGGCCATTTGCCTATTACGGTCCTCACTCCGGTTTGGACCGTGGATAGGCATTTTGGTCTAAACTGTGGCTTAATGGGTTCAGACCTTTAGGCTATTTTTTGCAACCTATAAATTTATTCTCTCTCTCTCTCTCTCTCTCTCTCTCTCTCTCTCTCTCTCTCTCTCTCTCTCTCTCTCTCTCTCTCTCTCTCTCTCTCTCTCTCTCTCTCTCTCTCTCTCTCTCTCTCTCTCTCTCTCTCTCTCTCTCTCTCGTTGGACTTTTGGGTTTTGTTTGGCTTGAGATTAGATATGACACGTGCCCCCATCTGCCACCCTTCTAGATTTTCACCTAGTGCCATGGTCAATTGCACCACTATCCCTTTGAGAGTTTTTTGTACTTCCTCGAGGGCTTCAGGTTGATCCTTTTAAATTTTGATTTGAAGTGTTTAGTTTCCCATCTCTCTTGTGATGGATGTTTTGGGAGTTTGACCGAACCCTTTTCCGGATGATTCATTCCTAATGGATCAGCCCCTATATCCTATGTGCTTTGGTTGCTCATGTGCTTTGAGTGCAAATCCTTTGGGTAAAGGTCCCCTTCATAGGAAATTGAGAGAGACAAGTTTTTGGAGGGTCGGATACCCTTGGGCAGAAATCCATCGCTGCGGATTGACGATTCCCTCATAGGGAATTTGGGGCGACAAAACCTTAGAGGTTAGGTACCCTTAAGTTTACTTCTTACTGAGGAGTGAAGGTGCCTCGTGACTATGAGTGTTTGTGCGTGCGCATGCGGGCTAAGTGCAGCAGCAAGCGGTACTTAGGAGGCCGAGGACATAAAGCCATAGCGATTAAGCAAAGGAGGTTCCGGGAGTTTGCGTGTGACAGTTGTGGTGTACTAGACTGAGCAATCCGTGGTGTGCCTGTCACGTAAAATTGACATGGTGGGGTTATGGATCACCGTAGTTCAGCCGAGATAATTCTCTGGTCTCTATGCGTTTAACCTTTCTAGTGGATCACTTGCATATCCGAGATTACGGTCCCAGTGTAGATTTTTCCTTTCGGGCTTTCCACGTAAAAACTTGAATTAATGCATGGTTTTTTACTGCATAACCTTGTATGTTTATTCCCTTGCACGTAATCCAGTCCTAGATCCTCACCTTTGATTAAACCTTGCGAGGAGAGGAGCGAACTGCCCCCACATCTTGCTAACATAAAATCTTTAGTGAGCACAATTAGTGGGCAAACTAAGAAACACTTTAATTACGTAACCCAACTACTTTATGCATTGTGTCACAATGGTAGGCTATCGTGTACGCTAAATTTATTAGGTCAAGCATTCCCTCCGTACTTCGAGAATCTCCTTATTGAACCCTTACAGGCAATGTAATTCAGACCATTCCTACCACAATGAGAAGAATGATAGACTTTAAACTTCCTTAAGGGGTTTAGAGCTCTTAGCGTTGGTTGGTCTAAACAACTTGGTTTGGATTGGTGTGACACAGAGTTCACAAACTCATGACCTTCAACAGTTCCCTTATTCTCTTAGTAACCAGCTGACATAGATAATCTGGGTCATCTTCTAATTCTAGGCCCTTCTCTCTCCTAGGACTATTTGAACTTGAGGAACTCATTCTGAACAATCTGAGCAACCCGCTTTGATACCAATTGAAAACACCTACCGATAGCACTAGGTAGTGGGGCAGAGGTGAGACTAGTAGCGTTAGACCAGAGTATGACAGGATATGCACTCCAATTTCACAACTACTGACCTAGCTTCCAATTTCTTAAAATTCAAGACCGGATTGAATCAGGGATACGATTGGAAGTCGATGGAAAATCCCTGAGTTCAGCTGCAGATATATTCAAGTTTGAACTCTGCTAACTTCCTATGATCCTACTTGCTCGCACACCTCTTTTTAGTTATCATTCAGAGCAAAGGCAAATACTGGATGCTGAGTAAAAACATACAAGTCTTGAATCACAATTATACAACACTTAGGTATTTAACCAGGAAACCCTTTGCAGGAAAAACGTCGCCGGTAAGTCGAAAATGGTGAGAGCATTAATTCACTAAAACTCAAGGTTCAATTATATATATGATTACATGACTCTCGATCGGCCCTACTAGGAACTCCTACTCAATGCCATGGTGACTCTGTCGCAGTGTTACCAGACTCGGACCGGACTGACCGGTCCAACCGCCGAACCGGAGTCTCATTTGGGCCGATCTGGTTGAAGGGACCGAAGCTGCATCAGACACGGTCAAAACCAAAAAAACCGGACGGTTTTTGAGTGACCTGCTCACCCGGCCCGGGTTGAAATAACCCGACTTCAAAATATTGCAGAACTGCAGAATATCGGGGCGATTCTCTACAGCTTGAACTTGAAGATTAGGGCCATTCTACAGCTTGAACTTGAAGATTGGGGCGATTCTACAGCTTGAAGATCAGGACTCAGATCTTAGAAGATCTTAGAAGTTAGAAAATCGGGGCTGCGGAGTTTGTTGCGTCGCTCGAAGAATCAGATATAATTTATTTAGATATATTACCGGTTCAATCGGTTGACCCGACGGTTGAACCAGAGACCCGTGACCCTGACCCTAGACCGGGTTAATAGCCGGTTCAGGTCTGATAACATTGCTCTGTCGTGCTCCTTCTTGCTCCTCGGAAGCTTCCTACCTGGCCACCTTCGTCCATGCTCAACCTCAAACAGTCTAGATGCTCGATCACTGGTGACATAGCACTGACTCTCTCGATCCGCTCGAGCGGATATACCAAAAAAACTTTAGCTTTAGCAAAAATTAGAATGCACCAAAGAGCAAATCGCACCTCATTGTGAACCTATTTTGATGTAAGGGATTTCTTTACCATCTAAACCGATCGGTGGACCTCAAGGAATTAGATCAGTTCGCCCGAACACCAAAGGGAGGAATTATGAAGTGTGTGTATAGTTTCAAATGTAACCACAACACTACCCCCTTGCTTCACAAAAGGGATCCCTATAATGGGATTTAAAGGATCTATGGAAGAAGATTTAAAACGTAAAAAATAGAAGAGGAAAGGGCTTTGCCAACCAAGTGAATTCGGAGAGAGCAAGACTTGGTCTCGAGAAAATCCAACAGAGATTGCTTTAAAATCCATGAATCTTTAATCAAAACAAACTCCCATGCTTTGGGAAAAACTCTGACAACAACTAAGGAAAGATTAGAAGGGAAAGAGAAATCAATGGATTCCGACAAGGGAATCTCTTCAAAGCTCTATTACCTTCTCTCTCAAAAAATGTCAATTAAATTCTCTAAGAGCTAGAGATATAGGTCCAAATCCAAGTGGTATTATAGTATTGATCAATCTCAATCCGATTATAGCCATTGGATGGCGATCTAACGGCAAGACAAGGGTTGACATGAAGATCAACCCGATCTATGTAGTAGGCGTCTGAACAACTGTTCGGATTGTGCACTTAGGAGTTAGAACAATTATTCGGACCCTAGGCTAAAGAAATTCTAGATCATAGTGGACAGTTTGGACTCTGTATATTTCTATCACATGTTGTCCGAATGATTAAGCAGCCCGAATAGTTGTTTGGGCACCAGAGCCATCCTTCCGTACAACTGTTCAGACGGCCAAAGTGAATGTTCAACACCTGGAACAAATCCAAGTGTTGAATCTTATAGACATGATCTGCCAATTGTGCATGGATGCACTGTCGCTATGTCTACATGACGAACTCTTGGCGAGCGCAACCATTCATCAACATGTATGCATCTGCACTCAAGCCAGTCCAAGTACTTAGGCTGTCAACTGGGAAAATCTGAAATAAAAATTACGATGATAAACCTTAAGTTTGTAAAGCAGAAAATGACAAAACAAATACTCGATAAAAAATCTAATTCCGCAAACCCAAACAGTCAACAAACGCACTCAGAATGATTCTACACCCAAAAACTAGTATGGATCATACCTTGGGATGCTGTGAGTTGCGTCTCGTAATCAGATGAAAATGTACTGCATTACTTTAGGATAAGAACATGTAGTACTAACACAGAAAACTACGACCTACACACTAAACCAAAACTTAGAATATTTTTGTGCTTATAAATTCTGACAACACAGGTGGTGCGCTCTTGGGTGCTAACACCGACAAGGGTTTGTGTTAGGTTCCTCTCTCTCTCTCTCTCTCTCTCTCTCTCTCTCTCTTCCTTGCTATGCCATGTCATTCTCTTGCTAGGTTTAGTCTTATTGGGAATCCATGTTGACAGGCTATTAACCCTCTAAGGATTGGCTTAATTTTGTGTAATTAAGTAGGGTGGGTTTGAGTGAACACTCAACTCTTGTTAAGATAATTGAGAAAGGAGACTTACAAAATAAAAGTTGCATGGAGCCCTTATTTAACATCTGAAATTCTGTAGTGGTTGTCGAATCCGGATGCAATGGAAAGATAAGTACTATTCTATTCTATTCTATATTATATTAGATGCTAAAAAGAAAAAGGAATTTGTGATTGGATGAGTATATGGTTGGCAACCTTATTGCTCTAACCTTATGAATGATTGTAGGATTTCTTTATCTTAGAATCATTCTAGGACTACTTTTTAGTGCCAAGCAACCCATTTTCTTGTGATTATTATAAAAGGTTTTTTTTTTTTACTTACACCCCTACATTTATGTCAAAATTCTAGTTACACCCCCACCTTTCTAAAAATTTGACTTCACCCACCTTGAGAAACGTTTAATTGTGGGGTTTTTTTTTTAATTACACCTTCACTTTTATATCAAAATTTGAGTTACACCCCACTTTTAAAGGATTTGGGAGTAAAGTCAAATTCTTAGAAACATGGCGGTGTAACTCAAATTTTGATATAAAAGTGTGGGTATAAGCAAAAAAACCCTATTATAATAGGTAATGATTTTTTGGGTGAGGCTTTGTATTTAGATTATGCTTGCGATGAATTTGGGGTGTTGTTATTTGCACCTATAAAATGGTAACCCCACCCAATTGAAATTAAAAAAAAAAGATCAATGTGTCCCTGGGATTCTTCAAACCTATTGATTAGGGCACTTAGTTCATCGCTGCTGCTATCGTTGGCTCACATGGAGTCACCGCGTTCACCTCCCCCTCATTTCTCCTCTCTGGACCCCTCGTATCTTCTCCTCCCTTCTTGTCCTCCCTCTTTCTCTATCGTCATTTTTCCTCCTTCCTCCTACTCCCTCCTCCACCTCCTTTTCCACCTCCTATAGCAGTTAGTGCTATCATAGGAGCCGGAGATAAATTAGGCAATGGACAGAGGATAGGGAAAAAGAGAGATGGGAGAAACAGAGGCGGATCCGAACAAGGAGGAAGGGGAGGGGATGAGCAAGTGAGGCATTCTAGGTGCCCTTATAAATTTCATGGGTTCAAATAGCAACACCAGTTATTTCCGGGACCGAGCCCAGATATCGAAGGGACACGAAATGAATTAGTTAATTTTCCTCTCCAATTTAAGGAGGAATGAGCGGTTGGCCGCCACCCGCCGGTCGGTGCAAGTGGTGGCCGGCAGCGGTAGATGATGGCGGAAGGTGGTGGGCGACAGCTGATCATGGTGGCATACCCATAAGTTGACCATGGTCTATAGAGATGTCTACTCATAAGAGTAGGACAATGGAGCATTTTCCTTTGTTGGTATTTAGATTCGTATGACTCAAATTCGAGGGACAGATGAATAGAACGGTCTGCATCGATGGACCCAACATGTGCCCCTAAACGAGCCCCATGGCAAACAATGGCACTGTTGTAATTAGAGGGGGAAAAGGAGACCCCATTGGAAAAAAAAGGCTTATGACTAATTATGAGAGCTTCTATTTATACACCAAGTTTTACTCTCCACATATATATATTTTTTAATTTATTACAATTTTACCCCATGTAGGTGGAGAGAAGCTTGTCGGTGGCGTTGGCAGCCGGAGAGGGTCCTATGGCGTCGTGGGCAGAAAGGAGCTCACCGATGGCAGGGGAGTATGCTAAGGCAGAGAGGAGAAAGAGGAAATGGGTGTTGGGGGTGAGAGAAGGAAGGAGGAAGGAGAAATAAATGGAGTGCATTGAGAAAGGTGGAGAGTATATGTACAAGGGTTTATAGAAACTGTGCGGTATGTGCAGAGCAAGATGAGAGATTTTAAAATTTGTGATGGAGTGTATTGAGAAACCAATGTGTGAAGAGTTAACTTTGGTATGAAAATAGAAACCCACATGACTTATGGGGGTAATTTCTTAATAGGAGACCGCAATTAATTGGAAAATTTATGCCCCCCACAATTCTCTCAGTACCCCCATTTATCCACGCATCCCAGTTTTTCTCCCATTTCTCCTTCCACACCCCATTTATCAAGATACCTCCGTTGGCACCGATCCCCCCACCATTACATCACACGATTATTGAATGAACGGTTTAGGTTCAAGTGGTAGAACTTCATTCTGAACTAAATTGAGTTAGATTGAGCTCAGGCTGAGTTGGCAACCCAACCAAACCCGACCCAAGTGGAGTTGATCGTTTGATTGTCTTCACCAGTGGTCTTATTCCGCAAGGATTTTTATGTAAAATTTTAGTCTCTTCACTTTGTGCTTTTGAGTTTGTGTTTGTTGGATTTTTCATGTTTTGTTATTTCTATTTCTTGAGATTATCGTTATGTTCCGTCATTGATCCGTTAGATGATTGATTTGCAATTTGATCTCTAATGTGGCCGGGGTCTCCTTGCTCACAAACTCTACATGACTCAACAACTTTTACTCTACATGACTCAACAACTTTTACCAATAGAAATATTCAACCAATCACGTTCGAAACTAATGTGGCATGGGATACATTCTTCCCTAACTACATTCTTCCCTAACTTTTAGATGTTTTCTTTTGATTAAACATTAAATGGGTGAACATTTAAAATTACGGGTTAGACTCGAGAACATTATTCCCGGTCTACGAGGTACGTACCCGACCCTAAGTGGTCACAAAACAACCAATTTCTACTTTCTATATGGGATTACTATGAATAAAGAAATGAGAGCATTATATAAGTGTAGACGATAGCATTATATAAGTGTAGATACCTAAAAATTACATTTCATGTGGTATCATCCTAGCGATTGAGTTAGGGAAGAATGTATCCCCTTGTCTGTAGCAGAATGTATCTTTCAACAAAAGATATCTATACAGAGGTAGACCATGTCGGCAGAACCTATTGTTTGAACCTATGACTAGAAGAAAATGATCGATATCCTTATATATACTTAGTCATATGATTAAAAGCTAAAATGGTCACAGAGGTCTCTACGATCAGTGGCATCCTCAGAGCCTTTGTGTTGGAGGATAAAGTCAACTGAAGCCTCTGCACTCAAAGTCATCCTCAGAGCCTCTGCACTTGAGGATAACATCTTCTGAGGTCTTTGTGCTCATTAACAATATCGTATCCTCTGCATCTGATGATAAAGGAAAATATATCATAAGTATCATTAGGTTTACTGTTGTGATTTGAGGCCCTCGCACAACGGAACGCAATGCGCATAGAATCACCACAATGGAGACAACCACCGACCAGACCGAGCAAATAGATAAACACAAGCATAACACCTAAGAAAATTTCTATGATAAAGAGATACCCCCTCACAAGAGAATAGACCCTCACACACCCAACAAAGAGATACCCCCTCACAAGAGAATAGACCCCGCAGCCCTACACTCCAAAGAACACCAAAGAACCCTTCTTGAGACCTTCCAGTCTCCATTGGATTCTCTTCCCTCTCCCTTGATGATGGCTACCCTCTAAACCTCGCTTGTGGTACTCTTATTGATCCTTGAGTTCATGATGTCCTAGGTTCGTCCTAAGACCTCATATTTATAGGCACACATTCATATCCGACTTCGAGAAGGAATCCCATGCGAAAATGCAGGCCGAACTGCCTTACTTGCGTCCTTCCAGAGCCAATCGTGAGAACGACCTAGGGAGATCGTTCGCACAATCTACTGGTGCAAATAATACGTATGAGCTTCTTGGTAGACCCATCCTTCGCCCCTTGTGCTCTGTCTTCCGTCGTTTCTTCATGCATGAATCTTGGAGTTGTATATCGTTTGTTTGTGGCCACATCTTCAACAATCTCCACCTTGGCTTCAAACAAGACATGAGCACCTCCTCGAACATAAACTCTATATCTTTGTTCCATGAATTCATCTCCTGATCGTCTCTACCTTTGACCCCATATCGGAAGACCAATTACCAAACTTAGTGATTACCCATGTCTTTCGACTTGGTCCACCTCCTGATCATCCTTGCCCTTGAGAGTGCTCTACCTGCACCCTTGTTCTTTACCGAACACCGTATATATGCCACCACTCTCTCGGCTATAGGCCTCTACTTGAGACCCCTTCATTATCATATATGTTCCTTTCATCACCAGTCGATGACCCCGTCATAAACCATGACACATACTTTGCTCTATGATGCTTCCTGTACCTAGCGCTCCCAAGCTATTGCCCATTGGCCAATGCTCAAATATTTTCCACACCTTGTTGCACCGCAGGTGTACCTGTGACTAAGTCCACAACCACTATGACCGTTATCACCTTTTTTCCGCCGTCCGTCGATAGCCATCGCATCCTTCTAGACTGCAAATGTGCCCACGGCCATACTTATCGCCACCATGCACGTCAGCACCTATATCGCTCATCGGTGATCCGTACCAGTGCTCATTGGCACCTCCACCGGTCACTCATCGGCAACCCACATCAGTCCACTCATCGACGGCGGAACACGATATTATTGGGACTCCTTATGCCATCGAGGTGCGCCCCTCGATCCGGCACCCATACGTACCGTGCCATCGTAACTTGCCATCGTGATTTATTGGGCCGGGGAGTAGGTGCTGAGTTCGTACCCTCCTCCCGTGTAACCTCCAGTGTCTCGAACCACCCCGAGGGAGGATGTGCTCCACTGCAACCTCCCCCTCACCGTCTCCTCCGAAGAATCGAACAACTAGAGGAGAGAGAGCACTGAATCTTGTCTCTCCCTGATGCACCTTCGCCTAGACCATCATAGCAACAAGCCCCCAGGGGGTAGTGCTATATCGTAACCTCTCATCGGGCCTCCGACTTTCTTCTTGGGTCTGCTTCTGGGTTTCTCCATTGTGCCGTGTGTGCGTTTCATCCCTCTTACTTGGTCTTCGTTGTTCTACGCCATCGAAATAGAGCCCCCCCGGATCACTAACAAGAATCTATGATATCAATTTGTTGGTATCACATTGAACCTTAGCTCTGATACCAATTTATTGTGATCTCAGGCCCTCATGTACGTAGCGTAACACGACTTGCGTAAATGCACCATAGTGGAGATGACCACCGACAAGACCAAAAAAATATAGAAGCACAAGCAAAACACCCAAGAAAATTACTACGATAAACGACGATAATGGATTCACTAGTATGGGGAAAAACTGAGTATACGTTTGTCTGTCTCTTTAAAATCCCTTATAAGAGAATAGAACCTGCAGCCCTACACCCTGAAGGATACCAAAGGAAACCCTTCTCGAGATCTTCCAATTTCCAATGGATTCTCTTCCCTCTCCCTTGATGACGACTACCATCTAAACATCTCTTTTGGTACTGTTGTTGATCCTTGAGTCCATGATATCCTAGGTTCGTTCTAGGACCTCCTATTTATAAGTACACATTCGTATCCGATTTGGAAAAGAAATCTCATATAAAAATACATGCCGAACCGCCTGATTCGCGTCCTGCCAGAGTCGATCGTGCACACGACTTGGGGAGATTGTGTGTACGATCTGCCGGTGCAAGTCGTGCGCATGAGCTTCCTGGCAGATCCGTTCTTTGCACCTTGTGCTATTTCTTCTGTCATTCCTTCTTTGATTGGCTTATACTTTGAGACAAAGCATTTCTCGGGTATGTGTGAGTTAGTTCAAACATGAGGTTATTTTGAGATTTTGCATACTTTACACAAACCCCCTGAATACGTCAAAGATACAATGTGCAAGTATTCTTTCAGAATCAAGCCAGTGAAATGCAGAGTTCGTGCAGGTATATCATTGCATACATTTGCATTTTCATTAGACTCATGATGGTGTTTTTCGTTTTCCCTACGTATGTGCTCGTATTTCATCATTCAGAGTTTGCATCGCATTTTTTTTTTTTTTTCAGTTTTTCTAGTTCCAATGCATTCTCGCTTCATACATAAAGTTCAAATTGAGTTTCAATGTTTTAATATCAAAAAATCTCGTGTTTCCATCTTCGTATGTGTTCAATTTTTTATACAATCTTCATTTTATACTTTTGAAGTTTTAGATCTTTGTTTTCAGATATTTTCCATTGTGGTATGCATTTTTAGGCTATGAATGGTCCTAGGACTATCTGTTGATTTTTGTGGAATCCCCAGGATGTAATGATCATTTTTTAACAACTTTCAATGTCTCGAGGTATGCACCCATCACCCCCACAATAGGATGATGCGCACCTACACTCAATCACCCCTCCCCAGACTACTCTAGAAAAGTGGTATGCACCAAGGTACGTATTACTTGGGTGAGCACTTATGTGTGCACCACCTTCCAACTAGGCTGTAGGGGAGCTACTTGTTAGCGTCGTAGGTTAGCCCTTTTGACGTGGTCTTTATCCAGAAACGTATAGCATTTGTTCGCACGACTTTATTAGGGTTTATATCCTATTTGAGGCTATAAATACTCCATCATATCATATTGGTTTGCATTCATGTAGTATTTTTTATTGTGCGGCTTTTAATCTTGAGTTTTCATCTCCACGGCTTTTGATTTCCTTGTTCCGGATTGCGTTCTTCATCGTTCATCTTCTTTGTTGTCTTGATCATTAATCTTTTACGCTTTATATGTGCTCAAGACACGAGGGATTGTTTGATATGGTTTTCGAGTTTTCTAAAGGTCTTTTCTTGTTGCATTGATTGTATCATCGTTCTTTACGTACAGATAACAAACACATCATCAAAGGTGTCCGAAGTGTGACTCAAGCTTGTCCTAGTTGAGTAGTCAAAGTCATTGCGGCAATCCGAATCACAAGCAAGTCTATGGAAGAGGCATTCGA
The DNA here is from genome assembly GCA_947650365.1 of Chamaelirium japonicum. Taxonomy (NCBI): domain Eukaryota; kingdom Viridiplantae; phylum Streptophyta; class Magnoliopsida; order Liliales; family Melanthiaceae; genus Chamaelirium; species Chamaelirium japonicum. Next base: position 11,462,866 of record OX393552.1, read on the forward strand.
GGAGCTACAAATTAAAGAGGAGATTGCCAAGAAGGAGGATCGCCAGTGTGGTTACAGTTACCCGTGCCAAACTCATGTGGGGTTTATGAAGGTATTGCTCGCTTCAAAGGTAACTCCCATTCTTGTGTTTATAACTGTTGTGTGCTATAGTAGATTGTTGCGAGCTTACTTGGGATGGGGATGTAGGGATTTTTCGATCCACCTAAAAATCTCGTGTGTGCTTTACTTATCACATATGATAGAGTCGTGTATGGTTCTACCTAATCACTCACGGACATTGTATCACACATAATTTTTAAACATTTTTGAGAATCCATTGCCGTGTCTCCATTGGATCTTTATCCCGATCACTTCCGCATCATAAAATTTTTATTTATCGTTGATATTATCCCCTACCATTTTACTCTCAACTATAAGTAGTTATAATCACCTCATCATTCCCCTATAAATAGCCATATCCTCTATTAAGTCATGAACGCTCTTAAGATCAAGAACTTTTCCATAAATTTTCCTTTGAGAGAGATCACCACTAACTAGAGTGTCGAAGGAGATCGAGATCCGAGAGCCTAATCTCCTGGTATTTTTTTCTTTGCTATGCAGGCCTAGCATCCAACGGAGGAAGTGATTCTCGAATATGCAATAAGATATGATAGTCGTACAAGAAATATACTAAATTTACTCAGTTACATCCATGTAAGCAGATTGTGAGATGGTATTGGTAAAGGTTATAAGGCTTATCAAAAGATAGAAACCACTCACATATTTTTAAGGGTTATTTTGACTTTGCCCCCAAAATTTTGCCTTGAATTAGACTTTACCCCGCAAACTAACTTTCCGTCAGCTCACCATCTAAGAAAAAGGGTGAGTTGACATAAAAGAAATAAAGTTTTGGGGGATGAGCTGACGGAACAGTTAGTTTTGGGGGGTAAAGTCTAATTAATGAAAATATGGGGGGTAAAGTCTAATTCAAGGTAAAATTTGGGGGCCAAAGTCAAAATAATCCTATTTTTAATTAGATCATTAGATGAGAGCTATAGGCTACAAAATTCATATCGTAACCTAGTGATTATGGAAGATGATACCTCACATGATCAATTAAAATACATTTGGAGAAGATGTGATGAAGAAGCTGTGATGCAACCTCAGGAATTCAACATACTCATATTCTCATGTTCAAGGTCTGACTATGAAGCAGATGGGAGCCCCTACTTATTTCTTTTTCTTTCCACTTTTCTTTTTTCCTTTTTCCTTGTTACTGGACTCTTTGCTTACCGTTTTACATGTCGATGACATCCTATGCCAGGGCAAGAGGGATTATATACCCTCTAGCAGCCGACTCATATGGGCTTTCGAAGTGGTATGAGTATTCACCACTTGGAGCTTACTCCTAGCTTGTGTTTAGGAATCTCATTAAAGGGGCTCCTAACATCTTTAGGATTAATATTGGCCGGCCCCTTATAAGGTCCTATTGGACTCATCTAGTCAGCCACTTAGTCTCCTTTTGAGCCTGGGTCAATTTGAGGGCTTTCAGGAAAAGCTGGACATCTAGTTTCAAACTTGTAATCCTAGTCAAAGTAGGTGTCTTGGTCAATAAGAGAATTCCTACTTGTTAGGAAGTTACTCCAACATGAATTAGGAGCCTAGTTAGTATGGATAAGTCCATGACTAATAGTCCTACTCATAATAAGAGTAGTATTTGTCAGCCTACTATCAAAGTCTTGGAGTTGGGAATTGTTAGAACTTCAACACCTCAGTTCAAATTAGACTATGATTCTTGTCATCACATGAATACATCTTATCTAATTAATCATCGCTAGAACCACTATCAAGCGATGACTACTCCGTGGTAATTAGAAATTCAACAATTGTTATTTTCTACTAATTTGCGCATAGACCACTCGTTATCCATTATCCACAAGTGTTGACCAAGACACACAATTGTTCCACCCAGTGCACACTGTACATCATGTATAATCAGAGTTTTAACAAGCTTCAGGCCACATCAACTCCAATACCGAGCTCCCAAAATTGGAGACGAGATGCTATCTGACTTACAATAGACCGATGATGGAAGGCTGTGGGAAGTATGATATAAATACCTCTCCCACTTGATTATTTTAATAGAGAAAATTTAGTCATGATTTTGGCACTATGCATCTTATGTAAAGAAAATCTACCGATTATACTATGCATCTAATGTATAGTTAATCGATAATTTATCATATATATCTCATATAAAAATAAAAACTAGTAAAATCTTGATGCCTCTCATGTATAGAAAAACAACTAGTAAAACTCTGCATCTCGTGCATAGAAAACAACTAGTTAATTCAATTTACTTATTAAACATAGGAGAGAGTTCAACATGGTATAAAAGACCACTAGATCATTATATGATTAACTCGCATGGTTTAAATCATACAATTCTCTCCTAGTAAAAATCAACTTGTATTAACTACGGTGCTATTCATAGAACTAGCAATCTATCAAAATAACAAACTAGTAATATATAGTAGCATAGTAAAATAGCAATCTAATAAGTACAACAATCATAAGATTATAAGCCATGCAAATAATAACGAGGGCATGCATAAACATTTCCCATGATTCCTTCCTATTAGGTAAATACAAAGCTTCAATGTTCATTGGAACTTTTGCTCCTCGCTATCTGTTGATTTGTTGGGTCTTCTTTTGATGAAGTAGTTTGCCTCGCTTATGTGATGGTACTATCACTGCTCCATCTCTTTGGATAGCTTCTTCAACATCGTTCTTGATCTTAAAAAACTATTACATAGATTTTGTATTTCAATTCATGTAGTGTACATGGATTTCATTTATAAAAGACAACATGGCTGTAGAGAACCAATTTTATAATTTACTTTTTCTTTACAAGTGTTATCTGTATAATAACATAAGAGAAATAAAATAATTCACATCACCACCATAAAAATATCCATATTCTTTGTAGAGTGACTAGTGCATGCCCGTGCCTGTCGGCATTGCAGCGGGCAGCAACACATCTGTTGGCATTGCAGCAGACTGCCTTCGGCGTCAACACATCTGAACGCCTTTAGTAACAAAACACTTTCGACGACAACACCGGCATTCATAGGGACACCCATTTTCTCGTCCGTGTCGATTGGCACGTTGCGGGCGCCTTCGGTGTGACGAACTCCCCCTCCCCCTGTAATCAATCAATCATAGCTGTCTCTGTTTGAACGGATTCCTCGAGATCGGCTTGATGGTTTGGGGCGATCAAAATTTCAGTAGGTGGATTTATAGCCATTGATGCAAACAACGATCATAGGATGAACGGTTAGGTTTAGTGTAATTTAAATGGGCCAGGATTTTAGGGGTTTAGTGCAGTTTAAATAGGTTGGGATTTGAAACCAAAGGGAGGGAGTTGGTTGATGGGGAAATAGAGATCTTGCGTTGATTTTTGAATGAATGGTTAGATGTATTCGGTTCATTTTTGTCCAGGGTCAGCTTGTCCTAGTCAGCTTCTTTGTTCCGTTTTGTCTAATCAGCACAAAATTGACGTCCCTTGTTATATAGAACAATTAATAACATGATGTTTATCAATACTATTTAATAGATAAGGACTTAAAATTATACTTAAGCATGACATCATCTAAATAAAATTTAGAATAACCTCGAACATGTTCTCATCATATATAGCTCCTTATCACCTTAAAAAATCTCATCTCTAGATCCAAATAAAAAAATCTGAGATGGCTCCATTACCAATTAAAGGTTACCAGATGCAACAAAAGAAAAAAATTACCTACATATATTCAATTAGATCATTAAATGTGAGATCTATAGACTACAAAATTTACATCATAACCTACTGATTGTGGAAGATCATACTTCACAAGACCAATGAAGAAATATGTGGAAAATATGCAATGCAACCTTAGAAATAAAACTCCTATTCCCTCGTGAAAGGTCCAACGGTGAGCAACTATCTAGGTGCCTCTCCTTTCTCTTGATTTCCTTCTCTTTTTCGATCTCTTTGTGAACTTCCTCTTTGCTTCACCTTTTGCACGTGGATAATACTCTATGGCCGACCAAGAAGGATTAATTATAGATCCTTTAGAGATGAGTATTCCCCCCTTGGAGCTTATCCACTCCTTGTGTTTTGGAGTCTCATTAAAGGGACTCCTAACACCTTTAGGATTCAATGTGGTTGGTCCTTTATGAGTTCCTATTGAACTCATATGATCAAAAACTTAATCTTCTTTCGAGCCTGGGTCTCCTTGAGAGTGGACTTTAAGAAAAAGTTGGACTCCCACTTGTATCAAACTTTAAATCCTAATCAAACCATGACTCCTGGTTGTCAAGGGAATTCCAACTGTTAAAAAATTAGTCCAATATAAATTATGAGTGTAATTAGTATGGATAAGTCCATGACTAACAATCCTACTCATACTTGGACTTGTTGGTCTACTATTGAAGGCTGAGAGTTAGGATCTGTTAGGACTCCAATACCTCAGCTCCAATTAGATTAGGATTCTTGTTATCACATGACTACATTTTTATCTAATTAATCTTGACTAGAACAACTATCTAGCCATGACTGCAATATGTGGTGATTAGAAATAAAACAATTACATTTTCCTACTAATTTGTATATAGACCCGTCATTATCTAGTATCCACAGTATTGACATGGGAGACACACAATTTTTCTACTAAGTGCACATTGTAACTCATGTCCTTAAGTTACAACTCTTCAATCATTCCTCATGATCACTTATGAAAATAACTTTTTTAATTTTAAAATAATTTTATAAAATAGTAATATATATATATATATATATATATATATCTATATATATATATATATATATATATATATATATATATATATATATATATATATATATATATATATATATATATATATATATATATATATATATATATATATATATATATATATATATATATATATATATATATATATATATATATATATATATATATAGGGAAATGCTTAGGTGCGGTCCTGCGGTCCGTGCGGTCCGCATCCGTAGCCGTCCGATGCGGTGCACCGCACCGCGCCGCGTGCATCGGACGGCTGCGGATGCGGACCGCACGGACCACAGGACCGCACCTAAGCATGCCCCTATATATATATATATATATATATATATATATATATATATATATATATATAATTCATTTGATAAACATTTTATCAAAACTATTATCTAGGTACTCAGTTTCAGTGATCATCATTCATGACAGTTATTTAAGGGGAAACCTTCTTTCTAATACAGAGTTTATATAAAATTGCTCGATAATCAATTGTGTTCTCAAGTACTTAAGTACAAGACATCAATATATACAGTTATCAACTAGCAAACTAAATTTTAAGTTAAAGTAACAAAATCTAAACCTTGAGTCCATGAACATATAAGGGTTATGAGTTTATGCAATCAGAAGATGAGAACTGAAGTACATCATTAAGACAATCACTAATATTATGCATTTTTATTATGAGCCTTGTTCATTGTATTCCAAATACACCAACGAATTTGACTTAGAGTCACTACTTTGATGGTTAAGATAAACCATCTTCTAAGTAAAATCAAGCCAATAGTGTAATATTCGTACATATAGAATGTAAAGTCTTATCATCAATTGCGAACATCATGAGGTATAATAGTCTGATACACTACAACTCTTATATGTGAATCATTCACATATATAAGTTACCTCTGTTATTCTCGATGGACTTGTGTGCATCTTATGCAATAATAATACACCAGCAAAATTGTATAATGCATGCATCGAATATATATATATATATATATATATATATATATATATATATATATATATATATATATATATATATATATATATATATATATATATATATATATATATATATATATATATAAGACTATCTCATTAGCAAACATTTTATTGATCTTATTGTCAAAACTTCTAAGGAATTGGCATGTAGAACAACATCATTCTCAACAATTAGTTGTACATTATTAAATATCATTCAGATTGTACTATTGATTTGTTTGACGCTTAGTTAGTAACCAAAGGATATACTTCAAGCATTTAGTGTTTGACTACTTTGAGATATGTTCTTTTTTGATATGCCTCATTTCAGTATGAGTTATTTTATTACTAATTTGTGGTTAAAGATTGATCAATTTTGTAACATGACATCAAAAACGTATTCTCACAAGGTCATCTACAAGAAATTTCTATGGAGAGACTTTTTGGGTATAATCAGAAAAAAAAATAGCAATATATATAATTTATAGGTTGTAGCAATATCAGCTAGCATGGTTTGATACATTTAGTGTTGATGTTACTAGGATTAAAGAAAACAATGTATGATCATTCAGTGTTTCTACCATAAAAGCTATGTGGTATTGTTGGAATATATATGTATGATATTGATATTAAATGCATTAATTGATGAAAGGATATTCATGATATTATAGCTTATCAGAATATCATTTTAATATAAAATATATGATCTAGGTAAAGTGTTTTTTGGGAATAGAAAGTTGAAAGATCGAAGAAGGGCATTTCTCTCTCCTAGCAAAATATATGATTGATTTTTTATTGGAGAAAGATATTGTGAATCCATATTGTTTTTATCCTTAGTGTTTGTGGACCTAAGTTTAGGAAAGCAATCATAATTCCAACAACAAGAATTGCTAGAAAAGACAGTAGTATGTGTATATCCAAGAATCATTCGATCTGTGTAATGTGAACTTCCTTGTATGACTCTGAATAGTTAGCGTTATTTCTTGTGAACCAAAGGAATACATTTTTGAACAATACTTCACCGCAACAGGTGTTGGAATGCATAGCTCCTTTGTCCGATGTGAATCGTTGGATAAATTCCAATTGTGATATTCAGCCATTAACAAGTTCTGACATAATATCACTAGTAACATTCGCGTGGGCTAGTGATATTCTATTAGAACTCCAAACGGCTGAATATCACTAGTGATATTCATCCAACGGCTCACATCAGACACAGGAGCCATGCGCTCCAACACCTATTGGAGTGGACGTATTGTTCTACATTTTTTTACATGTTCACTCTATATAAAGCAAGGTACAATGTTATTCGGGAGTAGCAAAAGTTTCTCCATCTTCCAATTCAGGGTTATATTGATATACATGGCTTCGAGGCGTGTATTAATCTATCACATACATTGTTACATATTAAACTCTATCAACTTAGGAGGAGCTCATACTATTAGCGGATATAACTTCAGTCATAATGGCTATTGTATTTTAAAAATTATTTGGGAACTTGTATAAGGAGAAAGACCATTATGCTCAAAATATTTGGAGCCATTACATGCTGAATGGATTTGATTTTTTATTCAGGAATATTTTTCATATATACTCCAAATAGATATTAATAGTAGAAAAATCCCTATGTGTTATAAAATTCTCTGTCCACCATCCACATATCCCGGTTCTTGGAAAATAACCCTTGTCGCTAATTTTTTGGCCATTTTACTCTTGGAGTACTTTGTCATTGTGCGCACGATCATCAACAACCGACAAGGGAGAAATGAATTGACCATACTTTTTTTTTTTTGCAAAACCCAAGATAGTTGAATGGTGCCTCGAGAATTTTGTAAATTATAAGGGGTTTTATGCAATATCAAATATTTAAGAGAGGAGAATGACATTATAAACTCCTTATAAATATAGTCTTTTCTCTTTGAGAGGAATCCCTCGATAGAGGGATGGGGTTAATCTTGTGCCCCAAGCTATTATTAATTTAAAAATGGTTATATTTACAAAGCTATAGGAGATTGAATTAATCAAGATTACAAAGAAAATTAAAGATAAATCTTCTTGCGGAGCAAGGTCAACAACTAGTCTTCCAAGCCTGGGCATATTATATTAAGGTCTCATTGTGCAGTACGTCATGGTTCCAAGCAATATTAAAGTGATCTAGGAAGGGAGTTCTCAACACAATGTCATCCACCCATTGATCAGACTAGAATTTTATTTTTACCCCATTACCATAAAATAGCTTACAACCCATTTTCTAAGGATCGGAGATTCTAGTAGACCTTTCAAGAAGGGCAAGATCTCACCCTCCAATGGAAATTGCTACAGATGCTATAAATTTTCTTAATCACCCAACTTGGGATGAAATGGAAAGCCAAGTAGTAGGCGGGGATAGTAGAGAGGACGAAATTAGTCAACGTTGTTCAATTCTAACCCCAATGGGTAGAACCTTTCCCTTCCACCCAGAAGTTGTCGAATGGTTATATCCATAATAAGTTGCCAATCACCTAATTTCAACCTCCTCTCGTTAATCAGAACACCCAAGTATGTCAGCTGTAAGTACCCAAATTTGCAATTTAAGAGAAATGTGATTCACTTCACTTACAAGTATAGTCAAGCCCTAGCCTTTGACAGAAGCCATTGTTGGGGTTCTGGCTACTTTGATCGAGCGATAGCCGACAATCCACTAATCGAGAGGATTCTAAGCTCAATGAACACAACCACAATCACAAATACACAAGATTTAAGTGGAAACCTTTGCGGAAAAAATCATTATGAGCAAACACTTGAGGAAGGCTTCACTATTAATGGCTGCAAGAACGAATAAGTATGGACCCGATCCTCCAACAAGATCTATTCATCTCCTCCTTGATGCCTCGACAAATGAAACCCTAACAAGCTTCAAAGACTTCCCTCTTCGCAAGCTTCAATCTGATCAACCTCTCCTCCTTTTGGCAAGAAACCCTAGCCGTGCAAGGGCCCTTCATGTTCTTTGCAAGCCCTTCGATCCTCTCTCTCAAAAGAGTCACCAAAATCGTGTGTAGAGAGCCCCTCTAAAGAACCTCTTTTAAAAGCCCCAAAAGTAAACCGTTGAAAAACGGTACCTAAACCCGCCAGCCCGGCCCGCCCTTGTGCACATGATCTTCAAGTCATGCGCACGATCTTCCAGGTTCGCTCGAGCGAAGTTTACAAACATTATGTGAACATCCATGCTAGACAATGTCGTGCGCACAACTACTTAATGTAGACTTCAGATTGTGCGCACGATCATCTGTAGGCTTCAAGTTGCACCCTTAACTATCTGCTTGTTTGATGCTCCTGGGATCATGCACAAATTGGGTGCACGATCCGGTCGTGCACATGTCCTCTTCAGAAATCTTGAGTCTTCTAGCCATGGAGGTAAGCTCAAGGGAGCTTATCTAGCACATAGGTATACAAATAATATAGGATTATATAATTTCATTATCTTCAAGCAAATACACACATTCCAATTTTCAAGAGAATGAAAACCAACCAATTATCATCCAACACCTAAAAGGGAGAATAAGGGTCTTATCAACTCCCCCCTTCTCTTGTGAAATGTCAAATGTGAAGGCCGGAATACCTGTTTTCAGCAACCCCGGCCTCTCCCCCCCGTACACCTCACAACGGTTCTTTATAAAGGCAAAGGACCACAACCCGTATCCTTCCAATTCCATCAAACAAACCAACAAGAAGAGAACACCAAGGAGAGCTTACCAAGTGAAGAGAGAGAGAGAGAGAGAGAGAGAGAGAGAGAGAGAGAGAGAGAGAGAGAGAGAGAGAGAGAGAGAGAGAAAATGGCCGATGAGTTCCACACAGGGATATGCAGCCTGAACTGGTGGAACTTGGCAAGGAGTGAGGGCATCGATGGATCGGCGATGTCCTCCGCCGCTCCGCCGGCTTCCTGCTCGGCGGCGATTATCGACATGGGTGGCGGCGGAGAGGGGTTCAGTTGGACGGCTGCCGAGATGGGGGAGGGCAAGGCAGGGTCCTGCGACGAGCCTGCGGGCTCAGCCTCCGGCAGCTCCATCACCTTCCAAGACACCCACAAGGCCCGAACACCCGACAACATGGTCTGCGGCCCGATGATCAAGCCCACCTTCCAGGTCCCCGGCTTCGGCCTCTTGCCGTCCGGCATGGACTGGACCCAACCATCCCTGCTGTGAGTTTGCAACTTTTATTTATATTTCTATAAAATTATTTATAGATCCATAAGGCTGAATCCAGTATTACTTATCAGCCCACTTCACGTACTTCCTTAACCTATTGTCCGTTTGTTCCGATTGTATGAAGTAGGAGGAATGGGAGGGGTGAGACCAGTTTCCAGGCCATGCTCCAAGATGATCTGAACTCCAAACCCTTTTTCCGTCACGATCCATCGATCGATTCCGATGAAGCTCAGGCGGGCTCGGCCTACCCATTCAAGGGCATGAATCAGTCCTTCTTGCTGGACCAACATCGCCTGAGCTCCGGCGGTAGCCCTGTCGATTGTAGCATCGACAGGGTCGACAGCTTCCAGTTATCCGCAGCCTCGTATGGCACGGTGCTGCAAACCCTGATCGAACCCGATACCAAGCCCCAACGATCAATCTATGATAACCCATCGGTGAGCTACCATTCTTCGATGACCGGCTATCGCGGGATCCCGACTGAGTTATCGCAAACGACATGGCCGAAATCTTCTCAGCTCCTCAAGGCTTCGCCTCCGAATCACCGATCTACCAATCAGCTGCAATTCTCGAACAACACTCCCTTTTGGAATGCTTCGGCTGCCGGCTTTTACCCTCCGACACCGACCCAATTCACCGTGCAGACCTTTGAGCAGAAACCCAATAGCAGCAAAGTATGTCTGTCATTTCTTCTTGCTTTCTTTCTGATAATTAGGGTTTCTCAGAACCTGACAAATTTTTTTTCCCTTTTTATTTATCGATCGTTCAGTCGAACTCCGAAGGAGCTCGAGACTCGAGCTCAAGCTCCTCGATGACGAAGAAGAGCAGCAGTGGCGAGCCCGCATCGAAGAAGCCTCGGATCGAGACGCCGTCGCCATTACCGACCTTTAAGGTACGGTTCAATTCGATCGAGATCAGTTGTAATCAATGGAAGCCTTGATCTTTACTCTCTTGCTTTCGCCTTTAAAAATCGATGGTAGCTTTTTGATTTTATGCTTGTAGGTGAGGAAAGAGAAGTTAGGGGACAGAATCACTGCACTCCAACAGCTGGTTTCACCTTTTGGAAAGGTGAAATTTTTTTTTTATTGATTGATAAACGTGGGTTCCATTCCTTCATTAAAGCATATATTGTTCTTCGCATTATATCTGAATCCGATCTCTTTCTATCCGGCCAGACCGATACTGCATCAGTCCTCCACGACGCGATCGAGTACATCAAGTTCCTTCATGATCAAGTCAATGTAAAGCAACTTCATCGATCAATGCCTCGTCTATAGAGAAATAAACACCACCCATCTCTAAATTCTAATATTAGTTCATGTGATTTCAGGTTTTAAGCACTCCATACTTGAAAAATGGGCATCCCATGCAACAAGTACTAATTAAACTCTCCCCATTTAGTCTTTTGTATTATAAATTCTTAATTACTGAAAGATGATATAAGCACTCTTGCATTGATTTATTTTTTGAGAAAAACTCATGCATTGATTTTACTACGCAGAATCCGGACAAGTTGAAAATAGGCGAGGGACCGAAGCAGGATCTGAGAAGCCGAGGGCTGTGCTTGGTTCCGATCTCGAGCACGTACCAGGTGGCGAGCGAGACACCGGTGGATTTCTGGAACCCTACATTTGGAGGAACTTACAGGTAGAGATGAGCTAGGGTTTTGAGGAGGAAGAACAAGAAATGATTTCAACCCCAATGAAGGTGGTGAATTATAGAATAGGAGGAGATCGAGGAAAGAGCCTAGAGGCTCCTATATAGTATTCTGAGAATCAAAGCTTAAGGAACTTAACAAAGGAAAGAAAGAGAGGAGAGGTGGAAGAAAGGGAAAGATAATTAATTAGTGAGCCTTCAGAGATAAGGAATGATGCAAGGCTGGCCATGGATTAGAGAGGTCTGGAAGAGGGAATAACCAATTGTTAGTATTGTATTTAGAGGTGGATTAGAGAATAGGAACAGGTACTAAATTTGGCAGGGAATTGAGGGATTAGTTTTTTAGGGAGTGGGGGCTTGTTAGTTTTTTTTTTGTTTGCTGAATTTAGGGAGGGGGGGTGTAGGAAAGGAGGGGGGGTCATGTTCCTGTTTATTGGCTGTGTAAGGGTTGCCACCACCTCTTCCGAAAGACATTCAATAGTAAATAAGGAATAATTGAATTCAGGAATAGAGGAAAGTGTGTAGTACTTTGTCTGGGGATCTTACTTTTAAGTTTATTTGTATGCTTTGAAGGTGCTAGTGGAAGTCAGAAGGTGGGCCTCTCTCTCTCTCTCTCTCTCTCTCTCTCTCTCTCTCTCTCTCTCTCTCTCTCTCTCTCTCTCTCTCTCTCTCTCTCTCTCTCTCTCTCTCTCTCTCTCTCTCTCTCTCTCTCTCTCTCTCTCTCTCTCTCTCTCTCTCTCTCTCTTTGGGTTGTTTTGATTATCATGAATGGATGAGTGGGAACTGCTTTTATGTGTTTTGTTGGATCATCACATTCTTTGGTATTGATTGGGAGAACCCCATACACATCTCTTAATGAATTTTTCTGTTTTAGATAAGAGTTGTGGGCAGGCGATAATCAGTTCCACCGTCGGATGAAGATCAATTTGTACAATACATACAAAAAAAATCGAAAGATTGGTTTCTCAAATCCTTTCTCCAACGTTTAAGTTAGACCCGCAATCCCTCAAATTTTTTTTAAAAAAGTAAAATTGAATTGTTTGATGCTGAAACCATGGTTTAATCATATCTTCAAATATTGAGTCTTTGAAAAGTTTACCGGGAGCAGAAACCTTAGCACATAGCAAAACCCGTCTTCCCATCCTCATACAACGAGACTTAGTATGGGCCTTAGCGCAGAGGCCTCATATGATCTTCAGCTGACTAGGTCAACCGATGTCGCATGCTATGAATCATTCCATGGCTCGGAGCTTAAGAATAAATTTTATCTTCGGCTTATAGGTTCTGCCAGACCTTCTGCCTGATTTTAGCTATGGCTACTAGAGGACTACCCTCAGCCACAGTGTGAGTTCTACCCCCAGTAATTCTCACCCTTTGTTGCATAATAGGGATAATGCCGCATGGATATATTATTTAGGGCATCTATAATACTTCCCTTTGCTTCTTTTAAATATCCAAAATAGAAAAAGGAAAGCTGGCCTTAGTTGTCACCCATTACTATTCATCGCAACCCGACTTCGCTGTATTCGGGGAGTGGCCGCTTTTCTAAGAAGGCCGAGGCGGTCTATGATGACGCTTATCTTTTCAAATTTCAAGGTGACCTAGAGAAAGGTGTGCCTTCTCTCTACTGATGAATTCTCTTCACAGAGAACCCCCAATTCTTCAAAGAGCTTTCATGCCCTAGTAGTTGTCTATCATGCTAGGGTTTTCTGCACCATTTGCTTTCTCCGTGTATCTATGTAATTCTTTGCATGTACCTTCTCACTTCTTCGCATGGCTAGCCAAGATTACCTTACTCTCTCCAACTACTCCACCAAAGGTTTGGCTAGCCAAGATTACCTTACTCTCTCCAACTACTCCACCAAAGGTTCAGCCGAAGAGAACCAACCCATGCCTCTGAACTACGACCAATCAAAGATTAAGCTTTGCGCCTCTGCAGTTGAAATCGAAAGAAGGATAGGGTTGGAAGATGGACTCCTGTTCGTCTACCAAAACTATTTCCACAAAGATTTTCTAGCGCTGCACCCGATTTTCATGTCATGCTTGATCTTCTTCGACATCACGTAGTGCCAGGTGAATCCCAATTTTTACAAAGTTGTCTATGAATGCATGACCCATGCTATAGCCATTGACAGAGGACAAGTGACAAAGACATGCTCTGCTGCTATACACATTGTCTTATAACTATCAATCCCCGTGATATTTCTGGATCATGTCCGCGTGGAGATAAAAGGTGGACCCTCGCAGGCACACAATCAAAATCCAACAAGGGTTGGAGCAAATGACTTCTAGTGGCCACTAAGGAGTTAGGAGTGGGAGTTTACTTACCACGAGAGCGATGCGGTTGGGGAGCACAATGTTAGGATTGTCCTCAACCCCGAACCTGATTTGAGCTTAGAACCCGTAGACATGATGGAGGACAGGGCTTATCAGAGGTTGCTCTTCGCTATTTTAGATTATCTAAAGGAAAAACAGGCTAGAGCTTGGGGAGGATGACCACACCCTCGAAATTATGGGGCAAAAGCCTTAAAGAAAAAAAAGTCAAGAACAGAGTTTTCCTTTTTGCAAAAATTCCTCACATGAGGTGGACAAAGGTAAAGCAAGAGCACAACCAAAGGATTACTCTCAACCAAGCTGAGGTTGAGGGGCATACCAGGCCAAAGCGATTAAAAAGGCTGAAGCAGCTAAGGCTGTGACTATCAGAAAATAGCATATGTGTGCCCAGGGGCCTGCCCGTTCAAGGGCTTCAAGCAAAGGTCGATCGAGCAACCACATTTGTTTCCTCCACGCCAAACTTTCCATGACTTCATCATTCTCAAAAGGAGAAAAAAATGAGGCATCTCATTTTCAATCATGGTGGTGAGGAAGACTATGCCCCTTCCAACTGTTCACTTTCTTCTGGTCACCCCTATTCAGAGCATCATACTTATTGTGATCCGAGGCCCTCACACAGCGGAAGGAGCGAGAAAACACCAACATGTGAGGAACTTTCATGGAGAAGACGATGGCTTACCACCACCGAGAAGACGATGCAAATAAACAAAGCACAAAGAAATCACATATACGATACCCGGCAACAATGATCCTTGATGGTTTCACTATTGTGGGGATAACCCGTACAAAATCTTTGCCTTTCTTCATTCCCTCGCAACACTCACAAAGAGATGCCTTTCCATAACCCTTTCACCTGAGAGAAACAAGAGGAAACTGTTCTCGAAGCCCACAAGCCTCCTTGAGTTGCTCTCCCTCTCCCTTAATGATAGTTACCCTCTCTTGTGTATTCTCTTACAACCTAAGTTCATCCTAGACCTTCTCTTTTATAAGCATACATTTATATATAAGTTATAGAAGGAATCCCACCAGAAAACGCAGGTCGAACCGCCTCACTGGATATCAAGTCCGCACGACATGGGTGTTGAAATTATCATTCAAACCAAAGAGTTAATGCATCTCTTGAGTTATGAAAAGACACATTGATGTGTCATTATGCATGAGTTATGCATGGAAAATAAAAAGAAGTATTGATGTGTCATACAAGAAATTATGCATGGGAAATGAAGATACATTGAAGTGCCATAATTATATTAAAGTTATAGGAATTGATGATGGATGTATCTAGACTAGAATTCCTTCTTCTGCATCTTATGTAATTCTCTATATAAAGTGATGTAAGATGTTGTTTAAAATATGAGAAGTTGAAGAAAAAATAGAGAATTCCACCATATTGTCTCTTGTCTTGTTCCATTAGAAACTTGTAGGAAAGATCCTTATAGGTTTAGCAAAACCAACAGAAGTGGTATCAGAGCATAGATTTCCACTTACAAGTTAGTTCTTGCTTCTTTTATCCCATGGCCTCCAACATAGTTCAACCCCAAATTCCCAAGTTGACAAAAGACAACTATGAGAGTTGGCATATCCAAATGCGGGCCTTGTTCGGGTCACAAGACCTATGGGAGATCGTCACCGATGGGTATGTAGAACCCACGACGGAGCAAGAAATTGCCTTCACACCGGAGCAGAAGAACTCCATCAAAGATCAAAGGAAGAAAGACAAGAAGTCATTGTTCCTACTCTATCAAGGAGTGGATGAATCAACATTCGAGAAGATCGCCGAAGCGACATCAAGCAAAGAAGCATGGGAGACACTCAAGATTTTCTTCAAAGGAGTTGAACGTGTGAAGAAGATTCGCTTACAAACTCTTCGAGGCGAGTTCGAAGCGGCCCAAATGAAAGAAGGTGAAACTATTTTTGACTACTTTTCTCACTTACTTACCATCTCTAACAATTTAAAGAGAAATGGTGAAAAGTTTGAAGATGTTCGTATCGTGGAGAAAATCCTACGCTCACTCACAAGCAAGTTTGAGCATGTGGTTGTGGCTATTGAAGAATCAAAAAACTTGGAGACTCTTATGGTGGAGGAGTTAATGGGAGCTCTCCAAGTGCATGAGCAACGAATGAAGAAGAGCACAAGTTCGATAACAATTGAGAAAGCACTAGAGTCAAAATTGACTCTTAGTGAGCCCAAGCATGGCCGTGGAGGATCACACCGAGGTAATTCTTTCAACATGCAATTACCGCAGAAGAGGTCGAGGAAGAGAAAATCCTCAATTCCAAGATCAAAATCAGCAAAGAAGTTCATATGTTCCTAGGAGAGGAACCGATAGAGGAAGATCCACCAGTGGTCGTGGAAGCACCAAGCATGTTGAGTGCTTTGTTTGCTACAAATTCAGACACTATGCATCAGATTGTTGGCATAACAAATCAGCAAATCAAGGTGAGCACTCTAACTTTGCTGAAGCATCAAGCAATGACAAGGAGGAGTGCACTCTCCTCTTTGCACAAGAAGCGGCACATGTTCAGTAAGACGTGTGGTATCTTGACTCTGGAGCGAGTAACCACATGTGTGGAAAGAAGAAGCTCTTCGAAGATCTCTAAGAAGATGTTCAAGGACAAGTTAGCCTGGGTGACTCATCGAAGGTCCCAGTTGAAGGCAGAGGTAAAATCAAATTCTACCAAAAAGATGGTGCTCCACAATTTATCTCTAATGTGTATTATGTGCCAAACATGAAGAGCAATATTCTTAGTATTGGACAACTCTTAGAAAAGGGTTATGTCATACATATGGAGAATAACTCTCTTTCTCTAAGAGACATTCATGGAAGTTTAATCACAAAGGTCCAGATGACGCACAATAGGATGTTTCCATTGCATCTTAACACAACGATGGAGAAATGCTTCCAAGGTGTTGTGAAAAATGAATCTTGGAAGTGGCATCTTCGACTTGGACATCTCAATTTCAGTGGGATCAAGCTTCTCTCTACATCAAGCATGGTGCATGGTTTACCAAATATAGAGAAGCAAGAATTTGTATGTGAATCATGGAGAGCTACAGTACATTTGCAGCTGGTTCTCACGGACATTTGTGGTCCATTCGAGCCGATATCTCATGGAGGTAATAGATATTTTATTACCTTTGTAGATGACTATAGTAGAAAGCTATGGGTATATATTATCAAGCAAAAATCAGAAGCTTTTACTATATTTAAAAACTTCAAAGCTCTTGTTGAAGTAGAGAGCGGATGTAAACTCAAAATACTCGGATCTGATAGAAGGGGTAAGTACACCTCGAATATATTTCAAGATTTTTGCAGATAAGAAGGCATCAAGCAACAATTCACGACAGCTTATACACCTCAACAGAATGGAATCGCGGAGAAAAAGAATCGAACCATCCTTGACATGACAAGGACCATGCTCAAGGAGAAAAATTTGCCGAAAGAGTTTTGGGCGAAAGCGGTTGTTTGTACCGCTTACTTGCTCAATCGTTGCCCTACGAAGAGCGTGAGGAATCTGACGCCAGAAGAAGCATGGAGCGGTTATAAACCAAGTGTGGCACACCTGAGAATCTTTGGGTGTGTCGCATATGCACAAGTACCAGAAGCAAAAAGAAGAAAGCTAGATGATCGAGGCGAGAAATGCATCTTCATCGGCTATAGCGAAGTCTCCAAAGCATACAAACTCTACAACCCACTTACAAATAAAGTAGTGGTGAGTAGGGATGTTATTTTTAGCGAAGAAGAAGCATGGACGTGGAACGATAAAGACCCTAGAAAAGAGAATAAAGTCGACATCGAAGAAGAAGAAGAGGGTAGCTCGGAAAGAGTGGAGGAACAAAGTTTATCTCCTCCATGCACACCATCACCCATTCGAAGATCTCCAGCGGGTACTTCATCTTCTCGCACTTCATCGATCCAAGGATCAGGTAGCTCTTCCTCTTCTATATCGCCACTAAAGATGAGGAGCTTACAAGATCTCTATGAGCAAACTGAAGAAATAACTTGTTTTGTCTTTATGCTGATCATGAGCCTCTTAGCTTTCAAGAGGCCGTGAAGGAAGATCCATGGAGAAGCGCAATGAGAGAAGAGATTCAAGCCGTCAAGAAGAATAATACATAGGAGTTAACTTCACTTCCAAAAGGGCAAAGAACCATTGGTGTCAAATGGGTGTATAAAATCAAGCGTACGATCGATGGAAAGGTCGATCATTTCAAGGCAAGGCTCGTCGCAAAAGGCTACAAGCAAAAACATGGCGTTGACTATGAAGAAGTATTTGCTCCCGTAGCTCGAATTGATACTATAAAATTGATTATGTCTCTTGCAGCACATCACAGATGGAAGATCCATCAACTTGATGTGAAGTCGGCGTTCTTAAATGGCACGCTCGAGGAGGAAGTATATATAGATCAGCTCGAAGGCTTCATCATAAAAGGCCAAGAGCACAAGGTGTACCGTTTGAAGAAGGCCCTATATGAGTTAAAACAGGCACCAAGGGCATGGAATTCTCGTATTGATGGCTATTTTCAAAACTCTGGTTTTGTTAAGTGCCCTTATGAGCATGCGGTCTATGTTAAAAAGAATGCAGATGGTGACATACTTATCGCATGTCTTTATATTGATGACTTGTTGTTCACAGGCAACAATGAACATATGTTCAAAGAATTCAAGCAGGCGATGTTCAAGGAGTTCGAGATGACTGATTCTGGCCTTATGTCATTCTTTCTTGGCATCGAGGTGCATCAACAAAGTCAAAGAATCTTTATATCACAAAAGAAGTACGCGAAGGAGATACTCGAGAAGTTCAAGATGAGCAACTGCAATTTGGTGAGCACACCAGTAGAAAAAAGCCTACGTTTAACGAGGGAATAAGAAGGAAAATTAGTGAATCCAACTTTATACAAAAGCTTGATCGAAAGCTTAAGGTACCTCACTATCACAAGACTGGATATTGTGTATGGTGTTGGATTATTAAGCAGGTATATGGAGACACCGAAGGAATCACATTGGCTCGCGGCAAAGAGAATCCTTAGGTACATTAAGGGTACCATAGATCTTGGTCTTTTCTACAGCTATGGAGATGATGCAACTTTGTATGGGTATTCTGATAGCGACTGGGGAGGTGACCAAGATGAACGAAAGAGCACAAGCAGCTATGTTTTCTATCTTGGATCAACTGCTTTCACTTGGATGTCTAAGAAGCAAAGTGTTATCGCATTATCAACATGTGAAGCAGAATACATAGCGGCATCTTCTGCAGCTTGTGAAGTTATGTGGTTAAAGAATCTTATGAAGGAGTTCGATCACCAAGTACAAGAAGCCACTATCATTTACGTGGATAATCAATCGGCTATCGAACTTGCTAAAAATCCAGTGCAACATGGAAGATGCAAACACATCGACATCCGCTATCATTTTCTACGTGATCAAGTGAAGGAAAAGATCATCAAGCTGGAGTATTGTGCTACTACTGAACATATTGCAGATATCTTTACCAAGGCGTTACCGATAGAAACATTCAAGAAGTTCAGGGCGATGCTTGGAATGAAGACCTCTTTAGTTTGAGGGAGGATGTTGAAATTATCATTCAAACCAAAGAGTTATTGCATCTCTTGAGTTATGAAAAGACACATTGATGTGTCATTATGCATGAGTTATGCATGGGAAATAAAAAGAAGTATTTGTTAGGATTGATGTGTTCTAAGCTTGTAAAACTTTAAGTTTTGGTCTAATAAAGATTAATAGTTATTAATATATATGAGATGCATATAGGTGCGTAACATCGTTACGTGTTCTTTAGAGAACAGAGAGCCATGGTTATATGGTAGTCCACTGAGTTGAAGACTAAGTGGATTGGTCCCGTATAACCTAAATATGTTCGCAGCTATGATCAGGTTGGTCGCCTCATCATGATAAGCTGTTGGCGATGACAGTTCATGTGAAGTCTTCACCATGGTCATCACCAGGCACAGTGTCTGTGGCTGAACGGAACTAACACGGTGTACAGATCAGTGAGCAGACACTGGTACACTAAACCGTGTTTCTTCTTAGGGTAAAACGGTCCTAAACCCTAAGGAACCACGACTGATGGACTAACCAGTTGCGTGGTGCTTTGGCGCACCAATGTGTGAGGGTCCATATGCAGTGATCCAAAACCACGGTGTACTGGGTAACCCGGCTGGCGTTGCATTAGCGTGTCACTCCTGCAGGCCATCCACACCCCTGATGGGAGGTGCGTTCCTTGGTGTGACTTACACTGTACCAAACCCAGGCCTGGTGGTCATCAGTTTGACTGTTGACCGGGTTCGATTACTCGACGGGGTAATCAGAGGTACGATGTATAGGTCAACCTGGAAGGAACCAAGTCATATGATCATTCGAGTCTGACGGTAGTCTTCACCGCTCGAAGTGAATCATGGTATCAAGTGGAGGGACAACGGGTTTACCACTACTAAGCGGAGAGCAGGGGTATGATGGAGAACATAGTAAGTCTGGGTGAATTGGAGTGCAGCCTGCGTCGCACTCTGGGTGGCTACGCAGGTTAACTCGAGCTCAGAGGATCGATGGTACACTCGGGTAGTGTGTCGATCGAGCTTGAGTTGGAAGCCATGAACCCCGGTCCCTGAAGGTTCCACCTTATCAACATTATGTATGGTTCTTGAACCGTCTCCTCGGAACACCATAAGCATTAGGAGGAAGAAAGAAGTATACGCTCCGAGTGTGCTTGGCACTAGACCACGGTAGATGCGTAACTACATACGAGTACTAAGGGTTGAGCCCGAGACTAGTGCGGAGTCGCATGTAGTAATCCCTAGCCATAAGTGAACTTCGCTGCATAGGTGCGATGCACCGGGGTATGTTGCGAGTTGACTAGTTGACTTTGCTAAAGGCACCCTCCGGTGGCCTCAGTTAATAGTAGGTAACTAGTAAAGATCACTTAGGAAGTGGCCGCTAGGTATCGCACGCTAGAAATGGTCAAAATGAGGCGTCGGGGCGTTTTGGTAAAAAACTCACTCTGCCGGACCTCACTGTTGGCCGACCCTAGTAGTGAGGCACCTTGCTAGGGCCGGCCCTATGATGTAGGGATAAGAATCCCTCATCTATAGGGCCGGCCATATAGATAGGGATGAGGCGATAAAAACGGATAAAGTCGAGCTCTAAAAAGTGGGAAAACGGATAAATACGCAGAGAGATAAAAAGGAGATAATGGAGAGATAATGAGAGGGGGTCATTATCCCCTTGGATCCTTATCCAAGGGGGTTGGCCAGCCCTATAAAATGACCTATGGGGCGCCGGCCCCATGTGCTAGAAAATCCGAACCCCCCCTCCTCTTATCTCTCTAGTTCTCTCCCGTTTCTTCTCCCGTTTCCCGCTTGCTACTTCGTCTTCCTCGCGTGGAGTTCTGAAAAAGGAGAAGGGTCGTTCTTCGGAGGCACTCAGAGATCCGAGAGCGACGTTCCGTGCATCGTGTGAGATCGGGTGAACAAGAAGGCAACATCTCCATTCATACCATCGGCATCTTCGCGAACGATCTTCCGTCTCCATCGACAAAGAAGACAATTCTCCGTGGTTAAAAGATCCGTACGAAAGGTATGTGTAATCTAACATGTAGATCTAGCGAGCATTATGATTTGCATGCATGCTAGTTAATCATTACGCTAGATTGCCGTTAGGGTTTTCGATTCTCGTGCATACACATGCACACATATGTAGATTAGTTTCTATGAAAATTAAATAGTGTAACGTGCACCATGAACGGTCTTTCGACCGCCAAATCGCTTCCGCTGCGAGCCTCTGACCCGGATTAACTTCCAATAATTGGTATCAGAGCCGCATTAGTGGTGTGCGTTTCACGTTTTTTTTCATGAAACTAACATGTGTGCGCATGATGAATGCGTGAGATCATCAGGGTTCTTACGCTTAGATCATGCATATGTATAGATTGTGCTTAATCTATTAATCATTCTTGCAGGGCGCCGCTATAAAAATCTAGATCTATGCTTTGTGCTTGCTACCGGGGGTCGGACCCCGAGTTAGCAAATGTCTGGATTTGCTTTCTATGTGTGGATTTGTAGTTGAGCCGTAGATTGGGCGAGTGATGGGGGTTGACCATCCTCGGTTTCCCATGGCCTTTTTTCTAGGTGTGTTCTCTTCTTTCTAGGAAATTGTGTACGAGCGAGCACTTGCTCGAAGCGTACTATAATTTTCGGTTACAGATCGAGAAGAAAGATGTGCCAAAGAAATCCACCATCGGGAGCGGAAGCGGAACCCTGGAGGATGAAGACGATCCGGCAAAGTGTTCGCGAGCGCGACGAAGAAGCCGGATCAAGGAACCTTGCGAAGAAAGCTAGAGGCCTGCGCTGTGCAAATTAGGTTCAGGGGTCGGACCCTGAACTTAATTCAGTTTTAATGGTTGCTTTCTTTAATTAGTTCTTTATGCTTCATATCGAACCCCGATGAGATAATATTATTATCAGTTTTCAGAGGGATGCCTTTCCCCTCCGGTCCAAGCGACTGTTTGAGGTTAGGATCCCGCTAGATGACGCCTATTATTTAGTTGACTTTTGATGTTAGTGGGATCCCATCACATATGGTTATGCCACCATTAGGAGAGCACCCGACTAGTCGGGTGTGCCTATTTGGCCAGCATCGAAATCAAAGATGAGATGGAGATCCATTGAACATCAATTGTCAAATCCATAATCAAGGCGCCATGACTAGTGGGAGTCCTTTCCAGTGAGTCTGACTCTAGGATTAGCTCCAGAGCATTAGCGTGATAACCAATTTTGCAAAGCATCAATATTCTTGGAATATGTAATGTGACCCTTGAATGGAGAAATCCACTTGAGGCAGAGACTATGATATTCCGAGAGTGATTAATGCTAGGCGAAGGGCTTGAACGCTAGTGGGAGCATGGTGTGACCAGGGTCTAGTATTTAGGAGGTCGCTACCTTTGCATTTGCATAAATTCATACTCGCAAAATAACCCTCAGAATTATAAGGGATGCAAGAGAGGACTTTTATAAGATCTTCTGGCCTCCACGGCCAGTCGTTTTGTATTTGGGTGGGGATGCATAACTTCACACCCCCTAGGGTGGGAGCTGTGTGTTTCCATGCCAAATTACTTAATGACCTCCCTGAGGATATGGCGATTACGGGGCCAGGAGAGAAGGGCTTTTCATCCCACCCTAGTGGGGGCCGCATGAACTCCCGTGTCGTAATTGCTTAGGCTCGTGGGTAAGCATCCTAAGTACACGTGAGGTATTCGTTGCGAAGACAACGGTGATCACGTGGTACTGGCCAAAAGATAACCATGGTCCATCACAGCCCTTAGTTGGCAGATTTGGATAGGGTCAAGGAAAAGGCCCGTGTAAGCGGATTGACGCTGTATGATGCCCCCTAGGGCAGGTACAGTCGATTCCAAGATCTTACATACATGGTTAATTAATCCATGGTAATGACTTCACTTGAGGGTAGCGTTGACATATGGATATAATTAGCTTGTTTTAAAAATCCATAAAATAAGTTTTTTAATGCATACTCATTTTTCAATCTTTATTTTCAGATGACTAAGTTAGACCCCCTGTCCGCTATCCTAAATGACCACAAACTTACCGGTCCCAACTATGAGGACTGGAAGCGCAACCTGTACCTGGTCCTAAGGATTGGGAAACATATGACAGCCCTTAATGACCCTGAGCCAGATTTGCCAGGACCCAATGCCACAGAGGCACAGTTAAAGGCATTCACTGACTGGAAGGAATCTAATGAGATATGTAAATGCTATATTATAGCATCCTTGCAAACAACTCTGCAGAAGCAAGTCGAGGAGATGCCCGACGCTTCTGACATGATATTGTACTTGAAGGAGATGTTTGAAGGTCACAATCGCGTTACGCGATACCTTACCATCAAGAAACTCGTCGGCACTAAGATGTCTAATGGGACGCTGGTTCGGGAACACATGATGAAAATGTTTGGGTTCCAGAACGAACTAGCTACCATGGACATTGTGCTAGAAGGCGAGGTGATGACAGACATCTTCCTCTCGTCACTGTCTGGAGCCTTTGAAGGCTTTGTCACCAACTTTAATTTGAACAAGTTGGCTATGACAAATGCAGAGCTTCTGGGAGCTCTCCAGGCAGCTGAGGATGGCTTCAAGCAGAAGGGCGAAGCACTTCACGTGCAACGCAGATCCTTCAAGAAGCCTGGTAAACCTCAGGGCAAGAAACATAAAAAGAAACCTAAGTCACTGCCTGTGTAGGACTCTGCTGGGGCCTCTGGGTCTGGAGAATCAAAGAAACCGAGCACGAAGTGCTTCCGGTGTGGCCAGAAGGGTCATTGGAAGAAGGACTGCAAGAAGCCTCAGAATGCTGGTGAAGGTAATCTACAACTCTTAGTTATTGAATCATTTCTTTCAAGTAATAGTACTTTTGCTAGTTGGATTGTGGATTCTGGATCCACTAACCATGCCTGTAACTCTCTTCAGGGGTTTCGGGAAAGCAGAAGATTGCTTGATGGAGAGGTGACCTTGAGCATGGGAACTGAGGCCGTGGCTGCTGCTGAAGCTATTGGAGACGTTAATCTTAGTTTTTCGAATAATAAGACTTTGACTCTTAGAGATGTCTTTTATGTACCGTCCTTGAGACGTAACTTAATTTCTGTTTCTTCTTTAGTTAATGAAGGTTATTCAGTTTATTTTGATGCTTCTGGTGTGTCGTTTAAACTGAATGGAACTTTTATAATAAGAGGAATGGTTCAGAATCATCTCTATGTTGTAAGTCCTAAATTTGAAAAAGATAACATAATAACTTCAGTATTCAATGTTAATTCATCTAAGCGTAAGAATCCTTCGGAAAATTTAACCCACCTGTGGCACTTACGACTTGGGCATATTGCCTTAGACAGGATCCATAGAATGGTGAAGGCCGGGCTTCTGGAAACAGATCCTACGGAGATCCTTCCCACCTGTGAATCCTGCCTGGAAGGCAAGATGACCAAGAGGTCCTTTAAAGGCAAAGGAGTAAGAGCCACTGAGGTATTAGAGTTAATCCATTCAGATGTGTGTGGACCCATGAACGTCAAGGCGATAGGAGGCCATGAGTACTTCATCACTTTCATTGATGATTACTCAAGATATGGTTACATTTACCTGATGCATCGGAAGTCGGAATCCTTTGACATGTTCAAAGAGTTCAGGGCTGAAGTAGAAAAGCAGACAGGTAAATATATAAAAAACCTTCGATCTGATCGAGGAGGTGAATACCTATCTGACGAGTTCCTAGGGTATTTGGTGGAGCATGGGATAAAATCCCAGTTAACTGCTCCAGGTACCCCACAACAGAATGGAGTTTCCGAGAGAAGGAATCGAACCTTGTTGGACATGGTTCGTAGCATGATGAGTTACGCCAGTTTACCAATGACCTTTTGGGGATATGCCCTACAAACAACAGTTTATATTCTGAATCACGTTCCGTCTAAGTCAGTGCCTCAGACCCCTAGAGAACTGTGGTCAAAGCGAAAGCCATTGCTACAGCATTTCAGAATATGGGGATGCCCTATACATGTGCGAAGGGATAAGAGGGAAAAGATGGAATCTAAAACCAGAGTATGCTTATTTGTAGGGTATTCTAAGGAGACCAAAGGTGGTCTATTTTATGATCCTAAGGAAAAGAAGGTGATCGTTTCTACGAACGCCTATTTCCTAGAACAGGATTATATTGTGGACCACAAACCTACTAGTAAGGTAGTTCTGGATGAACTGCTGGGTACTAGTTCAGCTAGCGCATCCGAAAGCATAGTGGGAGCTGACATTACAGATAATAATGTACCAGATATTGTAGAAGCTGTTAATCCTGTAACACCACCACCACCTCGTCGCAGTGGGAGAAACATCAGAGCTCCTGACAGATACTATGGAGAAACCTTATTGGTTGATCCAGAGGGTCAGGAGGATGACCCACTGAGCTACGATGAGGCAGTGGGAGCTTCTGACAGCTCTGACTGGCAAAAGGCTATGGAGGCAGAAATTGCATCAATGTCCCATAACGCTGTCTGGACTCTTGTTACACCATCATCCAATATTAAACCTATTGGGTGTAAGTGGGTGTATAAAAGGAAGAGAGGATCTGATGGATCAATTGAGACTTATAAAGCTAGATTAGTTGCCAAGGGTTATACCCAGAGAGAAGGAATCGACTTTGATGAAACCTTCTCGCCGGTAGCTATGATAAAGTCTATTCGGATCCTCCTATCCATTGCAGCCCATTATGACTGGGAGATCTAGCAAATGGATGTCAAGACAGCATTCCTTAACAGGAATTTGGAAGAAGACATTTATATGATGCAGCCACCAGGTTTTGAGTCAGAGGGTCAGGAACATCTAGTTTGCAAGTTGCAGAAGTCCATTTATGGACTAAAGCAAGCATCTAGAAGTTGGAACATCCGTTTTGATCAGGCAATCCAGTCATATGGATTTACTCAAAACGAGGATGAACCATGTGTATACAAGAGGAGTGATAAGACTACAGTGATATATTTGATACTTTACGTAGACGATATTCTACTCATTGGGAATGATGTAGGAACATTGTCAACGGTAAAGGTCTGGTTGTCAACACAGTTCGATATGAAAGACCTAGGTGAAGCGAGTTATGTTTTGGGGATCAAGGTAACACGTGATCGCCAGAACAGGATTCTCTCGCTATCACAAGCTGCGTATATAGATAAGGTTATGGCTAGATTTGACATGCAAAACTCCAAGAAGGGTTTTGTGCCATTTAGACATGGCATAAAACTGTCTAAGGATCAATGTCCTATGACACCTGAGAAGAGAGCAGAAATGCAGAAGATACCTTATGCTTCAGCATTAGGTAGTCTAATATATGCTATGCATTGTACAAGGCCTGATATCTGTTTCGCAGTAGGAATGATGGGTCAGTTTCAGTCGAATCCGGGTCCAGATTACTGGACAGCTGTGAAGTGTATACTCAAGTACCTTCGTAGAACAAGGCACTATGAGTTGGTTTACACTGGACAAGAACTGACGCCGATTGGATATACAGATTCTGATTTTATGTCAGATTTGGAATCCAGGAAATCGACATCAGGTTTTGTGTTTATGTTAGGGGGAGCAGCGGTTAGTTGGCAGAGTGTGAAGCAGAAATGCATCGCAGACTCTACCACAGAGGCTGCGTACGTTGCAGCGTGCGAGGCAGCCAAAGAGGCGGTATGGCTCAAGAAATTCCTTACGGATTTGGGGTGCGTACCAGAGGCCCAGTTACCTATTGTGCTTTACTGCGACAATAGTGGGGCGGTAGCACAAGCAAAGGAGCCAAGACATCACCAAAAGGGGAAGCACATTGAGCGCAAGTTCCACTTGATTCGGTAGTTTCAAAAGCAAGGGCGAGTAGCGGTGACACAGATTGCATCTACAGATAATGTTGCTGATCCTTTCACAAAGGCAATACCTACCAAGGCATTCGAGCGACATGTGGACGCGATGGGAGTCAAAACCGTTTTGCTTCGCTAGACCAAGTGGGAGATTGTTAGGATTGATGTGTTCTAAGCTTGTAAAACTTTAAGTTTTGGTCTAATAAAGATTCATAGTTATTAATATATATGAGATACATATAGGTGCGTAACATAGTTACGTGTTCTTTAGAGAACAGAGAGCCATGGTTATATGGTAGTCCACTGAGTTGAAGACTAAGTGGATTGGTCCCGTATCACCTAAATATGTTCGCAGCTATGATCAGGTTGGTCGCCTCATCATGATAAGCTGTTGGCGATGACAGTTCATGTGAAGTCTTCACCATGGTCATCACCAAGCACAGTGTCTTTGGCTGAACGGAACTAACACGGTGTACAGATCAGTGAGCAGACACTGGTACACTAAATCGTGTTTCTGCTTAGGGTAAAACGGTCCTAAACCCTAAGGAACCACGACTGATGGACTAACCAGTTGCGTGGTGCTTTGGCGCACCAATATGTGAGGGTCCATATGCAGTGATCCAAAACCACGGTGTACTGGGTTACCCGGCTGGCGTTGCATTAGCGTGTCACTCCTGCAGGCCATCCACACCCCTGATGGGAGGTGCGTTCCTTGGTGTGACTTACACTGTACCAAACCCAGGCCTGGTGGTCATCAGTTTGACTGTTGACCGGGTTCGATTACTCGACGGGGTAATCAGAGGTATGATGTATAGGTCAACCTGGAAGGAACCAAGTCATATGATCATTCGAGTCTGACGGTAGTCTTCACCGCTCGAAGTGAATCATGGCATCAAGTGGAGGGACAGCGGGTTTACCACTACTAAGCGGAGAGCAGTGGTATGATGGAGAACATAGTAAGTCTGGGTGAATTGGAGTGCAGCCTGCGTCGCACTCTGGGTGGCTACGCAGGTTAACTCGAGCTCAGAGGATCGATGGTACACTCGGGTAGTGTATCGATCGAGCTTGAGTTGGAAGCCATGAACCTCGGTCCCTGAAGGTTCCACCTTATCAACATTATGTATGGTTCTTGAACCGTCTCCTCGGAACACCATAAGCATTAGGAGGAAGAAAGAAGTATACGCTCCGAGTGTGCTTGGCACTAGAGCACGATAGATGCGTAACTACATACGAGTACTAAGGGTTGAGCCAGAGACTAGTGCGGAGTCGCATGTAGTAATCCCTAGCCATAAGTGAACTTCGCTGCATAGGTGCGATGCACCGGGGTATGTTGCGAGTTGACTAGTTGACTTTGCTAGAGGCACCCTCCGGTGGCCTCAGTTAATAGTAGGTAACTAGTAAAGATCACTTAGGAAGTGGCCGCTAGGTATCGCACGCTAGAAATGGTCAAAATGAGGCGTCGGGGCGTTTTGGTAAAAAACTCACTCTGCCGGACCTCACTGTTGGCCAACCCTAGTAGTGAGGCACCTTGCTAGGGCCGGCCCTATGATGTAGGGATAAGAATCCCTCATCTATAGGGCCGGCCATATAGATAGGGATGGGGCGATAAAAACGGATAAAGTCGAGCCCTAAAAAGTGGGAAAACGGATAAATACGCAGAGAGATAAAAAGGAGATAATGGAGAGATAATGAGAGGGGGTCATTATCCCCTTGGATCCTTATCCAAGGGGGTTGGCCGGCCCTATAAAAGGACCTATGGGGCGCCGGCCCCATGTGCTAGAAAATCCGAACCCCCCCTCCTCTCATCTCTCTAGTTCTCTCCCGTTTCATCTCCCGTTTCTCGCTTGCTACTTCGTCTTCCTCGCGTGGAGTTCTGAAGAAGGAGAAGGGTCGTTCTTCGGAGGCACTCAGAGATCCGAGAGCGACGTTCCGTGCATCATGTGAGATCGGGTGAACAAGAAGGCAACATCTCCATTCGTACCATCGGCATCTTCGCGAACGATCTTCCGTCTCCATCGACAAAGAAGACAATTCTCCGCGGTTAAAAGATCCGTACGAAAGGTATGTGTAATCTAACATGTAGATCTAGCGAGCATTATGATTTGCATGCATGCTAGTTAATCATTACGCTAGATTGCCGTTAGGGGTTTTCGATTCTCGTGCATACACATGCACACATATATAGATTAGTTTCTATGAAAATTAAATAGTGTAACGTGCACCATGAACAGTCTTTCGACCGCCAAATCGCTTCCGCTGCGAGCCTCTGACCCGGATTAACTTCCAACAGTATTGATGTGTCATACAAGAAGTTATGCATGGGAAATGAAGATACATTGAAGTGCCATAATTATATTAAAGTTATAGGAACTGAAGATGGATGTATCTAGACTAGAATTCCTTCTTCTGCATCTTATGTAATTCTCTATATAAAGTGATGTAAGATGTTGTTTAAAATATGAGAAGTTGAAGAAAAAATAGAGAATTCCACCATATTGTCTCTTGTTTTGTTCCATTAGAAACTTGTAGGAAAGATCCTTATAGGTTTAGCAAAACCAACAATGGGGAGGTCGTGCGCACGACCCAACTTTATTTTCTTGCCAAACTTTTATGCCAATGCCAGTCGTGTGCACGACCTGGGGAGGTTGTATGCATGACTGTGCTTGGTCGATTCCTCCTTGCCCTTGGGCTCTGTCTTCCGCCGTTTCTTTGCGCACGAACCTTGGAGTTGTATGCGGCTTGTTTGGAGCCACATCTTCAATAATCTTCACCTTAACTTGATAACAAGACATGAGCATCTTCTTGAATAAGAACCCCTTCCTATTGCATAGTAAATTCGTTGCCTGATCATTGTCATCGCAATTGGACCCCAAACCGGGAGTCCAATCACCAAGCTTGGTGATTGTCCAAATCTTTCGACTTGGCGATTGGAACCCACATCCTGATCATCTTCATCCCTAAGTGTACTCCACCTGCACCCTTGTTCTTCATCGAACACCGTACACATGCCACCACCCTCCCGACTAATCTGTATAGGCCTCTACCTAAGGTCCCATTTATGATCATGGAATCTCCGTCCCAAACTTTCACAACTCCATCTTGACCAGTGAAGGTGAACTCGAGGGAATCTAGCCTGGAAAGAGAGACTAGATTTCCCCTCTATCCCGAAACATGACGAACATCCTTGAGTATTTGTATTTTTCCATCAGACATCTCAAATCAAATATCCCCGACTCCCCTTATCGACACATTAGAACCATCACCAGTCGTTAACTTGCCACCATAGCACTTCTCATACTTGTCAAACCATGCGATGTGCGAACATATATGATGTAAGGCCTCGCTATCGATTATTCAGTCATGATCTGATATAAAATCAATGATAGCCATTAGAGCATCCCCCTCATCAGAATCTCTCAAAAAAACATAACCATTGGATCCATCATACTTGACTTTGGAAAAGATTCCAGAATAAGTATCGCCTTATCCGTCTCCTTCATGTCTTCACCAATATTAAGGAGTTTTTCTGTCAGTTGATTGATGGCCGAAATATGCTTTGAGATCCTTGTATCTTCCACTATCTGAAAGATATAAATCTTCTGCTTTAGGTACAATCGGTTCATAAATGACCAGATCATGTACATACTCTCTAACTTCTCCCATAGTTTTATCGCGAAGACCACCCTGGAGATGTTTGCCAATACCTCCTTCATGAAACATATCCGAATCGCGCTCGTCGCCTTCAAATCAAACTCAATCTAATCATCGTCCGACATCGAGTCCAGCCTGATGCCCTACAGAGCTTTGTGTAATCTGCCTTAAATCAACACATCCCTTACTTGTATTTGCCACATGCTAAAGTTGATTTGGCCATCGAACTTCTCAATCTCGAACCGTAGGTTCGATCCTTAAGTTGTCATCTCTGAATCCTTTGTCATCAAACTGGAGCCTCCGAATCACCAACAATATGCGCTGATACCAATTTGTTACGATCTGAGGCCCTTGCGCAGTGGTACCAATTTGTTACGATCTGAGGCCCTTGCGCAGTGGTACCAATTTGTTACGATCTGAGGCCCTTGCGTAGCGGAAGGAGAGAGAGAACACTGGCGTATGAGAAACTTTCATGAAGAAGACGATGGCTTACCACCACTAAGAAGACAATGCAAATAAATAAATCATAAAGAAATCACACACACGATGTCCAATAACAACGATCCTTGATGGTTTCACTATTGTGGGGATAACCAGAGTACAAAATCTTTGCCTCTCTCTAATCACTTGCAACACCAACAAAGAGAAGTCCTCCAACAAGATAAGAGATCCCGAAACCCTCTCACCCTAGAGAAACAAGAGAAATCCCTTCCCGAACCCCATAAGCCTTCTTGGGTTGCTCTTCCTCTCCCTTGATGATGATTATCTTCTCTTATGTCTTATCTTATATCCTAGGTTGTCTTAGACCTTCCCTTTTATAGGCAGACACTAGTATACAAGTTGTAGAAGGAATTCCAAGAGAAAACACAGGTCAAAATGCCTCACCGATGTGTTGTCATATCAAGTCGTGCGCATGACCTAGGGAGGTCGTGCGCAAACCCTACCTCATTTTCTTGTTCAACTTTTATACCGATGCCAATCTTGCTCATGCATTGGGGAGGTCGTGCTTATGACTGTGCCTGGCCGATTCCTCCTTGCTCTTGGGCTTTGTCTTTCACCATTTCTTTGCACATGAACCTTGGAGTTGTATGCGGCTTGTTTGGATCCATATCTTCAATAATACTCAATCCTGACGATGAGGATAAATCTATTGATATAAGTGCTCCAACTTTAATTCCATCTTCTTTCAGAATTTTAATTTGAATCACTCCAAAATTAACTACTAGATCCTTCTCTTAGATCTGACTTCTTATCTTCCCTCTAGTCATCATGGATTGCCTACCAAGAATTTTTCATCGAATCTGATGAAGAACCCCTAATTTAATGTAGAAATCGTCATCAATAACTACTAGACCATGCACCTCTTCGATGCATGCTTTGAACAAGTACTGAAGAACTTTGTGTCTTGTAAATATTACAGAATGCCAAACTTCTAACCCAAGAGGCGGCGAAGGAGATAATTGGTAGAAGCCATCTGATGTCAGAGCCTCTGGTCCCTCTAACAAGAGCACAACCAAGGTCATGACTAGGAAAGATCTCAATATACTTGAGCAATCAAGGTGCATAAAAGTATAAAAATATATAGCTTCATCCCAAATCACCAAAACGTACCCTTGTTCCTGTGCCATATCTTAGCTAGACACATACGGACCAAATTGGATTGGGATATAAATATCCCTTGGGTGAAACTAACCAATATGTTTTTGTTAGAACTGAAGTCGCATATTAATCTGCAGCCGACTCTTCCTCAGCAATGAATA
Source organism: Chamaelirium japonicum (assembly GCA_947650365.1). Classification (NCBI taxonomy): domain Eukaryota; kingdom Viridiplantae; phylum Streptophyta; class Magnoliopsida; order Liliales; family Melanthiaceae; genus Chamaelirium; species Chamaelirium japonicum. The sequence continues at coordinate 11,495,646 of OX393552.1, forward strand.
TTGTCAGGGCAATTCTGTCGAATCTAGCTTTAGTCGCAGAGAAAAAAATTGAAGCTTCTTCCTCAGCTTCCACCTTGAATACTATTTGGACTAATTATCCTCATCCTCTTCCTTACCATTGGAAGGGGCCAAGGGTGCACTAAAAAAAACTATTATTACCGGTGGATATTATCTGTCGGTAATAATCAATTACCGTCGGTATAAAGGTATGGCGACATACATTAATTTCATCGATCGTTGTCTATTAGTAAAGATGGCATCGGGAAAGTGAACAACGACATGATAAAATTTCTATCGGTAATAACTATTAATTCTGACGAAACTTTATACTCTGTTGTAATATATGATTAATTATAAAAATTAATAAATAATATTACCGATAGTCACTAATTTACCGTCGATAGAGATAATATTATTATCGACAATAAAAGAAATACATGTCGGTAAAACATACATAAATACCGACGAATATAAGTATACTGTCGGTAAATATATAATTATTATCGACGATTACTTTAAACCATCGGTAATAGTTATTTATTTACTATTTAATAGATATAACTTTACCGATGGATTATATAAGGTCCGTCGGTAACAAAACTTTAATTTTTTTAAAAGCATGGTAAAATCTGTTTATTTAATTCCTGTTATTTTATACACACTATATTACCACAACACACAAATACAACATCTAAAAAACACCACACAATCACAGATAATTATAATACATTAAACATATATCACAATATTAATATTTTTCTAAAACATATTATAAAAGTATTTTTACACAAGTAAAAAGTGCTCTAGCAGTGTGACCTCAACCCCTCATGCCCTATATTTATTACAAAAATAATTTTGACATCTATAATTGATATGAAAAGATGTTAAAAATATTAAAATAGTTAATTTGGTGTCTAAGTGGTAAAAAATCTTAAGTTTTACTATAATTTTCAAACATGTACTTTGATTTGTGTGTCGTTAGTTTTGACAAATTAATTTGGCCTTGAATGACATGTTTGTGCTTATGTTTTGGACTTTTAGTAGCTATTATATGATGATCACTCATATGGATAATTTTCGAGTCTAAGTATTAAAAAATCTTAAGTTTTACTTTAATATTCAAACTTATACTCACATTAGTAATTACCTGATTGAGCAATTATTTAGTAGATATTTAGTATTTAGTAGATAATTATATAATCTTAAATTTTGGACTTACGAACAAGTATTTAGTAGATATTTTAAGATTTTGCCTTCCGATTGATATTAATATTATCAAGATTAGTAAGTACCTGATCATGAGCCACCACTGAACCAGCCTATGAGCTCCTTAAGCCAACACCCAAGCACCCTGCGAACTTCTCTTTTCTCTTCAACCCTGTGCTCGAGGGTCTACTTCTCATTGTGATCTATGTCTAGCACAGACTGCAGCTACGAGATTACCCCAGTCTGGGTGGCAAGAATAGACACATTAAGTGGAAATGTCGCAAGCTCAAACGGGAGAACAAGCAAGGAAGATCTAATGAGAAGCCAGAAAATAAAGAAAGTACAGTCGTTGCCATCGACAACGAGATTGTTCTCTTCTCGGCGTGTGAAGAGGAATGTGCAAACCTTGCATGCCAAGACCCCGAATGGGTGATTGATTCCGGTGCCTCCTATCATGCTACTCCCTGGAAAGACTACTTCACTTCGCTTCATGAAGGGAACTTGGATCGGTAAAAATGGGTAACAAAAATTCTTCCGAAATTCTTATCATTGGAGATATTTGTGTTACTACTAACCTTGGAACAAAGTTAGAGCTGAAAGATGTCAGATTTGTTATGAACCTCCGCCTCAATTTGCTCTCTACTGGCAAGCTTGATGAAGAAGGATATACAAGCAACTTTAGTAAAGGATGTTGGAAGCTTACCAAAGGAGCACTCATTTTGGCAAAAGGGAAGAAGTGTTGCACATTTTATAAAACCCAACTGCACTTGGAAAATGATGAAATCAATACAATTGAGGGCACCTCGATGGACTTGTGGCACAAGCGGTTCAGCCACATGAGCGAGAAAGGACTACAAACTCTCGTAAGACGGCATCTACTTCCATCTATGTAATGTACAAACTTATCCCACTGCGATCACTGCATTATTGGAAAACAACACCGCATAGCTTTTGTTAAGAATGCTAACAAAAAGAAAACTAAAATTTTGGATTTGGTTTATTCGGATGTATGCGGTCCTATTAATGTGAAAATACTTAGTGGTGCTTCCTACTTTGTGACCTTCATAGATGATGCATCTAGAAAGGTATGGGTGTATGTCCTAAAATCCAAAGATCAGGTTTTTGAAGTCTTTCAAGATTTTCATACAAAAGTCGAAAGAAAAATTGGGAAACTCTTGAAGTGTATTTACACGGACAATGGAAATGAATATACTTCAAGAATGTTTGAAGAATATTGTTCTAAACATGGCATAAGACATCAAAAATCCATTCCATACATACCACAACAAAATGGAATTGCGGAAAGAATAATCCGCACAATTATTGAGAGGATAAGAAGTATGTTATCTTTGGCAAAATTGCTTAAAATATTTTGGGGAGAAGCAGTACGGACTGCTTGCTACTTGATTAATTTATCACCCTCGGTCCCTTTGGATGGGGATGTACTAGAAAGGGTTTGGAGTGGGTAGGAAGTGTCATACTCTCACTTACGGGTATTCGGGTACAAAGCATTTGTACATGTGCCCAAGGAGCAAAGAATAAAGCTCGATGACAAAGCCACACCATGCATCTTTTTAGGCTACGATAGTAATAAGTTTGGCTATAGGTTGTGGGATCCGAAAAATAAAAAGGTGATTAGAAGTAGGGATGTTATATTTTGTGAAGATAAAACATTTGCAGATTTTGATCAAGTTGAAGAGCCACAAAATGTTGACATTATCCCGAATATTTTTCCCACACCTATTATTACATCTTCTTTGCCACAAAATGACAATGATGAAGAAGTGCAGGAAGAAGATGAAAATGCAGGTCCACCAGCTCCTAATCAGAGAGAGTTAGAGCAAGAACATATGGAGCCGCCACATGTGGATAAATAGCAGCAAGCACCTCAGTTGAGACAGTCAGAAAGAGAATGACAACCCTCAAAAAGATATCCAACAACTGAGTACATGATGGTGACTGACGCAGGCGAACCAGAAAGTTTTCATGAAGTTCAAATTCATAAAGACAAAAACAAGTGGAAGAAAACTATGCCGGAGGAGATTGATTCCTTGCATAAGAACCACGCATGATTTTGGTGGAGCTACCAAAGAACTGCAAAGCTTTAAAGAACAAATGGGCGTTCAAGATTAAGGATAAAGAAAATAGTCAAATTAAGCACAAAGCTTAACTTGTAGTAAAAGGCTTCGGGCAAAAACAAGGTATTGACTATGAAGAAATTTTTTCTCTTATTATGAAAATGTTTTCTATTCGGGTTATCCTAGGTCTTGCTGCTTTCCTAGATCTAGAAGTCGAATAGTTGGATGTAAAGACAATATTTCTTTATGGTGATTTAGAAGAAGAAATTTACATGTAAGAACCCGAAGGCTTCGAGGTGAAAAGAAAGGAATACATGGTCTGTAAGTTAAAGAAAAGCTTTTACAGGCTCAAACAGGCACCACGATAGTGGTACAAAAAATTTAATTCATTTATACTTCAGCAAGGGTATAAAAGAACATTTGCAGATCATTGTATTTATATTTAGAAATTTTCTAAAAATGACTTCATTGTTCTTTCACTATATATTGATGATATGCTTATTATTGGAATGGATAAATCCAAGATTGATAGGTTAAAGAAAGAGTTGAACAAGTCCTTTGATATGAAGAATTTAGAACTAACACAAAATATCTTGGCTATGAAAATCTCTCGTGATAGAAAGAAGAAAATATTGTGGCCATCACAAGAAAGGTACCTTGAGCGTGTACTAGAGAAGTTCAAGATGCAAAACTCCAAACTTGTCAGCACTCCTCTCGCAAGATACTTCAAGCTAAGTTCGCGACAAAGTACTTCAAGTGAGAAGGAGAAGGAAGCGATGAAGATCATTCCATCTGCCTCAGCTGTCAGAAGTTTGATGTATTTGATGGTATGCACAAGCTAGGCCCAATATTGCACATACAGTTGGAGTGGTAAGCAGATTTCTTGCTAACCCTGGTAAAATACATTGGGAAGCGGTAAAATGGATCCTAAGATATCTCAGAGGAACCTCTAAAAATTGTTTATCTTTTGGAGGAGGCAAGCCTATTATAGAGGGATACACTGACTCTGACATGGCAGATGATTTGGACAAAAGAAAATCCACTTCGGGATATTTGTTCACCTTTGCAGGGGGAGCCGTGTCATGGCAGTCCAACCTGCAAAAGGTGGTTGCTCTATCTACAACAGAAGTTGAGTATATTACTGCCACAGATGCTAGCAAAGAACTTTTTTGGATGAAGAATTTCTTAAAGAAATTATCCTAGAATCAAGATAAGTATATACTTCATTATGACAGTCAAAGTGCTATCGACTTGAGTAAGAATGCCACAAATCACTCAAGGACAAAGCATATCGATATTCGTTACCATTGGATCCGAGATGCTTTTGAGAATCAATTGATGTTGATTGACAAAATTGACACAAAGAAGAATTCGTCGAATATGATGATGAAGTCTCTACCGAAAGAGAAGCATGACCTTTGTAGAAGTTTGGCAAGGATGGTTACAATATAAAGCCCTTCCTTATGTGGATGGAGGGGGAGATTGATGGGAATGAGGTCCATCCCCATGATAAGATGATTCAGACTTTGAATCACTAAATTTGGATGAATGTTCTAGAAGTTATGCACAGTCAAAGATGGGTGACTGTTCATATTCTGTATTCACGTTTCTAGACTATTCTCCAGAATTCTCTATTCTCTAGAGTATTCTTCAGAATTCTCCATGCATGTATGCATGCATTGGAAGAAGTGTTCCATTATGGCTTGGGGAATACCAAGAGCCTATCATTCCCTTTAATAAAAAGGGGAAAAGGGTGTAAGAACATACAATACCAGTTAGTAATCCACACACAAGAGAGTTGTGAGTGAAGTTGTCATCATCTCACGAGTGTTGAGGGAAGAGTTGTAATCCTCAAGCAACATTGCAGCGGCTTGGGAAGAAGTTCCTACTTGTAATCTCGCATTTCATATAGTGGAATTGTTGAAGAAGAAGCGGGTGAGGACATAGACACTACTTTGGTGCCGAACCTCGGTAAATTTATGTGTGCTTCTCTTTAGATCTTCTCTTTCTTTATTTATTTCTATTCTCAATCCAAGGCGGGAAGGTTCTTTGTTTCCCAACACAAGAGACCCCTGCGTCTCAAAACTTTAGAGCTTTCGACCTTTCCAACTCAAGAATTTCAGTGAGAAAGGACTCAAGCCTCACCCCTTACTACAAAAGCCGATAGGTGAGACTATATCGAGAATGGTATTATCCTTCAACGTAATAAGAGGTAGGTTTAGCTTCTCCTCCTCAAGGGTAGACATCTGATCCTTAAGATTCTAGGGGAAAGAATTTGATTTGTCTTATCCCGACTGTGGTATAACCTTGGCTGAAGTCGAGCAGCCCAGAAGGTGTCAGAGTTTGGCTCAATTTCGGCAAGGATGGAGCGTGAAAGAAGGCTCTGAGTGTGTCCGTTAGTAGGCTGACGCCCTGGGCACCAAGTGTGTGGCGCCTGGTCAATGACGGGCACCACAGGCTCGGGTTAGCGCCCTGGGCACTGATCTCGCAACGGGGTTCCTGGGCTCCAGGCTAATGGAACCATGGGCTCCACTGGGTTCCAGGCACGAAACGTGCGCGAGTTGGACCCGCGATTGCATAATTTGTGGGGGCTTAAAATAGGGTTTTCACCCTAGGTTTTTTAAGTGGTTGTCATTGTGTTTGACGGCTCATTTTAGGGTCTTTCTTCGGGCTTCTTGCTTGCTTTGGAGAGATAAAGAAGATTGGGGATCAAGATAGGAGATTCATCTCCTAGAGATCCGGTAGAGGTGAGGAAGAAGAAGAGGGTTGTATGTTTTTACGTTCTAATTACATTGCTCCAAGGCAGCGACTGATACCTGCAGAGGTAGGGATTTCCAAATTGTGTAAACAAATCTCTTTGTGTCATGTGGATTTATTTTTTTACTATTTTTTATCTATGATTATGGATCATTATCGATGGATTCGATCCTTCTCTTCGGATCGTTGGAGATCCAAAAACCCTAGATCGCTTCTATGAGCATTTGGCGGTGGATCGAGACTTCGTCTGAGCTATTCTGCGCCAACAACTAATATCAGAGCAAAGATTTTGGAGGGTTTTGCGATATATCTATCAAAAATGGCCGAGGAGAAGACCACCATGGGTAGCATAAAGATTGATCTTAAGCCATTCGATGAGAAGACCAATATCACGCTATAGAAAAGAAAGATAAGGAATATCTTAATAAAACAAGTTCTCCTGATGTTTATTATGGGAATAGAGCATGCACTGAAGGAGACGATGGCTGAAGCCTAGGCGAAAGCTGATCAGAAGACAATGAGTTCCATCGAGCTTCACCTGTCGAATGAAGTCATGTATAGTTTAATGGAGGAGACATCGACTAAAGACCACTTGGGATAAGTTGCAGTCGATGTACAAGGGAAAATATCTCTCGAACAGATTGTTCTTGAAGGATGAACTAGACAATTTGCATATGGATAAAGACAGGGATCTGATGGAGCACCTAAACCGGTTCAATCGGTGTATTTTAGATCTTCTACAGGTAGAGATGAAATATGACGAAGATGACAAGGTATTGCTCTTGCTATGGTCACTTCCACCGTCCTACAAGCACTTCAGGACCACCCTGATGTTCGGAAATGAGACTCTCAAGTTCGAGAAGGTTATCCATGCAATCATCACTAATGCGATGACGTGAAAGAATACAAGAGAAGATGCAAAGGGTATGGGACTAGTGGTAAAGAGTTTTTATGAGCACCTGAATTGATCGAAGGACAGACATGCTGGAAGCCAAAGTCAAGATAAGAGCCGATCGATGTCCAGGGTATGATCAAAGAATTTAAAGTGCTTTCACTGCGAGAAGAAAGGCCACATCAAAAGACATTGCTTCGAGTTGCAAGATGAGACGAAGGGGAAGAAGATGGAGAACTCCGACACAGCGAATATTGTTTTGCAGAACAGTGATGGCAAGTTGCTTTCTGAATCCTTAGGTAACACTTCATCTTAGTAGATCCTTGATAGTGGTTGTATATTCCATATGTGTGCAAACAGGGATTGGTTTGACAAATATGAGGAGAAAAATTACGATGAAGTTCGTATGGGGAATGACGCCTCCTGTAAAGTGATAGGCATGGGGATTGTAAGATTGAAGATGAACGATGGTACGATTCGTTCGCTCGGGAGCGTATGGCATGTTCCAGCTCTAAAGAAGAACCTGATATCTTTGGGTACTTTGGATGCAAATGGGTAAGCCTACTCATTAGGTGATGGGAAAATCAAGGTTACTAAATGATCACTTATAGTGATGAAAGAAGAGAGGAAGGCGAACAATTTGTACAAGCTATCAAGGAACACAGTCTTGGGTGGAGCGGCAGTCTCCACAGATGTCAGTTCAAAGAGAGATCCGACTTTGCTATGGCATCAAAGGTTGGGACACATGGGAGAAAGGGGGTTGCAGGAACTACATAGAAGGAAGCTGCTGAAAGGTATAGGCGAATGCAAATTGGAGTTGTGCTGATCATGTATTATGGGGAAGTAGTCTAAGGTTTCATTCAAGTTGGCTTCTACGGAGAAAAGGATGAAAGGCGCTCTTGACTATATTCACTCTGATGTCTGGGGACCGGCTCTGACTTGTTCGCACGGTGGAGCTCAGTATCACGTCATGTTCCTGGATGATTACTCCCGGAAGGTTTGGGTCTATTTCATGCGTAAGAAGCCCGAGGTGTTTGATAAATTCAAAACTTGAAAGGCAGAGGTAGAAAACCTAACGGGGAGGAAGATCAAGTACTTGAGGAGCAACAACAGAGGTGAAATATAAGGATGACAGGTTCATAGAGTTCTGTCACTAGGAGGGCATTGTCAGGCACTTCACGGTGAAGAAGACCCCTCAGCAGAATGACGCTGTATAAAGGATGAACAGGACTCTCATGGATAAAGAGAGGTGCATGGTTCATAGAGTTCTGTCACTAGGAGGGCATTGTTAGGCACTTCACGGTGAAGAAGACCCCTCAGCAGAATGACGCTGCATAAAGGATGAACAGGACGCTCATGGATAAAGAGAGGTGCATGCTAGTGCATGCAAATCTGCCTGAGTCTTTTTGGGCAGAGTCGGTTAATCATGCGTGCTATTTGGTTAATCGATCTCCCTCGAAGCTACTAGAATTCAGGTGTGCCAAGGAGGTATGGTATGGGAAAGATGTAGATTTTTCCATGATAAAGGTGTTTGGATGCAAGGCCTTCACTCTTATCTCTAACGATGAGAGGAACAAGTTGAAGTTGAAGTCGCTGGAGTTCCTGATCCTAGGCTTTGAACTAGGAGTGAAGAGATTTAAGTTATGGTATTCGAAGAACCGAAAGAAGATCGTCAGTAGAGATATCATCATTGATAAGATGACCATGCCTATGGTAGAGGCAAAGGCCGATGCAGCAAAATCCAGTCTAGGAGAGAAGACTACTATGGAGGTTCCAGTTAACTTAAGAGATGGGGTCAGATAACTGCGGGTGAAGCAATTGGCACATCAGAGGGTGATATGGATAAGCAATAAACAGATGGAGACATTATCGGAGACTCAGGTGGAGGCTCCGGTATAAGCTCAGTTGAAGCCTACATGCATGATTCTGAGAAAGTCGAAGAGGACCTTCAAACCACCTAAGGGATATGGTTGGGATGATGAGGCTTACTATGCCTTCATCATTAGTAAAGATGATCCAGCAAGCTATGATAAGACTGCAGCGAGCAGCGAGGGGCAAGGCTGGATGAAGGCGATAAAAGATGAGACGAGCAGTCTCCATAAGAACCCCCATTTGGGAGTTAGTTCTGAGGACCAAGGAAAAGAAAATCATAAGTTCTAGGTGGGTTCTCAAGAATATGGAGGGTATACAGAATAAAGACCCAAGGTTCAAGGCACGTTTGGTTGCAAAGGGGTTGGCCCAGTGGGAAGGAATTGACTATGAGGAGATCTTCTTTCTCGTAGTCAAGCATATCTCCATTAGACGGCTACTAGCTCAGGTTGCTCATCATGATATGAAGATAGAGCAGATGGACGTGAGTGTGATGTTTCTTCACGAGGATCTTGATAAGGACATCTACATGTCACAACCGGACGTGTTTATTGAATTGGGCAAGGAGAACCACATGTGCAGACTAAAGAAGTCAATCTATGGACTCAAGTAGTCACCGAGGCAGTGGTACAAGTGCTTTGCCTCGTTCATGGTAAGATCAGTTACTTGAGGGGGATGTATGACTGTTATATCTACACTTACACCTTTGAGGATGGAAAGGCTATATTGATGCTTTATGTCGATGACATGCTTATCGCATGTCGTGACATGAAAAAGATAGTTGAACTCAAGAAGATACTGAGCAGGGAGTTCGAGACGAAGGATCTCTAGAATATAAAGAATATTCTCTGTATGAAGATCAAAAGGTACAGAAAGGCCAGGAAGCTCTGATTGTCTCAAAGAACATATATCCAAAAGTTTCTTGAGAGGTTTGATATGAAGGATGCAAATCCAACCTCTACTCCATTAGATTCGCACTTCGCTTTGAGCAAAAGGCAATATCCTACTACAGAGAAAGAGATCCAGAAGATACAAAAGACACTGTATGCTAGTGCGGCAGGATATCTGATGTATGCAATGGTTTGCACAAGGCATGATCTGGCACAGGTGGTAAGCGTTGTGTCTAGATTCATGTCGAATCCGAGGAAGATCCACTGGAAGGCTTTTAAGTGGGTCTTAAGGTATTTGAAGGACAGTGCAGACAGAGGGATCTTGTTTGCCATGCAGAAGGGAGAGATCAGCATCATGGGATATTCTGATTCAGACTACATAGCGGATCTTAACAGAAGAAGGTCTATCACAGGATATGTGTTCATATATAAAGGGGGACCGGTCTACTGGAGATCTATGCTACAGTCAGTAACAACACTCTTCACTACTGAGACAGAGTATATAGCTCTGACAGAGGCCACAAATGAGGCTATCTGGTTGAAGGGCCTTGCTGGCAAATTGGGACTCAATCAGAACTTAGTTACGGTACAGTGCGATAGTCAGAGTGCGATTTGTTTGGTGAAGAATCCGGTCTTCTATGCAAGAACGAATCATATCGACATCAAGTACCATAGGATTAGGGACTATCTTATGAGATCGAGGTAGAGAAAGTTCACACACATGAGAATGCTTTAGATTTTCTCATGAAGCCGGTCACCAAGGAGAAGTTTTAGCATTGCTCAAGCTTGCTCCAACTTATCTCCTACTAGTGCAGTGGAGAAAGCACCTTGCCACCTGAGGTGCGATAGGGGTGAGTTGAGACTCACCAAGGTGGAGGTTCGCTGGAGTAGGAGCATTGATCAAAAATTCCCCAGGTGTAGTTTGTCAGAGTTTGGCTCAGTTTCGGCAAGGATGGAGCACGAAAGGAGGTAGGCTCTGAGCGTTCCTATCAGCAAGCCAGCGCCTTAGGTGCCAAGTGTGTGGCGCCCGGTCACTAACAGACACCATAGGTTCACCATGGGGTTCCTGGGCTCCAGGCTGATGGCGCCTTGGGTGCCACTAGGCACCAAGCACAAAATGTGCGCAGGTTGGACCTGCGGTTGCATAATTTATGGGGGCTTTAAATAAGGTTTAACCCTAGGTTTTGTAAGGGGTTGTCATTGTGTTTGATGGCTCGTTTTAGGATCTTTCTTCGGACTTCTCGCTTGCATTAGAGAGACGAAGAAGATCGGGCTCAAGATACAAGATTCATCTCCTTGAGATCCGATGGAGGCGAGGAAGAAGAAGGGGTTGTAAATTTCTACGTTCTAATTCCATTGCTCCAGGGTGGTGACCGACACCCGTAGAGGTAGGGATTTTCGAACTGCATGAACAAATCTCTTTGTTTTGTGTGGATTGTTTCTTTGCTATCTTTTCTTTATGATTGTAGATCGTTGTCGGTGGATTCAATCCTTTTTTTAAGATCGTCGGAGATTCGAAAACCCTAGATCGCTTCCGCTAGCATGAAGTGGCGGATCGAGACCTCGTCTGAGGTGAACATTTGAACACACAGAAAATCTACACATTAGATGTGGGACTTTGATAGTTCGGTATTCCAATTTCTGAGTCTTCCTTGCAGATTGGCTCTATTCACAACGACATTATTGAAGAATTCAGTCATTACCAAAATGGAGTGGGCTTCGAAATAAGGCTTTAGTTTCTTGAATTATGGGTGACAGAGAGAACCATTTTCTTTATCAGAGTATATCTAATCTTTGTATCGACTAACACCTTGCTCAGATAATAAATGGGCCTCTAATTCTTCCAAGGAGAAGCATCCTCCCTAACCAGAGCGGAGCTGATTGCAAAACTAGATATGGTAATATAAATGAACCTTAATTCTCTCTCTTTCGGCATCGGTAGGATGGGAAGCTTGATCAGATACATTTTCGAATCTTGGAATGCTCTCATACATTCCTCATTGCACTGTATATATTAATCTAGTATATATTGTTGGAATTAAATCCTATTATCAGAGTCGCAGCGGAAGCAAAAGATAGATCCAAAGATCTCACGATGTATGTTTCATTACAATTAATTCTACAAAATAATCTACATGCAAATCTATAATCTTAGCATATGTACGGACACCCTAGAGGTATACTACGATCTACGGAAGAAATGCATGCATCTAGTTAGGTGTTTAGAATCATCATACCTTGTGGATCTATGATCCAAAGAGAATGAAATGATGATGAACCGCACGTGAATCACAAGTGAAGCTGTCGGATGGTACCTTGTCCTTTGCAAAGGGAGGAATCCTCGAAGTCTTATCTCTAAGTGCAAGGACTACGAGCCGACGGAAGAATTCATTGTAAAGATGATGGCGAGCCACGAGATCTCCTCCTTCTCTTTCTCTTTTATTCCTTCTCCTTCCTTCCTCCTTCTTCATCGTTCTTCCTTGGTCGAAACCACAAACGAGGGAGAAGGGAGAGGGGGTCAGGTTTTCTGGAGAGGGAAGAGCCTAGGGCCGGCCCCCTCTCTCTCTAATCCCTTTATAGGGCCGGTCCCAACTCCTATATGGAATCCAGAGCCGGCCCCTTAGAGATAGGGGTAAGGGGGGTGGTTTTTAGGGTTTCTCCTTGTCTATCGTGAATTCTGGATGAAAACGCCCTTACAAAAGGTGAAACACTATAAGAGAGATTGAGTAAGGTGCGCTACTCGGAATCGAGTTCCGTTAGTGCCTATGAGCTCCTGGAATTATTCCGCTCATTTTAAGATTCATATTCAATATGTTCTAAGCTATATTTTAGTATTTACCAAAATACCTCTATAACCCTTAACACATGTGAATTAGGTTCTTAGGCTTCGGGCTTGCGCTCCATCACGCTGCTTCGCATCCAACGTATCCAACCAGGCCAAGGAATAATTCCTATACGCAACAACAGGGTGGAACCTTTAGGGTTCATGATCTCTAGCTCCAACCGAATCCCTGATTAACTATTCCGGTAGCACATCGAAAGTTATGTTAATTAGCCCTAATTCGATTAACCTGCATAGCCATTCAGAGTGCGACGCGAGTTGAACTCTAGTGATCCTAAACTTATATTACTCCTTCGTAACCCTATTCTCTATTATACTCTGATAATCCTTAGTCCCTTCTATTACTGGTGCCATGATTCGACTCGGGCGGTGGGGAGCACCGTCAGATCCCGATCGATTATCTGACTAGGATTTAATGACTTGTCATCCATAACACCACACACCTTCCAATGTTATGCCTAGCATCCGGAATGTCATCAGTCATACTGACAACCACCAGGCCTGGGTTAATTGTGTGGACAGATTGACTCATCAAAACGCACCCATCCAACATGGACAACAAATAACCTGTAGGGATTGTATACCACTCATACGCTAGCCGGGTAACCCAACGTACCGTGGTATTGGACTATGGAAGGTTCATACATGTTGGTACATCAAAGCACCACTCAACTAGTTGGCTTAGTGTACATGGTCTCTCAGGGTTAAGAACAGATTATATATAGTAGTAAGACGGTTTATGCACCAGTGTCTGAATCACTGAACTGTACACCGTCTTGGTTCCTATTCAACACGATCATCATGCTTGGTCAGGTGGATGGGAATCTCATATTTCCGTGGTGGAGACTTCACTACATCCTCTACTTGCCAATAGTTTATTCTCGGTGAAGCGATCAGCATCACCAAATCTGTGAACTAGTTCTAGGTCTATACAGAACTGGTCTATTGGGTCTCCTAAACATGAATTCACCATGCGCCTCAGTGGCCTACTGTGTTCCCTAGGGTCCTTTATTATATATGAATTAACATACACTAATGTAGTATTCTAATTAAAGCAATAACCAAAGTCATCTTTATTAATGTTAATGCAGAAAATCCATACTCAGGACACATGAGCTACAACATATATCCCTTAATTAGAAGGTAGATCCTTCATTCTTCAAATCAAAAGGCATTACATTATAGCAATAGTGTCCTGATCTAGGAGCGATAAAACTAGTCTTCAATCCCTTCATCCTTAGTGTTGAGATGGTCATGCCTCACACGGGTTAGTACAACATCGATAATGGGAGCAGGTGATGGGCCGTTTATATACCAGCCTTGGATCTCCCCTTACAAGCCTATTTTGTGAGGAAGCAGGTATCCTAAGGTCTGGATTCATTCACATAGTATCAGAGCTAGACGCGCTCTAAGAGCTCCTCCTGATTGTGCTCTTGCCACACATGTCCTACATGAGGGGGGGTGTTGCGATGGTCATGCCTCACATGGGTTAGTCCCACATTGGTGATTGGTCGTTTATATACTAGCCTTGAACCTCCACTTACCAGCTGTTTTTATGAGGAGGTAGGTATCCAAAGGTCTGGATCCGTTCACACTTAGAATGCATCAGTATCTTATTGTACATGGAATACGCATCCACGAAGCTCAGAAGTTCATGCCTAACTATGGAGTTTACCATCTGGCCGATAGTAGGCAAATGAAAACTGTCTTTGGGGTAGGTCTTATTGAGATCTATGTAATCAATGCGAACTCTCCACTTTTCGCCATTCTTTGGCACCACTACATTGTTTGCTAACCATTCAGGGTGCGGATCTACTTCTCTGATGAATCTTGCTTCTTGCAGTTTCTGAATTTCAGCTTCTATGATTTGCTACTTTTCTGTTAAGAATCTTCCCAGCTTCTTTTTTACAGGGGAAATTCCTCTCGGGGTCTTCTAGGTCAATTGCAACTTTGGTAACCTCTTCAAGACAGGGAGGCCTTCATCCTCAGCTAGCAATGCTTGCCAAGGCCTCTATGATTGTTGTAACAGAGGCTTCTTGAAATATTGTTCAATCATTTGCTCCTTCATCTTCATGGCAATCACGTAATAGGTTCTTGAAGATTTGAGATTGCTCTTGAACTTGACGATAGAACCGCACTGATTTGTTCTTTGAGAAATCCTCACTTCACGCGTGGAGGGGGGTTTGGCCTGGACCCCTACCTGTTTATTGAATAGAACCACACTGATGATAAGTACTAGGAATTGCCTTTAGCTTATGCATCCACTATCTATCCATAATGATATTATATGATGCAGGGGTGTCGACGATAGTAAAAGTGATCATTAAGACGTATTATTCTCCCTTCTTAAAGGGTAGCTCTACGAGTTTGGCATTGCTATGTTATACTAGATAAGATGGAAAGCATGGGTAAAGCAGGGGATAACGGGGACTTACCTTGGACTAGAGGTCCTTGGACTCATGAAATCCTTGAGCTAGAGGTTCTTTATCAGATGCCTCTTCTCTCCCCAAATTTAGCCTTCGGAGTAGCTTGCTTCGGTTCCCTCGATAGGAATGGGCATAATTGACCTTGATCAGCTAGTTCTTCAAGATACTCCTTGAAGGTGAAATAGAAGTGGGTGGAATGCCTGTTGACTTTGTGACTTGCACAAAAATCATTGAGGTACCAGCCCTTATACCCCTCGCTAAGTGATTGCGGCCACGAGAAGAAAGATTCTTCTAAAATATTTTTCAAGATCGCCTCCAAGGGTTCTAAATAGAGCCGATACTCTTTGTCGGTCTTGCCAGTCTCCTTCGAGGTGGTTGAACCCTCCGCCATACGCGTTTCCACTCTTGGGGTACCCCAAGCTCTGCCTCCCCCTTTTAGTCTCTACTGAACCTTTTATCTTCAACTTCAAGATTTGACTGGTGCTTGATAGATGTTATCCTTAGTCCTTCAATCTCGATATTATCCTCCTCCGCATGGGCGTATTTCTCCACTCGTACGAAGAGGTCTGCCATGTTGGAGGACATCCCCTTAGTCAGGTACCTATAGAATTCATCTATCTTATTTAGATTATGATGAAAGGCTGACATGACTGTATGTGGAGTGCAATCCTCCACTTTTAACATTCCTACCTTGAACCTCTTCTTGAAGGTGTGAAAGTATTCCTCAGGTTTCTGCTTCAACCTAAAGAGGGATGAAGCATTGCTCTTCGGCTTAGCAATGTTGAGGTACTATGAGACAAAAGTTCCACATAGTCCATTAAAGCCAGTTAAGGATTCATGCGGCAATTGATGGAACCAATGCGAGGACACCCCATGCATGCAATGTCGATAGGAAATGTTGCACATCAGGAAATCGTTTCCCAAGTATAAATACATCATTTGCTGGTAGTACAATACGTTATTTGAAGGTTCGGTGGTCCCTTTTAAAACTTTTAACTTAGGTGCAGTGAACTTCTTCGGCATATCAATACCTTTGATTAGGTCTAACAGCAAAGAGATCTGGACTTGACTCAGGATGCCATGGACATCCCAGTTCCCCTCTTAGTAGGACTGGACGCTTCCAACTCGACGAATTTCTTCTGCAACAAGATCCTTCTCCAGAATTTGAGGGATAAGGATGGCCCTACTATACCATTGGAAGACAAAATGATCAAGGACCTCCTGCTCCTCGAATCGACTATTTGTGGCTTATCGCTTAAGCTCAGGTCTCAATAATAGGACTATGTTGCCCACTGAGACACGCCCAGGGTGTCGCGGTCCTCCGAATCTTCCCGCTGGAACGAATCCTTATTGTCTTACTGAGATAGAATCTATTGGATGATAGCTTCAAGATATTCTTCACATATCATGTACTTTGTTGGAAATAATCATATGGTAGAGGCCTGCAGTGGAAGTAAAGGGTAGGTCCGAAAATCGTGGATAGTGTGCGTTACATATTAAAAAATTTATCGAAAAGTTCTACACATATGTGTATGAATCTAGCATGACAACTATGCTACCCTGTAACGTTGATCTAGTGGGATGAACAATCTAGCATGCATGTATGTTCTATCTACACTAGATCTACAAGTTAAAATTCATACCTCTGTGCGGATTCTTTCACCGTGATAAATTTCTGCTTTGTTGATGGAGACAGTCTCGAATCTGCTTGTGGAGGCTTCGGTGAAATAGCCATAAATTTTGATCCTGAACTCCGATTGGACTAAAATTTGGACTGCAGGTAGAGAACTTTGAGACGCAACATTTGCATCTAGTTTAAAGAGCATTTGGAGTTTTGTAACTTTTATAGAAACAGAAATATCATTGATCCTCTATGCAAAATCTGGACAACGAGAGATTGAGGGAAACACCTTCTAGTTCACCCAATCTCGCACGATACATGGTACCTCGTCGATGGATCTTTGAGTGCCTCCATCCAATGAGCCTTCTTTGTCTACAAAACACCACGTGAGGAAGACGCATCAAGGACCGAAGTCGCAAACAAAAGAGAGTCGAAAGATAAGAAATGGAGAAGACGAGAGGGGCGGCTAGGGCTTCATCATTTAGGGCTAGGGCTAGATCCTCTCTCCCCTTACTCTTTTATAAGGCCGGCCCCATTTTTGGCTAAGCCTCCTAAAGGATAGCACCGACACCCTCTTTATCTCTCTCTTGTCTCTATCTCTTCTTAACTTCTTGGACTTGCAAAGGCCTAGTCATGTTTATCCCCTTTGGTTGGCCCCTATATTGGAGGCAACAACCTCCTACAAATTAGGGGTGGCCTTGACTTGGTCTCCCAACACCTAGGGCCGACCCCCCTAGTGCATAGTGATGTATAATATTACCAAAACACCCTGATGTCACTAGTTAGTCGTCCCACGTGTGCGAGAACTTGCAAGACACACATAAGTGAAGTGCATTAGTGATTTCACTATTCACCGGGGTGCTCTTATTAAACACATAGGGTACTCCTAGTAAAGTCAACTAGTTAACTCATAACATGTCTCATTGCTTTGCACTCATGTGGCGGAGTCCACTTATAGTAAGGGATGACTACGTATTTCTTTGTACCACTATAGGGTTTCCCCTTAGCACACAATTGAAGTTACGCATCTACCGTGCACTAGTGCGATGCACATAGTATTAATCTATCCCAAACACACAAGATATTGTCCGCTTTGTTATTTCCCACACGAGAACTTTCTTAGGAGGTCACCCATCATTGTACTACTCTCGCCTGAGCACTCTTAACTACGAAGATCTTAAAAAATCTATAGCGGTGCATGGTTTTAAAACATATCTTCTATGTTTCGGAGGTAAAATTATATAAGTAGCTCATGATCTCCTTCTCTCTAGGCCATGTGGAACTAACTCGGTGGCCTTAGACACCTCACCTCACCTTACCTCATCTCATCCATCTTGACATCACAACCTCAGGAGTCTTGGCTCTTGGCTATTGGTCATCACAATCCACGCCCTTTAAAGGCTACACATCCATGTATAGGGTTAGACCCCTCCATTGCAAGGAGAACCAGCTCTAATACCATTTTGTAACATGTGTTCCAAACACACAAGATATTATCCACTTTGCCCATGCCCGCATGAGAACTTCCCAGAGAGGTCACCCATCCTAGTACTACTTTTGCCCAAGCACGCTTAACTATAGAGTTCCCACGAAATCTGTAGCGGCGCACAATTTTAAAACTTGTCTTCTAAGTTTAGAAGCTCATGAACTCCTTCTCTCCAGGCCATGTGGAACTAACTCGGTGGCCTTGGACACCTCACCCCATCCATCTTGGCATCACTGTCGTAGAATTCTTAGCTTTTGGCTATTGGATCTTGGTCATTACATAAATGGAGTGTAGTATTGGACTTTTTGCTTTCTCTAACTGCGTCCTGTATTTCGAGGAGATAGTTCAAGGACCGTACATAATGTGGATAAGGTGGAACCTTCAAGGACCAAGGTTCATGGCTTCCATCTTGGACTCAATCGATAAACTACACGAGCGTACCATCGACCCTTTGAGTCCGAGTTAACATGCGTAGCCCCCAAGAGTGCGACCCATGCTACACTCCAATTCCCCCAGACTTACTATGTTCTACCGTATACCCCTGCTCTCTGCTCAGTAAAGGTTAACTCGTTGTCCCTCTACTTGGTGCCATATAGCGACTCGAGCAGTAGAGAATATCGTTATACTCGAGTGCTCATATGACTTGGTTCCTTCTAGGCTAACTACGCACGTCACACCTCAGATTACCCTACTGAGTAACCATATACGGTCAATAATCTAACTGATAACCACCAGGACTAATTTAATATGACGTAAGTTAGACCAAGGAACGCAACTCCTGTTAAGGTTGTAGATGACCTGCAGGAGTGGCATGCTGATGCGACTCCTGCATGGGACCAATCTATTGAGTCTCCCACTCAAGTGGATTACCATATAGCCTTGGTTCTATGTTCTGTAATCAGAACACGTACTAAGGTACGTACCAAGATGCAATCCTAAGCTATCAACCATACACAACAAAACTATAAGTTTTTACGCGCTGTAGACCTCATCAATTCCAATATTTTTTCATCCACTACACTCTGTAAGGCGACGATTTCCTCCAAATTGCCGACCATGGTTATGGCAGTCAAGGGTGCCTCTGGTACCTCTCCACCTAGTTCACAATTGGAGACAGCTCTCATGTTGCCAGCCGAGCCATCAATGGTCTTTGATTCACTGGCCATTCGTGAAAAAGAAATCAAGAGCACCTTGATCTAATATAGGGATGATGAACGAATACTGGATCTTCGAATGATCGAAGGTAGGATCTAGATTGTAGATCAAAATCAGTTCCCAAGTTGAAAGGTGAAGCTAAAAGTTGATTAAAACAATGGTGATCAAAAGCCACGATTGGATTGGGATTTGTTGCGAAGATTGAGCTAGAAAATAACGGAAAGATCTGGGACTGGGGACAAATTCCAGCTACTAGAACAAACCTCCGGATGAAGAACTGGGAAAATTTTAAAAAATCATGGACCCCTCTCGAATCTGCCTAGAAAATTTTAGATGTAGATAATGTGGTGGAAAGATATGAATTAAGAAGAAGTATTCATGAAGCAATCATAGATGGTACTTCAAAATACCCGATAAAGCACGAACAATAGACTAATCTTATCTCCTATACTCATACCAATTCAAACATCTTCACATAGGACAACTTTTCTTTCAAATTTAAAGGTGGCATTAATCATCACTTATCCTCTCTAAAAAGTGATAATATCGTAGAAATCCTACTACGCACCTAGACAGGTGAGTCTTGAATGTCACCGGGAATAGTCATACATAGGCTTAGGAATGTTGTATCATTGGCTTCATATCCAATATGCTCAAACATCCTAAGGTTGGCCTTTTGGAGCACTCTGCATGTTAATTGTCACTGTTAAGTTCGATATAGTTAATATCTTGTAAAACTCTAGATTATCTATAAATGGTTGATTATTTAATCAGAATTGTGTTTTGGTACATATCTTATTACGTGTTCTGGTTACAAAACAAGGAGCCATGGTAACATAGTAATTTACCTAAGTAAAAGACTTAGGAGACTGGTCCTATGTAAACCTAAATAGTTCGCAACTCTGTTCAGGTTAGTCACCTTATCAAGATAAGCTGTTGGGAATAACAGAGCATGGACATCTCCACCATGATTATTACCAAGCACAATATTTGTAGTCGAACAGAACCAACATGGTGCATAGATCAGTAAGCAAACACAGGTGCATTAAGCCGTGTTTCCGCTTAGGGTAGTCGGTCCTCAATCCTAAAGAATTATGTCCGATGGACTAACAGGTTGTGTAGTGCTATGGTGCACCAACGTGTGAGGGATCGACTCGTTACCCATTACCAAGGTGTGCTGAGTTACCCAGTTGGTGTTGCATTGGCATGCCACTCCTACAGGCCCATCTGCATCCCTATCGGGAGGTGCGTTCCTTAGCTTGACCTACATCGTATTAAAATCAGTCTGGTGATAAGGACCGGATAAGTTTTGGGTTAACGTTAGAACCCTGTAGTTCGTCTTTGGTACGAATAGGATCCCTCTGCCACACACAAATAATAACAAAATTCTTCATATACTGATTTTTCCCCTTATGTATAAAGTGTAGGAATCTAGTTACCTTTAGCAAAGAGTAAGAATTGGTAAAGAGTAACAATCCAATAGCAATGAGTAACAATTTGATATGGTAACTTACATTAATTATAGATTGATTGTAGCTTATTATAAACTAGTAATGCTATTGCCTATCGGCACTTGGACAATTGCCTTCGGCAGTCACGGCGGCAAAATAGAGTAGATGGGTTAGCCTTTTAAAACATTGTACCCCCAAAAAGAAATTGTGAACTATTACTTCATAGTAAATGCCCATGCCTGTCCGGCACTCGGACGGCTGCCTACGGCGGCGTCCTGCATGTTGACACTCAGATGGCCACCTTCCGCGACCGTGGCTACCTTCAGGGTGTGATTTACTATTTAGAGAGAGGGAGTACTAATTAACCTTTAAAAAAAGGTACTAATTAACATCAAATAGCCATTGAATAGGTATTTATCAACTTTATAGTAGGTTTTTAATATCTTTATAGTAGTTTTTTGAAAGGATTTATGAGAGAGCCGTATTCACACATGACAGAGAGGACTCCGTTAGAATTCTCTCTGTTTTGATCTTTATCGACAACTAGATCTATCTCGTGTCTTTTTGTTCCATTCGATCAGCTTGTGAACTGCTGTAACATGTTATATATATAGTATTTATATTCATCTGATCATAATATGATTGTTTTGTTGATAAAAATATACATCTAATCATATCAAACAAAATCGATTCAATCTCACACATAGAAGAAAAACAATTCAGTAAAAAAGAAAATTATTTGTTAAATGATACTTCTGCTCATCTGATCAAAATATGATTTTTTTTTTACCAAAAATTGCATTGAACTTAATCAGGGGCAACTATGGTTGCACCCCCGGCGGTCAACTCGTTGCTTAACTCCCAGGAGATCGCAGGATCGAATTCTACCTATGTCTTATATCTTATGGCATGTAAGCAAAAAAAATTGGGAGACTTAGTCTTCAGTCCTTTTAGCAGATGCTATATTAGCTGAAGGACAATCAATGTTTTAATATTGCACCAAGTCCCTCACAAACATTACGTGCTACATCAAATCCCTCATCCTTATTTACACCCTCACGTGCAACAAAAAGATTAGTATCCATTCATCTCCAGCAAGAGTATCCATTCGATGGATGACATTGTGCATGTAGCAATTGCTACAGTGATTTCATTATAGCTACTATAGCGATTTCCCTGTAGGTGCTACAGTGATTTCACTATAGGTGCTAAAGTGAAATCACTATAGCAAGAATATCAATTCCATTTGGTAAGAGTATTAATTTAGTAATTTGATTGTTGCTACAGTGATTTCACTGTAGCAAAAGTATCAATTAGCCAAATGGATACTCTTACTGGAAACAAATGGATACTTTTATTGGAGGGGCAGTTTTGTAATTTAAAGGGTAAAAAAAAAAGTAAATATTTTCGGTTAGGGACTTGTTTTACCAACGTGTCCTTCGGGAGAGACTTTAGCTAATATCCTAACAAGTTATATCCTTTAGCTTAAATAAATAAATGAGGTGGGATTTAGGACTAATTAACCCAAAAAAGTTTTAAAACTCATGTAATCTTCTTTCCCTATGGATTACTTGAAATTTAGAACTTGGTTTCATTCTTGATCACATAGGACATGCAAGGAAGCTACATTGCCGCCTCCATTCCACCCTTCAAAACTTGACGGCTACAACTCAGTCAAAATTGACTTGGCAACAATTCTGTCAACAAGAATGTGTTCCACCATGTCCCTCCGAAAAAGGATGCAATTAGAGCAAGTCACACATGTGACTTTTATACATTTTAAATGATCAAACTACCCCTAAGTCTTGCAAGTCGCACATGTGACTTTTAAACATTTTAAATGATCAAACTACCCCTAAGTGCTTGCCCCTTTGTTCTTTTCCATACAGGATTCAATTTGCGGATTTGCTACAGTGATTTCATTGTAGTGTTTTTTTTTGGAGGGGATGTGATTTCACAAGAAAAAAAAAATTGTTACAGTGATTTCACTATAGCAAAAGATTAAAAATCTACACAAATTGTTACTCTACAAATATTGTTACTCTAGAAAGATTGTTACTCAATCTGCAAAGATTGTTAATCTTTTTCTACAGTGATTTCACTATTGTGAAAAAAATTTCTCGACAAGGTTTTTCAAATTTTTTTTTTGCTATAGTGATTTCACTGTATCAAAAGAGTAACAATTTGCACAGATACTCAACAAGATTTGTTAGTCAATCTGCTTAAATTGTTACTCTTTTGCTACAGTGGTTCCACTGTAGCAAAAAATTTGTCAAGATTTCACCCAAAAAAATATTGCTACAGTGATTTCACTTTTTTTTGGTAAGAACAATATACTACAAAGGCCACAACGAACCACAATAATATATCAATAGCATTATCTACGTTCTCGCATGAACCCGACAACACTCATATCACATCCTGCTATCAATAGTAACGGCCTAGGGAAGTCGTCATATGAAACTTGTGATTGCTTGAAGATTCTGCCTCATGTAGCCAGCCAGTCTGCCACTGAATTAGCTTCCCGAAATATGTGATACAAGTGAATTCGAATATGTTTCCAAAGTTGTATTAAGACGCGACAGTCCTCTAAGATTGGATCAAGAGTATCATTTGAGAGTAGAAGTTGGATTGTAGATAGCGAGTCGCCTTCGATCCATAAGGCCTCCCTTGAGGAACTTCTGAGTGCCTCCAACAATTAATCCCGCCCATAATCCCCAGCCTTCGACCACCTGCACCGAAGACAAAGACAACAAGATAGCGCCCATGCACAAAATACTACTTTGGGAGTTACGGAAGACAAATCCGGCACTAACCCGTTGTAAGTGGCATTTACGAGCGCCATTAAAGTTTAGCTTGATTTCGTAAGACCCAGACGGCATCCATCTCACAATAACATTGGTGGGTTCATTGAAATTGGATCTGATGACTGTCGCTTCTGGATAGTGGGCATGGTGGAAATCTTTGAATTCCCTCTAAATCTTCTTGATAGTAGCCTGAGGGGACTCATTGACCATAGATGGATTGATTTCTTGCCTTCTAGATATTCCAGACTACAAAGCACAGAATGAAATTGGTAAATTGGTTAAGTCCTCTATCCGAGGAATAGTCAAGGGACCAAAGATTGTTGAAGTACTTAGGGGGAGGGACGAGGGCAGTCAAATTTCGCATCATCATCCAGACCATGTTCATCGGGAGGTGGGGCGTAGGAGCTGAATGTGATTCAATTTTTTCGGAGATAAATCACATCGGGGGCAAAGAATTGAGACTTGCATACCACGACAACTGAGCAAATGCTTCGATGGAATTATATAATGAATCACTTTCCATAAAATGGCTTTCGGTCGGGGTGATCAATGCAATTTACAAAGAAATTTCCAAATCCAAACTGTGGAATTTGAGATGTCTGAGGTATTAGGATCTAGAGAGGAATTGTACTAGGAGCTATGAGAATCCAGTGACAAACTTGTAGCAGAGACTCCTCCTTTGACTAATGACGATGGCGATATTCGACTGAGATTGCTCGACGCCGATAGCAATACTTGACCAAGATTTATTCCTCATCTTTCCAGAGAAAAAGACCACTATGTTTCCCTCTATTCCTTGTAGTGTTTGAGATGGATGGGATCTCACCAAACAAACGTTATAGAGAAGGGACCAAGAGCTGTAACTATTTTCTTTTGCACGTACTTCCCATCAGAATAGTGTTGTGGGTTTATTGATGGGAAAACCCAGCTTTTATGGATATGGCCACCCCTTCATCCGTCAGTTAGTGCTGGTAATCATTCCCACTAATGGGAATTAGTTGGGTTACCTTAATGGGTTGGGCCAAAGGCCCAATATTTCTCCCACTTGACCCAACTTGCACTTCAACCCATAACAATTTGAAGAAAAAAAAATTAGATGTAAATATATATATATATATATATATATATATATATATATATATATATATATATATATATATATATATATATATATATATATATATATATATATATATATGAAATTAGATTTTAACAAAATATTTTGGGTTGATGAAGAAGGAAGAATCAATACCACTTAAAATTATTAAAACCAAAAGGTTAATTTTATACCTCATTATGAGATAACAACGATATGAGTCTATTGCGGATCACCCTCGACAATACCGGATGAACAATCCGATACTGAGTCGCTCCGACTACGTGGGTCAACAAAGATCAATTGCACAAGAACGATTCTTCGACGAATCGATACGGAAGAAGTAATTAATTACACAATAGAGAAATAGCAAAGCAATAAATAAATAACCACAAAGCAATCACACAGAGAGAGTCAAGAAATTTACATGAAAATCCTTGCGAGAAAAAATCACGGACGAAGATGATCGGAGGATCCACTATTATGAAGAACGGAACGGAGTTAAAAGTAATGCCCAACTTTAACGAGATAAACTCCCTTCGCCGAGAGCACCTCCTTCTTCTCCAAAAACGCTTCTCCAAGCTTCCCTCAAGTTTCCTCTTCAATGCATGCAACAGCTCTCTCATCCCCAAAACCCTAGACTCATTATATACCAGGAGAATAGGTTACACAAGCTTAATCCCGAGATTCCCTCAAAATAGCCAAAATTGGAAAGTCAAAACATGGAAAACTTTGTCAAACCCATGTCTATCAGTCACAATCGTGCGCATGACCTGGACAAGTCGTGCGCACGATCGCCTGTAGGCTTCCGCTGAAGGACGCGTCGAAAATCTCGGGGCCAAAGTCGTGCGCACGACTACAAAAATTGTGAGACTTAGTCTTCAGTCCTTTTAGTAGATGCTATATAAGCTGAAGGACAAGCAATGTTTCAATATTGCACCAAGTCCCTCACGAACATTACGTGCTACATCAAATCCCTCGTCCTTATTTACCCCCTCACGTGCTACAAAAAGATCAGTATCCATTCATCTCCAGGAAGAGTATCCATTCGATGGATGACATTGTTCATGTAGCAATTGCTACAGTGATTTCATTTTACCTACTATAGCGATTTCCCTGTAGGTGCTACAGTGATTTCACTATAGGTGCTAAAGTGAAATCACTATAGCAAGAGTATCAATTCGATTTGATAAGAGTATTAATTTAGCAATTTGATTGTTGCTACAGTGATTTCACTGTAGCAAAAGTATCAATTAGCCAAATGGATACTCTTACGGAAACAAATGGATACTTTTACTGGAGGGGCAGTTTTATAATTTGAAGGGTAAAAAAAAATGTAAATATTTTCGGTTAGGGACTTGTTTTACCAACGTGTCCTTCGGGAGAGACTTTAGCTAATATCCTAACAAGTTATATCCTTTAACTTAAATAAATAAATGAGGAGGGATTTAGGACTAATTAACCCAAAAAAGTTTTAAAACTCATGTAGTCTTCTTTCCCTTTGGACTACTTGAAATTTAGAACTTGGTTTCATTCTTGATCACATAGGACATGCAAGGAAGCTACACCGCCGCCTCCATTCCACCCTTCAAAACTTGACGGCTACAACTCAGTCAAAATTGACTTGGCAACAATTCTGTCAACAAGAATGTGTTCCACCATGTCCCTCCGAAAAAGGATGCAATTACAGCAAGTCGCACATGTAACTTTTATACATTTTAAATGATCAAACTACCCCTAAGTCTTGCAAGTCGCACATATGACTTTTATACATTTTAAATGATCAAACTACCCCTAAGTGCTTGCCCCTTTGTTCTTTTCCATACAGGATTCAATCTGCGGATTTGCTACAGTGATTTCCTTGTAGTGTTTTTTTTTGGAGGGGATGTGATTTTACAAGAAAAAAAAATTGTTACAGTGATTTCACTATAGCAAAAGATTAAAAATCTGCACAAATTGTTACTCTACAAATATTGTTACTCTAGAAAGATTGTTACTCAATCTGCAAAGATTGTTAATCTTTTTCTACAGTGATTTCACTATTGTAAAAAAAATTTCTCGACGAGGTTTTTCAAATTTTTTTTTTTGCTATAGTGATTTCACTGTATCAAAAGAGTAACAATTTGCACAGATACTCAACAAGATTTGTTAGTCAATGTGCTTAAATTGTTACTCTTTTGCTACAGTGGTTCCACTGTAGCAAAAAATTTGTCAAGATTTCACCCAAAAAAAATATTGCTATAGTGATTTCACTTTTTTTTGGTAAGAACAATATACTACAAAGGCCACAACGAACCACAATAATATATCAATAGCATTATCTACGTTCGCGCATGAACCCGACAACACTCATATTACGTCCTGCTATCAATAGTAACGGCCTAGGGAAGTCGTCATACGAAACTTATGATTGCCTGAAGATTCTACCTCATGTAGCAAGCCAGTCTGCCACTGAATTAGCTTCCCGAAATATGTGATACAAGTGAATTTGAATATGTTTCCAAAGTTGTATTAAGACGCGACAGTCTTCTCAGATTGGATCAAGAGTATCATTTGAGAGTAGTTGGATTGTAGATAGCGAGTCGCCTTCGATCCATAAGGCCTCCCTTGAGGAACTTCTGAGTGCCTCCAACAATTAATCCTGCCCATAATCCCCAGCCGTCGACCACCTACACCGAAGACAAAGACAACAAGATAGCGCTCATGCACTAAATACTACTTTGGGAGTTACGGAAGACAAATCCGGCACTAACCCGTTGTGAGTGGCATTTAAGAGCGCCATTAAAGTTTAGCTTGATTTCGTAAGACCCAAGCGGCATCCATCTCACAATAACATTGGTGGGTTCATTGAAATCCGATCTGATGACTGTCGCTTCTGGATAGTTGGCATGGTGGAAATCTTTAAATTCCCTCTAAATCTTCTTGATAGTAGCCTGAGGGGACTCATTGACCATAGATGGATTGATTTCTTGCCTTCTAGATATTCCAGACTACAAAGCACAGAATGAAATTGGTGAATTGGTTAAGTCCTCTATCCGAGGAATAGTCAAGGGACCAAAGATTGTCGAAGGACTTAGGGGGAGGGACGAGGGCCGTCAAACTTCGCATCATCATCCAGACCATGTTCATCGGGGGGGGGGGGGGCGTAGGAGCTGAATGTGATTCAATTTTTTCGGGGATAAATCACATCGGGGGCAAAGAATTGAGACTTGCATACCACGACAACTGAGCAAATGCTTCGATGGAATTATATAATTAATCACTTTCCATAAAAAGGCTTTCGGTCGGGGTGATCAATGCAATTTACAAAGAAATTTCCAAATCCAATCTGTGGAATTTGAGATGTCTGACGTATTAGGATCTAGGGAGGAATTGTACTAGAGGCTATGAGAATCCAATGTCAAACTTGCAGCAGAGACTCCTCCTTTGACTAATGACGATGGCGATATTCGACTGAGATTGCTCGACGCCGATAGCAATACTTGAACAAGATTTAGTCCTCATCTTTCCAGAGAAAAAGACAACTACGTTTCCCTCTATTCCTTGTAGTGTTTGAGATGGATGGGATCTCACCGGACAAACCTTATAGAGAAGGGACCAAGAGCTGTAACTATTTTCTTTTGCACGTACTTCCCATCAGAATAGTGTTGTGGGTTTATTGATGGGAAAACCCACCTTTTTATGGATATGGCCACCCCTTCATCCATCAGTTAGTGCTGGTAATCATTCCCACTAATGGGAATTAGTTGGGTTACCTTAATGGGTTGGGCCGAAGGCCCAACATTTCTCCCACTTGACCCAACTTGCACATCAACCCATAACAATTTGAAAAAAAAAAAATTAGATGTAAATATATATATATATATATATATGAAATTAGATTTTAACAAAATATTTTGGGTTGATAAGAAGGAAGAATCAATACAACTTAAAATTATTCTAACCAAAAGGTTAATTTTATACCTTATTATGAGATAACAACTATATGAGTCTATTGCGGATCACCCTCGACGATACCGGATGAACAATCCGATACTGAATCGCTCCGACTACGTGGGTCAACAAAGATCAATTGCACAAGAATGATTCTTCGACGAATCGATACGGAACAAGTAATTAATCACACAATAGAGAAATAGCAAAGCAAGAAATAAATAACTACAAAGCAATCACACAGAGAGAGTCAAGAGATTTACATGAAAATCCTTGCTGGAAAAAATCACGGACGAAGATGATCGGAGGATCCACTATTATGAAGAACGGAACGGAGTTAAAAGTAATGCCCAACTTTAAAGAGATAAACTTCCTTCACCGAGAGCACCTCCTTCTTCTCCAAAAACCCTTCTCCAAGCTTCCCTCAAGTTTGTCTTCAATGCATGCAACAGCTCTCTCATCCCTAAAACCCTAGACTCATTATATACCAAGAGAATAGGTTACACAAGCTTAATCCAGAGATTCCCTCAAAATAGCCAAAATTGGAAAGTCAAAACATGGAAAACTTTGTCAAACCCATGTCTGTCAGTCACAGTCGTGCGCATGACCTGGACAAGTCGTGCGCACGATCGCCTGTAGGCTTCCGCTGAAGGACGCGTCAAAAATCTCGGGGGCCAAAGTCGTGCGCTCGACTTCCTGGGGACAGGCATTCCTTTTTTTCAAAGGACGCGTTGACTTTATTGGAGGGTCGGGTCTTGTGCACAACTTGTCCAGGTCGTGCGCACTTCTTTTGCAGTCGAGCCATATTTCAACAATCTCCACTTTGGTAAAAAGTACGAATCTGAATCCGATCATCATCTCCGCCTGCACCCTGACGGTGCACAAATTATGCCTCCTCGGTATCCTGAAATGCATCCCGAAGACATACGAAAGCACTCTGAAGGTGCCAACACCGAAGGTGCAAAACTCCTCAAATCATCTTGACCAAGCTCAAGCAATGCCTGAACTTAGCCAATGGAATCAGCTTCGTCAACATTTCGGCAGGATTATCATGTGTGAAAATATTCTTCAAAGAAACCACCGTATTATTGATATGCTACCGAACAAAGTGATAACAGATATCAATATATTTCGTCTGTGAATGATGAACCTGATCGTCGTTCGCCAAGTAGATAGCGATCTGGCTATCTGAAAACATCTCTATGCTAACCTGCGAAAAACTGACTTGCCCACAATGCCTTGGAGTTAAATTGCCTCCTTGGTGCCTTCTGTAATGGTCATTTATTCAGCCTTTGTCTTGACAGTGCAACCATGTCCTGTAGGATGGCCTTCTAACTCACTGGACCACCAATCAGTGTGAACTAAAAACCCATCATAGACTGATGCCTATCCAGGTCACCAGCATAATCTGCATCAATATATCCCACTTTATCTCTTACTGCCTTGCCATCCCGCTAAAAGAGTAACTCCAAATCTAGTGTATCCTGAAGGTACCATAATATCCACTTCACTGCCTGCCAATGCTCTTTACCTAGATCGGTCATGTAACGACTGACCACACTGACCACTAGTGTAATATCTGGACGAGTACACATCATGGCATACATCAAACTCTAACTATGCTCGTATATGGCACATGAGCCATATAAACATGCTCGTCATCGATGCTTGGAGATTGTCTCACCAATAGTCAAAAGTGTACAGCAAGGGGGATGTTAACTGGCTTAGCACTACCCATCCCATAATGATAACCTACCTTCTGAAGATAGCGTGCTCCTCTGCATCAAACAAACTGTTCCACGCTTCTAATCCCTGTAAATCTTAATCTTAAGAATTTTCTTCACACCGCCCAAATCTTTCATCTCAAATTCATCGCTCAACTGAGATTTCAGGACATGAATGTTTGACATGATCTTTGCAGCAATGAGCATGTCATCCATATATAAAAGAAGAAATATCAAAGAACTACCACGAAGCTTCTTGAAGTAGATGTAGTGATTATATTCGCTTCTGACGCATCCCTGATCTCCCATGAATGTGTTGAATCTCTTGTACCATTGTCTCGACGACTACTTGAGGTTATACAAGGACTTTCTTAATCGGCACACATGGCCCTCCTTACCTTTCATCACGAATCCCTCACGCTGCTGCATGTAGTTAAGCTCCTCCAACTCACTATGCAAGAATGTTGTCTTCACATCTAACTGCTCTAGCTCGAGATCGAACAGTGCCACCATAACCAACAAAAGACGAATAAAGGTGTGGTTCACCAAAAGTTAAAAACACTTCATTATAGTCAATGCCTTTCTTCTGTAAGTAGCCTTTAGCTACCAATCATGCCTTGTACCGAATACCGCATAGAGCTTCTACTTTTTTTTTGTAAATCCACTTGTAGCCGATCACTTTCTACCCTCTGGATCTTGCAACAAGCTCTCAAGTCTGATTCTTGTAGAGAGACTATCTCTTCACTCATGGCCGCGCCTCACTCAACGCAATCCTTGTCCTGGATTGTCTCTTGAAAAGTAGTCAGCTCATTACCATCAATAAGGATTAGTGCATATGCAACTAACTCCTCGTACCCATATCTGGTTGGAGATCTGATAGTCCGCTTCTATCAGCCGGCTGCCACGGACTGCTGTATTGGAACCTGAACTGCCTCCTCTAGAGTAGTCACCTTTGTCAGAGTAGTCTGATCTACCTCTGTAGAAACTATAGGAGCCTGCAGCTCCACTTGCAACTGATCACCGTGACTTTCGCCCTCAAGATCGATCTCTAACCTCGGCCTGCTGGAAGTCTGCAGCTGGGTCTCATCGAAAGTTATATGTCTAGTAGTAATAAAGCTACGTGATTCTGGGCACTAAATCATATACCCTTTAACTCCAGAAGCATACCCCAAGAATATGCCCTTCATCACACACTGATCCAACTTGCTATCTTTGATGTGATAGTAAGCCGGATATCCAAACACTCGCAAGATCAAGTAATCTACCGGTTTGCCTGACCAAACCTCCTCTGGAGTCTTCAAAGCAATCGTTGTAGCTGGTGACCGGTTTACCAAATAGCATACCGTATTAATGGCCTCTGCCCAAAACTCTTTACCCATGCCTAACTCAGAGGACATGCAACATGCTCGCTCGAGTGAAGTCCGGTTTATCCTCTCTATGGCGCTATTCTGCTGAGGTGTCTCCCTAACCGTGAAGTACCTAGCAATGCCTTCTTCTTCACAGTAGTGTTGGAACTCCTTTGATGTAAATTCTCTCCCATTATCACTGTGAAGATGCTTCAACTTCTTGCCAGTTTGTTTCTCTATCAAAATCTTTCATCTTCTAAACGTCTCGAATACCTGATCTTTGGTCCTTAGCATGTAGACCCAGATCTTTCTGGAATAGTTATACATAAAAGAGACGAAGAATCTTGATCCTCCCATAAAAGTAACTCTATAAGGACCCTAAATATCTGCATGGATGTAGTCTACTGTCCCCATCGTGCGATGAGCCGCCGTACCAAACTTGACCTGATATTGCTTTTCGAACACATAGTACTCGCAAAAGTCAAGCTTGATGTTCTTCACACCTGAGAGCAAATCCCGCTTGCTCAACTCAGAAAAGCCTCTCTTATTCATATAGCCCAGACACTTATGTCACAACTGTGATGAGACTGCCTCCCGATCTCCCAATGAAGTAGAAACTATGGGAGAAAAATCTTTGTGCCGATCCGAAGACTCCGCCCCACCAGTCAATCGAAGTTGAGTTGAAGGTCTTTGATTGATCTGTTGACTGGAAGGTAGGTCTGAAGGTCGATGCCTTGGTGACTTTGAGTTAAGACTTTCGATATGCAAACAGAGAGAAGGTTGACACAAGGTGTGATCTCGGAGTTCAGCCGAAGCCTACGTCTCCGTGTTATAGGGAGCAACCCGAATTCATTAACACTCCACTCGAAGTGACCTTGACAGGCCGAGTGTCACTAATCTCTTCGAGAAGAAGATCGAAGGGAATGGAATATCGAAGTCAGAGCTCTGGGTTTTTGGATTCTGGTCTCTGGTTTCAGGAATTAGATTTCAGATCCTTTTACATTTGAAGGGTCTGCTATTTATAGAAAAACTCTGGGAGGAAATCCGGGGCAAATGGTGGTTTTTTCCTTCGTATCCGGGGATTCCCCAGGCAGGGCTGGTGGGCCCTGCGGTTGTCTCTGTGGACCCCCCAGGCAGGGCTGGTGGGTCCTGCGGTAATCTTCATGGGCCCCCCAGGCAGGGCTGGTGGGTCCCGCGGAAGTCTTCGTGGGCCCCCCAGGTAGGGCTGGTAGGTCCCGTGGTAGTCTTCGTGGGCCCCCCAGGTAGGGCTGGTGGGTCCCGCGGTAGTCTTCGAGGGCCCTCCAGGCAGGGCTGGTGGGTCCTACGGTAGTCTTCGTGGACCTCCCAGGCAGGGCTGGTGGGTCCCGCGGTGTGTGGAGCATTTGGTCAAAATTTGCACCCACAGTTACCCCCTCCAAGTTAGCTAAGAGCTGCTTGCTGACTTGGACTTTTTGGGGCAAAATCCAATCTCTTCGTCGAGATTCGGTGATGTTTGAGTTTTTGTAGGGCTTTGCAGAACCCCGACACCTGTAAAGAGGAGAGAATCATTGATAGATGGATTAGCAAACAGACAAGCGAAATTCACCTGGTTGGTCATATTTGATCGATCGGTTAGACTTGACCGATCGGTCAAATTTGGTCGATCAGTCAAATCTGATCGATCGGTTAAATTTGACTGATCGGTCAAATTTGACTGATAGGTTCAATTTGATCGATCAGTCAAAAATGACCAATCGGTTAAATTCAACCGGTTGGAATTGATGCGATCGGGTGAAAAACATGGTTTTTTGTCTGATCCAGTAGAAAATCGACCGATCGATCAAATTTGTCTAATCGGTCAAAAGTGACTAATCGGTTAAATTTGACCGATCAGTTGAATTTGTTCGATCGGTCAAAGGTGACCGATCGGTTAAATTCAATCGATTGGAGTTGAGGCGATCGGGCAAAAAACACGGTTTTTTGCCTGATCTAGTAGAAAATCGACCGATCGGTTGAATTTGTCCGATCGGTCAAAGGTGACCAATCGATTAAATTCAACCCGTTGGAGTCGAGGCGATCGGGCAAAAAATATTGTTTTTTGCCAAATCTAGTAGAAAATTGATCGATCGGTCAAATTTGTCCGATCGGTCAAAAGTGACCAATCGGTTAAATTTGATCGATCGGTTGAATTTGACCGATCGGTCAAAAATGACCGATCGGCTAAATTCAACCGGTTGGAGTTGAGACGATCGGGCAAAAAACATGGTTTTTTGCCTGATCCAGTAGAGAATCGACCGATCGGTTGAATTTGTCCGATCGGTCAAAGGTGATCGATCGGTTAAATTCAACTGGTTGGAGTTGAGGCGATCGGAAAAAAAATACGATTTTTTACCTGATCTAGTAGAAAATCGACCGATCGGTTGAATTTGTCCGATCGGTCAAAGGTGACCTATCGGTTTAATTCAACCGGTTGGAGTTGAGGCGATTGGGTAAAAAACACAATTTTTTGCCTGATCCAGTAGAGAATCGATCGATCGGTTGAATTTGTCTGATCGGTCAAAGGTGACCAATCGGTTAAATTCAACCGGTTGGAGTTGAGGCGATCGGGCAAAAAACATGGTTGTTTGCCTGATCCAGTATAAAATCGACCGATCAGTTGAATTTTTCTGATCGGTCAAAGGTGACCGATCGGTTAAATTCAACCAGTCGGAGTTGAGGCGATCGGACAAAAAATATAGTTTTTTGCCTGATCCAGTAGAAAATTGACCAATCGATTGAATTTGTCCGATCGGTCAAAGGTGACTGATCGGTTAAATTCAAACGGTTGGAGTAGAGGCGATCGAGCAAAAAACACGATTTTTTGCCAGATCCAGTAGAAAATCGACCGATCGGTTGAATTTGACCGATCAGTCAAAAGTGATCGATCGGTTAAATTCAACCGGTTGGAGTTGAGGCGATCGGGCAAAAATCACGGTTTTTTGCCTGATACAGTAGAAAATCGATCGATCGGTCAAATTTGTCCGATCGATCAAAAGTGACCGATCGGTTAAATTCTACTGGTTGAAGTTGAGGTGATCTGGTAAAAGAGCCTGTTTTTACCTGATCCTCTGGTAAACCACCCGATCGTCTACCTGTCAAAGGGGCGGTAGAGTTGGTGTTTTTTCAGGTTCGATGTTCTGCTTGAACCGGCGGTTCGCTTGAACTGATGGTTTCACCTGGTCCGACGCTTCGTCTGGTCTGATGTTTCGCCTGGAAGAGCGCTTCACTCTAATGGGGGCCACGTGTCCCTTCAGAAAACACGGCTTTTGATCTGATGATTCCATGTGGCACTCCGGTTTTCGTGCCAACTCTTTCGAGTTTATAAGTTTGTTCTTAAGTTCATTTCCGTCCTACACTATCAAAATTTTTCAAAGTCCACAGCTTTTGCTCCCGAATTTCCTGCTTCCCACTCTCTGCATTCTCCCAATCGGTTACAATGGCATCATCTGCCAGTGCGAAGAATGTTGTTCCCTCCTCAAGCAGTGTGAAGAATGTCGTCCCATCGAAGATTAGGGCTTCATAAAAAGGGAAAGAGAGGGTCGAGACTTCGCCGAAGGTTGTAGGCAGAGGCAAGGGCAAAGGTGCCTTAGGCGTGCTTGGCAAGAGGCACTTGAGAGTGGGGTTTGCCTCTGCTCCTTTCCGGACAAAGTACATCCCCAAGGCGTAGTTTGTGCTGGGGCCGCTCAGGCCATTGGAGGAGGAGCCAGTGTTTGAATTTGTCACTGGCAAGAAGTCTGTTGAAGCTAAGAGGGCTAAGTGGGAGAAGCTGCTCAGCTGCTTCACTGAAGGTGCCCACCGTCCTACCCTCGCTGGAGTTCAATCCGCTTTCGGGATCGACAAGCGGGTTGTCTTCACCGACATTGCCAGCAAGGAGCAGATCATGGGGACGATCGTCACGATCGGCCAACTGAACTGTGGCCTTCGTCTGCCGCTGTCGATTTTCGTTGCTCGAGTGTTGAACGCTTCAGGCCTTTTCCCCAGGCAGCTGACGGGAAACACGTGGAGGATCATCTACGCATTCTGCAGGGTGGAGTCTGACCATCAAAAGGAGCTGAGAGCCTGCTACTCCAGTATCCCTGAAGGTGAACCGGCACGGATAGAATTGGGCTATTTCTTCTACCATTATAAGTGGTTGTCGAGGAAGGATAGCCCATTCTTTAACCTGCACGTCATCTTCGCCCTTCGCTCGATCACCGACACGGTGCCATCCGACAAACTCTACACGGACTGGCCAATTGCTATCTGGGGAGCTTGGACTCCCTTCTCTGTGCCTGAGACTCCTCATTTTTAGGTGCACAAGGAGGTTGAGAAATACGCCCCTGGAAAGGAGTTGGGCTGGACGTCTGATCGAGTTGGGGCAATCGACAACCTCTTCTTAGAGTTGACCTGCGGCACCAGATCGTGGAAGTAGTTTTCGAACTGCCCGGTCAAGCATAGCAATGCCAACCTGATGCATTGACTGATGGTCCAATACGAAGACAACGATGCTCTGTACTCCGATTATGAAGAGGATCCGGAGATAGGCACGTTGGTCCGATATATCAGGGCCGAGAAGAAGGTGTATGGGGCGAGGCGACACTCGGGCCCAACGGAGGAGAAGCTGGTAACGACCAGGCGGGGCCAAGTCAAGAAGAGGAGGGTGCTAAAGGAGGTGGAGAAGGAGAAGGAAAAGGAGAAGGAAGAAGAAGAAGATGAAAAGGAGGAAGGTGGAGGTGAAGAAGAAGAAGGTGGAAGCGAAGGGGGAGGAGAAGAAGAAGAAGAAGAAGAAGGCAAAGGACAGGAAGAAGAAGAAGAAGAAGAAGAAGATGATGATGATGAAGAAGAAGAAGAAGAAGGCAAAGGAGAGGAAAAAGAGGAGGAGGGAGGTGATCACTACAAAAAAAACAGTTATTACCGACGGATAATATTCGTCGGTAATATTAATTTTCCGTCAGTAATATTTTATAGCGACGGAAGAAATTTCCGTCGCTGGCTGTCGGGAAAAAATGTGTCAGGAAAACAATGCGACGGACTAAATATTACCGTCGGTAATAATAATTAACACCGACGGTAATATTAAAACCGTCGGTAATATTTAAACAAGTAAAAATTAATATAATATATTATTGCCGACGGACGATAATAATCCGTCGGTAATATATAAACATTTTACCGACGGTTATAATAGCTACCGTCGGTAATAATATATATATTACCAACGGATATATATCTTCCTGTCGGTAATAATATATATATTACTGACGGATATTATATTCCGTCGGCAAACTATTAATAATTTAAAAAAAATAAAAACTTTATTACCGACGGAATAATTAATTTCCGTCGGTAATAAGTAAGTTTTTTTTTTAATAAATTTACCTAAATAATGTTATTTAATTCCTGTGATTTACAACAATATCACAATATATTACCATAATTTATCAAATATTACCACAATTTATCAAATATTACCACAATTTATAAAATATTACCGCAAATTATCAAATATTACCTAAATTGATAAAATATTACAGCAAATTATCAAATATTACCACAATACCCGACAATTATAACAATTAATACCCGACAATTATAGACAAGAACAAAAAATAACCATATATTACAAAATAATATTTACACAATCCAAAACTGAGAGATGATACATGCCCTATCTCAACCACCCCACGCGGCCCGCCACCAACGCTGGTGCTCTCATCGATCCCCTGATGACGCCCTGCTCCTGCAATTAACATGTATTTGTTAAAAAAATAGTTTATATCTATAACTGAGTCTAAGCGTTAAAAAATCATAAGTTAGCGTGTTTCAGCTTTGAAATAGGTTTGGATTCGATCGAATCGGCATCCGATAATTCAAACTTGGAATTATTCAGTATTTCGGACTTGCGAGCGAGTTCTAATTGGATATTTGACCAATTTACGATCCGATTCACCGATTTAGAGTCTAAGTATTGGAAAATTATAAGTTAGCGTGTTTCGGATTTGAAATAGGTTTGGATTCGATCGGATCGTCATCGGATCGGCATCCGATAATTCGTACTTGGAATTATTCCATATTTCGGACTTGCGAGCGAGTTCTAATTGGATATTTGAACAATTTACGCTCCGATTCACCGATTTAGAGTCTAAGTATTGGAAAATCATAAATTAGCGTGTTTCGGATTTGAAATCGGTTTGGATTCGATCGGATCGTCATCGAATCGGCACCCGATAATTCGTACTTGGAATTATTCCGTATTTCGGACTTGTGAGCGAGTTCTAATTGGATATTTGAACAATTTATGCTCCTATTCACCGATTTAGAGTCTAAATGTTGGAAAATCATAAGTTAGCGTGTTTCAGATTTGAAATAGGTTTGGATTCGATCGGATCGTCATCGGATCGGCATTCGATAATTCGTATCTGAAATTATTCCGTATTTCAAACTTGCGAGCAAGTTCTAATTGGATATTTGAACAATTTATGCTCCGATTCACCGATTTAGAGTCTAAGTGTTGGAAAATCATAAGTTAGTGTGTTTCGGATATGAAATAGGTTTGGATTCGATCGGATCATCATCGGATCGGCATCTAATAATTCGCACTTGGAATTATTCCATATTTCGGACTTG
Source organism: Chamaelirium japonicum (assembly GCA_947650365.1). Classification (NCBI taxonomy): domain Eukaryota; kingdom Viridiplantae; phylum Streptophyta; class Magnoliopsida; order Liliales; family Melanthiaceae; genus Chamaelirium; species Chamaelirium japonicum. The sequence continues at coordinate 11,533,849 of OX393552.1, forward strand.
CGAGCGAGTTCTAATTGGATATTTGAACAATTTATGCTCTGATTCACCGATTTAGAGTCTAAGTGTTGGAAAATCATAAGTTAGTGTGTTTCGGATATGAAATAGGTTTGGATTCGATCAGATCGTCATCGGATCGGCATCCGATAATTCAAAGTTGGAATTATTCTGTATTTCGGACTTGCGAGCGAGTTCTAATTGGATATTTGACCAATTTACGCTCCGATTCACCAATTTAGAGTCTAAGTGTTCAAAAATCATAAGTTAGCGTGTTTCGGATATGAAATAGGTTTGGATTCGATCGGATCGTCATCGGATCGGCATCCGATAATTCAAAGTTGGAATTATTCTGTATTTCGAACTTGCGAGCGGGTTCTAATTGGATATTTGACCAATTTACGATCTGATTCACCGATTTAGAGTCTAAGTATTGGAAAATCATAAGTTAGCGTGTTTCGGATTTGAAATAGGTTTGGATTCGATCGGATCATCATCGGATCGGCATCCGATAATTCGTACTTGGAATTATTCCTTATTTCAGACTTGTGAGCGAGTTCTAATTGGATATTTGAACAATTTACGCTCCGATTCACTGATTTAGAGTCTAAGTGTATCAAAATCATAAGTTAGCGTGTTTCGGATATGAAATAGGTTTGGATTCGATCGGATCGGCATCCGATAATTCGAACTTGGAATTATTCCGTATTTCGGACTTGTGAGCGGGTTATAATTGGATATTTGAACAATTTACGATCTGATTCACTGATTTAGAGTCTAAGTGTTGGAAAATCATAAGTTAGCGTGTTTCGGATATGAAATAGGTTTGGATTCGATCGGATCGTCATCGGATCGGCATCCGATAATTCAAACTTGGAATTATTCCATATTTCGGACTTGCGAGCGAGTTCTAATTGGATATTTGACCAATTTACGATCCGATTCACCGATTTAGAGTCTAAGTGTTGAAAAATTATAAGTTAGCGTGTTTCGGATTTGAAATAGGTTTGGATTCAATCGGATCAGCATCCGATAATTTGTACTTAGAATTATTCCGTATTTCGGACTTGCGAGCGAGTTCTAATTGGATATTTGACCAATTTATGATCTGATTCACCGATTTAGAGTCTAAGTGTTGGAAAATCATAAGTTAGCGTGTTTCGGATAAGAAAAAGGTTTGGATTCGATCGGATCATCATCGGATCGGTATCCGATAATTCAAAGTTGGAATTATTCCGTATTTCGGACTTGCGAGCGAGTTCTAACTGGATGTTTGACCAATTTATGCTCCGATTCACCGATTTAGAGTCTAAGTGTTGGAAAATCATAAGTTAGCGTGTTTTGGATTTGAAATAGGTTTGGATTCGATCGGATCGTCATCGGATCGGCATCGGATAATTCGTACTTGGAATTATTCCGTATTTCGGACTTGCGAGCGAGTTCTAATTGGATATCTGAACAATTTACGTTCTGATTCACCGATTTAGAGTCTAAGTGTTGGAAAATCATAAGTTAGCATGTTTTGGATATGAAATAGGTTTGGATTCGATCGGATCGTCATCGGATCGGCATCCGATAATTCGTACTTGGAATTATTCTGTATTTCGGACTTGCGAGCGAGTTCTAATTGGATATTTGAACAATTTACGCTCCGATTCACCGATTTAGAGTCTAAGTGTTGGAAAATCATAAGTTAGCGTGTTTCGGATATGAAATAGGTATGGATTCGATCGAATCGTCATCGGATCTACATCCAATAATTCGAAGTTGGAATTATTTCGTATTTTGGACTTGCGAGTGAGTTCTAATTTGATATTTGACCAATTTACGCTCCGATTCACCGATTTAGAGTCTAAGTGTTGGAAAATCATAAGTTAGCGTGTTTCGGATATAAAATAGGTTTGGATTCGATCGGATCATCATCGGATCGGCATCCGATAATTCGAAGTTGGAATTATTCCATATTTCGGACTTGCGAGCGGGTTCTAATTGGATATTTGACCAATTTACGATCCGATTCATCGATTTAGAGTCTAAGTGTTGGAAAATCATAAGTTAGCGTGTTTCGGATTTGAAATAGGTTTGGATTCGATCGGATCGTCATCGGATCGGCATTCGATAATTCGTACTTGGAATTATTCCGTATTTCGGACTTACGAGCGAGTTCTAATTGGAAATATGAACAATTTATGCTCCGATTCACCGATTTAGAGTCTAAGTGTATCAAAATCATAAGTTAGCGTGTTTCGGATATGAAATAGGTTTGGATTCGATCGGATCATCATCGGATCGGCATCCGATAATTTGAACTAGGAATTATTCCATATTTCGGACTTGCGAGCGGATTCTAATTGGATATTTGAACAATTTACGATCCGATTCACCGATTTAGAGTCTAAGTGTTGGAAAATCATAAGTTAGCGTGTTTCGGATATGAAATAGGTTTGGATTCGATCAGATCATCATCGGATCGGCATCCGATAATTCGAAGTTGGAATTATTCCATATTTCGAACTTGCGAGCGGGTTCTTATTGGATATTTGACCAATTTACGATCCTATTCACCGATTTAGAGTCTAAGTATTGGAAAATCATAAGTTAGCGTGTTTCGGATTTGAAATAGGTTTGGATTCGATCGGATCGTCATCGGATCGGCATCCGATAATTCGTACTTGGAATTATTTCTTATTTCTGACTTGCGAGCAATTTCTAATTGGATATTTGAACAATTTACGCTCCGATTCACCAATTTAGAGTCTAAGTGTATCAAAATCATAAGTTAGCATGTTTCGGATATGAAATAGGTTTGGATTCGATCGGATCGTCATCGGATCGGAATCCGATAATTCGAACTTGGAATTATTCTGTATTTCGGACTTGCGAGCGGGTTCAAATTGGATATTTGAACATTTTATGATCCGATTCACCGATTTAGAGTCTAAGTGTTGGAAAATCATAAGTTAGCGTGTTTCGGATATGAAATAGGTTTGGATTCGATCGGATCGTCATCGGATCGGCATCCGATAATTCAAACTTGGAATTATTCCATATTTCGGACTTGCGAGCGAGTTCTAATTGGATATTTGACCAATTTATGATCCGATTCACCGATTTAGAGTCTAAGTGTTGAAAAATCATAAGTTAGCGTGTTTCGGATTTGAAATAGGTTTGGATTCTATTGGATCGTCATCGGATCGGCATCCGATAATTTGTACTTGGAATTATTCCGTATTTCGGACTTGCGAGTGAGTTCTAATTGGATATTTAACTAATTTACGATCCGATTCACCGATTTAGAGTCTAAGTGTTGGAAAATCATAAGTTAGCGTGTTTCGAATATGAAATAGGTTTGGATTCGATCGGATCGTCATCGGATCGGCATCCGATAATTCGAAGTTGGAATTATTCCGTATTTTGGACTTGCGAGCGAGTTCTAATTGGATATTTGACCAATTTACGCTCCGATTCACCGATTTAGAGTCTAAGTGTTGGAAAATCATAAGTTAGCGTGTTTCGGATTTGAAATAGGTTTCGATTCTATCGGATCATCATCGGATCGGCATCCGATAATTCATACTTGGAATTATTCTATATTTCGGACTTGCGAGCGAGTTCTAATTGGATATTTGAACAATTTACGTTCCGATTCACCGATTTAGAGTCTAAGTGTTGGAAAATCATAAGTTAGCGTGTTTCGGATATGAAATAGGTATGGATTCGATCGGATCGTCATCGGATCGGCATCCGATAATTCAAACTTGGAATTATTCCGTATTTTGGACTTGCGAGCGAGTTCTAATTGGATATTTGACCAATTTACGATCCGATTCACCGATTTAGAGTCTAAGTGTTGAAAAATCATAAGTTAGCGTGTTTCGGATATGAAATAGGTTTGGATTCGATCGGATCGTCATCGGATCGGCATCCGATAATTCGAAGTTGGAATTATTCTGTATTTCGGATTTGCGAGCTGGTTCTAATTGGATATTTGACCAATTTACGATCCGATTCACCGATTTAGAGTCTAAGTGTTGGAAAATCATAAGTTAGCGTGTTTCGGATTTGAAATAGGTTTGGATTCGATCGGATCGTCATCGGATCGGCATCCGATAATTCGTACTTGGAATTATTCCGTATTTCAGACTTGCGAGCGATTTCTACTTTGATATTTGAACAATTTACGCTCCGATTCCCCGATTTAGAGTCTAAGTGTATCAAAATCATAAGTTAGTGTGTTTCGGATATGAAATAGGTTTGGATTCAATCAGATCGTCATCGGATCGGCATCCGATAATTCAAACTTAGAATTATTTTGTATTTCGGACTTGTGAGCGGGTTCTAATTGGATATTTGAACAATTTACGATCCGATTCACCGATTTAGTGTCTAAGTGTTGGAAAATCATAAGTTAGCGTGTTTCGGATATGAAATAGGTTTAGATTCGATCGGATCGTCATCGGATCGGCATCCGATAATTCGAACTTGGAATTATTCCATATTTCGGACTTGCGAGCGAGTTCTAATTGGATATTTGACCAATTTACGCTCCGATTCACCGATTTAGAGTCTAAGTGTTGGAAAATCATAAGTTAGCGTGTTTCGGATATGAAATAGGTTTGGATTCGATCGGATCGTCATCGGATCGGCATCTGATAATTCGAAGTTGGAATTATTCCATATTTTGGACTTGCGAGCGGGTTCTAATTGATATTTGACCAATTTACGATCCGATTAACCGAATTAGAGTCTAAGTATTGGAAAATCTTAAGTTAGCGTGTTTCGGATATGAAATAGGTTTGGATTCGATCGGATCGGCATCCGATAATTCGAAGTTGGAATTATTCCATATTTCGGACTTGCGAGCGAGTTCTAATTGGATATTTGACCAATTTACGCTCCGATTCACCAATTTAGAGTCTAAGTGTTGGAAAATCATAAGTTAGCGTGTTTCGGATTTGAAATAGGTTTGGATTCGATCGGATCGTCATCGGATCGGCATCCGATAATTCAAACTTGGAATTATTCCGTATTTCGGACTTGCGAGCGGGTTCTAATTGGATATTTGAACAATTTACGATCCGATTCACCGATTTAGAGTCTAAGTGTTGGAAAATCATAAGTTATAGTGTTTCGGATATGAAATAGGTTTGGATTCGATCGGATCGTCATCGGATCGGCATCCGATAATTTGAACTTGGAATTATTCTGTATTTCGGACTTGCGAGCGAGTTCTAATTGGATATTTGAACAAGTTACGCTCTGATTCACCGATTTAGAATCTAAGTGTTGGAAAATCATAAGTGTGATAATATGATCTAAACTCAAATTAGTAAGATTCATATTTTTTACTAATATTATAAAGATTAGTAAGTACCTGATCATGAGCATGAGCCACCGCTAGACCGGTTTATGAAGTCATTAAGCCGACGCTCCAGTTCCCTGCGAACTTATCTTTCCTCATCGAGGGCCTTCTTATCCGCCTCAACCCTCTGCTCGAGGGCCTGCCTCTGCTCTCGCTCCGCCTCAACCCTCTGCTCGAGGGCCTGCCTCTGCTCTCGCTCCGTGTCTAGTGCAGACTGCAACTGAGTGAGAGCACCGGTCTGGGTGTCCCGTGCCCTCGAGCGCATACCCTCTCATCCAATGTAGGAGGAGGGCGTGACTCCAAGGCCCGTACAGAGGACACGACCGTGTGTGGCAGCTCTCTGCACAGTATCCATCATTGAGTCGACATGTACTGAGCTAGAGGAGGAGCCGGCCTCGCCCGACGGGGTCACCAGAAGTCGCATCCTCTCCTATATAAAAACAACCAATGATATTCAATGATATTTTATGGTATATGTATAAGAATATATTAACAGTAATTTAATTACTTACCACTTGCGAGGCAACCCTGTCGTCTAGAAATGTCCCATCGGTACGCCGCCTCCTAGAGGCGTCAAAAAGGTCAGTCCTATTAGGCTCGTGGCCCAAGGACTGTGTCTATTGGACATATAAAATAAATAGATGAGTTAATATAACATGTATAGAGCTTTAAATAATAACAATGTTTGTATCATTTACCAGCTGCTGGGCAAGCTGGGGCATGGAGGTCCTCCCCTTCACTGGAGCAGGTGTCGTCGAGGCACTTCTATTCTGCTTGCCTTTACGTGAACTCGCCTGTGTCAATCGATTAAATTTTGAAACATCAATATAAATTTTTAGTATAACATTAAAATAAGTATGAATCAACAAAATTATAATTATACCTGAAAGTGAGGGGTGGCCCAGTGAGCGACCAAAAACTGTAGAACGTGTAGCGGTGGCGCGTCTCTCGTCCCGGCCGCAGCCTGTACCTCCTCAGCCGGTTGGCCGACCAAGTAACCATAGAGCTGGTAGAGCTCATGACGGTAATCCTTGTACCGCTCACCCATCATCTTCCACAAGTCCTCCCGATGGGTGTCGGTTTCCATGTTCTCCCATTTAAATTTCTCCTGTAAAATCAATTTAGAAACAAGTCATTTTATCAAATCAAATTATAATTAAAGAAGTACGATATTATTCTAAAATGCTTTAATGAAACTAACATACCAAAAACTGTTGATACATCCTCTCCTTATAGGATGCATCAATGTTCTTCCACCCCCTTAACCCCACAATCGGGGCATTCCTCTCCTCCCGTACTATAATACCGACCCACGTGCGGCGTCAGAAGCGTGCTCGCCCATAAAGGTCCTGCCGCTCCACTGTAGGGAAAGCGGCTCGTGTAAGGTCGACAAGCGCCGGACCGTCGTCACGCCCCGGTCGCCTACGTGCCTGGTGATCCTCGACCCTGCAAATAAAATATACATCAGTACTGAAGAAGTATTTACAACATGTATAAAACTTTAGATTTAAACATTACCTGTGGGCATAGACACTATAGCCGAGTGCTGAGCACTGCTCGAAGCTCCGGAGGCTGCGACCATATCAGGAGCTGGTGTGGAGAGAGGAACAGCACTACCAGATCCGGACGGCTCGACCTCGGACCCTGGGGTGGCAGCCGGAGCGCTCCGAGCTACCCCACCCCTGCCTCTACGAACCCTCGACCGTGATGTCATCTGAAACAGTTTAATTTACATATGAAACAGTAAGATTTACATATGAAACAATATGAAATAGTTTGATTTACATATAAAACAGTATGATTTATGAAACAATATGAAACATTTTTATTTACATATGAAATGGTATAATTTATATATAAAACAGTTTGATTTACATATGAAACGGTATGATTTACATATGAAACAGTTTGATTTACATATGAAACAGTTTGATTTACATATAAAATAGTTTGATTTATATATGAAACGGTATGATTTACATATAAAACGGTATGATTTATATATGAAACTGTTTGATTTAAATATGAAACGGTATGATTTACATATGAAACAGTTTGATTTACATATGAAACAGTTTGATTTAATATGAACACATAATTATTGTTCGGTAATGGATGTCAATAAAATTCAGTAATGATGTGAATACTTACGTGTTTCTCGAACCACGATATGAATTCACGATCATGAATTTGGGGAGTATTTTGAGTACCCCGGTTATTAATGATGGCTTTATGCTTCCTGTTTTTCAGGTTATGAATTAGATTATAATTAGCACATATACTTAATGAATGGACTGAAAGAATGAGTAAATGATCGTAAAATGCTTACTCAATGAATGGCCACACTTCATCGCATTGGCGCAACACATACATATGTGCCTGTTGAATCTCATCTACAGACAATCGACGGGTTTTGCCTCCTCCTACAGGTCTACCCATTTCGGCAAATATAGACAGACCCTCATCGAAGTCTATTGGACCACTGTCATAGTTCCGCTCAAGTTGATTGAATCGCGTGTCTATACCATGTAGGTATCTTGAGCAGAATATTAGACATTATTCTGATTCGTATCCTTCAGCAATTGATCCCTCTGGATGACTTTTATTATGAACATATGATTTCAATGTTCGCAAGTACCTAATTTGAGAAAAAAAAATTTGGATAAATATATCAAGAACGATCAAATACATTGTGCGAATGAGACGAGACGATTACCTCTCGATAAAATACATCCAACGGTAATGAACTGGGCCGTCGAGTTTGGCCTCATTTGCCAAGTGAACGGTCAAATGCACCATGACATCATAGAAGGAAGGTGGAAATATCATCTCTAGCTTGCACAATGTGATCGCAATATCCCTCTCCATCTGATCAAGTTGGTCCACTCTAAGTACCTTCGAGCACAACTGTCTGAAAAAAGTGCTGAGCTCAATTAACGGACCGGACACCTGTTCGATTAAATTCCCACGTATAGCAAGAGATAACAATCGCTGCATAAGAACATGACAATCGTGACTCTTTAATCCAGAACACTTTCGGCCGTTCTCTTGCACGCATCGTGCGATATTTGAAGAATAACCGTCTGGCGTTTTCACAGACCGTAGGAATGCACATAATGCTGCCTTTTGTTGTGAGCTCATGGTGTAGCATGCAACTGGCAACACATACTTATCCCCAATCTCTTGGGGATGAAGTGATTTTCGGATGCCCAACTCCTTAAGATCGAGACGAGATTTAAGATTATCCTTCGTCTTATCGTCGAGATTCAGTAGTGTTCCTATAATATTGTCACACACATTTTTCTCGATATGTATGACATCGAAGTTATGCCGCAAGAGTAGGCTGCTCCAGTACGGTAGTTTAAAGAAAATACTCTTCTTCTTTCAGTTATGCTCATGCGTAGAATCTTCATACGTTCTCTTCTTTTTACCTTTCCCAAGTGCCACGGCATCAAGCTGATCCAATTCGCACAAGACTTCTACCCCCGAAAGCTGCTCCGGGGCCTTTGCAAGTTACTTTATGTCGTTGAACGCTCTTTTGTTCTGCCTCCACTTATGGTCGTCAACAAGGAATCTTCGATGGCCCATATAACAGAACTTGCCTCCGTTCTTTAACCGTAATGAATCTGTCTCCTTATTGCATATAGGGCATGCCAATTTTCCTTTAGTACTCCACCCGGATAAGTTGGCATATGTAGGAAAATCGTTGATCGTCTATAGAAGTGCCGCATGCATCTGAAAAGTCTGGCGCAACGAGGCATCATATGTATCGGCCCCAACTTCCCATAACTCGTTCAACTCCTTAATCAACGGCTGCAAGTAAATGTCAATATCATTACCAGGCGACCTGGGTCCGAGAATGAGTAAGGAGAGCATTGTGTATGGCTTTTTTAAGCACATCCAGGAAGGCAAATTGTATAGAGCTAGGACAACTGGCCAAATACTGTACGACACACTCATATTCCCAAAGGGATTGAAGCCATCGCTAGCAAGCCCTAACCTGACGTTGCAAACTTCACATGCGAATTCAGGATAGGTATGATCAAAATCTTTTCATGTCAGAGAGTCGGCCGGATATCTCATAATCCCGTCATCTGTACGTTCTCGTGCATGCCACCTCATGTGCTCAGTAGTCTTCGATAACATAAACAACCTTTGAAGCCTGTCCCTAAGCGGGAAGTATAGAAGAACCTTTGCAGATACATTTTTCTTCCTTCGATTGGTACTAGACTCGGTATCCGTCTCTTTATATCTCGTTGCTCCGTATATGTGGCATGACCGCGCATGTTCGTACTCTTTCCGGTACAGCATACAATCGTTCACGTATGCATCAATTTTCTCATAACCCAGACCGAGATCTTTAATTGTTTTCTTCGCCTCGTAGAATGATTTCGGTACTGTCTCACCCATAGGAAAAGCCTCTTTCAGCAACTCTACCAACATATTAAATGACTTATTACTCTAACCATTGAGGCACTTCAAATGAAGAAGCTTTACAGTGAAAGAGAGTTTTGAAAACTTCTCACACCCCGGGTATAGAGGTTGTTCGGCATCTTTAAGCAATCTATAGAACTTGTCCGCTTCAATATTGGGCTGATCACCTGACGGTGTTTCCGTGCCTATTCCACCTTGCAAATCATGTATCATACCCTGCATGTCATCGTCATCGTCTGTATTAATATTATCATCAATGATCACTGTGTTTGCAGTTTCACCGTGAGCTGCCATGGGGACTGCATCTAGCTCCTCACCGTGCAAGAACCAACGGGTATAGCTAATGTCAATGCCACGCATTACCAGATCAACCTCATATTCCTCTCGAACCTTCCTAGTCACCCTTCCGCAGTCTATACAGGGACACATAATTTTTCCATCAAGCGGTGCAAGACGTTCAAATGCAAAATCCAGAAATTTCCTGACTCCTTCTCTGTACTCTTAGCTCATGCGATTCGAATTACGCATCCAACTCTTATCGATCGAAGATATCTTCGTCTATCTGGCTATACAACACCTGAAGTAATTTCAAACAATGTTATAAGACTCTGCACAAATTCTCTATGATTTTTAAAAGACTAATCTCTCTCTCTCTCTCTCTCTCTCTCTCTCTCTCTCTCTCTCTCTCTCGCATTGCCAGACTCAGGCCATTAGTGGAGCTAGTGACCGGCCATCGGACTTGGTGGCGTTGGCGGAGGCGTTAGGGTTAGCAGTGTCGGCAGACTCGACGAAGTCGTGCCAGTCCGATTCTTCATGACATGGCTGGAGGGGAGGAAGGGAGAGGAGGAGAAGAGTGGAAGATGCATGGCAGTAGTCAACATAGGTGGAGTTGACTCCCTCAGCCATGACCTTCACTTCCCCCACCTAATTCCTTTCACCTCCCCCCTCTAGAACACCAGTCCTGACACCACCACCTCACCTTCCCAACCACCATTCCTTTCCTCCTTGAATACGATTCCGTAAGTTAGAAATACGACTCGATAGTCCTGACATATGTTTGGTCATTTAAAAAGTGGTATATGATCATTTTCTATGCCTGGTCATTTAAAAATATTTACAGAGATACCATAAAAAAAAATTTTGACACTATTTGGTCCGGTCTGGCTTAATGCCCTACATTATACGGTGGTTGTTCTCGGTTTAGTAAATTTAATCGGAGGGTAAATTATTTGGTCAGTGCACGTATTAGAGTATAAAGGGTCTAAATTTAATCGTTGGGTAAATTTAAGCTTAATGCCCTACACTATTTGGTCAGTGCATGTATTAGAGTATAAAGGGTATGTCCTCTGACCTAAATTTTCAAATAAATCAAATGAGAGAGAGAGAGAGGAGGAGGAGGAGGATCTCACCGGGGGGAGGAGGAGGAGGAGGAGGATCTCACCGACCGGAGCCCACGAGGAGGAGGAGCTCGCCGCCGGTTGATCGGTCGACCGGAGGGACGCGGGGGAGGCCGGGGAGGGGGGGAGGCCGGGGAGGGGGGGAGGGAGGCCGGGGAGGGGGGCAGATTTTGAGAGAGAGAGAGAGAGAGAGAGAGGGGGGGGGGGGGCGGGGAGAGATCAGATCGAAATAGAACAGAAGGGGGGATCGCTGAAACTAATTTATCCCAGGCTTTTTACCGAAGGAAATTGTTACTTCCGTCAGTAAAAATAACCTTTTTACCGACGGTACAATAATTTCCGTCGGTAAAACCCAACGACGAAACTCAGGGTTCCATTTTTTCCAGAGACTCGATTTTCACCCTGAGTTTTGTCGTGAGCTTTTTACCGACGGACATTTAATATCCGTCGGCCTAAAGGATTTATACCGACGGACAAATAACTTCCGTCGGTAAAATGTCACGACGAAACTCAGGGTTCCATTTTTTCTAGAGACTCGGTTTTTACCCTGAGTTTCGTCGTGACCGTTTTACCGACGGACATGTCATTTCCGTCGGTATAATGGCGTTATACCGACGGACAAATAACGTCCATCGATAAAATGTCACGACGAAACTCAGGGTGAGTTTCGTTGTGATATATTACCGACGGACGTTATTTGTCCGTCGGTATAAAGCCATTATGCCGATAGAAATTACATATTCGTCGGTACAAATCGATACTTTTCACCGACGGATATATATCCGTCGGTATAAAGTAACGTCGTGACTTTATACCGACGGACGTTATGTTTCTGTCGGTAAAAACTCATTATACCGACGAAAATATAATTTCCGTCGGTATAAAACATTGTACCGACGAATTATATATGACCGTCGGTAATAAATGTGCAAAAAAAATTAAAAAAATCGAAGTTATAATACCGACGGAAATTATTGTCACCGTTGGTAAAAAGTATATTATTACCGACGGGAATGAAAATATCCGTCGGTAAATAACCTATTTCTTGTAGTGGATGGAGGTGGTGATGTTCCTCCCACTCCTCCTGAGGCTGCAAAAATCCTCATCAACGAGGCTAAGGCCCGTCGGATGGAAGACATGATGGACGCGATGGGCGATGCCAAGAAGGTGCCGCCCGCCTACCACTTCGAGACCATGGTGTGCCCCACGTGCATCAAAATAAAGTATTCGGGGAGCGATGGGGTTGCTAGCAACCCCACGCCTCTCGCCTAGATACCCCTGGGGGACCTTCGTCAAGAAGGGGTCTCGATAAGCGAGGGGGTTGAGATCGAGCAGTCGGGGCCAACGCGTCGACCAACTGCGACGGAGATGACAGTAGAGGCTGCCGCATTGATGGGCTCTCTTCAAGGAGTTGGCGAGAGGCGCGAGGAAGGGGAGATCTCTCCTCCTCGCGATGTTCCTTCCCCTTTACGAAGGGAGGGAGAAAGTCATGGGGAGGTTGGGACTCCTCAACCTGTCCCTGTCCCATCCCCCGCGAAAGAGAAGTCGACCCCCAGGGCTAAGAGCTCAAATCGGGGGAAGGGACAGGGAGAGACATCCCGGGGGGCTGCTGTAGGTATATCTTAGATAACTCTTGTGTCTCTTTACTGTACTTGATGTTTGAAATTCGAACTTATTGAACTTTTGTATTGTTCGCAGATGTTCCTACTGGCCCTTCTCCTGTGATGAGGGATTTGGGTGAAGTTGACATCAACCACCCGACGGGGACGATAAGGAAGATCTGCAACCTTCCTGACGCATCCCTGGAAGAAGCCTACGATAGGCTTGAAGTAGTGGTAAGTGCATCGGCTGTGACTTGGACTTTGAACTGTTCATTCTTCGATATGCTTCTGACTTGGTTTTTGTGTTGGCAGAACTCAGCTGTTCTAAAGCTTACCAGTAGGCTCTTCAAGAGGGCCAGTGAGCGGAGTGCTTCGGCAGAAGTCACTTGCTTGAACGCCCTCCTAGAGGCCTCGAATGCTGAGAAGGAGAAACTACAGGAGGCCCTTCATAAAAAGGAGCTTGAAAGTAAGAGGTGGCTCGCTTGCTATACCAATCGGGGTCATGAGCTTCATGACTTGAAGAATAGGTTCTTCAAGGTGGAGACTCTTGCCCCACGATCGTGCCGTTGAAATAAAGGAGCTGAAGGCCCAGCTCTCTGCAAAGGAGGTAGCTTTTACGGCCAGGGAGGAGGCCTACAGGAAGGAGCTCGAGGAGACTCGCATCGACAGCGAGAGTTATAGGTCAACTGTGGAGAAGGCGATGGAGGCTCTCAGGCAGGCTCATGCGAGTGGCGTCCATTCTTCCAAGGCGTCTGCGGCGAGCAAGTCTCGTGGTGGATCTGAAGGAGATAGGTCGTGCGCTCAAAATGTAGCAAAGCCCTGATGTATTCTATCTCTTTTCTGTTTTTGTACTCGTAAGACTTGTATATGTAAAAGCTCACTTGTACTTGAAAGTTAAGAAATAAAGACTTGTTTTGCAATGGAATTGTCTTCGGTGTTGAATTGTTTGAATGTTAATGTTTTGAATCGAATGATAGTGTTTAACAATCTGCATGTCAGGGGTTGTGTCACAACACAAGCACCCAGACTTGTTAATCGAACCGATCAGTCAAAGAGTTGTGCTGTTTCACAACTTAGAATTGTTTAACATCTGCCTGTAAGGGGTTGTGTCGCAACACAAACACCCAAACTTGTTAATTGAATTGGCTAGTTAATTAAGAGTTGTGATGTTTCACAACTTAGAACTGTTTAACATCTACCTGTAAGGGGTTGTGTCGCAACACATACACCCAAACTTGTTAATTGAATCGATCAGTTGAGAGTTGTGCTGTTTCACAACTTAGAACTGTTTAACATCTGCCTGTAAGGGGTTGTGTCGCAACACAAACACCCAAACTTGTTAATTGAATCGATCAATTGAGAGTTGTGATGTTTCACAACTTAGAACCGTTTAACATCTGTCTGTAAGGGGTTGTGTCGCAACACAAACACCCAAACTTGTTAAACAATGCGAGGTGAATGCCCAGAGTTGGAATGAACAAGATTTGAATGTAAAGAAGTCTTCATTCAGTAGAGGTTACATCAAGGATAGAACATTTTGATATGTCTGGCATTCCAAGCTCATGGTAGTCGATCTCCTTCTGGTGAGATCAAGCGATAGGATCCTTTGCCTCCCATTGATTCAACTATGTAGGGCCCTTCCCAATTGTGAGTTAATTTTTCGCTGTTGTGCTCTCTGGTGTTGTAGAAGACCACCCTAAGGACCAGGCTTCCAATTGGGAATTGTCTTTTGCTAACCTTCTGATCGTAGGCTCGCTTGATCTTTTGCTGGTATTGTGCAATACAAATTGTTGCTTGATTGTGCAGCTCTTCAGAGAAGTCGAGGTCATCGGTTTGAAGTTCGTCATTGACACCTTCTTCTAAGGCTTTGGTCTTCAGAGTGCTTGAGATGGCCTCGATTGGGAGAACTGCTTTCGATCCGTAGGTTAGGCAAAAGGGGGAGAACCCAGTCGATCGCCTCGGAGTAGTTCGATATCCCCACAAGACCTCTGGAAGGACCTCTTCCATAATCCTTTCTTTTCATCGAGTTTCTTCTTGAGTAAGCCAAGGATAGCTCTGTTAGAGGCTTCGGCTTGACCGTTGCACTGAGGGTAACTCAGTGTTGAGTAGAAAAGCTTGATCCCGTGGTTTAGATAGAATGCACGAAATTTGTCAAAATCGAATTAAGCTCTGTTGTCAGCAATTAGGGTTTGTGGCGTGCCAAACCTTGACAAGATATTATGTCTGATGAACTTGATGACTTCATCGTCGGTCTCTCGGAAGAGTGGTACCACTTCCACCCATTTGGTGAAGTAATCTGTGGCTAACAGCAGATACTTCTTCTTGCTGGGTGTTGGTGGGAATGGACCTAAGAAGTCCAACCCCCATTAGTGGAAGGGCCATGGACTTGTTAACAGATGTAGCTCATCTGCTGGGAGATGAATAGCCTGAGCGTGTCATTGACAAGACTCGCACCGTTGAACCACTTGGCGAGCATCCTTTGCCATTGTTGGCCAGTAGTAACCTTGAAGCTTTGTCTTGGCTTCGAGAGATCTTCCACCTGAATGATTTCCGCAGGCTCTGGAATGAATGTTGATTAGGATCGCCTTTGCTTGTAGGGGACCAACACATTTGAGCAACATCCCACTGTGTGATCTGAAGTAGAGATCCCCTTCTTGGATGCTGTAGCATGGAAGTTTCCTTTGAAGTCTTCTGGCTTGAATTGGATATTATGGCACTTTGCCTTGTTTGAAGAAGTAGAAGATTGGTTGTCTTCAATCTCCGAGTTCGTGTGTCATGGCTAGACCGAAGGTTGGCTGTTTCTAACCCCCAGACCTTTCAGTAGTGGCGACGATCTGCTGCTCGATGGTAATCTTGGGCGACTCTTGATAGTCATCTGTATTCGCCTTTCTCTGAGTGAATCTCCGAGAACCGAAGCAGAATTAGCTAAGGCATCTGCCTCTCGATTTTCTGCTCTCGGGATTAGGATGAATTCAGTGCTAGCGATGTGTTGCTGGTAATATCGCACTAGGGCTAAGTAATGCTGCATTCTTTCTTCTCGCGAGGTGTACTCATCGTTGATTTATCTAAATAAGTGCTGAGTGTCGTTGTAGATAGTTAGTTGATTTACCCCCAGAGATTCAGCGATATCTAGTCCAGAGATGAGCGCCTTATACTTTGCTTCATTATTGGTGGCGTTGAAACTGAGGAGAATAACCTTTTGAAAATGATCGAGCTCGGGGGATATCAATACTATCCCAATTCCCGAACCGATCGCACTTGAAGCCCCATCAGTGTAGAGTTTCCATTGGGTTGATGAGGTAGCGGGAGTCTCAGGGTTTGGATTGAGGGTCTTTGGGGCTAGACTGGGTAGAGGTTCGTCACCGTCATCGAGGTGCATTTTGACATCTTCTTCCCAAGTGATGGGATCCTCCATGGGGAAGTCGGCAAGGAAATCAGCAATCGCTTGCCCTTTAAGAGAAGTACAAGGTTCGAATTGAATCCCAAGAGCACTCATTTCGATTACCCATTTTGTCATTTGACCCACTCGACTAGCCTTATCGAGGATGTCTTTGAGTGGGTGCTCCGAGACAACTGTTATTGGAAAAGAGACGAAGTAAGGCCGGAGACATCGTGATGCCGTAAGCAAGGCAAGCGTGACCTTTTTGATCTTCGAGTACCGAGTCTCTGTCGGAAGAAGGGTGTGGCTGATGTAGTAGACTGGATGTTCTGCACCTTCCCTTCTGCTTACTAAGACCGCACTGATGGCTTGATCGATCATGACGAGGTAGAGCCAAAGATCTTCCTTTGCGAGTGGAGCTGCAAGGATAGGATCTCTCGTGAGATAGTTCTTGACGTCTTGGAAGGCTCGTTCGCAGATCGGACTCCATCTGGAGGTGTCTGCCTTCCGTAATTTGTCGAACAGAGGCTTGCATTTGTTGGAAGATTTTGAGATAAACCAATTGAGAGCAACTAGTCTTCCAGTGAAGCGCTGAACCTCCTTCCGATTTGTAGGCGAAGGTATATCGAGGATTGCTTGAATCTGGTCGGGATTGGCTTCGATGCCTCTCCTGGTCACGAGGTGACCCAGGAACTTTCCCAATTGAACTCCGAAGGCACACTTAGCTGGGTTGAGCTTCATGCGATACTTTCGGAGGATTTGAAATATTTTTGTCAGATCGGAGAGGTGGCTCTCCCGATTTGAGCTTTTGGTGAGAAGAACGTCGACATAGACTTCAATGTTATGGTCGATTTGTTATTCGAATATCTTCGTGACTAGCCTTTGATAGATTGATCCAGCATTCTTGAGGCCGAAGGGCATCACGTTGTAGCAGTAGAGGCCTCGGTCCGTCACGAAGTAAGTTTTCTCCCGATCGTCCGGATGCAGGGGGATTTGGTTATACCCGGAGTATCCGTCCATGAACGATAGGAGCTCGTGGCCAGCAGTGGCGTCGACAAGTCTGTCTATCCTTGGCATAGGGAATAGGTCTTTGGGGCATGCCTTGTTGAGGTTGGTGAAATCGATACAGACTCTGACCTTCCCATTCTTCTTAGGGACCGCGACAATGTTGGAGATCCAAGTAGGGTACTCTACTTCGCGGATGAAGCCTGCTGCGAGTAACTTATTGATCTCCTCTTGGATGGCAGTTTGACGTTCTGGTCGAATTGCTCAAGGTTTTTGCTTGACGGGCTTCACTCCTTCTTTGATGGCGAGTCGGTGACATGCGTCATCAGGGTTGATCGCAGGCATATCTTCGAAACACCAAGCGACGACGTCAATGTTGGATTGAAGGAAGGATACCATGTCTCGCGCTTCTGCGTCACTGAGACCGGTACCCATGAAAGTCTCTCGAGGAAAATCGCCACTGTCGATGTTTATTGGAATAATTTCTTCGATTGAGGGTGAGGTCTCCCACTCGATTGGTAGAGGTTCAGTTAGTGGGATCTCCTTTGGTTGCTATCTTGAAGAAGGGCCCGCTTCATCTCTCGGGCGCTTTGGTGGTGCCAGGTCTACTCGACGATCTGTTTTTGTGGCAGCTGCTTCACAAGATCGCCTAGCTTGTTGATCTCCTCGGATACAGACGATACCCTCTCCTGTTGCAAACTTGAGGAGTTGATGGTAGAAGGAGGAGATAGGATTGAGCTGGTAGAGGAAAAGTCACCCGAGGATGATGTTGTAGCTGGACGTTTCTTCGATAATGGTGAACCTAATGGAGATTCGAGTTTCCCAGCTGAGGTCAAGGGTGAATCTTGACTCTCCTATTGTTATGCTCTGCTCACCATTGAAGCCCGTGATTACAGTCGGGATGACTTCAAGGCTCTAGTATTTATGTCCCAGACGCTTGAAATAGTCCGAGAATATAATATCGATGGAGCTTCCGGTGTCGATGACAATGCGATTGACGTTGCTCCCATCAATGATAAGCCAAAGGAACAGAGGATCCCGATGTGGAGTATAGACTCCTTGAAGGTCAGAGTCATTGAAGATGATAGATGGCCATACTAGGCCTTTAATGGGTTTCTCGACCCATGTATCTTCTTTGTTCACTGCGGAGCGAACATTGAAGATGCGTCGCACTTGCCGATCAACCTCTTTACCGATCAGCAATTGATTGTGGAGCGCTCCATGGATGCCAAAAATGTTGGCTCACACAGAGATGGTTGATGGACCGGTGGAGACTTGATGGATCCAGCAAGCTTCTTTCCCCTTGGCCGAAGGAGGTTGGTGTTGATCTCACCTGCCTTTGATGAATTCTTGGAAGTGGCCTTCACGCAGCAGGTCTTCCAAATAATACTTTAGTCGGAAATATCGATTGGTCGGGTGACCATGGCTGCAGTGGATATCGCAGTAGACGGTTCTATCAGCAATGACCTTGGTGTCCGGCTGCAGAAGGTTAGGCCAGTGAAGAAACTCCTCATGCTAAATCCGATCGAGGATCTGCTCTACTGGTAGAGTCCAATCAGTGAATGTTGTCTTCTTCGAAGGCAATCTATGACCGTCGTTCCTTGGCCGTTTAGCTTATGGAGGTGCTATTGCTTTCGCATTGTGAGCTTTAGTGATATGCTTGGGCACTCCTCTCTCGGTAGGTTGTCGACTTGTTTCATGTCCCTTCCGGGCGATCTGGTCGTCTTCGGCTTCGATCTCCCGCTGGATTCGATCAAACATCGAACCCAGAGATGGGGGAGGGTTGTGGATGAAATAGTTGTAGATATGTAGATCGAATCGAAGGGCATTTTGGAAGGCTAGCATGATTTCCTCGTCATCCAAATGTCGTCCGGAGAGAGCGGTGTGCTCGTTGTGGAAACTTCGCGTGAAGCTGCGAAGACTCTCATCAGCTCCCATCCTCAGTCGGTAGAGGGAATCGAGTTTCTTCTCCGGTTTCAGGTTCAGCTGGTAGTGCTGTACGAAGTGATTCGCCAGCACCCCGAACCGGGTGATAGACCCAGCCCGAAGGTTGTGGTACCAATCAAGAGATGGTTCATCGAGGCTCCTGGTAAAGGTGCGGCATAGCACATTGTTCTCTTCTTCATATGGTGTGAGAGCTTGTTTGAAGGCTAGGATGTGGAGAGTAGGATCCCCCTTGAGGCAGTTGAACTTCGGGAGGGTTGGGGTCCTCCAACCCCTCGGGAAGGATGATTGAAATAAACTTCGGTGGAGGGGTCCAGCAAAAGAGTATCCTTCTCTACGTCCATGTCCCCAACCAGGATGCAAATCGAGGGGCATGATCGAGAGGTCTTGACCACACCCTTGAGTAGTTGCTGGATGAATCTGGTGACGAAGATCAATCTCAGCTTCTCATTGAAGGGGTGAGACGGAGAAGCTCGGCTCTTTGATGGCGCTTCTTTCATCCGATGCCTCACTCGTAGGTTGGGTTTCGACTGTGCTTGCCTCACACAGTTGCGACTCGAGGATAATTGAAAGGACTCATCATCGATACGATCCCAGACACTCTGCTTCCATGAAGCTACAGAGGGGGTGGGGTTGCGACGAACCTTCTCGGGGGCAGCAGTGCCCACTGATCTTCGTAGTTTAAATTGAATCGATTGCTGAGTCGGGTCGACTCTCTCATTGAATGAAGGAACGGGAAGGATAACCCCCGCATCTGAAGCTGCCTTTTTGAGGGCGTCTCTTTCAGCTGTGAGGGTGGCATTCTGCTTAGCCATCTATAACAGCTAAAAGTCGAGCATCGAGATCTGGTAGGTGGATGGAGGGTCCTCAGCAGGAGCAGGGGCAGTTTGCCCGATCGATTGTCGGATAGGTGAGGCGATTGGTCGATCGACGGATCTTCCGCTTCCTGAACGAGCTCCCATTTCGGGAACAGTGAGGGGCTGCCCAAAGTTGAGACACTGACTCATTGAGCGAGTCTCAGGTCAAGCTTGACGTGTGTTACTTTCCTCTCGATGATCCTAATGCCTCGTCTTTGCTATTTGGTGAAAGTGAAGGATGCACCAAGATTGTCGTTGTCCTGATAGTTGTCTACTCAACCGAGGGAGCTGGGAAGTTTGACTATCTAGGCCGGTTGTCTGCTCAACCGATTTAATGTTTGTTGTAGAGCTGAACTGACTTTTTGATCTGATCGATCCCACAGACGGCACCAAACTGTGGGGGAAAAATCTTCGTGTCGATCCGAAGACTCCGACCCACCAGTCAATCGAAGTTGAGTTGAAGGTCTTGTGGGTGCAAAAATTGTACCGGACCGGATCAGAGCGGCATGGGCCCGCGCAACGGCCCAAGTGAGTAAGCCCGCCCGGGTGCATGGGCCCACTCTACGAGGCTCACAGATCAAGCCCTCCCCCTTATTGGGCCCGAACAACGGCCCAATAAGGGCCCAGCAAGGGGGCCCAGAACCAATGCCACGTCATCAGCGCCACATCATCACTGTCATATCGGGCACGTGCCTATGCTATAAAAGGACCCCCAAGGCATCCAGAAAGAGGGTTGGTCATTCGATCAGAGGAAGAGGGATTCTAGATCCAGAGCAAGTGCAAGAGCTTACTTCTCTCCTCCTAGTTTCTTTTCTTGTTGCTCCGTGCAACCCCCACTGTAAAAAGCTTCTCTCGGCCTGTCGAGAGAACGCTCAACCCTTTATATTCATATTATAGTGAAGATCAGGTGGCACCTCTCGCCCGGAGACGTAGGTCGTAAGACCGAACTTCGACAACAACTCCATGTGTCATCTCTCTCCTTCTCAACTTTCTAATCTCTAACTCTACAAACAATCCAATTCAATCAGACTGTGGGGTGGGATTCTCGATCAAGGCGGCTCGGAAATTTCCCCCCATAATCTTTGGCGCCGTTTGTGGGATATCGATAGAGGTCTTACCCACACCTCTACCGACTCCTATTCAGCTTGTGGTGACGAGCCACAAGTCCTCCTCCAAATCAACCTCAACGCCTTCATCACGCCGACATCAACACGCTCGATGGTGAAGGCCAGCACTAACCCACCAAAGGCGGGTGCTAAACGAACAAACGATATGCTGATCGAAGAAGAACAAGAAGTCTCGGTTGCAACCAACCGAAGAAATATTCGGGAGCAGCTGGGGCCGCAAGGCAGCCATCCAGAAGGGCACAGCGATCGGCGAGAACTGTCATCCCCGAGGCGTCGATCTGGCAAAGAACACGCTATTCAAGGGAGCAAGCCTCAGGCTACATTTGAGATCTCGGCTGCTGATTTTCAGCTACTAAATCTCCTCAAGAAGAATGCGGCCCTCGAGCAAGAGAGGGATTCCCTAAAGAAGGCGGCTGAAAGAGCGGGGGTTATGGCCCACAACTCTCTAGCTACTGATAAAGACCAACCAAGGACTCGCCCAGCCGTGAGTCATCATCTTGAAGAACCACATGTACCGCGTATCGAGATGCATCAGGTATCCACACAAGCACCAAAGCAAACGGTGTGGGATCGCCTCGACGTCAACGGTGCGCCCAGCTATCGCGGAGAAGGATCACCTCAGTCAACAAGGTCCACTAGACATTCTATCCCTTCGCACACGAAAGCAACAGATGCCCGCGAGCTGCTCAACCGACTAAGGCATACTGCCGACGTGGGACGCCGCCATCAAGACCGTAGGCAACTAATCACCTCGGTGGGGCCACTGCATCCCAAGGTTCTTGCAACACCATTTCCTATGGGTTGGCGAACACCGAACCTACCAAAGTTCAACTGCATCCAGGGAGACCCTACTCTCTATATCCTAGCCTACAAGCAGGCCCTGACGCCCTACGAATATGAGAACCATGTTCTCTATCGTATGTTTGCGGGAAGCCTCGAGGGACCTGCCCTCGACTGGTACTACACACTGCCTACCGGTACGGTGGCCACATTCAAAGAGTTGGCTGAACTCTTCATGGACCATTATCGGCTAAACTTAAAGCCGAAAAAGAGGCTGGATACACTCTACCAGCTGAAGATGGGCTCCGACGAGTCTCTAAGGAGCTTCACGATGAGGTTTCATAATGAGCATTCTGAGCTCACCGATCGCTCCTATAATGAGGAGGCCATCATACTGGCATTCCAGAATGCTATCCGGCCAGAGCTCCACGTCTACACCGACTTCATCCGGTATCCTCCCAATAACTTGGAAGCGATGTTCAAGCGCGTACAGCGGGAGATAGAGGTGGAAGACAATCAGCGGGCCAGAAGACTACGTGAGCCCCGCGAGTCTCGTGACTCCCGACATAAGAAAGATAATGAAGCTCCGAATGAAGCACACTACAAGAAGTCTGCCCATGCCGCGTCCGACCAAAAGGTGCAGGCCAAAAGGTGCAATGAAGATCCAAAAGCCCCTCCGGCAGAAAAGAGGCGAACTCCAAGGGAGCAAAGGGTGTTCACTGAGCTGAACACCTCCATTGAAGACATCTTCACATACTTACAGAACGAGCCCTTTTGCAAGTGGCCACAGCCTCTCCCTCCAAATTCCGACTAGGCGGGAGATACGACAGCCTACTGTAAGTTTCATCGCAGCCATGGCCACCCAACCTCTACATGTCGGAAGCTAAAGCATCACATCGAAGACCTGATCCAAGAAGGGCGGCTCGATGGCTATCTCGCTAATAAGGAACCAGGTCAAGAGTAGGAGAGGCTGCAGCAGTGGAGAAAAGAAAGTCAATGTAATACGTGGATGCATAATCGTAACGTCCGCGGGGCAATCTCTGAAAAAGTGTAACTGCAACTTTGTTATATCAATAAAGTGTCTTTTTTTTCTCAAAATCAAATCTCTCGAAGTTCGATTCCACCATATTAAGGCATAAAAAAAAAAGGCTCCTGGCAAACTAGGTCAACCAAAGACCTTCGATTCCGCCCATTCAAGTCGGAAGCTCGAAGGTAAGTCGGCTACGCCCTCTCGAGGCTAAAGACCGAAAAAAAGGCTCCTGGCAACCCAGGTCAACCAAAGACCTTCGATTTTGCCCGTTCAAGTCGGAAGCTCGAAGGCAATTCGGCTACGCCCTCTCGAGGCTAAAGTCCGACAAAAAGGCTCCTAGCAACCCAGGTCAACCAAAGACCTTCGATTCCGCCCATTCAAGTCGGAAGCTCGAAGACAATTCGGCTACGCCCTCTCGAGGCTAAAGTCCGATAAAAAGGCTCCTGGCAACCCAGGTCAACCAAAGACCTTCGATTCCGCCCGTTCAAGTCGGAAACTCGAAGGCAATTCGGCCACGCCCTTTCAAGGCAAAAGTCCGATAAAAAGGCTCCTGGCAACCCAGGTCAATCAAAGACCTTCGATTCCGCCCATTCAAGTCGGAAGCTCGAAGGCAATCCGGCTACGCCCTCTCGAGGCTAAAGTCCGATAAAAGGCCCCTGGCAACCCAGGTCAACCAAAGACCTTCGATTCCGCCCATTCAAGTCGGAAGTTCGAAGGCAATTCGGCTACGCCCTTTCAAGGCGAAAGTCAGATAAAAATGCTCCTGACAATCCAGGTCAAGCTAAACTATCAAATATACTTATCCGAGGCGAAGAGAATAAGTCCAAGGCAAACGTCGCCGCTTTGACATGCACCAAGTTTAAGGAGACATCCTTGGCACTCGAAGACAAAGTCCTAGGCGACCAACGCCTTGGCACTCGACAAGCACAAGGCCCAGCCCTTGGCACGCGAAGAAAAAGTCCGAGGTGACCAATGCCTCGGCACTCTACAAGCACAAGGCCCAGCCCTTGGCACTCGAGGACAAAGTCCGAGGCGACCAGTGCCTCGGCACTCTACAAGCCCAAGGCCCAGCCCTTGGCACGCGAAGAAAAAATCCGAGGTGACCAATGCCTCGGCACTCTACAAGCCCAAGGCCCAGCCCTTGGCACTGGAGGATAAAGTCCGAGGAAACCAGTGCCTCGGCACTCTACAAGCCCAAGGCCCAGCCCTTGGCACGCGAAGAAAAAGTCCAAGGTGACCAATGCCTCGGCACTCTACAAGCCCAAGACCCAGCCCTTGGCACTCGAAGACAAAGTCCGAGGCGACCAGCGCCTCGGCACTCTACAAGCCCAAGGCCCAGCCCTTGGCACTCGAGGACAAAGTCCGAGGCGACCAGTGCCTCGGCACTCTACAAGCCCAAGGCCCAGCCCTTGGCATGCGAAGAAAAAGTCTGAGGTGACCAATGCCTCGGCACTCTACAAGCCCAAGGCCCAGCCCTTGGCACTCAAGGACAAAGTCCGAGGCGACCAGTGCCTCGGCACTCTACAAGCCCAAGGCCCAGCCCTTGACACGCGAAGAAGAAGTCCGAGATGACCAATGCCTCGGCACTCTACAAGCCCAAGACCCAGCCCTTGGCACTCGAAGATAAAGTCCGAGGCGACCAGCGCCTCGACACTCTACAAGCCCAAGGCCCAGCCCTTGGCACTTGAAAACAAAGTCCGAGGCGACCAGCGCCTCGGCACTCTACAAGCCCAAGGCCCAGCCCCTGGCACTTGAAGACAAAGTTCGAGGCGACCAACGCCTTAACACTCTAAAAGCCCAAGGCCCAGCCCTTGGCATTCGAAGACAAAGTCCGAGACGTCATCGCCGACGTATTGGCATTCGATCAAAAGTCCAAGCTTAGTCTTGTCACTCAGGTCCAAGCATCAGATTGTCACTGGCCATCACCTTTTTTCGACGACTAACGGTTCCAAACCGGTCTGGGGGTGGTTGGTCTGACTCTGGCAGTGCGTGTCTCCATACTGGTGCAGTCGACGGTGGGTAACACGGGATAAAATGGTGCTTCCTTGATCCTGGCCAAGTCAACTCCCTCACGTGACCGTAGTACCTGGTGAATACAGTAACGAGGTGCGGTAATACATTGGGTGAAGACCGGCTGGCCATCATGCCGCGTCATCCTAGATTATCTCTAAGAAACCCCCTCGAATATAGCACTATCCCTCGCCGACATCCCTGCACACCAGCGTTTTACCGAAAAAGTGTCGGTTTCAAATGGGGCTGAAATTCGAAAAACACACTATTTTCAATACCGACACTTTTTGACCTCTTCTAGCAGCCCCAATAACGGGGTGTCGGCATCAACAAACAACCCTCCCTCGGTTTCGCACAAAAACTGAGTAGGGAGGGGGTGACGGCACACCATCAGCACACCCCTCGGTTTCACACAAAAAACCGAGTGGGAAGGGGGTGACGGCACACCATGAGAAGCACACCCCTCGGTTTCGTCAGAAAACCGAGAGGGGGTGTGTGACGACATCAACAAGCAACCCTCCCTCGGTTTCGCACAAAAACCGAGTGGGGAAGGGGTGATGGCACACCATCAGCAGCACACCCCTCGGTTTCGTAAGAAAACCGAGAGGGGGTGTGTGTCGGCATCAACAAGCAAGTCTCCCTCGGTTTCGCATAAAAACCAAGTGGGGAGGGGGTGACGGCACACCATCAGCACACCCCTCGGTTTTGTCAGAAAACCGAGAGGGGGTGTGTGTCGGCATCAACAAGCAACCCTCCCTCGGTTTCGTACAAAAACCGAGTGGGGAGGGGGTGACGTCACACCATCAGCACACCCCTCGGTTTCGTCAGAAAACCGAGAGGGGGTGTGTGTTGGCATTAACAAGCAGCCCCCCCTCGGTTTCGCACAAAAACCGAGTGGGAAGGGGGCGACGGCATACCATCAGCGTCTCACCCCTCGGTTTTGCACAAAAAACCGAGTAGGGAGGGGGTGACGGCGCGCTCTCGGTTTCGACATAAAACCGAGAGGGGGGGGTGTACGGCATCAATATCATCCCACCCCTTGGTTTCGTCAAAAAATCGAGAGGGGGGGTGCTCGGTGTCATCCACACACAATGATTATTTAAAGACGAAGAGCTATCTTCCATTGGGTCGGTTGGATAGCATCTCATCCAAACCTATTGATTTGCTTGTACAAACTTCACAAAAAAAAAAAAAATCTCCTCTCTCATCAAGGGTGAGCACGCGGTAACTGTTGCGTCATCACTGGGCCCGACTGCAGTCCCTAGTGAACACAGTAACTAGGTGCAGTTGGGTGTCGGACAGAACGGATGAGTTACCGCATGCCGAGACATCTTTAAGACGCTAGCCTAAAACCTGGCTGGCGCATTCTTAAGAGTCATCTCTCTATAAAGGTGAATACCATAAACGTTACACGTCAAGGCGAACAATGTTTCACGTCCACTTTGATCGTTTTTTCGGTGCCTACACAACGGCACCTTATACGCATTCATCTGACATGTGTATGAAAAGTTATGACTGTCTGAAGACTTCGAGACTCTTATCTCCAAAGTAAGGCATCAGGAGAGTTACACATCAACGCACGCCAGGTTTCGCCCTTCGGTGTCAGCACAATGCCGTCGTCCCGGACTCCCGCATGCATCCCTCCACCTGCACGTGGTCCTCCGCATGGAGGCAACGAACCCAGGAGGGAGATCCGACTTCTCTTCAACCGGCATGTCCTCGGCGACACCGGCAAGGGGGACAGGTCCTCGACGCAAAGGCTCTCTTGTGCAGACACCGCCCACGGCTCTCTCTCTGACTCGCACCCGGCTCCCTCTCCCACTGGCGCATGGGTCCGCCCACCGCTTTCGTGCGACCCGGCCTTCTTTTCGGCTCGCATGGATCTGCAGCAATCCGGCTTTACAGCACTTGTGCATGCATGTATCCACAACTAAACCAAAAAAAAAAAAAAGGAAAAAGAGAGAGAGATGTTTGCTCTCTCACACCCGCTCTCTCTCGCATGGGTCCTTTCTCTCACCTAGGGCTCTCTCTCGCACCCGCTCTTTCTCGCGCGGACCTTTCCTCTCGTCGAAGGCTCTCTCTCATACCCGCTCTCTCTCGCACGGATCACCACAGAGAAGGAAAGAGAGAGAAAGAATGGAAAGAGAGAAAGAGAGAGAGGAAAAATAGAGAGAGACGTCTGCTCTGTCATCGAATATCGTCAAAGAATCGAGAGTCAGCCAATCCAAGGACTACGGATCGGGCGGCGCGGCCGTGGGTAGACGGCGGAGCACGACGAGCATCCACGTGACCGCGCTGGATGGGCTGGTGAACGTGAACTCCCTCTTCACGATCACCGTCTTCGTGGGGCTCTCCCTCACCACGCCGGGGCAGCGAAGCCTGGAGGGCTCCTCATCCTGCGACGCCGAGCCCGACGTGGTCCGCAACCTCCTCGTGTTCGAGGTGGTCTCCTTCAACTTCTTCCTCTTCTCGAGCCTCGTCACGCAGAGCCTCAAGCTTGCCATCAACCTCCTCAACAGCAAGGACATCGACGAGGCCTTCCAGGCCCACATCAACACCCGCATCCTCCGCCTTGGCATGCTCAGCTCCGCCGACGGCTCCGTCATGGGCTGCCTCTTCCTCGTCCGCTCCATGGTCAGCGTCATCCAGATCCGGCTCGGCATGCTCTCCTACGGCAGCGGCCACGCCATTCGTGCCGTCTCCGCTCCGTCAAACCCCACACCTGCGCTGACCCCATGCACGCCCGGCCACCGCCGGCCGCCTTCGCCTTCCCGCGCTCGACGCCCGGCCACCGCCGGCCACCTCTCCGCTCCCTGCTCTCCGCACTGGCCCCCGCGCCCGAAGCCGGCCCGCCGTCGCCGCCTGCTTGCGCCCCGGCCATCGCGCGACGCACGACGCCATCCGCCGACCTCCACGCTGCTGTTGCTCCACATAACAAAAGAAAAAAAAAACAGAGGAACGGATGAATAGAAACAGAGAAGGAAAGAGAGAGAGAGAAAGGAAAGAGAGAGAGAGGGACGCTGCTCTCTCTCTCACGTGAATGAAAAGCAGAGAAGGAAAGAGAAAGAGAGAAAGGAAAGAGAGAGAGAGGGATGCTGCTCTCTCTCTCACGTGAATGAAAAACAGAGAAGGAAAGAGAGAAGCCGAAGAGAAAAGAGAGAAAGAGAAAGGAAAGAGAGAGAGAGAGAGAGCGACGTTTGCTCCTCATGCGAGTCAAAGCCAAAGAAAGAATAAAGAGAAAAAGTTGTTCTCTCACCAGAAGGGTCTCGGTACCCTCTCAGTATGCTCTCGGTATGCTCTCGGTACCCTCTCGGTATCCTCTCGGTCAGGAAACACACAGTTTTTTCGGAAACACCCCCTTGCAAAACCGAGACTTTTTGGCTTGCACCAAAAGGGTCTCGGTACCCTCTCGGTATGCTCTCGGTACCCTCTCGGTATCCACTCGGTCGGAAAACGCACTGCTTTTTCGGAAACACCCCCTTGCAAAACCGAGACTTTTTGGCTCGTGCCAAAAGGGTCTCGGCATCGGCGAAAGAAGGCTCTGCTAATACGAACCGCGGCACCGACGGCCCTCGCCAATCATGTTAGGATCTTAAGGCGTTTGCACCTTGGAATCCCAGCCGACCCAGGGGGTCCTGACCCGACTGGGAGGGGGTAACTGTGGGTGCAAAAATTGTACCGGACCGGATCAGAGCGGCATGGGCCCGCGTAATGGCCCAAGTGAGTAAGCCCGCCCGGGTACATGGGCCCACTCTACGAGGCTCGCAGATCAAGCCCTCCCCCTTATTGGGCCCGAACAACGGCCCAATAAGGGCCCAGCAAGGGGGCCCAGAACCAGTGCCACGTCATCAGCGCCACGTCATCACTATCATATCGGGCACGTGCCTACGCTATAAAAGGACCCCCAAGGCATCCAGGAAGGGGGTTGGTCATTCGATCAGAGGAAGAGGGATTCTAGATCCAGAGCAAGTGCAAGAGCTTACTTCTCTCCTCCTAGTTTCTTTTCTTGTTGCTCCGTGCAACCCCCACTGTAAAAAGCTTCTCTCGGCCTGTCGAGAGAACGCTCAACCCTTTATATTCATATTATAGTGAAGATCAGGTGGCACCTCTCGCCCGGAGACGTAGGTCGTAAGACCGAACTTCGACAACAACTCCATGTGTCATCTCTCTCCTTCTCAACTTTCTAATCTCTAACTCTACAAACAATCCAATTCAATCAGGCTGTGGGGTGGGATTCTCGATCAAGGCGGCTCGGAAATTTCCCCCCATAGGTCTTTGATCGATCTGTTGACTAAAAGGTAGGTCCGAAGGTCGATGCCTTGGTGACTTTGAGTTAAGACTTTCGATATGCAAACAGAGAGAAGGTTGACACAAGGTGTGATCTCGGAGTTCAGCCGAAGCCTACGTCTCCGTGCAATAGGGAGCAACCCAAATTCATTACCGCTCGAAGTGACCTCGACAGGCCGAGTGTCACTAATCTCTTCGAGAAGAAGATCGAAGGGAATGGAATATCGAAGTCAGAGCTCTGGGTTTTTGGATTCTGTTCTCTAGTTTCAGGAATCAGATTTCAGATCCTTTTACATTTCAAGGGTCTGCTATTTATAGAAAAACTCTGGGACGAAATCCGGGGCAAATGGCGGTTTTTGCCTTCGTATCCGGGGATTCCACAGGCAGGGCTGGTGGGCCCCGCGGTTATCTCTGTGGACCCCCCAGGCAGGACTGGTGGGTCCCGCGGTAATCTTCGTGGGCCCCCCAAGCAGGGCTGGTGGGTCCCGCGGTAGTCTTTGTGGGCCCCCCAGGCAGGGCTGGTGGGTCCCGTGGTAGTCTTCGTGGGCCCCCCAGGCAAGGCTGGTGGGTCCCGTGGTAGTCTTCGTGGGCCTCCCAGGCACGGCTAGTGCGTCCCGCGGTGTGTGGAGCATTTGGTCAAAATTTGCACCCACAGAAACCGCTGCACTACCTATAACAGTGCTACCAAAAAGAACGTAGAGGCTCCCTATCTTATCATCCTTCATCACAGTCATAATCCCTCAAGATACCTCGAAAACTCTACCTTGAAGGGTGAACTTGCATCCCAAAGAATCAAGAGTACCAAGAGAGATGAGATTCTTTTTCAAATATTGAATATGCCGAATGACAATCAGAGTCCTAACAATACTATTATGCATATGGATTTTGATTTTTCCCTTCCCGATGATTTTGCATGTGAAATCATTCCCCATCAAGACCGAACCACCATTTACCTTCTAATATAAGGATAACCATTCGAAACAGACTTTGGTGGAGAGGTCCGGCCGAAGAATATCCTTACCTACGACCTAGCCCCCGACCCTGCTGTTGCTCTAGGGGCAAGATCGAGAGGTCTTGATCTCCACCTTGAATCGTTGCCGGGCGGCCTCGGTGATGAAGATCAATTAGGGAATATCGATGAGGAGGAGGGGACGGAGAGAAATGGCTTTTCGACGTAGTCTCTTTCGTCCGATGCCTCACTCATAGATTGGGTTTGGACTGTGTCTGTCTAACATAGTTTCGGCCCGAGGATGATTGTGAGGATTGATCATTGATTTGATCCCAAATGCTCTGATTCTGTGGAGCTATCGAGGGGGTTGGCTCGCGTCGGCTTCTCTCACGGATCGCATGATCGATTTCCCGACTCATAGACATCCGTTGTTTAGAGTGGATGGATCGTCGATGTGGATCGGCCCTTTCATTGATGGAAAGGGTGAGGAGGACAACTCCAGCCCTAGAGGTAGCTTTTTTGATGTTGTCTCTCTCAGCAGTGAGAGTGGCATTCTGCTTTGCCATTTGCAGCAATTGGAAGTCGAGTGCCGAGATCTGGTAAATTGGTAGAAGATCTTTCGCTGGAGTAGGGGCGATTGGCCTGATTGACTGTCGAAGAGGCGAGGGAATCGGTCAGTCGATCGATCTCATGTTTCCTGAATGCACTGCTATCTCAAGGTGCATGAGTAAGAGGCTATCTGAAGTTGAGTCACTGACTCATTGATCGAGTTTCTGGACGAGGTTGATTCTGTCGAAAGTTACTTCCCTTTTGGTGATCCTGATGCCTTGTCTTTGTTATTCAGGACAAGTGAAAGATGCAACCAAATCGTCGGTGTCCGATCGGTTATCTGCTCATTGAGGGGGGTGGGAAGTAAGATTATCAAGACCAGTTGTCTGCTCAACTGATCTGATATTATTGCAGAGTTAACTGAGCTTTTCGAACAGATCCCACAGATGGTGCCAAACTGTGGGGGATGATCTTCGTGCCGACCCGAAGACTCCGCCCAACCAGTCAATCGAGTCGAGTCGAAGGTCTGATCGAACGTTAGTCTAGTTTGATGGTTAGGGTGTTGATGTCTTAGAGTTGAACTTCTGAATAGTCGAAAGGTTATTGACACAAGATGTGATCTCAAAGTTCAGCCGAAGCCTACGTCTCCGTGCTATAAGGAGCAACCTGAAATTCACTAAGACTTGAAATGAAGTGATCTCGACAGGCCGAGTGTCACCGGTTTCTCTTCGTAAAGGCAATCGAAAGGTTGGTAGTCAGAGCTCTAGATTTTTCGGAAGTCTGATTCAGGAATCAGATATTCCATCTTTTACACTTGTCGGGTCGACTATTTATAGAGTTTTCTGGAAGGGAAACCGAGATAAAGGGCGGTTTTCTATAGCTGTCGTCTGGATCCAGGCGGGGGCTGGTGGGTCCCATTGTCGTCTTCGTGGATCCCCCTGGCAGGGCTGGTGGGTCCCATTGTTGTCTCTGTGAACCCCCCAGGCAGGGCTGGTGGATCTCGCTGTTGTCCTGTGGATCACCCAGGCAGGACTGGTCGGTCCTACTGTCATCTCTGTGGACCCCCCAGGTAGGGCTGGTGGATCCTGCTGTCATCTCTGTGGACCCCCAAGCAGGGCTGGTGGGTCTTGCTGTCATCTCTATGGACCCCTCAGGCAGGGCTGGTGGGTCCTACTGTCGTCTCTGTGGACCCCCCATGCAGGGATGGTGGATCTCGTTGTCATCTCTATAGACCCCCAGGAAGGGCTGGTGTGTCCTGCTGTCATCTCAGTGACCCCCCAGACAGGGCTGGTGGGTCCCGCTGTCGTCTCTATGAACCCCCCAGTCAGGGCTGGTGGGTCTCGCTGTCGTCTATGTGGGTCTAATCGCAGGGCGTTGGCCAAAATTTACACCCACAGTAAGAGAGAGAGAGAGAGAGAGAGAGAGAGAGAGAGAGAGAGAAAGAGAGAGAGAGAAACCAAAGAGAGATAGAGAGAGCGGTTGGAAGAGAAAAGAAAGAACCGTAGAGAGAGAGAGTTGGAAGAGAGAGAGCGGTTGGAAGAGAGAGAGAGAGAGAGAGAGAGAGAGAGAGAGAGAGAGAGAGAAATTAGGGAGAGAGAGAGAGAGAGAGTTGGAAGTGAGAGAGAGAAACCGGGGGAGAGAGAGAGTTGTAATAGAGTGAGAGAGAGCAGTTAGAAGAGAGAGAGAGAGAGAGAGAGAGAGAGAGAGAAATCGAGGAGAGAGAGAGAGAGAGAAAACGGGGAGAGAGAGAGTTGGAAAAGAGAAAGAGAAACCGAGGAGAGACAGAGAGCTAGAAGAAGAGAGAGAGAGAGAGAGAGAGAGAGAGAGAGAGAGAGAAAGAGAACAGTTGGAAGAGAGAGACGAGAGAACCGAGGAGAGAGAGTGAGTTGAGAGAGAGAGAGAAAGCGGTTGGAAGAGAGAGAGAGAGAGAGTTGGAAGAGAGAGAGAAAGAGAAAGAGAGATCGGATGCATCCCACTCATATATCGATGCATGGGATCGGATGCATCCCACGCATACATTGATTAAATCGGACAGCTAACTTATCTCTGTGCAAACTTGATGATGGCAGGGTTGTAAATAACCCGAACTGTCTTAACATGTTATATAGATGTACCACATATCATAATTCAGTGTTTGGGTTGGCTGACATGTGGGTTTGAAAAGTTTTAGTGGATGAAACCTCTCAAATGGTGGGCCCATAATCCACTCTATTCATATCTTACCCAAAGCCTATTAAAATCGTAACACTCGTGGCTCCATTAACTACCCCCGTGAAAGGCATGCAATAGGATGAGAACATATGTAACTATTTGGTAACTGCTCGTGACCCACGTAACCGTTCGGGATCCCACGATCGAACTCCAACATGGGCCGCTTCAATGCTTTGCGAGCATCCGCAACTCGTCATCGACGAGCACCGACAAGCATCTGCTGCTTGCCGCCGACGAGCACCTGTCGCCGATAGCAGTTCCGAATCAAAAGACAAGTGAACCATGGGTTTTCATTACCCGATCAGATCAATTCGAAACATAAGCTGGGAAATCGAAGAAAAAAAATTGACTCTGATACCAATATTGGAATCTAGGGAGAAATTTATACAAGAGACCATGGGAATCCAATGGCAAACTTGCAGCGGATACTCCTCCTTTGATTGACGACGATGACGATGTCCGACCGAGATTGCTCGACGTCGATAGTGATACCCAACCGAGATGTAGTCCTTCTCTTCCTGGGAAAGAAGACCACTAGGTTTCCCTCTATTCCTTGTAGTGTTTGATATGGATGGGATCTCATAGGAAAAACATTCAGAGAGAAGGGACTAAGAGCTCTAACTATTTTCTTTTGCACGTACTTCTCATCAGAACAGTGTTGTGGGTTTATTGATGAAAAACCCACATTTTTAGGGATATGGCCACCCTTTCATCCGTCGATTAGAATAACTGATGGTAACCCGTTCCTATTGTTGGGAATTAGTTTGGTCACCTTAATGGGTTGGGCCAAAGGCCCAACATGAGGTCGTTAAATTGTTACTCTTTTTGCTTTAGTGATTTTGTTTGGCTTGGATCGGTGCCCATATGTACAGCTACACTTAGGGATCTCGCTCACGTGTACAGCTGGCCGTATGGGTAAAAGAGTCATTTTCCTATAGAGAGGACCTAATGCTAAAAACAATCTTTTAGAGAACCTATGGCACATTACCCAAAAAAAAATATAAAACCGTAGCATCGATCCTTTGCTTCTCCGATCTCCATAAATCCACAGGTGTAAACATGAGAAAACATAGCAGAAGGACATTCCTTCTGATCTCCCTCTTCACGCTCCTCCGTCTTTCCACTGCAAGGGACTCCGTCGCGCCCAGCCAACCCCTCGCCGACGGCGAAACCCTAATCTCCAACGGCGGCGCCTTCGCCCTGGGCTTCTTCAGCCCCTCTAACTCCACCAACCGCTTCGTCGGCATCTGGTACAACAACATCCAGGTCCAAACAGTTGTGTGGGTGGCCAATCGCCGGAACCCGATCCCGGACTCCACCGGAAGCCTATCGGTCTCCAGCGACGCGTCTCTCGCCATCGCCGCTCGAAACTCAAGCATTATCTGGTCTTCAGCCGCGACCAACACCGTCAACCCGGTGGTGCAGCTACTGAACAATGGCAACCTTGTCGTGAGAGCCGCCGACGGCGGAGGTGTCGCATGGCAAAGCTTCGACTACCCGACCAATACGCTGCTCCCGGGGATGAAACTGGGCTGGGACCTGACGAGAGGCCTCAGCCGTAACCTCACGGCGTGGAGGAGCGCTGCCGACCCGGCGCCGGGGGATTACGTCATCGCGATGGAACTTCGGGGGGACCCGCAACTGACCGTCGCCATGGGGTCGGTCCGGCGGTGGCGGTCGGGGCCCTGGAACGGGATCCAGTTCAGCGGCATCCCGGAGATGAGGAATTACTCCGGGTTCACCTTCGATTTCGTGGACAACAGCTCCGCCGTGTACTACAGTTACGGCGTGACGGACCCGACGATCATCACCAGGCTGATGGTGAACGAGTCCGGCTTTGTGCAGCGTTACATCTGGGTCAACGCCCGGAGCTCGTGGAGCGTCTTCTGGTTTAGCCCGTGTTAATGTATTTATTATTCCCACTGCTATACGCAGGGGTTTTCCCATGGGTATACGTTTGTATTGCCTATATATTTGTTGGCTATGTGCCTAATGAGAGATGTCTGGTATTCTTCCAAACCCTGGCCTTCTCTATCTCGTGACATGGTATCAGAGCCGTCTTGATCCCGCGGCGTTCGTACCGGAGATCGACGTACCCCGGCCTGCAGCAGCTCTCTCTCTCTCTCTCTCGCGCAGTCCGTACCGGATCCCGCCGCATCAGATCCCGCCGCACCGGATCGGCTCACCGGATCCCGCCGCACCGGATCGGCTCACCGGATCCCGCCGCATCAGATCCCGCCGCGTACGTACCGGAGACCGACGTATCAGATCCCGCCGCACCGGATCGGCTCACCGGATCCCGCCGCACCAGATCCCGCCGCACCGGATCCAGCCGCTCATCCCGCACCGCTCATCCCGCACCGCACCGCTCCGCTCTATCCCGCACAGTATCCCGCCGCTATATCCCGCACCGCACCGATCATCCCGTACCGCTGTGACCTATCCCGCACAGCAGTCTATCCCGTACCGGATTTATCCCGTACGCAGCCCTATCCCGTACCGGTCTATCCCGTCTGCTACTGTTCCTTACCCCGCACCGGTACTGTTCTCTATCCCGCACTGCAGCTCTATCCCGTATCAGATCTATCCCGCACGCAGACCTATCCCGTACCGCTGTTGTACCCTATCCCGTTTCAGATTTCTATCCCGCACGCAGACCTATCCCGTACCGCTGTTGTGCCCTATCCCGTTTCAGATTCCTATCCTGCACCGGAGCTCTATCCCTGATGGCATCTTCTGATCCGCCCACAGTGACGTCCTCTGCTCCGTACGGAGTGTCATCTGTTCCGTTCTCGGCGACACCTATCGAACAAATAAGGGATTTTCTTCCAATCTCTACGGACTTCCCCCTTGTGACCGTCGCGGACTGGACTGCGTGGTCGGCTACAGTCCGAAGCGTTTTGGATGGTCGTGCCTTATACGGGCACCTTGACGGATCTACTCCTGCTCCTACAACGACCTCTGACTCCGTGGCTTCTGAATTTTGGAGAGGTCGTGATCGACGTGTTCGTGCTTTTTTAGTTGCCTCGGTTGATCGCTCTCTTCGTGCAGATCTTGTTACCTTCTCTACTGCTGCAGAACTCTGGGCCCACCTTACTGAGCGCTTTGTGGAGCAAAGCGGGGCTCGCGAGTATCAGCTCCTCTCTCAGGCCCAGTCTGCTCAGCAAGGGGAGCAGACTATTCAGCAGTTTCATAGCCTTATGCGTGGATATTGGCGTGAACTTCAGGCTTTGGAGCCCTCTCTGTTGGAAGTGTCCAGAGTCAGTGTCTCCTGGCGTGAGTTGCAGCTCTTTCGGGAACGGAGACAGCTCTATCAATTTCTGATGGCTCTTCGCCCTGAGTTCTCTCCTCTTGCGGGTCAGCTAATTCATCGAGATCCGCTTCCTCGTCTCGATGCTGTCGTCGCCGAGCTTCTTGCCGAGGAGACGCGTCTTCGCACTGTGGCTGCCCGCGGGGCCCCTGTACCCTCTAGCTTTGAGGTGGTTCTAGCTGCTACTCCCCCCCCCCCCCCCGAGAATTCCTCCTTCTCGGGGTGGTTCTCGTCTAGCCGGTTTGCCTGATACTCGACGATGCACCCATTGTGGCAAGACAAGGCACACGACTGACACCTGTTGGCTTCTCCACCCAGAAAAGCGTGCTGCTCCACCTCACCGTAGTCGCCCTACTGCTGCTAGTGCCACCACTGCTGTTCCTGCCCCCACTTCTACTGCCGCTACTACGACGGATCGCCTTCAGCGTCTCGAGATGCGTCTTGAGCAGCTCCTTATGCAGCCTACCCCCGGTCCTTCAGGCCCTTCCGGTCTCTCTGCCTTCTCTGCCACCTCGGGTACTTCTGCACCTTGGATTATGGACTCTGGGGCCTCTCACCACATGACTCCGAACCACTTTATTCTTACCGACTGTTCTCCTGCCCACCGTATTCCTCCGATACACACTGCGGATGGCTCTCTTCTAGCCATCTCGCAGACTGGGTCCATTTCTTCTAACTCTCTCTCTTTACCTTTTGTTCTATATGCTCCTCAACTTCGCATGAACTTGATATCTATTAGCAGCCTTTGCGATTCTGGCTTGACAGTTAATTTTTCTTCCTCCTCTTGTGTTGTGCAGGACCCACGCTCGGGACAGAGGATTGGTGCTGCTCGTAGGGTTGGTGGCTTATATCACCTGGAGTATCTTCATCTACCTCCTGTTGTCTGTAGTGCTGTCTCTTCTGATGCCGACCTGTGGCACAGGAGGCTAGGTCATGTGTCTGAACCTCGGCTTAAAAGTCTTTTTCGATCAGGTGCTTTAGGCCGTGGCTCATTTTCTCGTCTTTCTTTTTGCAATGGATGTCAGTTGGCTAAGCATTCTGCTAGCCCCTTTTCTACCAGTTTGTCACAGTCATGTAGTCCG
Organism: Chamaelirium japonicum; assembly: GCA_947650365.1. Taxonomy (NCBI): domain Eukaryota; kingdom Viridiplantae; phylum Streptophyta; class Magnoliopsida; order Liliales; family Melanthiaceae; genus Chamaelirium; species Chamaelirium japonicum. The sequence goes on from OX393552.1 coordinate 11,571,157, forward strand.
TTTGATCTAGTGCACTCAGATATTTGGGGTCCTGCACCTTTTCCTTCTATGAATGGCTATCTTTATTATGTTAGTTTTATTGATGATTATTCACGTTTCACATGGGTGTATCTTCTTCGTCAGCGTTCTGATATTCCCGACATCTATCAGACCTTCACCGCCATGGTTCATACTCAGTTTCATGCTCGTATTAAAACTTTTAGGTCTGATTGCGCCCGCGAATATCTCTCTTCTACTATGCGGTCTATTCTTCAGTCCCATGGGACTCTCTTCCAACAATCATGTCCTCATACTCATGAGCAGAATGGTGTTGCAGAGCGAAAGCATCGTCATATTCTTGAGACAGCTCGTGCTCAGCTTATCTCCTCGTGCGTTCCTCGCACCTTTTGGGCTGAGGCTATTTTGACCTCCGTCAACCTCATTAACATCACCCCTTCCTCTGTCCTCGCGGGTGTTTCGCCTCACGAGTGTCTCTTTGGCTCCCCTCCTGATTACAGCATGCTTCGTACTTTTGGGTGCACATGTTTTGTCCTCCTTCCTTCTCATGAGCGTAACAAACTGTCGGCTAGGTCCACTAAGTGTGTACTCTTGGGAATCAGTTCTGAGCACAAGGGGTATCGTTGCTATGACCCCCTAGCTCGTCGTCTTCGCATATCTCGACATGTCACTTTTGTTGAACATGTTCCTTACTACTCTCCTGCGTCTCAGGATCTCACCTTCCTTGAGGTTTCTCCTACCTCCTCCACCATGTCTCCTCCTATCTCTCCCACTCCTCCTCCTGCCACTGCTCTTGAGTTTTTACCTCCTACTCCTGTAGTCGTCCCTTCTATACGCTTGAGTCCTTCCTCTCCTTCGGATCCCTCGTCTCCTCTACCTGTTTCTTATTCATCTGATCCGCCTTCATCTGTCAGTGACTCCTCTGGTACTCCATCCACTTTGGGCAGCCTACCTCTACCGGATGTGGATCCTCACAGTCCCCCTCGCTACCCCCAGCGCGAGCGTCGCCCTCCCGACCACTTTGGCTACTCCCCTGATCGTTTTGGTTTTGCCGCTGTCACTTCTTACTCGCCTCAATTCGTTACCTACCTTACCGCCCTTCACACAGACAGAGAGCCCAGGTCTTACAAAGAGGCATTGCAGTACCCTGTGTGGCAGCAGGCTATAGCTGAGGAGTTTCAGGCCTTTGCGCAGACTCAAACATGGGAGATTGTGCCTCGGCCTCCTGGTGTTGAGCCTATCAGCTGCAAATGGGTCTTCAAGATCAAGCATCGCCCAGATGGCTCTATTGACCGATACAAAGCCCGTCTTGTTGCTAGAGGTTTCACTCAGGAGTATGGGATTGATTATGATAAGACATTTGCTCCAGTAGCTCAGCTGACCACCATTCGGACTCTTCTTGCTGTTGCTGCTGCTCGAGGTTGGCCCCTGTCCCAGATGGATGTGAAGAATGCTTTTCTTCACGGTGATCTCTCCGAGGTTGTCTATATGCAGCCTCCTCCAGGCCTTCACATACCTTCTCAGCATGTCTGTCGCCTTCGTCGAGCTATCTATGGCCTTAAACAGGCTCCTCGTGCCTGGTTTGAGCGTTTCCGTCGCGCAGTTACTGACATCGGCTTTGTGGAGAGCGTTCAAGACCATTCTATGTTTGTGCGGACTTCTCCCCAAGGCCGGGCAATCATCCTTCTCTATGTCGATGACATGATTCTTACAGGTGATGACACCAGTGCTATAGCCTCTCTTCAGGAGCATCTTTGGAGCCAATTTCAGATGAAGGATCTTGGTCCTCTATGTTATTTTCTTGGCCTGGAGGTTGCTAGGAGTACTAGAGGGATTCTGCTTTCTCAACAGAAGTACACCGCTGATATTCTTGCTCGGGCTGCACTTTCTGATTGCCGGACAGTTGACACTCCTCTTGAGCTTCATGTGAAACTGCGTCCCGCCGATGGTGAGCCCCTCTCAGATCCTACCAGGTACCGCGAGATAGTTGGTCAGCTAGTTTATCTCTGCATCACCAGACCGGATATTGCTCATGCAGTCAGTGTTCTCAGCCAGTTTGTGGATGCCCCTCACTCTGTTCACTACGCTGCTCTTCTTCGGACTCTTAGGTACCTTCGTGGCACTATCACTCGGTCGCTCTTCTTCTCGTCATCCTCCTCTTTGGCTCTTCGTGCATACTCAGATGCCGATTGGGCAGGGGACCCGGCTACTCGTCGCTCGACTACTGGTTATTGTCTATTTCTTGGTGACTCTCTTATCTCCTGGAAGAGCAAGAAGCAGGCCGTGGTTTCTCTTTCCAGTACTGAGGCTGAGTTTCGTGCCATGGCCACTACTACAAAGGAGATCGTTCATCTCCGACGTCTTCTTCGAGATCTTGGTGTTGATACCTCAGGACCCACCGCTCTTCATTGTGACAACAAGAGTGCCATTCAGATTGTCAGCAATCCGGTGTTTCATGAGCGGACCAAGCATATTGAGATAGATTGTTACTTCTCCAGAGAGCAGTACGAGGCTGGGACCATCTCTCTGCCTTATGTCTCTTCGACGGAGCAGATTGCTGACTTATTCACGAAGTCTCATCCATCTCCTCGTTTTTTATTTCTTATTCGCAAACTCTCAGTGGTTGACCCACCGTGAGTTTGAGGGGGGGTGTTAATGTATTTATTATTCCCACTGCTATACGCAGGGGTTTTCCCATGGGTATACGTTTGTATTGCCTATATATTTGTTGGCTATGTGCCTAATGAGAGATGTCTGGTATTCTTCCAAACCCTGGCCTTCTCTATCTCGTGACAGCCCGAAGACCCCGTGCGACTCCTTCTCCCCCTGCGGACCGTACGGCATCTGCGACCCCAGAGCCTCCCCGATGTGCAGCTGCTTGCCGGGGTTCACGCCCAGGTCGCCGGCGGCGTGGCAGCTGAGGGACGGGTCCGGCGGGTGCGTGAGGAGGACGGCACTGAACTGCCCGAACCGGACAGACGGGTTCATGAGGGTGGCCAACGCGTGGCCGCCCGAAACGGTAACGGCGACGGTCGACAGGAGCATGATCAGCCTCGATGAGTGCCGGGCGGCGTGCGCGAGGAACTGCTCGTGCACCGGCTACACGAGCGCCGACGTACGCGGCGGCGGGAGCGGGTGCATTATTTGGGCCACTGACCTCGTGGACATCGATTTCATAGCCAACGGTCGGCAGGAACTCTATGTCCGACTCGCCGGCGCCGATTTAGGTAATTACCGTCCACTTCCACTGTTTGTTTCTACACCGACACTCGACATATAGTAGACTTACACCAAATCATTTTGGCCGCTGACGTCGTGATCAAGCAAAACGGTCATACGGGTCCCAAACTCAAAGGATAAAGATTGAACGCCGATGGGAAAAATACAAACTCAAACAATAAAATAAAAAAATATAATGATCAATACTACACTGCCTTGAAGCAACCGGCATCGAGCAATTAATGATGTGTTGATCAATACTTGACCGAGAAGGCATCGGTCGATCATGATGAATCAGATAAGTTGAAGTCAAAACAGAATTACAGCTATTCTTTTGTATGACCTTTGAATCCGAGTGTAATTTTCTAAGGAGTTGCAACTCGAAGATTACCTATTTGATTCCGATCACAATCCATTTTTTTGTCTTTCTAATGGACCTGCTAGACAGTTAAAGGACAGGGCGTTAGAGCATGAGCCCAAAAAAATCCAAAAACCCAAACGAGAAGGCAGCATATATATATATATATATATATATATATATATATATATATATATATATATATATATATATATATATATATATATATATATATATATATATATATATATATATATATATATATATATAGGGGCAAGGTAGCCTACTCCATGGAGTAGGTAACTTATCTACTCCATGGGTTAAATGGATGCCATGTCACTTTTTAACCGGAGATAAGACTTTATCAACTTAGGTTCATCCCTCCCAATAATTGTCAAGAAAAAAATTTGAGAAAAACACATGCCAAGTAGTATTTTTAGCATGCAAAAAAAAAAAGTTTTTAGATGCATAATTTACCGTTAAATTTGTTACAACTTGATTGAGTTGATTGAGATTTTTTTCTTCGGTTTTTTTTTCATAATCCTAATCTATCCATTTTGGATTGACCATACATCAACAAAATACCCGATTTAAAAGTGTCATGTGGCGTCTATTTAGGCCATGGAGTAGATAAGTAGCCTACTCCATGGAGTAGGCTACCCTTTCCCATATATATATATATATATATATATATATATATATATATATATATATATATATATATATATATATATATATATATATATATATATATATATATATATATATATATATATATATATATATATATATATATATATATATATATATAGAGAGAGAGAGAGAGAGAGAGAGAGAGAGTATGGTGTGGCCGATTAACGTGCGACTAATGTGCAACCAAGTCTATAGTGGGCACGTGGAGGTTTTTTTTTTTTTTAGGGTGATCACCTACCCTTTGATAAGCCATATGTCAAAAAACAACTCATTCTAAGACCTCTACGTGCATCAAATGAGCTCGGCTTTATTGACCGTTAAAATTAACGGTCAATAAAGTCGAGCACATTTGATGCACCTAGAGGTCTTAGAATGCGTTGATTTTTGACTTGTGGCTTATCAAAGGGTAGGTGATCACCTTCGAAAAAAAAATTAAAAAAAAACCCTTCATGTGTGGCCAATTAACTTGGCCAAACGTTAATCTGACACACCATAGGCTAACTCTCTCTCTCTCTCTATACTCTATATAATATATATATATATATATATATATATATATATATATATATATATATATATATATATATGTGTGTGTGTGTGTGTGTGTGTGTGTGTGTGTGTGTGTGTGTGTGTGTGTGTGTGTGTGTTGTTTTTATTAAATTTTATAATCTTGTGAAAATATGACATCAACCATTTGGATTTCCATGTGCAAACAAGTCAACAATGGTTTTGAGGAAAAGTTCGCTACACAATCATGGCCAACCCCTCTCAGAGCATCTCTAACAGACTCCGAGCAGATATCCTAAGTCCTACGTGGCGCTCCGAGCGGTAGAATCCATCTCCAACCGAGTACGAACAAAACTCTGAAGGCTTACGTGGCGGGGCCTGCGGTAAAAAAAAAACTAATGTGGCTCGGAAAGTTTTGAAGCCCGCAACAAAGTTCTGATGCCTTTCGGAGGCCTCCGAACGAACGGACCCCACAAGTTTTTTTTGCACAAAAACCCTCTAAAATTGTAAAAATTAAACCAACCCAAAACCGAAACCCCACTTCCAACATTCACATTTTCTTTGGTTTGATCCCAACGGTTATTTTTTGAAAATGTTTGAGTTAGAGGGGGCTTGGTGTAAATGGCCTAGGATATCCTAATTGGGAGACGGTTGGAGTGGAAATCTCCCAACTAGGAGATTTGATGAGGTTGCCCCAAAAGAAAGCCCCGCAATCCTTAGTAGGTCCTCCCAACTAGGACTCGGTAGGAGATGCTCTCACCACTCGGACAAGAGCCCGTCGGCTGAAAACCATTCTGCTGAAAACCATTCTTGACTTTCTAGCGGTCATGGCCCTTTCCACGTTGGCATTGGCCATGACGTCATGGCTGACCTAAGGAAAATGATATAATAAGTTACACCTCACTTACATGTGTCATGAACATGAATTGCATGGCAACAAAGTTAAACCACGAAGAAATGTGCTTTGAGATTCACAAACTCTCAAATCAAATGCACGTATGTTTCTTTTTTGGGCAAATTACAAAAACCTTTTCTGAACTATACACCTCATTTTATATTGGTCTCTTAATTTTTTTTTTCAATAATTTATTCCCTAAACTATCCTTTCTCTGGATTTAGCTCTCTCCGTCAACTTTTATCCTGAAATTACCCCTACCCTAGTAAGCATAAATTATTTTTTTCAAAAAAATTTTAGTCTTATTTTAAATTGACAAGGGTGTTTTCAGGGTAAAAAGTTGACGAAGGGGATTAAATGGAGACATAGCATAGTTCAGGAAATGCATTTTCAACAAAAAGTTAAAGGATCAATATGAAATAAGGTGTATAGTTCAGAAGAGGTTTTTATAATTTGTGCTTTTTTTTTTTTTTTGAGATCGGCTCATGTTCTGAAACCTTTCACAAAATTGCCCACTTCAGGATCAGACTAATACCTATGGAAGTGAAGCCCGACCCATTAGGATTTTCCCACAGCACTCCTAGATAAATCGAAGGGGGAAGGGGTTGAGCATACAACCTACTCACCCAAGCATCAACTGCTTGCCAAACTTTCCTATCATGGCCCCTTGGTATACATTGCCCTGCAAGTAGTGTTTCTCTTATTGGTCTAGTCAATTACTTAATTCGCGGTCTCCAACACTAAATTTTATTTACTTTTTGTTTTAATCTATTGGTAGTGGCTATGCAAGCACCATAGGTGGTAATAGAAACAAATGCATGGCGATTAAGGAACAGGTAGGATTCAATATCGAATCCTGATTACATTGACAATGTATCAGGTTCAACGTCGATTGCTGGCCATTCAAACAAGAATAAGGTGATTGTAGCTGCGGTGATCCCGATGGTCATTTTTTCCGTGGTGATTTTGGTTGGTTGTTACACGTGGAGGAAGAGGGTGACATTAACAAGAGGTACAATTCAACATCTCCATGTCTTTCTCTTCATCTTGCTGCATGGTTTTCTTGCACGTTATATATATATATATATATATATATATATATATATATATATATATATATATATATATATATATATATATATATATATATATATATATATATATATATATATATATATATATAGGGGTATGCTAAAATGCGGTAGACGACTGCGATGCGATGCCGCACGCACCGCATGCCGCATTCTAGCACTTCCCTATATATACACAAACACACACACATACAAACAGAGAGGGATTCTTAGGTGCGGTCTATGGTCATTCCGTGCATCCGATGCATGCGACGAATTCATCTGACGGCTATGGACCGCGGACCACACGAACCGCAGACCATACCTAAGCCTCTCTCTCTCTCTCTCTCTCTATATATATATATATATATATATATATATATATATATATATATATATATAGCGAGAGAGAGAGAGAGAGAGAGAGGGCTGTTACGTTGAGCTGTGAACTGCAGTAGGAGAAAATGAGCTGCGGATATTTTGACCCCCCTAGAAGTTTTGGAATTTGATAAAGTTTGGTGAGGGTGTTGTCTAGGGTAAGATAATCATTCTCACCAATTTTTATCAAATTACAAAACTTCTAGGGGGGTCAAATGGTCAAAGCAAAATCTGCAGATTTTAACGGTGACTGCGGACGACAGATTTTGCTTCGACATTTGAACCCCCTAGAAGTTTTGGAATTTGATGAAAATTGGTGAGGATGATCATCTTACCCTAGACAACACCCTTACCAAATTTCATCAAATACCAAAACTCCTAGGGGGACAAAATACCCACAGCTCACTTTCTAAACCGGCAACTCACAGCTCACTTCAACATTCCTCTCTCTCTCTCTCTCTCTCTCTCTCTCTCTCTCTCTCTCTCTCTATATATATATATATATATATATATATATATATATATATATATATATATATATATATATATATATATATATATATATATATATATATATATATATATATATATATATATATATATATATATATATATATATATATATATATATATATATATATATATATATTATCAAATCCCATAACTTCTTGGAGGGTCAAAATATCTGCAGCTCACTTCCCCCCCCCCCCCCCCCCCCGACAGCCCACAGCTCACTGTAACAACCCTCTCTCTCTCTCTCTGTATATATATATATATATATATATATATATATATATATATATATATATATATATATATATATATATATATATATATATATATATATATATATATATATATATATAGAGAGAGAGAGAGAGAATACGGGGTATGAGCTGACAGCCCATTTGGGAATTTGGGCTGTCAGCTCACAGCCATCCGATCTTTATTAACCACCGTCCGTTTTAAAAAACAAAGAAAACACCGAAACAAATGGGCTGTATACACACACTCTCTCTCTCTCTCTCTCTCTCTCTCTCTCTCTCTCTCTCTCTCTCTCTCTCTCCTTCGCTGAGAAACCCGACCTTGACCCCTGCGCCCCCCTTCCCCTCCGACCCTGGTCCCCTCCGGCGCTGCGCCCGTCTCCGACGCCGGTCCCCTCCGACTCCGGCGGCTGCGCGGGACTCCGGCCCGGCCCCCTCCGACCCTGGTCCCCTCCGACCCCAGTAGTTGTGCCCCCTCCGACAGCCCTGCGCCCCCCTTCCCCTCCGACCCCGGTCCCCTCCGGTGCTGCGCCCGTCTCCGACGCCGGTCCCCTCCGACTTCGGCGGCTGCGCGGGACTCCGGCCCGGCCCCCTCCGACCCCAGCAGCTGCGCCCCCTCCGACCAGCCCTGCGCGCCGTCCCTCCGGCCCCGGTCCCCTCCGGGGCTGCGGCCGCCTCCGACCCCAGTCCCCTCCGGCGCTGTCTCCTCCGGGGCTGCGGTCGCCTCCGACCCCAGTCCCCTCCGGCGCTGTCCCTCCGGGGCTGTTGCCCGCCTCCGACCCCGGTCCCCTCCGGCGCTGCGCCCCCCTCTGACCCCGGCGGCGCGCCGTACCCCGGCCGGATCCGGTGCCAGAGGGGGCAGGGCTGCGGCTGCCGCTGCCGCGCGCGAGAGAGAGGAAGAGGGAGAGAATCTGTTTTTTTTTGTTTTTTTAAACGGACGGTGGTTGATCAAGATCGGATGGCTGTGAGCTGACAGCCCAAATGCCCAAATGGGCTGTCAGCTCATACCCCGTATTCTCTCTCTCTCTCTCTCTCTCTCTATCTCTCTCTCTCTCTCTCTCTCTCTCTCTCTCTCTATATATATATATATATATATATATATATATATATATATATATATATATATATATATATATATATATATATATATATATATATATATATATATATATATATATATATATATATATATATATATATATATATATATATATATATATATATATATATATATATATATATATATATATATATATATATATATATATATATATATATATATGAATAGCGATCCAGTGAGATATGAGATAACTTTGAGAAACCTATCTAGAGGTTTTAGAATTTGATGAAAATTGGTGGGCATACTCACTATGGCAAGTTGATCATCCTCAAAAAAAATCATCAAATTTTAAAACCTCTAAGAGCATCAAATGTTAGAAGATTTATCGACAATCCATTAAAACCAATAATTTGAATTGTGTATTTGATGCCTCTAGAGGTTTTAGAATTTGATTATTTTTTGTGAGGATGACAAACTTTCCATAGAGTGCATGCTCACCCATTTTCATCAAATTCTAAAACCTCTAGATAAGTTTCTCAAGGTTATCTTATAGAAGAGTTATCTTACTAGATATATATATATATATATATATATATATATATATATATATATATATATATATATATATATATATATATATATATATATATATATATATATATATATATAGGGGACGGGGAGCCTGGACCTCAGGTGCAGCGTGAACGCTGCACCCTTGGCTCTGCGCGCGCCATGTGTCCAGAATCATGGGAGATCGGAAGCGGCACGGGGAGTCCGGACCAAGAAAACAGCCTGCAAATCCTATGGTCGTCTGATCGAAAATGAACGACCGTCTGATTCTGTGCAGCACACCCGCTCGGTTTGATTCGACTCCCATCCGTTCGATCGATTGGAATCGAAAGAATGGAAATCTTTTTCGCTGTTACTGTAGCGGCTACAGTAAAAGCGAAAAAAATTTTCATCCATTCGATTCTCATCAATCCATCTAATTAACACACATATGGGCCGATCGATTTCCATCCGTTGGATCGATGGGAATCGAACGGATGGAAAAAAATTTTGCTGTTACTGTAGCCGCTACAATAATAGCGAAAAAGATTTCCATCCGTTCGATTCCAATCGATCGAACGGATAGGAGTTAGTAACCCTAGAATATTTAGAATGTAACCCTAGAATATGGTGAGTTAGTAACCCTAGAATATTTAGAATATTATGAATTTTTATGAGGATGATCACCCTATCTTAGATAGGACCCCCGCAAAAAATCGGCTTATTCTAAAACTTCTAGAGGCATCAAATATGATTTTCAATTTAACGGTTAAAATGGATGGCCGATAAAGCTTCTAGCATTTGATGCCCCAACAAGTTTTAGAATGCTTTGATTTTTTGTGGACATTCTATCTAAGGTAAGGTGATCACCCTCAAAAAAATTCAGCACATTCTAAACATTCTAGCATTACTAATTCACCATATGTCATAGGGTACTCCCTATGACATGTCATAGGAACTCAGCCCTCATATATATATATATATATATAGAGAGAGAGAGAGAGAGAGAATACGGGGTATGAGCTGACAGCCCATTTGCTCAAATGGGCTGTCAGCCGTAGCTGTCCGATTGTAATGATCGAACCGTCCAAAAAAGTTTAAAAAAATCAATAAATGGTTACAGCTGTTACTGTTCTGCTGTCTCTCTCCCTCTCTTCACAGACTCGACCCAGAGCCCCTCCGGTGAAGACCCAACCCGCTCCGGTGAAGACCTGACCTCCTCCGGTGACCCCCGTCCCCCCTCGGCAGCAGCCCGTCCCCCTCCGGCGACCCCCGACCCCCTCCGGCCACCTCGACCCCCTCCGGCCACCCCGACCCCCTCCGGCGACCCCCATCCCCCCCCCCCCCCCGATAGCCACCCTGTCCCCCTCCGGCGACCCCCGACCCCCCGGAAGCTCCAGCACCACCATCCGGCAGACCCCCGACCTCGCGGCGTAGATCACAGCACCGGCAGGTTCACCGGGGTGGACGGGGGGCTGTTGGAGGGCGTCAATGGGCTGCCGGAGGGTGACGGGGTGGCCGGAGGGGGTCGGGGGTCGCCGGAGGGGAACGGGATGCTGCCGAGGGGGAACGGGGGTCGTCGGAGGAGATCGGATCTTTACCGGAGGGGGTCGGGTCTTCACCGGAGGGGCTCCGCGTCGAGTCTGTGAAGAGAGGGAGAGAGAGAGCAGAATAGTAACAGCTGTAAACATTATTGATTTTTTTTAAACTTTTTTGGACGGTTCGATCATTACAATCAGACGGCTATGGGTGACAGCCCATTTGAGCAAATGGGCTGTCAGCTCATACCCCGTATTCTCTCTCTCTCTCTCTCTCTCTCTCTCTATATATATATATATATATATATATATATATATATATATATATATATATATATATATATATATATATATATATATATATATATATATATATATATATATATATATATATATATATATATATATATATATATATATATATATATATATATATATATATATATATATATATATATATATATATATATATATATATATATATATAGGGTCACAATCGGATGACCCAGCAAAATTTGACCCAGCAAATAACCCAGTACCCTTTGAGGCACCTAGAGGTTTTAGAATGGGCTGATTTTTTGTAGATATGTTTTCTATGATATGTTGATCATCCTCGCAAAAAATCATCCCATTCTAAAACCTCTAGGTGCATCAAATTAGATCTTCAAATCAACAGTTAAAACTGACAGTCAAAAACCATTGATTTGAAGAACGCATTTGATGCACCTAGAGGTTTTAGAATGGGCTGATTTTTTGTGAGGATGATCAACATACCATAGACGACATGTCTACAAAAAATAAGCCCATTCTATAACCTCTAAGTGCATCAAAGGGTGCTGGGTTATTAATGGGTCAAAATTTGCTGGGTCATCCGATCCTGACCCATATATATATATATATATATATATATATATATATATATATATATATATATATATATATATATATATATATATATATATATATATATATATATATATATATATAGGGTCAAGATCGGATGACCCAGTAATATTTGACCCAGCAAATAACCTAGCACCCTTTGATGCATCTAGAGGTTTTAGAATGGGCTGATCTTTTGTAGACAAGTTGTCTATGGTATGTTGATCATCCTCACAAAAAATCAGCCCATTCTAAAACCTCTAGGTGCATCAAATGCGCTCTTCAAATCAACGGTAAAATTGACAATAAAAAGCCGTTGATTTGAAGAGCGCATTTGATGTACCTAGAATGGGCTGATTTTTTGTGAGGATGATCAACATACTATAGACAACATTCTACCAAAAATCAGCCCATTGTAAAACCTCTAGGTGCATTAAAGGGTGCTGGGTTATTGCTGGGTCAGCCGATCCCGACCCATATATATATATATATATATATATATATATATATATATATATATATATATATATATATATATATATATATATATATATATATATATATATATATATATATATATATATATATATATATATATATATATATATATATATATATATATGGGGATGCTTAAATGCGGTCCGTACGGTCCGCGTCCACTGCCGTCCGATGCACCCACCGCGTGCATCGGATGCACGGTGTGGTGCATCGGACGGCTGCGGACGCGGACCGCATTTATGCATCCCCCTATATATAGAGAGAGAGGCGTGTTAGGATGCGGCGTGCGGTGCGTGCGGCGTCGCACCGCAGTCGTCTGATGCACCGCTATGGTGCGTGCGATGCACACAGCGGTGCATCAAACGGCTGCGGTACGACACCGCACGCACCGCACGCCGCATTTTATCATTTCTCTCTCTCTCTCTCTCTCTCTCTCTCTCTCTCTCTCTCTCTCTCTCTATATATATATATATATATATATATATATATATATATATATATATATATATATATATATATATATATATATATATATATATACACTTTTTTTTGTTGTATCTTTATTATTTTTTTAATCCTATGATAGGTGCTCGTTCCGTTAATGATCACTGGCCAGAAGAAAGTAGCAGAGGGGACCAAGACTTGGAGCTGCCGCTATTTGATTTGGGTACTATAATGGATGCAACAAATATCTTCGCGCATGAAAACAAGCTTGGTGAGGGTGGTTTCGGCCCCGTTTATAAGGTAACTTCGATGTTTATAAGCCAAAATGGGATGTTTCAACTTCGATCCACGCCACTAAATATCAAATGCCACGATCGATAGGGAAACATTGGCGAGGGACAAGAGATAGCTGTGAAGAGGCTCTCGAAGACTTCTATACAAGGAATTGATGAGTTCAAGAATGAAGTCACGTTGATTGCGAAGCTACAACACAGAAACTTGGTCCGGCTTCTGGGTTGTTGCATTCAAGCGGAGGAGAGGATGCTGATCTACGAATACATGCATAACAAAAGCTTGGATATGTTCTTATTTGGTCAGTCTTCCTATCATGTTTGTTTTTTCTTCCACATTTTTCGATACCGCTTTCGTAGTCGAACTAAGTGAGCAATATTTATGTCAGACAAAGCCAATGGAGTGCAACTGGATTGGCCAACTCGCTATCATATTATCTTGGGCATTGCTCGAGGGCTTCTCTATCTTCATCAAGACTCCAGATTTAGAATCATACATAGGGATCTCAAAGCTAGCAACATTCTTCTTGATCAAGAGATGAATCCTAAGATTTCGGACTTTGGCATGGCAAGAATATTCGGAAACGACGAGGCAGCGACCAAAACAAAGAGAGTAGTCGGGACATAGTAAGTATTATCCCTAAGAGAAGTACTATTCAACCGGTCGAATAGCTCGTCCTGAATGGCATGGCATCCGATCACAGTGTCACTTTGATTGCCAGTCGGGGCTGAATGCGATTCACTAGTCGGGGGCTGCTAATAGTTAATATTCTTGTAGAGGTATGTTTTACCAAGGCTTATAACATAAAATGGTATATATGCAGTGGATACATGTCTCCCGAGTACGCGTTGAACGGCATCTTCTCGGTGAAATCCGATGTGTTCAGCTTCGGCGTTCTAGTACTCGAGATCGTCAGTGGCCAGAGGAGCAAGGGAGCCTACCTCGCCGAGCCTAATCTCTACCTCCTTGGAAATGTATGTACAGAAACACCATTTTCATTTCCTTTCATCATCTTAACTTTTGTTCTAATAGTATGTTAGTCCAGGCATGGAGCTTATGGAGTGAAGGAAAGAGCTTGGAGTTGATGGATCCTGCAATGGACTACTCATTTTCCATGACTGAAGTCATGAGGTGCATAAAGGTGGGTCTCCTATGCGTGCAGGAGAGACCAGAAGACAGGCCGACGATGCCGTCGGTGGTTCTGATGTTGAGCAGCGACGGCATCGCGTTGCCTGAACCGACGCAGCCGGGTTTTGTTGCCAGAAAGGATTCCTCTGTAACAAATTCATCATCAGAGAAGCCAGAGACTCTTACTGTAAATAATGTAACAATTACAATGTCTGTAGGCCGGTAATAAACTATCATATAAATGATAGCTATTTCTAATCACTAACTATATTTCAAAGTTAATATTTTTTACTTTTTACTAATCACTGACTATATTTCATTGTTAATTACTGAGGTTGATATTTAATAGATAAGTAACTCAAATCCATGAAGAGATGAAATTGCTCTATGATCAAACTAAGGACATATGGGCTGGCTTCCTTAAGCCCCAAAGTATTTTTTAGGACTTGTGTAAGCAAGTCACCATAGGTTCCAATTGCTGAGTCATGGCTCAATTTTTAGGACTAGGGAAACTTAATATCCGACTAGTCGGTGGGTCCTATCCGATTGATCGATTTCACTGTACATGGTGAAATATTTTTTAGTAGGGGAATAGGGATGTTCTCAGAGAATAGAAGGAACACTTGGCCTATTAAAAATTCGGCGTGATCGCCTGCCTAGCCTCAATAGCAGGATGCAAATAGTTCATTTGGTTATGTTAGAGAGAGATCCCCCTTTGCTTGGAGGACCTAGCTTGTTCACATTGCTGATGAATCGTCTCCAAAACAAGTGGCATTTATCTGCAAACTGGATCCAAACCAAACATGTTGAGCAGCATCACACTTGAAGAAAAGATGATCTGCAGCTTTCTATTTTCTATATTGCACAACGGGCATATCGGATTGATCGGTGGTATAAGTTCAGATAGTTTTTCTCTGACTGAGAGATTATCAACAATCGCATGCCAAAGGAAAATGATAAGTTCAGGAGAATTGGGATAGATTATTAAGGCTCTCAAGGCCTGTATAAATAGGGTACAAAACGACTAGCCATCTACGGAATATAAACACACCCTCTATTTTTTCCTCGATACACCTATCTCTCTACACACCAACACACGTATATATGAATATCTCAACAGCCCCCCTCAAACTTACGATAGGTCAAACAGAGTAAGTTTGCCTATCAAAAACTGAAAGCGATGAATAAGGTGAGACTTTGTGAAGAGGTCAGCAATCTGCACAGTAATGGAGATATGTGGTAGAGAGATGGTCCCAGCCTTATAATTCTCTTGAGTGAAGTGGCTGTCAATCTCGAAATGATTTGTTCTCTTATGAAAAACCGAATTGCAGACTATCTGAATGACGCTCCGGTTGTCACAATAGAGAGTAGTCAGTGTAGATACTTTTAACCCCAAACTCTATAAGAAGTCATCTAACATATACGATCTCTTTGATCATTGAAGTCATAGCTCGATATTCGGACTCAGTGCTGGAGAGAGTGAGTGAGAGAAAGAGAGAGAGGGGGAGAGAGATGCTCTGCATTTGTCATCCCAACTTGTTCAGATTAAAGTTGATGACAAAGCCTTCAAAGGCTTCAGACAGTGACGAGAGGAAGATGTCTGTCATCACCTCACCATCTAGCACAATCTCCATAGATCCTAGTTTGTTTCGGAACCCAAATATTTTTAGCATGTATTCCCGAACCAGTATCCCCTCGGACATCTTAGTGCCAATGAGTTTCTTGATAGTAAGGTATCGTGTAACATGATTGTGACCCTCAAATATTTTTATGAAGTACAACATCATGTCAGAAGCATCGGCTTGTTTACAGGGATACTATTATATGGCATTTGCATATCTCATTGGATTCCTTCCAGTCAGTAAACACATTTATCTGTGCCTCGATGGTATTGGGTCTCAGTAAGTTCAGCTCAGGGTCATTGATGGCCGCCATGTGATTACCAATCCTTAAAACCAACAGAAGATTGTGCTTCCAGTCCACATGTTGGGATCAGTAAGTTTGTGGTCATTCAGGATAGCGACAGGGGGTCTAACTTGGTCATCTGAAAACAAATGATTGAATGATGAGAATGCATAAAAATTTATTTTATATATTTTTAAAATAAGCTAATTATATTTAAATATTAGTGCTACCCTCACAACAACGACACCACTATGGATTAATTCACCATGTATGTAAGATCAGAATCAAACACATCCACTCAAGGGGGCAGTGTGCAGCGTTATCCGCTCACACGGATCTTTATATTGACCAAATCCAAATATACCAAATAAGAGATCTGATGGACCATGGTTATCTGTTGGTTAGTGCCACGTGATTCCCGTGCGAAGCACCAGAATCCTCACGTGCACCTATGATGCTTACCTATAAACCTAAGCAATTATGGCATGGGAGTTTATACGACCCCCACGAGGGTGAGAAAATCCCTTCTCTCCTTGCCCCTTAATCGTCATATCCTGAAGGAGACTGTTAAGTCATCCGGGATAAAATAACACAACTCTCATCCGAGGGGGATGTTGAGTTACGTCTTCCCACCCAAACACGAAGTGGTTAGCTGTGAAGGCCAGAGGATCTCCATGAGTTCTCTCTTGTATCCCTTATTAAAGTTAATAGTTATTTTAGTGTAAATATGAGTGTAAACTAAGGTTGTAACAACCTATACACTAGACCCTAGTCATACCGCATTCCCACTAACGTTTCAAACCATTCATGAAGTATTAATCGGACTTAGAGTATCACAGTCCCTATCACAAATGGATTTCTCCACTCAAGGATCATAGTACATACTCTGCAAAACTAGCTATCACCTTAATGCTCTAGAGCCTAGTCTAAGGTCAGACTAACAGAAAAAAGGTCTCCCACTACTATGACGCCTTACTGATAAATTTGATAATTGATGTCATAATAGATCTCTGTCTCATTATTGGTTTTGATGCTGGCCAAATTGTGACACCCGACAAGTCAAGCATCATTCTAATAGTGGCATAACTAAATGTGACGAGTTCGCACTATCATCAAAAGTACATCAATTTAATAATAGGCGTCATTAGTAGAATCCTACCCTAATAAGGTCACATAGACCCAAGGAAAAAGACATCCCTCTAAAGCACAGATAATTAAATTATCTTATTGAGGTTCGATATCAAACATAAAGAATGATAAATAAAGCAACTAAATAATTGAATCAAGTTCAGGGTTTGACCCCTGAACCTGACAAACATAGCGTAGGTTCTCTGCCTTCCTCTGCTAGGTTTATAAATCTGACTCCTTTGTTGGATCGCCATCGTCCTCTAGGGTTCTGCTCGTTCTCTTAGTAGTGGATCTTTACGGTAAGTTCTCATTCACAATCTGTAACTGAAAAAACTATAGTACACTTCGAGAAAGTACTCGCTCGTACACAATTTTCTAGAAAATAAAGAGAAACATGCCTAGCAAAAATCCTGGGATTCGAGGGTGGTCAACCTTCACCACTCGCTCGACTACAGCTCTAAAACCTATCTACACACAGAGAACATAACTAGACATATGCTAGCATGGGGTCTGACCCCCGGTAGCAAGCAATCACACATCCAGATTATTTTATAGTGGTGCCCAGCAAATATGATTCATAAAACAAGCAAAATATATCTTGCATGATCTAAGCGTAGGAACCCCGATAACAGGTCACGCTCACCATGCGCGGACATAATGGTTTCATGACAAGCTTTAAAATGCATATCAATAGCGTAGCTCTAATACCAATTGTTGAAAAAATCATATGGTAGAGGCTTGTAATAGAAGCGATTTACTGGTTAAAAGACCATAGGTGGTGTGCGTTTCACGATTAAAACTTTCAATAAAACTAATCTATATATGCATGCAAGTATGTGCACATAAATCGATTACCCTAACAATAATATAGTGATGCAAATATCCAGTATGTATATAATTTGAATCTATGCTAGATCTACGTGTTAGAGTATTACATACCTTCGTATAGATCTTTTAACCATAGCGGATTATCTTCTTTATAGGTGGAGACAGAAGCTCGCCGCAAAGATAACGACGGTACGCTAGAGGTGAAGCCTTCTTCATTCACCCGATCTCATATGATGCACAACATGCCACCGAAGGATCTCTTAGTACCTCCTTACGATGGCACTTCTCTGTCTTCGAAACACCACGCAAGGAACTCGCGATGAAGTTTGAACCCGTATGCCACCGAGAAAGACGAGAGATGAAAAGAAGAAACGAGAGAGGGTCGGGCAAGGCAAGCTAAGGCCGGCCCCCCCTCTCTTCCCTTGCTCTTATATAGGGTCCAGCCTCCTAGCCTTGTGAGTGCAAGTTGCTAGGCCGTCCCCTTAAGTAAAACCCCTTGAAAACCCAAGCCAGCCATGCATATCCTCCAATATATAAGGTCGCCCCCCCCCCCCCCCCCCCCCACCCAGTCCATGATGCAATCTTGGTTTTCCAAAATAGCCCCATGGAACTAGTTGGCCGATACTCTTGCACAAGAACCCTCATGGCACACTTACGTGGGGTATCGCTGGTGCTTTCACTATTAAACGGAGTGCCCTTAGTAAATACATGGAGTGCCCCCAGTAAAGTTAATTAGTCAACTCGCAACATGTCCCGATGTATCGACATATAGCGAAGCCCACTGGAGGTAGGGGTGATAATATGTGTCTCTGTACCATGCCGGGGTTGCCCCCTAGTATATACATGCACATACGTATCTACCGTGCACTAGTACGATGTACTCACGGAACGTATTAGGGTTGGACTTATTACTTCCTTTAATTGCGTCATGTAAGACGAGCAGATGATTCAAAGACCGTACATAATATGGATAAGGTGGCCGGAACCTTCATGGTCTGGGGTTCATGGCTTTCAACTTGGACTCGATTGACATACTACCCGAGTTTACCATCGACCCTCTGAGTCTGAATTATCCTATATAGCCACCCAGAGTGCGACACAGGCTATACTCCAATTCACCCAGATATTCTATGTTCTCTCGCATACCCGTGCTCTCCGCTTAGTAGTCATAAACACATTTTCCCTCCACTTGATTCCATAACCCGAATTGAGCGATGGAGAATACCGTCAAACTCGAATGGTTATATGACTCGGTTTCTTTTAGGTTGACTGCATACATCATACCTCTGATCACCCTACCAAGTAACCAGATGCGATCTATAGTCCAACTGATGACCACTAAGCCTGGGTTTAATACAATGTAAGTCAAACCAAGGAACGCATATCCCATTGGGGGTGTGAATGGCATGTACGAGTGACATGTTGATGCAACGCCAGTCAGGTAACCCAGCACATCATGTTTTTGTGTCACATAATTGGACACTCATACATTGGTGCACCAACGCATCACTCAACTAGTTAGCCTACCAGTTATGCTTCCTGAGGGTTTAGGACTATTTTACCCTAAATAGAAATACGACTTAGTGTACTGATGTCTGCTCACCGATCTGTGCACTGTATTAGTTCCGTTCGACCACAGACACTGTATCTGCTAATAACCATGCTAAAAACACTCATACTCTATCATCCCAACAGCTTGTCATGATGAGATGACTAATCTAATCATAGTTGCGACTAATAGGGCTCCACGTGGCCACAAAATCAAAGACAGGTCTAAGCTTTATAATATATATATATATATATATATATATATATAAGGGCATGCTATAATGCAGCATGCGGTAAGTGCGACACCACACCGTAGCCGTCTAATGCACCCGCTGTGTGCATTGCATGCACGCAGCGGTGCATCAGACGATTGTAGTGCGGTGCCACACTTACCGCATGCTGCATTATAGCATGCCTATATATATATATATATATATATATATATATATATATATATATATATATATATATATATATATATATATATATATATATATATATATATATATATATATATATATATATATATATATATATATATATATATATATATATATATATATATATATATATATATATATATATATATATATATATATATATATCCAGGGATAGGTGGTTTCAAGTATTTCATCACTTTCATCGATGATTACTCGAGGTAAAGATATATATATCTTATGCGGCGAAAGTCTGAGTCCATTGATAAGTTCAAGGAATCCAGAGCTGAAGCAAAAAAAAAAAACAAACAAGTAATACTAATATGTATCTCGATCTATTCGAGGAGGTGAATACATGTCGGACGAGTTTTTTAGATACCTACGTGAGCATAGGATCATATCCAAGTTGACTTTACTAGGGACACCACAATAAAATGGAGTGTCTGAAAAGATAAACCAGACCTTTTTTTTTCTTCTAAAACTAGACCTTGTTGGATATGGTTCGAACTATAATAAGTTAGATATCATTACCACGTAGTTTTTAGGAATATGCCCTATATACAGCTGCATACACTTTGAACCATGTCCCATCAAAGTTGGTACCCCTTACTCCTAAAGGGTTGTTGTCAAAGCAAAAAATGAGTCTGCAGCATTTTAGAATTTGGGGTTGTCCAATATATATATGGAAGAACAAGAGAGGGAAAATAAAGGCAAAGGCTAAGGTGTGTCTGTTTGTGGTATATCCAAAAGAGACGAAGGGAGGTCTCTTTATGATTTTGTAGATAAAAAGGTTGTTGTTTCAACGAACATCATGTTCCTATAGTAGGATTATGTACTAGACCATAAGCACTCCAATGGAATCGTTTTAGATTAATTACTTGGTACTAGTGAGAGTGCACAGGTAGGAAACGTAGTAGGAGTCAATACCACTGAGATTAATGATATTATATAATCGACTGTTTTGGAACTACTATAGGCTCGTCGCAGTGGAAGGATTACAAGAGTTCCTGATAGATACTTTGAAAATACATTCTTTATGGATCTAGAGTTTTAGGAGGACGACCCTTTTTAACTATGATAAAGTGATGGTATCTTTTGGTCATGCAGTATGGTAAGAAGTCAGGGAGGTAGAATTGGCATCGATATCCCAAAATATGGTCTAGACACTTATAACATCATCTTATAACATTAAAAATATTATGTGCAAGTGGGTGTATAAAAGAAAAAGAGGTCCGGGTGGTACTATTGAGATATATAAAACTAGGTTAGTCGCCAAGGGTTATACCGAATGAGAAGAAATCAACAATGACAAGACCTTTTTACCGGTAGCTATGCTAAAGTCTATTTGGATCATCTTGTCCATTGCAGCCCATTATGATTAGGAGATCTAGCAAATAGACATTAAGACCTCATTCCTCAATAAAAATTTGAAAGAATATATATATATATATATATATATATATATATATATATATATATATATATATATATATATATATATATATATATATATAGATATATATCAGGCTCCAGGCTTTGGCGAATTAGATTAGGAGAATCTAATATGCATGTTGTAAAGGTTTATTTATGGACTAAAACAAGCATCTAAAAATTGGAGCATGTGTTTTGATCTGACTATCCAATCTTATGGATTTGAACAGAACACGGATGAACCATATATCTATAAAAGGAGCGATAAGACTACAGTAGTTTTTCTAGTACTTTAAGTAGATGATATATCCTGCTCACGGGAAATGATATTGGAATGTTATCTACAGAAGGTATGGTTATCCTTTTAATTTTATATGAAAGGCCTAGGTGAAGTGATTTATATTCTAAGGATCAAGGTAGCTTAAGATCACGAGAACAAAATTTTATAGACACTATTTTGGTAACATTCGGTATACACAACTCCAAGAAGAGACTCATACCATTCAGACATGGAATAAAGTTGTCTAAGTATCAGTAACCTAAGACCCCTGAGGAGAGGGCAGAAATACGGAAGATACCTTATACTTTGGTTGTAGGGAATCTAATGTATGTCATGCAATGCATGAGATCAGATATATAATATATTGTAAGCATGATGGGCAGGTATCAGTCAAACCCGGGTATGGGGCACAGGATTGCTATGAAAAGTATACTTAAGTATCTCCATAGGATGAGATATTATGAGTTAGTTTACTCTTCATAGGACATCGATTGAAAATATGGATTCTGACTTTGCTGCAGATCTATAATTCAGGAAATAGACGTCGGAGTTTGTGTTTTCGTTGGGAGGAGGAGCTTTCAGTTGGAAGAGCATAAACTAAGGATGTATCGCAGATTCGATAACAGGGGCTGAGTACGTTACAGCGTGCGAGGCCTCTAAGGAGGTAGTGCGGCTCAAAAAGCTTCTGGTGGACTTAGGATGTTTACTAGGAGCTCAAGATCCTATTATCCTTTATTGTGACAATAATGGAGTAGTATCACAATCCAAGGAGCCAAGATATCACCAGAAGAGCAAGCATATTAAGCGAAAATACTATATTATTTGGGATCGACTTGCAGAACCATGGGGATGGTGCAGTGACTTAGGTAGCATCTGTAGATAACATGGCAGACCATCCCTTTCACAAAGGGTTACAGACCAAGGCTTTTGAGAAGCACATAGATGCCATGGGAGATCTGTCTTAAGGTTTTTTGTCGTTCTCGCTATGCATCATCTGGTGTCGGCTCATCAACCTTGCACCTAGGTGTAGGTCTAATCGAGGGCTCCCTCCTCACAGAAGATAAGTTGCCCACGGTGTCCGTCTCGTACATGCGGATTGTCATTGACAAAAGAATTATTCTCCTTAGGTAAAATACCCGAGGTATAATTTCCAAACCCTTTGATCTAATGATGTTTTCATACATGATTGCTAGGATGTTTGCATCGTTAGATAGACCTTACGGTGTTCGGATCCTTGGCTGGATCTTTGCTTAGACATCATGTACTTAGATATAGATTATTTTCATAAAATTTTTTATAATAAAACACGAACCATCCGATCCTTGGATCTTCACCATGCTTTCGTTGCATGAACACTTTTTGGTATCCAATACTTGTTGCACCAGGAAATAAGAGAATATCCTAGTACTAGGTAGAAACCAGTGGTAGAGCATCAAGTAATAAGATCAGCAGTCCAGTCAGCATCAAAGAAGGTGCGAAGAATCAAAGGTGAGTCTGCGGGCATAAAGAGAGAATGAGTAATAGTGCTCCACAGATATTGAAGAATCCTCAAAAGGGCTGCGTAGTTGACAGATCGAGATGCCTGAATAAATTGGCTGACATTGCAAGTAGTGTCAGTAAGAGACTCTCTGTCTGTAGCTCGAAGCTTAACATTAAGCTCCTCAGGTGTATCTGTAACCTTCTGATCAATAAGTACAGCTCGAGCTATGATATCTGAAGTGTAGTGCTGCTGAGAGACAAAGATGTCGTCCCAACATTGTGATATCTCAAGGTCAAGGAAATATAAAAGACGGCCCAAGTTCATTATCTGAAACTATCGTTGAAGGGGAACCTGAGTGATAGAATGTCAACGGGGCATCATCACCTGTGATGATCATGTCATCAACATAGAGTAGTAAGATAACCCACCCATTCGATGAGGACTACACAAACAGAGAGTGGACCTGATAGCTCTTGAAGAAACCAATCTGACAAATTAGTCAAAGTCTCCGTTGACAGATCAGATCCACTATGGGAAGACAACCACTCGAGTGTTGTTTGCAGGAGAGTAATGAAACGGCCATCATGTAGACGAATCCAGGGGTCCATATGCACTCGTATTTGGCTACCATCCCCGACTCGCCAGCACAATCCAAGCCTGACCAGCTCATACTCACTCAATGTATGTCTCCAAACCAAAGATTGGAAAGGTGCATCCAATTGACAGTCCCAGCTATCCTTGTCATTGAGGTACCTCGATCTGATACCTAGGCACAGATAAGCCTAATGCAATTATGTTAGGGGTGGCAATGGGTCGTGTCGGGTCGGGTTCGTGTCGTGTCTAGTTTCGGATCTTGTCCAAAACCCCTAGGCCCAAACCTGACACATTTAACTAATCATGTCTAGATTCTAAACTCGTACCCGATCCGTTTATAGACGGGTAGACCCGATAAGACCCGTTAGATCTGTTTACCACACGGGTTTATTCAGTTGATCCAATCAGACCCGATCCGACTCAACCCGACATTACCCAATAGATCCGCTGATACTATATATTATAGTATTGGATTGCGGGTAGACCCGACCGGACACTACTCGGTGAATTTTAAACGGGTCTTCCCGGGTCTACCGTGTCCAAACCCTAAATCAGATCCGACCCGTTTATTAACAGGTCTATCGTGTCGACCCGTTTACGACCCGAACCCTTTTAGCCTTGACCCAGACCCGCTAACTTCGTGTCGGGTCCGAAATTGCAAGCCCTAAATTATGTGGGATACTTGGTGGGGTTATGATCCGAGCAAACGACATATTTATATGAGAGGGTGGAAATATTTTCAGCTTAGATTGCATACAATACAATGAGTGTTGTTCGACCAGAATGGAAAAGAATGTTACACTTCCAACTTTTCAGTTTAGCTTGCGTGCGATATCTCTTAATTAAAACTGAAAATTTTAAGATCTAGATAAATAAAGAAAGGAGAATCGAGGTATTTCTTTATCGTATCCCTCAATTAGACCTCCATGATATGAGTGTAGATACCCTCTCACCTCAAAACCCGGGTTATAAGGGGAGGTCCCCCAGAGAGTATTTAAGCACACCATCACCTAGCCCCTAGCCGGTGTGGGACTAAACCCAATAATCCCCCCCTCACACAAGGCTAGGGTTGAACCACCTGCCAAACCCCCTCTCGTACGGCAAGAGACAGGGGAGGAGGATACTCCGGCCCGACTAGATCCTAACTGGACGATAACCAGCCTGCCTCTGATACTATTTGTAGATGCCCTCTCGTCCCAAAACCCGGGTCATAACGGGAGGTCCACCAGAGAGTATTTAAGCACACCATCGTCCAGACCCTAGCCAATGTGGGACTAAACCCAACAATGAGTCAATAGCTCTTTGAGATATTTATTACCTTTTGTTTTTAAGAGGTCATATCTATCATGGTTAGAACAACACTCGTGACATTGCATAATTTTTTTCTTCCCAAAGTTATAGCATTCTTTCTATCCACAAGTGCACCACTTTATTTACAAACGGCATGCCACCTTATTCACGGCTTAAGAGACGTGTGGCAGTCGATGATTGGACCATCCATCACGGCCGGCCAAGCCATTAAGAAGCTTCTAGATACTTCCCATCGTGAACGGTCACCTCTGCATGGCATTTGACGGACTACAATGATTATGCTTTACTCATGCTTCAAGTGAGATATTGCGTGGAACATGTAGCGTGTCCCTATTCTCGAATAATCATAGCCATAGATTTCTTGGACACAATCACACCGTGTAACCTTTTTTTCATATCGAATTAAAACTAATATTAGTCACGGATGTTTCTGAAGATAAAACATGGACTCATATCGGTCCTATAGATATCAAGTAGAGCACTCGGGGGATCTAGAACAAGAGTAAGTGGCGCCGCTTGCAAGTCTTGGCCGGCTAATCAATCTGTCGCCTTATTTTTTTCACGAAAGATGAGTCACCCTAACCCATAGGAAGAGTCGGTTCATTCCGAGGATATCTTTCGTAAGAGCATGGTCCCCACCGATACGGTTGATCCAATTAATAATGCAAAGTGAGTCCCCCTTGATCCATAACTTGGTATGTCGGAAGAGCCTCACCGCTACATGCATTCCCTCCCGAAGAGCAAGGATTTCAGCATCGATCACCGATCGTGTGTTGATGTGAATAGCATCGGCTTGTAGAAGATAAAGCCCGCTCCGACCTCGCCTTTCCTTTGAGCCACCGCACCGTCAAAATTGATTTCGATTTCATCCGGCATCAGGGCGACCCATTTAACAGCAATAGAGACTTTATTTAACCCCTGCACAGACGAGGACTCATTAGCTTTACAAAATTCCAAATAGCTTGGATGAGAAGAGTCCTTCTTCTATTATTGGTGTTGATTGTCTCGCACCTAGAAGAGATGAAGGCCATGTTCCAATCTTGCACTTGACAAATCAAGCCCAAATTGGTGGAGAGTTTGCCAATTTCAGCCCAGCATTTGGCAGATAATAGCCAGACATCTAAAAAGTGCATGGTCCACCGTTTTACATTCTGTAGCACTTGTAACTCATAACTATTAAACTTTCGATTTTTTTAACTTACAACCCCATTTTTATGTCGAAATTTGTGTTACATCCCCACTTTGTAAAAATTTGACTTTACCCCCCAGCTCGTCACTTGACGGTGAACGACCTGTTAAAAGTGGGGGAGTAACTCAAATTTCGACATAAAAGTGGGGATGTAATTAATAAAAAAAATCCACTTTGAACGAGTTGCTCACGATCAGGTCACGGATTGAGGGGTAAGGTCAAATTTTTTATAAATTTGGGGGTGTAACTTAAATTTCAAGATGAAAGTAGGGAGTAAAAAAAGGAAAATTTTATTCGTACCCCAAAAATCTGTAATTAGCCCCCATTTCCAACAAACTTGAACACACCCCATTATTATTTTTCATACCCCATTCCTATCCCAAAAATGCCCTTCCCCCTTACACCCCACCTTCAATACACCCCAGTTAAATGGTCTACCCCAACTTGATTATACCCCAATCAAACACATACCGCCTTAAATATACCCCAATTATATGTACTCTTGAATACACCCCAACTTGATTATACCCCAATTAAACACATAACCCCTTAAATATACCCCAATTATATGCACCCTTGAATACACCCCACTCTTAAATAAACCCCATGCAGTTTGCTGGTACTTGAAGGCACAGATAGGGTTTCAACTTGGGTGGGCCAACCCGAACCCAACTCGAATTTGGGCGGGCCAATCCGAACCCAACTCGAATTTGGGTGGGCTAACCCGAATTATTTCTCCTCTACCTTATTGAAACCGGTCAACCCACCCCACACAACCCGATCAACCCGGCCAACCCGATGGGTTGGGCTTGGGCTAAGGAAGTGCAAACAGACCTTGGGTTGGGTTGGGCTTGGGCAGCGGATTCAACCTCTTGGGTTGACCCCTTAACCCACCCGAGTTGCAGCCCTAGGCACAGTTAGGACCATTGAGATCTCTCTTCGCTTTCATTTGCCCCTACCCTCACCGCAACCTTGTCGGTTTACAATAATCTTGCCATTGTGTCCTCAGCGCACTGGTTTTCTCGACCCACATCCACACCCTTGCTGATTTCCGGATAGATGTTGAGAACATGGTCCCCATTGAGCTATGATGCGAGTTGGGTCAGCTCCATGTGGAACTCAGAGAGAGCAGCAATAGTTTATCCACCTTGAGTTCGACAAAAGCCTCTCTTTGAGAGTAACTTCCAATATGATGAGTAGTTCAACTCAATCGTACCAACTATTAACCAAAAACTCAGCATGTGGAATATATTGCCGTGCACTGAAACAACAATTGCGGTTTTATGTATTCTTGCACAACTACGACTTATACAGAATTTGGAGTACATCAAAACATGCTGATTGAAACTGTGACTTCATCTAACACCCATGCACTGAATAATAAAGATAATCCTTAAATATTAAGCACATGATCTGTAATTCTTGCAACTTATACAAGCTGAAATCAGCAGATTATTTTACTCGTCCAACTCTATCATAATTAACAGAATTTACCTCTTTACACCTTCAGAATACTAACAGCCAAATCCTACAAAATACATATGAAGGAATTGTTATCTTGGATGAAAAGCTTCCATCTTCGCCTCGATGTTCGTCTCAGAGAGACAAGCGATCCAGAGTTTTTTCTGGAACGCAGAGATAAACTCCCACTCCGACCATCTGTAGCTCCTCAAAAGCTAAGTATCTGGAAACCTTTGTATGATTATTTCTTTTATTCAGCTTCGAGTCGACTGCAAAAGGACCAAGCAGATTATGTTCCAATGGTCCCCAAAGCAATGCATGGTGATGCATCCTTCGAACAAGTAAAGCACCAGTTTCTTGTATCTTACTAACAAAATGTAGAGCATGGAAGTTACACCTGCATCGAAGCCTCTGGATAATTTTTTATCAGAAATATATGTAAAAAATTGAGGTTAAAGCATCAAAATAATACAATCAAGTAAAACAACTGATATGTTTGAACTAGAGTATTTCCACATGATTTATGGGAATTTTGAAGGTAAAGAATCGCAAAAGATAAAAGGCATTTTGAGAGGTTTAATTTTATGACGGTGTTATGGTAGGTGCATCTGACATGTACAAAATAACAACCTAACTTGGAAAAAGCTCGTCAATCTAGCAGTTGTTGATTTTCATTAAATCGCTAGCTCAGAATTGATGCTAGATTTGTTTGGGAAAAAAGAGAGCTATTTTCGAGAATGTCATCAATCTAATCTATTTTTGGAAGTCTACCTTTCTCACTCTTGGCCCATTGCCTTTTCTCCTTTGGAAGTTCTGGTTGGTTCCTTTGTATCTCCTTTTGTACTTTGACAAACTAGTTCAGGTCCTTGCCAAACTCCTTACCTTGAAACATTTTCCCATGAAAACAAGAGGAATGTAGTAGCATGAAGTACCATGGCTAATTCATAATGAGGATGGTATTACTTGTCTCAATAAAAAGGGAATTTTATAAAAAAAAATCTTATGAGAAGAACTCACACTCACTACATTCAGAGCCATCAAAAACCCAATTACATGGAAAACATTCACCAAAGCCATGGTCATAATTAACAACCGAAACACAACCAGAGAGATAGAGAGGACATCTTTGAGCGGAAGGAAAGGGTGAGGAGAAGATGGCGAGAGGGCGATCCCGAGGTGCCTCGAGAACCAAGGAGATCTGGGGGAGATCTAGGGGGAAATCTCCTAGATCCTTAGGGCTCCACCAGCGTCCTAGGGACCCGGCCGTCACGCGCTCCCGAGGGGCCTCGAGAATTAGGGCTAGGGCTTTCGGGGGGAGCGGTTCAGCGGGAGAGGAGGAGAGGCGTCGTTCCCGGGATAGGCGTCTCGGGGGCGCCTCTAACCCCTCTTCGTCGACCATTCACCCGAGGGTTTCCTTCGCTGACATCGTGCGCCGTCCAGCTCCTTCGGCGACGGGATCGGAGGGACCTTCCGGCCGGTCATCTCGGCTCTTTCGTAGAGGGACTACCGGGCGGCGCTGCCACCGGTGCGGCGAGCGGGATCACGCGGTCGCAGCCTGCAAGAACCCATTAGTTTGTTTTGCCTGTGGGAAGGTGGGGCATACCTCACACAGGTGCGGGATGGCCCGGTCCTCGGGTTCTACCGGATCATCGGCTGCGGGTGCGGGAGTTTCGGTGGATCTGCCGGTAGACCCCCGGAGGGAGGAGATGCTGGAAGTGTTGAACAGATCCGGGGTCTGCAGGGTCTTTCGGAGGTCGGTGACTGCAGCGGAGTTGTCCGGGCATCTCCGGCATGCGTGGCAAGGCTCCTAGGCTTGGCCGGCGCAGGAGATCGGAAATGGGGAATTTCTCATTGAATTCCCTTTCTGCCAGTTCTTAGAGATCGAAGTCGGTCGGGGTGTGCGGGATCTGGGAGCGGTATCTGTCTCCTTCCGGCCGTGGGAGGAGCTGGCAGGGGCAGTCGCGAGGAGAAGGAGGACAGCCCTGCGAGTCACCGTCTTCGGCCTCCCTTTTGATGCTTGGGGGGAGGGCTCGTTGCGTGCGCTCCTGGAACCTTATGGTATGGTTCGGGAGTGTCACAATGTCTTCCCCTCGATCTCCCACCGGCGTTTCTGCCAGGCCACAGTCCTCCGCTACGAGCCCGTCTTGATCCCTCCCTCAGTGCAATTCTCCCATGGCTGTGGAGTGTTTAAGGTTCGTCTTACCACTCAGGTCTTGAGAGACTGCACATCGCTCCCACCTCCTCCCCTTGGCCATTTGCCACCCTTGGAGTACGGTATTGGGGACGGGATGCCTTTCGGTGACAGGATGCCATTCGGTGAGCCAGTGATCCCCCCGGGCTTCGGACCACCAGTGGCTTCTCCGCAGCCTACTCGGTTCCGGCAATCGTGCGTCTGGCCTCCGCGGTTCCCGGCTCCAGCTCAAGATCTCGGGGTGAACCCGGCAGGAGGAAGTGCGAGCAGCAGCCAGGGACCAGGTACGCCATCCCTCCAGCAAATCACCCGGGATGCAGGTATCATTTCGAACCTTGGGTTGGACGTAAATGGAGACGTCCCCCCTTTTTCTTTTGAGGATGCGCACGTTGATTGTGCGGCTCCCCACGTTAACCCCTTTGCTGACGTGAATGAGGGAATCCCTGTGGGTTTGGAGGAGCGGGGGCCCCCTTCGGGTCCTCAGGTGGAGCATGTGCCTATCACTGTGGATAGCCCCACGCTGGGGGGACCTCATGTTCCTAACCTTGATGTCGACAGGAGTGCTGTGACAGATCAGGGGAACGGGAGGCAGGGGACCACAGCTGATCATAGCACTGACCAGGGGAGACCGGAGGCAACGACGGATACGGCCTGTACCACCCAGCTTCAGTCGGCAAGGAGGAGTTTCAGGCAGATTTTGCAGCACTCCTCGGATGATCCTTTGCTTGCCCAGGCTCTAGTCCGGTCGAAGATGCGCCTTTTGGATTTGGATCAGGTGGATCCTTCCGTGTCCTTTCCCCTTTCTCTTTTGGAAGATGATGTAATCCTTGACATTGCTAGGAAATGTGATTTTATTACTGCCCCAGAGCTGGATAGTGTGCGTTTTTTCCTTGATTCTATCAGGGCTTTGGAGGAGAAGAGAGCGAAGTTGGCCTCTTCCTGAGCGAGCTATCGTGGTGGTTTTGGAGGAGTAGAGTGGGAGTTTGCTTAGTGTTTCTATGAAAATTTTGTCCTGGAATGTTAGGGGCCTAGGGAAGTCGGAGAAGAGGAGGGCTGCGAGTTCTTTTGCCTCCATTCACGATGTTGATATCATCTGCATTCAGGAGTCGAAGCGAGAGAATCCGACGAACCATTTTTTCCGTTCTCTCAGCACGAAGAAGATTGCGAAGTGGGAAGCTAAGGATGCTACAGGAGCGTCGGAAGGTATTCTGATAGGGTTTAGTGATGACCTTTTCCTGCTAAGGAGCATGAATGTTGGGGTCTTCTCCCTATCTCTGGTCCTCCAGAATAGGTTAGACGGCGAGGAGTGGATGCTGTCTTCTGTTTATGGCCCGACGGACCATAGTAGAGGGGACAATTTCTGGACGGAGCTATCATTGCTCAGGACGAATTTTCAAGGACCCTGGGTGATCGCTGGAGACTTCAATGTCACGCGAGGGTCGGGGGAGAGGCTTCGCAGTGGGGGCGATGTTTCGACGATGAGGGCTTTCTCCCACGTCATTCGGCAGCAAGAGCTAATCGATCTACCTTCAACAGGCCGCACTTTCACGTGGAGTAATAAGCGTGAAGATCCCATTTTAGCCAGGCTAGATCGTTTCCTGATTTCGACGGACTGGGACTCGCATTTTTCGGGTTCGATTCAGTCAGGGCTTGCCTCCTATGTTTCCGAGCATGCACCGATCCTTCTCTCGACTGATTCAATTTCTCCAGTCCACCCCCCCTTTAGGTTCGAGTTGATGTGGTCACTGGAGGAAGGGTTCAAGGATCTGCTGGTAGGTTGGTGGGAGGAAGCAGGCAGGGTAGAGAACTCAGCGCTGAACATGACAAGGAAGCTCCGTTTCCTCAAGAAGAAGCTTCAGTGCTGGAGAAAGGACCGATTTGGCAATGTTCTGCGGTAGAAGGCCTCAACTTTGGCTGAGATTCAAGTTCTTGAGGTTAAGGGAGAATCCGCTGTCCTCACACTTCGGGAATCCGCAAGGTTGAAGGAGCTTAACGAAAATCTAGTGCTTCTCTTGCGGAAGGAGGAGGAGATGTGGAGGCAACGTTCGAAGGATCAGTGGGTGAAGCTGGGAGATGCAAATACCTCCTACTTCCACAGAGTGGCTAACCCTCGGAGGAGGAAAAACTTTCTGACCTCTCTGTGGCACTAGGAGCGATCGTTGACGACCACTTCTGATATCCTGGAGGCAACGACTTCTTTTTTCAAGGACTCTTTCAGGGAGACGAATTCCTCGACGGGGGTTTCCTTTGATTGGATCGGTGCAGATTTTCCGAGACTCCCGGGAGGCTCGGGCATTGATGCAGAGTTTACCAATGAGGAATTCCGGAAGGAGGTCTTTCAGTCCAAAGGCGACGGGGCCCCGGGTCCGGATGGGTTCCCAATGTTGTTTTACCAGAAGTACTGGGACATGTTGGAGGGTGATCTCTGTCGGCTGCTGCACGATTTCTTCTCGGGTAAGGTGCGTCTTCACTGCCTCAATCACTCGTGGATAATCCTTCTCCCTAAAAAATCTGCTGCAGAGACCATTCGGGACTTCAGGCCGATCTCCCTATCTAACTGCCTCTACAAGATTATTGCGAAGGTGCTAGCCAATAGGCTCGCGGATAACATCTCCCTACTGGTCTCTCCCTCCCAGACCGCCTTCATCAAGGGGAGGCTCATCCTCGACAGTGTGGCGGCGGCTCACGAAACAATCTTCCACCTACGCGAATCTGGAGAAGAAGGAGTCTTGCTGAAGATTGATTTCGAGAGAGCTTTCGACCAGATCAGGTGGGATTTCTTGCTCGACCTTTTGGAGGCCAAGGGCTTTTCTAGTGGTTGGTTGGGGTGGATTAGAGAGATCTTGGTATCCTCGAAGCTATCTTGTCTTATAAATGGGGAGCAGGGCAAGGACTTCAAGGTTTACAAGGGCCTGAAGCAGGGATGTCCTCTATCTCCGTATCTTTTTATTCTGGTGGTTGATGCTTTCAATGCCGCTGTTCGTAAGGCGAATGCTGAGGGTTTGGTTAAGGGAGTGGGCGGACATGGATGGACCACCTCAAATTTGCACTATGCGGATGACTCTCTCTTGTTCACTATGGCTTGTCCGTTCCAGATGGTCTCCCTCAAGATTCTCCTCTACGGGTTGGAGCTGACATCAGGCCTGAAGATCAATTTCCAGAAGAGCAGCCTTTACTACATCGGATCGGGGGATGCAGGCAGCGGTTTAGCCAGACTTTTAAACTGTAGAGAGGCTACCCTTCTGATGAAATATTTAGGGCTGCCTATCAGTGACAAGGCCTTGCGAAGGGAGGATTGGGAGTAGCTGATTCTGAAGATCGAGAGGAGATTGGAGGGTTGGAAGGGTAGATTTCTGTCATCAGGTGGTAGACTGGTGCTGGTCAACTCGGTTCTATCTTCGATTCCTTCCTACTACTTGTCTTTCTACTTCCTGCCATCTTGGGTGATTGACAGGATTGACAGGATTTGGCGCTCTTTCATTTGGCATGATGTAGGGGCCAATGCGGGAGGTTACAATTTGTTGAGATGGGACCAGATTTGTCTTCCTAAGAATCTGGGAGGCCTGGGAGTTCTTGACTTGCGCAGATTCAATATCTCGATGTTGGGGAAATGGTGGTGGAGGCTGCAGTAGGGATCTGGGGGCTCCTGGCGGGATATTATTCTGGCGAGATACTTCAAGAGATTCTCTCCTCTGCACGCGCGGAGTAGAGTTTCTGGTCGGATCTCGCATTTCTGGAGTGGCATTCTGCGGGTCAAGGACTTCTAGAGGGAGGCTACTACGCTTGTTCTAGGCGATGGGAGGGACATCAGATTCTGGAGAGATACTTGGCTTGGGGCCAGGCCTCTGGAGCAGCTTTTCCCAGCTCTTTTCTCCTTGGCCAGGAATAAGGGAGCGTCAGTCCGTTCCCAAGCTTGTCGGAGGCATGGCTCTTTCGGGTGGTGTTTAAAGCTTGGAGCTGCTCCGTTAGACCAAGAAAGTTGGCAAGAGTTGCAGGACCTTCACTTGATCTTGCAGGCAGCTTCTTTCAGGACGACGCGGGATGAAGTCCGGTGGAGGGGCACTTCTTTAGGAGTTTTCTCCGTTAGATCTTTCTACGAGCATCTCTTCCTCAGACTCAGCGTCATGGGCCGTCGAAGGCTATCTAGAAGACGAAGGCGCCCTCGAAGGTTCATATTTTTTCCCTGCTGGCCTCGAGGAACAAGATTCTGACGAAGGCAAATCTAATGCGGCAGAATCACCCCCACGCGTCGGATGCTTTCTGCACCTCAGAGGAGGAGACGGCCTCGCACCTGCTTCTCGGGTGCCCTTTTGCCAGGCATCTGTGGGACCACTTCGAGAGTAAGGCAGGGATATCCTCGCACCCCAGGTCTCTCAGGTGCCTTTGGACCTCTTGGAGAAGGAGGAGAATCCCGGTGGGGATCCGGAAGCCTTGGGACATTTTGGTCATGGCAATCGTGTGGGTCATCTGGCTAGAGCGGAATAACCGGATTTTCAATGCCAAGTCCGCGGGGCAGGAGAAGTTACGGCAATCGGTGATCTCTCTTTTCAGTGCTTGGATTATACCTTGGCGAGATAGACTAGGTGCGGAGGCTCTCTGTTTTTGTAATAGTATCATGTCTTAGTTCTTCTTAATGGCTTCTGGTTGGGGTCCGCCAAACCCTCCCTCCTTTAGGAGGGGTTCTCAAAAAAAAAATATAATAATAATTAACAACCATTTAAGTCCTTAATACCGTCATACAAAGAATTTTGTTAAAGACGGATGTGAATATGGTAACATGCCTTGTACTGTACATACATTAGACATTTATTACCCATACACCATGAGAGCGCATTGACCCTTTTTTTTTTTTTGAGAAATCCCTCTAAAGATTGAGGGGGGATTCGGCCTAGACCCCAACCTGTTGGTATTGACCCAATTTAAGTGTATACACAAAAGTAAATACTATTGTGGCATCCATACTTGCTTTTGAAGTTTCATAGTACTAAAACCATAGAATTGTCACTTTGTTCCATCATGAGAGATCCCAAGAATGTTTATGCGAGATCGACTAAGAACGAGACAATCTTCACTGTTTTTTTTAGTCAAACCGAAAATAACTGGGGAGTCCAACCTTATGTGCGATTCTATAGTTTTGTTGCCCACACAACAGTAATGCTGAGAGGAATTTGTCTTTCCTCCATCACCATCCCTTGATTCTTCCACATGAAATCTGTTCTATAAGGTGCTTTGGGGTTTGGGGTACAAAAGAATACCGTTGTCGCTGCCGATGATGGAACAGCCCCGCAATCGCTGGCGTTGCCGCTGCCGCTGTCGATGACGGCACAGCCCCGCAACCGCTGCCGATGCCGATGACCCCTGCTACCGCTGTCGTTGCCGTTGCCCCCCGCTGCCGTTGCCGTTGCCGATGACCCCCGGTGCCGCTGCCGTTGCCGTTGCCCCCCGCTGCCATTGCCAACGACCCCCACTACCATTGTCGTTGCCGACGATCCCCGGTACCGTTGCCTGAGTTAGGGCTTTGGGTTTTGGGGTACAAAAGAAAAGGGTATTGCTGGTATTAATGGGTTGTTGAGTAAGTTATTGAGAAACGATGCGGATACGGGGGGGCTAATTACAGATATTTGGGGTATGAATAAAATTTCCCTAGAAAAAAGGGAGAATTAGAAAGAAGTACTTATTAGAAAATCACTTAGAGCCACAGTCCCCGACAACCTTTCCATTTGAGCTCAAACCCCTGTGGCCGAAAATGTCCCTCGTCTCCCTTCGAATTTAGGTCTGCTGCAACTCATCCGCCGCTGTCATTGCCCCCGCCGCCAGACCTAACCAACCCTCCCCCCCCCCCCTCCCTAAGCCGCCGGACCTAACCAAGAACTAGATCGAAGCCATGGGATGGACCCTAGATCTAGAACTCCCAACCTAAACTGAACCCCAGTTGCCGTCGCTACCACAGCTCGCGCCCGCCTCCTCTACCTCTTGCGCTCGTCGCCTCCTTCAACGCTGCTTGCGGCAGCCTCCAGCCTTCACCATGGCTGAGGGGAGAGGGGAAGATATAGTCTGGGGATTAAAAAAAAGTGAAGGGTTCATCCTAATGTTGAATTGGTTAGAGCGATTGGAGCTCAAATGAAAAGTTTCAGTCCTAATGTTGGGTTTGTTAGGGGGGTCTTAGGCTAATAACCCCTAAAAAAAATCCCTAGAACTTTCCGTCCTCCCTATACCTGCAAATAAGAGACAAGTAACCAAACGATGAGCAAACCCACCACCGGCCAGTTTACCCTTCTCTTCTTCCTCTATGCAGCTTTCGCCTCGCCCTCCATTGCAGGCGACACCCTAACCCCATCCCACCCGCTCGCCGATGGCCAAACCCTAGTCTCATTCGGCGGAAGCTTCGAGCTGGGCTTCTTCATCCCCTCTAGCTCGAAGAACTGATATTGGCATATGGTACAACAAGGTCTCTATCCAAACAATAGTATGGTTAGCCAACCGCCGACAACCCATCGCCGATTCCACCGGAATCCTTTCCATCTCTGACGATGGAAGCCTCATATCACCGCTAGCAACTCCAACGTAGTAGCCTGGTCAACGTCGGTGTCTATCACCAGCAATCCGGTGGCCCAGCTATTAGACAGCAGCAACCTTGTTGTCAAAGTGGCAAACGTTGGCAATCCTGGAGGCTTCTGATGGCAAAGCTTCGACCATCCGACCGACACGCTACTCCCGGAGATGAAGCTCGGGTGGAACCTTACCGGCGGCCAACCTAACGGCATGGGCCAGCAAGTATGATCCCTCCCCGGGGCCCTATGCCGCCGCACTGGACATCCACGGAGAACCCCAGTTCTTCCTCTGGGTCGGGGCGATGTCGGTGTGGTGGTGCGGCCCTTTTGTTGAAGATGTGACTTCAAACAACACACATATAATGCCAAGGTTCGTGCGCGAAGAAACGGCGGAAGACAGAGCTTCGGGAGAAAGAAAGGGTCGGCCAGGAAGAGTCGTGCGGACGACTGGCATCGATAGAAAAGTCGGGCGAGAAGATGGGTTGGGTTGTGCGCACGACCTCCCCAGGTTGTGCACACGACTGTGGCTGGCAGCACGAGGGTGATGCGTTAAGGTGGGATCTCTTTGTGGGTGTATGAGGGATTGGGTAAAGGCAATTGTAATTATACTCGAGTTTTCCCCATACTAGTGAATCCATCGATCGGTCGTTCTCGAAACTTCTTGGGTGTTCTGCTTGTTCTTCTCTATTATCTTGGTCTTGTCGGTGGTCATCACCGTCGTAGTACTTCTACACTCGTCATGTTCCGCTGCGCGAGGGGCTCGAATCGTAACAAATTAGTATCAGAGCTATTGTTGGGGGATCTGGGGTGGCTCTAGTTCGATGATGTAAAGCAAGATAGACCGAGAAAGGGGACCGAGACACACATAAGGTACACGGTGCAACGGAGGACCCGGGAGCAACACTCAAGAAACATGCTGGAGGCTCAGGGAGAGGTTGTGGTATAGAACCTCATCCCCGTGAGGCTTGTCGACAACGACGGTCAGTGCCCTAGGCGAAGGGCACGGCAGGAAGAGGAACGGTCCAGTGCTCTCCAGGAGGTTTTGATCTTTGAAGGAGTCTTCGAAGGGGAGGTTGTAATCGAGCGCCTCCTCCCTCGAGGCGGTTCGAGACCCCGAAGGCATTAGCCGGGAGGCGAGTGCTGTCAAGGCACCTACTCCCAGGCTAGACAGATCGCGACGGCTAGTCATGATGGCACGATATGTGCGGGTGCCTGGATCGAGGGAGAGTACCTTGATGGCATGGGAGTTGTGGGTGCAAAAATTGTACCGGACCGGATCAGAGCGGCATGGGCCCACGCAACGGCCCAAGTGGGTAAGCCCGCCCTGGTTCATGGGCCCACTCTACGGGGCTCGCAGATCAAGCCCTCCCCCTTATTGGGCCCGAACAACGGCCCAATAAGGGCCCAGCAAGGAGGCCCAGAACCAGTGCCACATCATCAACGCCACGTCATCACTGCCATATCGGGCGCGTGCCTACGCTATAAAAGGACCCCCAAGGCATCCAGGAAAGGTTGTTGGTCATTCGATCAGAGGAAGAGGGATTCCAGATCCAGAGCTAAAGTCCTCCATTCTTCCTCTTGAACTCTTTCTAATCGCTCCGTGCAAACACATTGTAAGAAGCTTCTCTCGGCCTGTCGAGAGAACGCTCAACCATTTATATTCATATTATAGTGAAGATCAGGTGGCACCTCTCGCCCAGAGACGTAGGTCGTAAGACCGAACTTCGACAATAACTCCATGTGTCATCTCTCTCCTTCTCAACTTTCTAATCTCTAACTCCATAAACAATTCAATTCAATCAAGGCTGTGGGGTGGGATTCTCGATCAAGGCGGCTCGGAAATTTCCCCCCACAATCTTTGGCGCCGTCTGTGGGACATCGATAGAGGTCTTACCAACACCTCTACCGACTCCTATTCAGCTTGTGGTGACGAGCCACAAGTCCTCCTCCAAATCAACCTCAACGCCTTCATCACGCCGACATCAACACGCTCAATGGTGAAGGCCAGCACCAACCCACCAAAGGCGGGTGCTGATCGGACAATCGACGTGCTAATCGAAGAAGAACAAGAAGTCTCAGTTGCAACCAACCGAAGAAATGTTCGGGAACGACTGGGGCCGCAAGGCAGCCTTCCAGAAGGGCACACCGATTGGCGAGACCCATCATCCCCGAGGCGTTGATCTGGCAAAGAACACACTATTCAAGGGAGCAAGCCTCAGGCTACATACGAGATCTCGGCTGCTGATTTCCAGCTGCTAAATCTCCTCAAAAAGAATGCGGCCCTCGAACAAGAGAGGGATTCCCTAAAGAAGGCGGCTGAAAGAGCGGGGGTTGTGGCCCACAACTCTCTAACTACTGATGAAGACCAACCAAGGACTTGCCCAGCCGTGAGTCATCATCTTGAAGAACCACATGTGCCGCGTATCGAGATGCATCAGGTATCCACACAAGCACCAAGGCAAACGGTGTGGAATCGCCTCGACGTCAACGGTGCGCCCAGCTATCGCGGAGAAGGATCACCTCAGTCAACAGGGTCTACTAGACATTCTATTCCTTCGCGCACAAAAGCAACAGATGCCCGCGAGCTGCTCAACCGACTAAGGCATACTGCCGATGTGGGACGCCGCCATCAAGACCGTAGGCAACTAATCACCTCGGTGGGGCCACTGCATCCCAAGGTTCTTGCAACACTATTTCCTATGGGTTGGCAAACATCGAACCTACCAAAGTTCAACTGCATCCGGGGAGACCCTGCTCTCCATATCCTAGCCTACAAGCCGGCCCTGACGCCCTACGAATATGAGAACCATGTTCTCTGCCATATGTTTGCGGGAAGCCTCGAGGGACCTGCCCTCGACTGGTACTACACACTGCCTACCGGTACGGTGGCCATATTCAAAGAGTTGGCTGAACTTTTCATAGACCATTATCGGCTAAACTTAAAGCCGAAAAAGAGGCTGGATACACTCTACCAGCTGAAGATGGGCTCCGACGAGTCTCTAAGGAGCTTCACGATGAGGTTTCGTAATGAGCATTCTGAGCTCACCGGTCGCTCCTATAATGAGGAGGCCATCATGCTGGCATTCCAGAATGCTATCCGGCCAGAGCTCCACGTCTACACCGACTTCATCCGACATCCTCCCAATAACTTGGAAGCGATGTTCAAGCGCGTACAGCGGGAGATAGAGGTGGAAGACAATCAGCGGGCCAGAAGACTACGCGAGCCCCGCAAGTCTCGTGACTCCCGACATAAGAAAGATGATGAAGCTCCGAATGAAGCACACTACAAGAAGTCTGCCCATGCCGCGTCAGACCAAAAGGTACAGGCCAAAAGGTACAATGAAGATCCGAAGGCCCCTCCAACAGGAAAGAGGCAAACTCCAAGGGAGCAAAGGGTGTTCACTGAGCTGAACACCTCCATTGAAGACATCTTTGCCTACTTGCAGAACGAGCCCTTTTGCAAGTGGCCATAGCCTCTCCCTCCAAACTCCGACCAGGCGGAAGATACGACAGCCTACTATGAGTTTCATCGCGGCCATGGCCACCCAACCTCTACATGTCGGAAGCTAAAGCATCACATCGATGACCTGATCCAAGAAGGGCGGCTCGATGGCTACCTCGCTAACAAGGAACCAGGTCGAGAGAAGTAAAGGCAACAGCAGTGGAGAAAGAAAGTCAATGTAATACGTAGATGCATAATCATAACGTCCGTTGGACAGCCTCTGAAAAAGTGTAACTGCAACTTTGTTATATCAATAAAGTGTCTTTTTTTCTCAAAATCAAATCTCTCGAAGTTCGATTCCGCCCATTCAAGTCGGAAGCTCGAAGGCAATTCGGCTACGCCCTCTCGAGGCTAAAGTCCGATAAAAAGGCTCCTGGCAACCCAGGTCAACCAAAGACCTTCGATTCCGCCCATTCAAGTCGGAAGCTCGAAGGCAATTCGGCCACCCCTTTCAAGGCAAAAGTCCGATAAAAAGGCTCCTGGCAACCCAGGTCAATCAAAGACCTTTGATTCCGCCCATTCAAGTCGGAAGCTCGAAGGCAATCCGGCTACGCCCTCTCGAGGCTAAAGTCCGATAAAAGGCTCCTAGCAACCCAGGTCAACCAAAGACCTTCGATTCCGCCCATTCAAGTCGGAAGCTCGAAGGCAATTCGGCTACACCCTCTCGAGGCTAAAGTCCGATAAAAAGCTCCTGGTAACCCAAGTCAACCAGAAATCTTCGATTCCACCCATTCAAGTCGGAAGCTCGAAGGCAATTCGGCTACGCCCTTTCAAGGCAAAAGTCAGATAAAAATGCTCCTGACAATCCAGGTCAAGCTAAACTATCAACTATACTTATCCGAGGCGAAGAGAATAAGTCCAAGGCAAACGTCGCCGCTTTGACATGCACCAAGTTTAAGGTGACATCCTTGGCACTCGAAGACAAAGTCCGAGGCGACCAACGCCTTGGCACTCGACAAGCACAAGGCCCAGCCCTTGGCACGCGAAGAAAAAGTCCAAGGTGACCAATGCCTCAGCACTCTACAAGCCCAAGGCCCAGCCCTTGGCACTCGAAGACAAAGTCCGAAGCGACCAGTGCCTCGGCACTCTACAAGCCCAAGGCCTAGCCCTTAGCACGCGAAGAAAAAGTCCGAGGTGACCAATGCCTCGGCACTCTACAAGCCCAAGACCCAGCCCTTGGCACTCGAAGACAAAGTCCGAGGCGACCAGCGCCTCGGCACTCTACAAGCCCAAGGCCCAGCCCTTGGCACTTGAAGACAAAGTTCGAGGCGACCAACGCCTTAACACTCTACAATCCCAAGGCCCAGCCCTTGGCATTCGAAGACAAAGTCCGAGACGTCGTCGCCGACGTATTGGCATTCGATCAAAAGTCCAAGCTTAGTCTTGTCACTCAGGTCCAAGCATCAGATTGTCACTGGCCATCACCTTTTTTCGATGACTAACGGTTCCAAACCGGTCAGGGGGTAGTTGGTCTGACTCTGTCAGTGCGTGTCTCCATACTGGTGCAGTCGACGGTGGGTAACACGGGATAAAATGGTGCTTCCTTGATCCTGGCCAAGTCAACACCCTCACGTGACCGTAGTACCTGGTGAATACAGTAACCAGGTGCGGTAATACATTGGGTGAAGACCAGCTGGCCATCATGCGGCGTCATCCTAGATTATCTCTAAGAAACCCCCTCAAATATAGCATTGTCCCTTGCCGACATCCCTGCGCACCAACGTTTCACCGAAAAAGTGTCGGTTTCAAATGGGGCTGAAATTCGAAAAACACACTATTTTCAATACCGACACTTTTTGACCTCTTCTAGCAGCCTCAATAACAGGGTGTCGGCATCAACAAACAGCCCCCTCTCGGTTTCGCACAAAAACCGAGTGGGGAGGGGGTGACGACACACCATCAGCCGTACACCCCTCGGTTTTGTCAGAAAACCGAGAGGGGGTGTGTGTCGACATCAGCAAGTAGCCCCCCCTCGGTTTCGCACAAAAACTGAGTAGGGAGGGGGTGACGGCACACCATCAGCACACCCCTCGCTTTTGCATAAAAAACCGAGTGGGAAAGGGGTGACGGCACATCAGCAGCACACCCCTCGTTTTCACCAGAAAACCGAGAGGGGGTATGTGTCGGCATCAACAAGCAACCATCAGCACACCCCTCGGTTTTGTCAGAAAACCGAGAGGGGGTGTGTGTCGGCATCAACAAGCAACCATCACACACCCCTCGGTTTCGTTAGAAAATCGAGAGGGGGTGCGTGTTGGCATCAACAAGCAGCCCCCCTCGGTTTCTCATAAAAACTGAGTGGGGAAGGGGTAACGGCACACCATCAGCAGCACACCCCTCGGTTTCGTCAGAAAATCGAGAGGAGGGGTGCTCGGCGTCATCCAAACCTATTAGTCAACCTGATTCAGGTGTCATCCACACACAAGGATCAGCCAAAGACGAAGAGTTATCTTCCATTGGGTTGGTTGAATAGCATCTCCACCAAACCTATTGAGTTGACTGTACAAACTTCATAAGCAAAATTCCT
This sequence comes from Chamaelirium japonicum, assembly GCA_947650365.1. Classification (NCBI taxonomy): domain Eukaryota; kingdom Viridiplantae; phylum Streptophyta; class Magnoliopsida; order Liliales; family Melanthiaceae; genus Chamaelirium; species Chamaelirium japonicum. The sequence continues at coordinate 11,613,791 of OX393552.1, forward strand.
CCTTCTTATCTGGGGGTGGACTCGTGGTAACCGCCACGTCATCGCTAAGGCCCGACTGCAGTCCCTAGTGAATACAGTAACTAGGTGCAGTTGGGTGTCGAACAGAGACGCATGAGTTACCGTGTATCGATGCCTCTTCAAGACGCGCGTAGGACACTCGGCCAATGCGTTCTTTAGAGTCATCTCTTTATGAAGGTGATTATCGGAAAAGTTACTCATCAAGGTGTACGATGTTTCACGTCCACTTTGACCTGTTTTTCGGCGCCTACACAATGACACCTTATACACATTCAGCCGACGTGTGTATGAAAAGTTACGGCTGCCGGAAGTTTTCAAGATTCATCTCTCTATAAAGGTGAATACCGGAAAAGTTACTCATCAAGGCGAACAATGTTTTACGTCCACTTTGACCGTATTTTCGGTGCCTACACAACGGCACCTTATACGCATTCGTCCGACATGAGTATGAAAAGTTATGACTGTCAGAAGGTTTCAAGGTCTTTTCTTCGAAGACATGCATTGGAAGTATTACACGCAAAGGTGCCCGACGCCTTACGTCCACTCTAACTAGTTTTTCAGCGCCGACGCAATGGCATATTATACGCATTGATCTGGCTCACGTATGAAAAACTACGACGGCCAAAAGTTTTTGAGTTCATTTTCTTCGAAGACTAGCATCAGAATAATTACACGGCAATGACGGATGCGCTCACGCCCTCAATTTGGTTCGTTACGCGCCCAACTCGTAGCAGGCCAAGCACCGGGTATGAAAGAAGAACTCGCACCTCTCCCGGCCCACGCGTACGTGCTCTTGGCGACAACTGATCAGAATGGGAATAGGGGGTCGAATGAACCAAACACCCTCCCGCGCATTCTCCTCATGTAATTCGTCACACGGCGACGATGATGAACCTAACTCGTCCTCCCCTGCCGCGCACTCCGTCTCGCAGCGGACCGAGGCGACCCCTCCGTGCGTGCTGTCTCACAGCGACCCGAGGCAACCCCGCATGTCCTCTTCGCAGCAGCCCAAGCCAACCCCGAGGGGGTCAGCGAACCACACCCGGGTGTCCCTCCTCGCATGACAACGGCTTCCATGCGCATCCTCCAGCCACTGTCGTCCGCACCCAGCATCGACCACCGTTGTTGCTACAGTCGTCCGACCCGTAGCACAGCACAGGAGAGATGGAAAGAGGAAGGACCTCGCGCACGGATCTCTCTCGCACCCGCTCTCTCTCGCATGGGTCCTTTCTCTCACCGAGGGCTCTCTCTCGCACCCACTCTCTCTCGCGAGGACCTTCTCTCTCGTCGAAGGCTCTCTCTCGCACCCGCTCTCTCTCGCGAGGACTTTCTCTCTCGCCGAAGGCTCTCTCTCGCACCCGCTCTCTCTCGCACGGATCGCCATAGAGAAGGAAAGAGAGAGAAAGAATGGGAAGAGAGAGAGAGAGAAAGGAAGAAGAGAGAGAGACGTCTGCTCTCTCACCGAAGATCAGAGAAAAAGAAGAAGAGAAGAGGGGAACACCCACGCCCTTCTCTGACCCGGCCGGGGCCTGTGCCTGAAGCCGCCGCCGACCGACCCCTGCCGCCGCACCCCGCGCCCGGAGTCGCGCGTCGACCGCCGCTTCCGCACCGCCTCCGTCCGTCGCCGACAGCCGGACCCCGCCAGCGGCTGCGCTGCGCCAGTCGGCCACCACCGCTGAGCCTGCGCCAGCCCGTCGTTCCGCGTGCCAATCGGCCACTGCCTACGCCCAGCCACCGCTGCAGCACCCACACCGGTGTCTGATCGCTGCCGCTATAGCCCGAGCCCACGTGACCCGTGGAGAAGAAGAAGCAGAAAAAGAAAGAGAGAGAAAGGAAAGACAGAGAGAGAGAGGGACGTCCGCTCTCCCACTTGAGTCAAAGCCAAAGAATGGAAAGAGAGAGAGCGGGGTGCAGCCTCACGTGAACAAAAGCAAAAGAAAGAAAGAGACAAAGAGAGAGAAAGGAAAGAGAGAGAGAGCGACGCCTGCTCTCTCGTGCGAGTCAAAGAGGAAAGCTAAAGAAAGGAAAGAGGGAAGCAAAGAAAGGAAAGAGAGAAAGAGAGAAAAGCTGTTCTTTCACCAAAAGGGTCTCGGTACCCTCTCGGTATGCTCTCGGTACCCTCTCGGTATGCTCTCGGTACCCTCTCGGTATCCACTCGGTCGGAAAACACACTGCTTTTTCAGAAACACACTCTTGCAAAACCGAGACTTTTTGGCTTGCACCAAAAGGGTCTCGGTACCCTCTCGGTATGCTCTCGGTACCCTCTCGGTATCCACTCGGTCGGAAAACACACTGCTTTTTCGGAAACGCCCCCTTGCAAAACCGAGACTTTTGGCCCGCGCCAAAAGGGTCTCGGCATCGGCAGAAGGAGACTCTGCTAATGCGAACCGCGGCACCGACAGCCCTTGCCAACCATGCCAGGATCCTAAGGCGTTTGCACCTCGGAATCCCAGCCGACCCAGGGGGTCCTGACCCGACTGGGAGGGGGTAACTGTGGGTGCAAAAATTGTACCGGACCGGATCAGAGCGGCATGGGCCCGTGCAACGGCCCAAGTGGGTAAGCCCGCCCGGGTTCATGGACCCACTCTACGGGGCTCGCAGATTAAGCCCTCCCCCTTATTGGGCCCGAACAACTGCCCAATAAGGGCCCAGCAAGGAGGCCCAGAACCAGTGCCACGTCATCAGCGCCACGTCATCACTGCCATATCGGGCGCGTGCCTACACTATAAAAGGACCCCCAAGGCATCCAAGAAAGGTTGTTTGTCATTCGATCAGAGGAAGAGGGATTCCAGATCCAGAGCTAAAGTCCTCCATTCTTCCTCTTGAACTCTTTCTAATTGCTCCGTGCAAACACATTGTAAGAAGCTTCTCTCGGCCTGTCGAGAGAACACTCAACCCTTTATATTCATATTATAGTGAAGATCAGGTGGCACCTCTCGCCCGGAGACGTAGGTCGTAAGACTGAACTTCGACAATAACTCCATGTGTCATCTCTCTCCTTCTCAACTTTCTAATCTCTAACTCCATAAACAATTCAATTCAATCAAGGCTGTGGGGTGGGATTCTCGATCAAGGCGGCTCGGAAATTTCCCCCCACAGGAGTTACCAATGGCATCGTGTTCAGCCGTCGATAACCGGACTGATGTCAGTTGCCGACGAGAGACTGGTAGAGGTGCCAACGGGCATCGGTACGAATTGCTGATGGGCGATGTGGGCGCTGATGGGGGCGTGGTTGTGGTAGGTACGGCCATGGGCACACATGCGATCTAGCAGGGTGCAGTGGCTGTCGACGGATGGCGGAAAAAAGGTGATGAAGGTCGTGGTGACAACGTACTTAACTATGGGCACACCTGTGGTACAGCAGGGTGCAGAAGATATTCGAGCGTTAGCCAACGAGCAACGGCTCAAGAGCGATGGGCACAGGCAGCATCACAGAGCGAATCAAGAGTCGTGGTTTACGGCAGAATCATCAACGGCGACTGTTGGAGCTTCCAGAATCATGACAGTAGTCGGAAGAGCAGTGGCATATGCATGATGTTCAGTGAAGAACAAGAGTGCAGGTGGATCAGGGGCGAGGTTGATCAGGAGGTCGACCAAGTCGAAAGACTTGGGCAATCACCAAGTTTGATGATTGGGCTCCCGGTGAGGGGGCAAAGGCGGCACGGTGATCAGGAGATGGATTTATGGTGCAAAGAGATGGTGATTCGGTCTGTGGAGATGCTCATGTCTTGTTATGAAGCCAAGGTGGAGATTGTTGAAGGTATGAATCCAAACAAGCCGCATACAACGCCAAGGTTCATGCGCGAAGAAACGATGAAAGGGTCGGCCAAGAAGAGTTGTGTGCATGACTGTCAGGTCATGCGCATGAATGGCATCGACAGAAAAGTCAGGCGAGAAGACATGTCGGGTCGTGCGCACGGCCTCCCCAGGTCGTGCGCATGACTGTGGCTGGCAGCACACGGGTGATGCGTTTTGGCCTGCGTCTACTCATGGGACTCTTTCCCCGAGTCGGATACAAATGTAGCCCTATAAAAGGGAGGTTCTAGGACGAACCTAGGGTATCATGGATTATCTCACAATCACAAGAGAGACCTAAGGGAGAGATTAGAGGTAGCCATCACCAAGGGAGAGGGAGAGGGAGAGGAAATCATTGGAGACCGGTGGGGTTTCGAGGAGGGTTTCTTCTTGTTCTAAGGGGTGTAGGGCTGCGGGTTCTCTTCTCTTAAGGTGGGATCTCTTGATGGGTGTATGAGGGATTGGATAGAGGCAATTGTAATTGTACTCGAGTTTTTTTCCATACTAGTGAATCCATCGATTGGTCGTTGCCAGAACTTCTTGGGTGTTCTGATTGTTCTTCTCTATTATCTTGGTCTTGTCGGTGGTCGTCTCCATCGTGGTGCTTCTACGCTCATCGTGTTCCGCTGCACGAGGGCCTCGGATCGCAACACCCTTGGGACAGCCTCCAGCTCAGCGGCGTCCTAGACATGAAGAGCCACAACATCTTCACCTTCGACTTCAGGGCGGACAACGAGGAAATCTACTATGGCTTCCACATCCAAAGCCCTCCGTCTTCTCGAGGATAGTCGTCAGCTGGTCCGGCCAGTGGCAGTGTCTGGTGTGGCTCCACACGAGTCGCACATGGGGCATCTTCTGGTTCGCGCCCAAGGACCAGTGTGATAGCCTGTTGCAGTGCGGCCACTACGGCCTCTGAGACCTGGACAGCTCCTCGATCTGCCGTTGCTTGCAGGGCTTCGATCCCAAGTCGTCGGTGAATTTGGCGCTGAGGGACGGATTGGATGGGTGTGTGCGGCGAACGGCACTAGACTACGGGAGCGGGACCGACAGGTTCATGGTGGTGGTTGGGCAAAGCTGCCGGACACGTCGAGGGTGGCGGTGGACCAGAGCATGAGCCTGGATGACTGTAGGGCGGCCTGCTTGAGGAACTGCTCTTGCAAGGCTTTTGCGCATGCCGACAACAGTGGAAGTGGGAGTGGGTGCATCATCTGGACGACCGAGATCACCGATCTTCGGGTGTACCTATCCGACGATCAAGATCTATACGTGTGGTTGGCGGCTGTCGATCTAGGTACATGTGGTTGCATAGTGACAATGGCTTGGTTTAAATAGGGGGTTACTGGTGGAAGTCCTTCTAACATATTAACATATTGTATTTAGAGTCAAGTGATAGGTCCTCCCGATAGGTAAATCTCCAACTTACCCCTATATGTTGATGTATATGTGAGCATGACTCCTACGTGCACTTGTACATGTGAGTCCGATCCGAATTTGACATAAGCATTGTAGCAAAATGAGTAACAATCTTTAAAAATTATTACTTTTTTGCTACAGTAAAATCACTGTACCAAAAACAATTTGTGAAATTCTACCGAAAAAGTTTTTTTTATTGCTACAATGAAATGATTGTCACAAAAAAGTAACAATCTATACAAATCGAGTAATAATTTTGTTGAGTAACAATTTGTAGATATTGGGTTCTCAAAAAAAAAAACAATTTGCAGATATTGAGTAACAATCTTTTTTAGTAACAATCTGTGCAAAATGTTACTCTTTTGCTACAAAAGTGTAGCAAAAGGGTAACAATCTTTGTAGAGTAACAATTTGTGTAGATTGTTACTTTTTTGCTACAGTGAAATCACTGTAGCTTATCTTTCTATGAAATCGTGTCCCAAAAAAATGCTACAGTAAATCACTATATCAAATATGCGGATTGAGTCCTATTTGCGACAATGACGGAGAGGCATGCTCTAAAGGACAACTTGATCATTTAAAAGGGATAAAAGTCACGTGTGGGACTTGCTCTAGCTGCATATCCTTTTCGGGAGGGACCTGGTGCAACATCATCTTGTTGGTTGTCCATCCCCTTAAATCGATCTGTCTACAGAGACCGTTCACTGAATCTCCCTTTAAATAGTGTGATAATGAATGTGGGTTTAGCTAAACAATGGAATTGGGTGTAGAGGACTCACAAATGATGGTGAGAGACATAGGAGTAAACCCCAGTATCCATTTGGGAATCACCAAACATAATGGGTCCGTCTATTTCCGTCTACGGAATGACTGATAGCACCCAAAACAATTAAAAAAAAATTATTTTTAGTTCACCATCATCCCCAATCTCTAGTCGGCCGCCATTGATGCCGTCCTCATCGCCCTCCTTCTCCCCTGCCACCGTAGTCTTCTCTGCTTCCTCCTTTTTTGATGACATCCTCTGCCACCTTCAACTCCCACATTATTTCTTCCTCCATCTTTTTTGTGTCAGAACCCTAAGCCATTGGCCCTCATCCTCCTGACCTCCTTCCTCCCCCTTCCTTCTTCCTATTTCCCCTCCCTCCTTCTACGTCCACTATATTCCTCGAACATGAACCCTAGGTTTTGGCGGTCGCTAGTGGCAGCCCATTGACACTATGGTGGTGGCTGTCCTTCGAAGTTGCCGCAGTGGTTATGTACAGATATCATCATGGAGATGTCGGTAAGGGTTGTCATTTACATCAGCCAACAGCTTTTGGCTCATGCATGTAGAAGTTGGAGGAAGAAGGAGGAGGAGAAAGGGGGAGGAGGGCTAGCGGCTTAGGGTTTCGACGATAGGGAGATGGAGGAAGAAGAGTGAGGGAGGAGGAGGAGAAAAGAGGGTAGTGAGGCGGGGGTGGCCACAAAGGACGAGGGGTGGGCAGTCGGACATGGACAAAGCCAGCGCGGGGCTGAGAGCGAAGGGGGGGCATTTTGAGGTTATTGTGGATGCCAAAAATAGCTAGCCAAAATGGATTGGGGGCAAAGAAAGATTGGCGACAACCGACGGCGGTGGGTGACTAGTGGTCGATAGGGGTGGTCATTGGCTGCGGGTGGTGGCCGAAGGTCGACAGAGGTGGTCGTTGGCTGTAGTGGTGAAGGTGGTCTACGGCGACGGTGACTAACGACGGTGGTAGGTGGTGGGTGCTGCCAGAGGTGATAGCATCCCCCCTTAGATTCATCCCAATGGCTTAGATCAGAGCTGTTGGTTTTCGGATCACCACATATCGCTCTCCAAATCTTCTGTGACTCATAGGAGAGACGATCATCAGTGAAGAGGAGTCGAACCCCAGCTTTTATAGCACATAGATCCTCCTAAAAAACTTCAATTGATTCTAGCAGCGTGAGTTCATGAATGCCTCAATCTGGCATCAACCCTAATGCTATTCCACCTGACAATTTTACAGAATATCTTTGCAGACTCCTGAGCCTTGACTAAAGCCTCTATCGCCTGCGGGTAGGGGCTGACTGAGATTCACCGGTCCTGTGGGTGCAATGGACGGTCACGATATTGTGTGCTAGTGGTGATCGACTACTAGGGTAAGCTAGAGGAGGGGCTGTAGATAGCAGTGAAGAGACTCACGTCGACTTCACAACAAGGTGCAGATGAATTCAAGAACGAGCTGACGCTGATCGCCAAGCTTCAACACAAGAATCTCGTCCGCCTCTTGGGTGGTTGTGTTCAAGGAGGGGAGAGGATGTTGATCTATGAGTACATGCATAACAAAAGCTTGGATGCTTTCCTCTTCGATTAGTCCTTCCTTCGTTCTCGAACTACATTAAGGGCTTGTTTTTGGTAGTTCCATACAGTTGGAACTACACAGTGCAGTGGGGGCGCAACGCATGTAGATGGATCATGCAGCTTTTTGCTGCATGTTCCAATGACACATATTTGTATAAGATTGCGTACATGTGGGAATTAGAACTGCTGCGATTTTCAAAAAGTACAGCGAACCAAACAGCGAGCGGTGCGTAGTGTTAACTCCCGCGTTCCAACTGCAGCGAACCAAACAAGGCCTAAGTGAAACGTGCGAAATTAATCACTACGAAATTTTGGTCAGATAAAGTGAAACATGCAAAGCTAGATTGGAAAACACGCTACAATATTGTTCTAGGCCGGGATCGCGCGAGGCCTCCTCTACCTCCATCAGGATTCCAGATATAGAATCTTCCACAGGGATCTGAAACCTAGCAACGTCCTTCTCGATGAAGAGGTGAACCCAAAAATCTTAGACTTTGGCACGACGAGGATCTTCGGAGGGGATGAACCGGACTTAAACACCATGAAAGTTGTCGGGACATTGTAAGTATACCATTTTCATAGACGTATTTTCTTGCTTCTTCGCATATTTCAAGAATTGATGTAGTATAATCAAATGATTGACGGATTTAGTGGGTACATGGCACCGGAGTATGTCATCGATGGTATCTTCTCGGTGAAATCTGATGTATTTAGCTTCGGTGTCTTGGTACTAGAAAACGATCCCGGCTTCCAACTCATCATACATCTGACGAGTTTATTTGCAATCCATGACTTTACTTCAGAAGGGATTGGGTTGTCAAGTAAATAATGGACTACATATTCTTGACTTGAAAGTTTGATGGATACCAAATCTCCCTTCCCCTCAAAAACCTATGGTGCCGGTCATCAATCCTCTTGTTTCGGTTGCAAGCTTCGTTATTACCCAAAGAGATGCCGCAGGTGAATAATCTCTTTAGAGGTGGTGGCCATGGCTCTGAACTTTACCTCGGTGCTAGAGAAAGAAACAATTAACTTTCGATTTGCTTCTTGATGTACCATGAGATGAGAGAATCTCCAAGAAACATGCGATAACCCGTGGTCGAGCGGCTAGTATTTGAATCTCTAGACCAGTTTGCATCAGAGTAGACACATAGAACCAGAGATAAAGTAGAGGGCAAAAGTGTAGCCGAGTGACGGTGCCTCGAAGGTATTCCACAGGAGGGCCCCGTAGTGAGGAGAGCGAGGGGCATCAACAAATTGGATGACGATAATGACTATGTGGGCAATATCAAATCTAGTGATGCAGAGGTAGACTAGCTAACCATCTCTCTGTACTGACTAGAATCTAAAAGGGGCTTTTCGTCTATAGGTTGAAGCTTCATATGAAGCTCGAGTGGAGTGTCAGAGATGCGATCATCAAAGTGAGTAGCTCGAGTGAGGATCTCGGTGTTGTACTTATGCTGGGAGAGCATAATCCCTCGACTCGCCATGAGAAATTTCAAGACCAAAAAAGCAGCGAAAATGACCAAGATCCTTCATCTAAATGTGGCTTCGGAAGCAAGGCTATGGAACCCGAGTCATTACCTATAAGGATCATATCATTCATATAGAGGAGAATGATAGCCCAGACAGTTAGGATTGGTGTGTCTTCCGTGCCAACTTCAGCGATGATGGCACTTAATTAGGATCACATCACTAATACTCACACACCATTGTGCATGAGATGCATAAATTCACTAGTCCATATTAGTGTAGTTGAGGTAAGTCAGGTATGTATCCGTATATAGGAGATGTGAGCTAGTCACTATACACACTCGTGTAGATTCTCAGTCGATTACTAGGCTGGACTAGGGGTGGGACTTGGGCGGGTCTGACCCGAACCCGACCTGCCCAACCTGAACAATGGACAAATATGGACAAAGTTGGTTAAAAACTTGGACAGGTTTGGACAAAAAACGATCAACCCGATTTTAATTTGGACAGGTTTGGGCATCATCTTTCCCAATCCAAGGAACCTGATGAACCTAAGTAAGCAAGTACAGTGGCATACATGCTTGTAGGGCTACTGTTGTTAATCCATCACCACAACCATTCGATTGATGTTTTAGAGAATTAGAGAGGAAGAGAGAGAGAGAGAGAGAGAGAGAGAGAGAGAGAGAGAGAGAGAGAGAGAGAGAGAGAGAGGTGTTGGCTGATTTTATATTTTGTAGTGATGGCAATTGTTGGTTAATAGAATAATTTACTTTATTTTTCTTGTTTTGGTTTTAAGAGATCAAGTATTTCTATTTATTGCAATCAAATTAAACTCGTCCAACCCGACCATTTTTTGGCAAATTGGGCAACCCAAGCAATTTAACATGGGCAAGCACGGGTTGAGCTTCCATGGGTATCACGGGTTAAAAGGGTGTGCAGGTCGGGTTGGGCATGGGCAGACCCTTCAACCCGCCCAAGTTCCTCCCCTGGACAGGACACCTACCTTAGAAGACTATAACACAGTGACCTCTCGATCCATAGGGAGATATGGTCTATTTCGAAATCGGTATGAGATCCCAAGTCAGGTAGTATTTATGTAATCGGAATGCATCGAAATGAATCAAAAGAGGAAAACATTCTTAACAACTGTCATCCAAGACCATAGGGCCTCTACTAATATAACTGGTCAGATGCTGCCTAACCCTCCCTCCCTTGGAGGGGTTCTAAAAAAAAAGGACCATAGGACCTCTACTTCTAGTTGACTAGAACCACAATCTTAGGATGTGTTATGTACCTTAGGTTTTATGTTCTCTACTTTGACCTGTCAATCAAACGGTCAAAAAATATCTAAAGAAATCTTAATGATGTAGGGGAACGACAAAAATGGTGCACTCGAATATCTTTCAAATAGTTCTCTCTCTCTCTCTCTCTCTCTCTCTCTCTCTCTCTCTCTCTCTCTCTCTCTCTCTCTCTCTCTCTCTCTCTCTCTCTCTCTCTCTCTCTCTCTCTCTCTCTCTCTCTCTCTCTCTCTCTCTCTCTCTCTCTCTCTCTTAAGAAATCAACTCAACTCTTATATCTCTCTTATAAAGAAAATTTGTTCTCTTTTAATTTTTTTAAACAAAACCCTCTCATTTCTCTTTTTCTCAAACCAAATAAGACTTTTTTAAAAGAATCTCTCTCTAAAAATCTCTCAAATAGTTTTTTTTTTACAGAAACTCCCAAAAAATAATTTTTGAAGCAACGAGAAAAGATTAAGTATGTTTGCAATATTATCAGTTGAAAATACATTGGAAAAACTTGAATTTAAAAAAAAATAATTAGTAAATTTGCATCTCAAAAAGCAAGAAAAATAGATTTTACATAAATTTTCTATTTTCTATTTAATTTTAAATAATTTTATTAATTTAAATATTTTAAGTAGAAGTCCTCAAAAAACGTTTTGCCTTAGGCCTCAACTTGTATCGAGACAGCCCTATCTAGGAGCACTATAGAGGTACAAAGTTTGAGATGATTGCATTAGACGCCACTAGTATAGAAGCCAAATGGATTAGAGATCTACTATTTGACATATCTTTGGTTGAGAAACCTATGTCTATCATTTTAATACATTGTGACTGGAGATCTGCAATAGACAAGTGTAAATAAGAAAATGCAAATATAAAGATGAACCATCACTTGAAAGTGTGGCATAAATATCTGAGATACAAATTACAGAATCAAATGATAGCCTTAAATTTTATAAGATTAGAGAATAATGTGGTTGATCAGCTCACTAAAGGCTTACCTAGGACAGTGGTCCTAAAGTCGTCGAGAGGAATGAGATTAAGCCTATAAGCAAGACTACCATAGTAGAAACCTAACCTCACATAGGTCAATGGATAGAAACAAACCCCATGGGTGACTATAAGAAGCACTGATTCTCCCGTCTCTATAGCTACAGTGCTCATAAAAGCAAGAAAAATGATACTACAAAAAAGACGTATTTTGCCGACGGAATATTCTATTATCGTCGGTAATAATATAATTTATACCGACGATAATAATAAATTCCGTCGGTATAGTAACTTTAAATTTTTAATTAGTTTTCTCATTTTAATTACCGACAGTGAAATATTTTCTGTCGACATAATAGTTTTACCGACGGAATATATTAGTTCCATCGGTAAATATATATATTACCGATGGTCATAAATATAGTTGTCGGTAATATAAATTATTATATATAATAATATTTGATATTATTTGTGCCGACGGATATTATATATCCGTCGGTATTTAATAACGTTTTACCGACGGACATTTAGTATCCGTCGGTATAAACCCTGTTACAAATAACCGAAAACCGATCCCCCTTTTCTCTATGCTCTCTCGAATTTGAGCCTGACTTCCCCTCCCCTGCCCTCCCTCGCGCCACCGACTGACACACCTCCGGCCTCTGACCCCCGGCCTCCCCTCCTATGCACCTCCGGCCTCTGCTCCTCCTCCTCCTCTGGTGAGGTTCCCTCCTTCTTCTCCTCCTCCTCATCCTCCTCCCTCTCTAATTTGTTTCAATTCGCACCCTAAAGTTTGAAATATTAGCACAACACCCATTTTGACAACTATTTTGTTCTAAATCGCACCCTAAAGTTTGAAATGTTAGCATGATACCTCTTTTGTCAACTACTTAATTTATATTTGATCATTTTTATCTATGGCTGATTTTTGGATGAATCGAATCGGAATAGAGGTATTCGAAAAATTGTCAAAAAATTTTAGAATCCCAAAAGGTATTTTGATTCCGATTTCGAAATTTTGGAATTTCAAAATCCAATTCCGATTCGGAATTATCAGAATTTTTCGGAATGTTACATTTTCAAAAATTATATTTAGGTTTAGGGTTTCGGAATCCCAAATGGTATTCTGATTCTGATTCTGAAATTTTGGAATTTCAAAATCCAATTTCGATTCGGCATTATCAGAATTTTTTGGAATGTTATATTTTCGAAAATTAGGTTTAGGGTAAGGTTTAAGGTTAGGTTTAGGTTTAGGGTTTACGAAATCCCAAATCGTATTCTGATTCTGATTCTGAAATTTTGGAATTTTAAAATCCAATTCCGATTCAGAATTATCAGAATTTTTTGGAATGTTACATTTTTGGAAATTAGGTTTAGGGTTTAGGTTAGGTTTAGGTTGAGGGTTTCAGAATCCCAAATGATATTCTGATTCTGATTCTGAATTTTTGAAATTTCAAAATCCAATTCTGATTCAAAATTATTGAAATTTTTTGAAATGTTACATTTTTGAAAGTTAGGTTAAGGTTTAGGGTTCCAAAATCCCAAATGTTATTCTGATTCTGATTCTGAAATTTTAGAATTTTAAAATCCAATTCCGATTCGGAATTATTGAAATTTTTCGAAATGTTACATTTTCGAAAATTAGGTTTAAGGTTTAGGTTACGTTTAGGGTTTAGGTCGAGTTTATGTCAAACTTCCGCACATGACAAATTAGGTATTGGTCCTTAACTATTTTGCAATATTAGTTGCAAGACACCATAATTTGCTTTATTAGCTAAGGTGCAATATTAGGTATAGGTTTAGAGTCTAGGGTTTAGGTTTAATATTAGCTAAGGTGCAATGTTAGGTACCCATAGTTTGCTATATTAGGTTAGGTTTAGGGTTTAGGATTAGGGTTAGGTTTAGTGTTTAGTTTTAGGTTTAGGGTTTAGGTTAGGTTTAGGGTTTATGTCAAACTTCCCCATATGACAAATTAGGTATAGGTCCTCAACTATGTTGCAATATTAGCCGCCCCTCAGTTTCAGGTATAATTATTATTTTGTTGATTCGTACTTATTTTAATGTTATACTAAAAATTTATATTGATGTTTGAAAATTTAATCGATTGACACAGGCGAGTTCTGCTAAAAACAGGCAGAATAGAAATGCCTCGATGACACCTGCTCCAGTGAGGGAGAGGACCTCCATGCCCTAGCTCGCCCAGCAGCTGGTAAATGATAAAAATATTTTATTATTTAAATCACTATAAATCTTATATTAACTCATTTATTTATTTTATATGTCAAAAAACAGACACAGTCCTTAGGCCACAAGCCTAATCGGATTGACCTTTTTGAGGCCTCTAGGAGGCGGCGTACCGATAGGGCATTTATAGACGACAGGATTGCCTCGCAAGTTATAAGTAATTAAATTACTGTTAATTTATTCGTATACGTATGCCATCAAATATCATTGAATATCATTGGTTGTTTTCATATATGAGAGAATGCGACTTATGGTGACCCCGTCGGGCGAGGCCAGCTTCTCCTCTAGCCCAGTATTAGTCGACTCGGCGATGGATACAATGCTCAGACCTGCCACGCACGGTTGCGTCCTCTGTACAGGCCTTAGAGTCATGCCCTCCTCCTACTTTGGACGAGAGGGTATGTGCTCGAGGGCACGGTACACCCAGACCGGTGCTATCACTCTGTTGCAATCTGCGCTAGACGTGGAGCGTGAGCAGAGGCAGGCCCTCGAGCACAGGGTTAAGGCAGAGAGGCAGGCCCTCGAGCGGCAAGTTGAGGAGGAAAGAGAAGCTCGCAGGGCACTAGAGCGTCGGCTTAATAAGTTCATAAGCCGGTCTAGCAGTGGCTCATGCTCATGATCAGGTACTTACTAATCTTTATAATATTAATATAAAATATAGATCTTACTAATTTGAGTTTAGATCATATTATCACGTTAACATGCTAACTTATGAATTTCCAACGCTTAAACTCTAAATTAGACAATCGGATGGTAAATTCTTAAAATATCTACTTAAGACTTGCTCGCAAGTCCGAAATACAAAAAAATATTCAAGTCTGAAATAACGGATACGATCTGATGACGATCCAATCGAATCCAAACCAATTTCAAATCCAAAACACGCTAACTTATGATTTTTCAACACGTAGACTCTAAATTTGTCAATCGGAGGTAAAATTGTTAAAATATCTAATTAGAACTTGCTCGCAAGTTCGAAATATGAAAAAAATCCAAGTATAAATTGTCGAATGCTGATTCGATGACGATCCGATAGAATTCAAACAAATTTCAAATCCGAAACACGCTAACTTATGATTTTTCAACGCGTAGACTCTAAATTTATCAATCAGAGGTGAAATTATTAAAATATCTAATTATAACTTACTCGCAAGTCTGAAATATAAAAAAAATCCAAGTACGAATTGTCAGATGTCGATCCGATAACGATCCAACCAAATCCAAACTAATTTCAAATTCGAAACACGCTAACTTATGATTTTTCAACGCGTAGACTCTAAATTTGTCAATCGGAGTCGCAATTGTTAAAATATCTAATTAAAACTTGCTCACAAGTCCGAAATATAAAAACAATTCAAGTACGAATTGTCGGATGCCGATCCGATGACGATTCGATCGAATCCAAGCCAATTTCAAATCAAAAACACACTAACTTATGATTTTTCAATATTTAGACTCTAAATTTATCAATCAGAGGCAAAATAGTTAAAATATCTAATTAGAATTCACTCGTAAGCTCGAAATACGAAATAATTCCAAGTACGAATTATCAGATGCTGATCCGATCGAATCCAAACCAATTTCAAATCCGAAATACGCTAACTTATGATTTTTCAACGCTTAGACTCTAAATTGGTCAATCGAAGGGTAAATTGTTAAAATATCCAATTAGAACTCACTCGTAAGTCTGAAATACGAAATAATTCCAAGTACGAATTGTCGGATGTCGATCCGATGCCGATCCGATCGAATCAAATCAATTTCAAATACGAAACACACTAACTTATGATTTTTCAACGTGTAGACTCTAAATTTGTCAATCGGAGGCAAAATTATTAAAATATCTAATTAGAAATTGCTCCCAAGTACGAATTGTCGGATACCAATTTGATGACGATCCGACGGAATCCAAACCAATTTTTAATCCAAAACACGTTAACTTATGATTTTTCAACGCGTAGAAATTTGTCAATCGGAGGCGAAATTGTTAAAATATCTAATTAGAACTTGCTCGTAAATCAAAAATACAAAAAAAAAAATCCAAGTACAAATTATCGGATACCGATCCGACAATGATCAGATCAAATCCAAACCAATTTTAAAACCGAAACACACTAACTTATGATTTTTCAACGCTTAGACTCTAAATTTACCAATCAGAGGTAAAATTATTAAAATATCTAATTAGAACTCGCTCGCAAGTCTGAAATACGAAATAATTCCAAGTACGAATTATCAGATGCCGATCCGATAACTATCTAATCGAATCCAAACCAATTTCAAATCCGAAACACGCTAACTTATGATTTTTCAACACTTAGACTCTAAATTGGTCAATCGGGGGATAAATTATTAAAATATCCAATTAGAATTCACTTGCAAATCTGAAATACGAAATAATTCTAAGTACAAAGTATCGGATAACGATCCGACCGAATCCAAACCAATTTCAAATCCGAAACACGCTAACATATGATTTTTCAACGCGTAGACTCTAAATTTGTCAATCGGAGGCGAAATTGTTAAAATATCTAATTAGAACTTACTCGCAAGTCTGAAATAAAAAAAATCCAAGTACGAATTGTCAGATGCCGATCCGATGACAATCCGACCGAATCCAAACCAATTTCAAATCCGAAACATGCTAACTTATGATTTTTCAACACTTAGACTCTAAATTGGTCGATCGGAGGGTAAATTGTTAAAATATCTAATTAGAACTTGCTCGTAAGTCCAAAATATGAAGAAAAAAAAATCCAAGTACAAATTATCAGATGCGATCCGATGATGATCCGATCGAATCCAAACCAATTTCAAATCTAAAACACGCTAACTTATGATTTTTCAACGCTTAGACTCTAATTCGGTCGATCGGAGGATAAATTGTTAAAATATCTAATTAGAACTTACTTGCAAGTCCGAAATATGAAAAAAAAATCCAAGTATGAATTATCGGATGCGATCCGATGATAATCCGATCGAATCCAAACCAATTTCAAATCCAAAACACACTAACTTATGATTTTTTAACGCTTAGACTCTAAATTGGCCGATCAGAGGGTAAATTGTTAAAATATCTAATTAGAACTTGCTCGCAAGTCCGAAATATGAAAAAATCCAAGTACGAATTATCAGATGCAATCCGATTGAATCCAAACCAATTTCAAATCCAAAACATGCTAACTTATGATTTTTCAATCCTTAGACTCTAAATTGGTTCATTGATGGATAAATTATTAAAATATCTAATTAGAACTTGCTTGCAAGTCCGAAATATGAAAAAAATCTAAGTACGAATTATCGGATGTGATTCGATGATGATCCGATCGAATCCAAACCAATTTCTAATCCGAAACATGCTAACTTATGATTTTTCAATACTTAGACTCTAAATTGGTCGATCAAAGGGTAAATTATTAAAATATCGAATTTGAACTTGCTCGCAAGTCCGAAATACGAAAAAAATCCAAGTATGAATTATCGGATGCGATTTGATGACGATCCGATCGAATCCAAACTAATTTCAAATCTGAAACATGCTAACTTATGATTTTTCAAAGCTTAGACTGTAAATTGATCGATCAGAGGGTAAATTATTAAAATATCTAATTAAAACTTGCTCGCAAATCCGAAATACGAAAAAAATCCAAGTATGAATTATCAGATACGATCTGATGACGATCCAATCGAATCTATACCAATTTCAAATCCGAAACATACTAACTTATGATTTTTCAACGCTTAGACTCTAAATTGGTCCATCGAAGGGTAAATTGTTAAAATATCTAATTAGAACTTGCTTGCAAGTCCGAAATATGAAAAAAATCCAAGTACGAATTATCGGATGCGATCCGATCGAATCCAAACCAATTTCAAATCTGAAAGACGCTACCTTATGATTTTTCAATGCTTAGAATTTAAATTGGTTGATCGAAGGGTAAATTATTAAAATATCTAATTTGAACTTGCTCACAAGTTCGAAATATGAAAAAAAATTCAAATACGAATTATTGGATACGATCTGATGACGATCCGATCGAATCTAAAAAAATTTCAAATCTGAAACACGCTAACTTATGATTTTTCAATGTTTAGACTCTAAATTGGTCGATCGGAGGGTAAATTGTTAAAATATCTAATTAAAACTTGCTCGTAAGTCCGCAATACGAAATAAAATCCAAGTACGAATTATCGGATGCATTCCGATGACGATCCGATCGAATCCAAACCAGTTTTAAATCCGAAACACGCTAATTTATAATTTTTTAACTCTTAGATTCTAAATTGGTCGACCAGAGGGTAAATTGTTAAAATATCTAATTAGAACTTGCTCGCAAGTTTGAAATACGAAAAAAATCCAAGTACGAATTATCGGATGCGATCCGATAACGATCCGATCGAATCCAAACCAATTTCAAATCCGAAACACGCTAACTTATGACTTTTCAACACTTAGACTCTAAATTATAGATATAAACTATTTTTTTATATCTATATATATATATATAGATGTAAAGTAATTTTTTAACAAATAAATGTTAATTGTAGGATGTGCAGCTTTAGGGGAAGAGAGCACCAGCGTTGGTGTCGGGCGGCGTGGGATGGTTGAGCTAGGGCAAGCAGCTTCCTTTAGTTTTGGATTGTGTAAAAATAATTTTGTAATAAATATGTGGTAATTTTTTTATCTTGTCAATGATTATCTGGTATTGTGGTAATATTTTGGTAATTTATGGTAATATTTGATAAATTATGGTAATATTTGATAAATTGTATATGGTAATATTTGATTTAGTCAATTATGATAATATTTGTGGTAATATTTGAATATATTGTGGTATTGTTGTAAATCACAGGAATTAAATAACTAAATATTTAAGTAATTTTTTTAAAAAAATTAAGTTTTATTACCGACAGATATTATAGTGTCTGTCGGTTATAATCTATTATTTTTTAAAAAAATATTTATATATTCTCGACAGAAAGTAACTATCCGTCGATAATAAACTTCTTTTTGCCGATGGTAGTAAATATAATCGTCGGTAATACTCTTATATATTTTAATAAAATATTTATATATTGCCGACGGACAATAATAATTCGTCGGTATATTACCGACGGATAACAATTGTCCGTCTATATTAATGTTTAATACCGATGGATATTTATATCCGTCGCTGTTTTTTTCCCGATGCCTTTTTTCCCAACAGCCTGCGACGGAAATTCGTTCCGTCGCAATAAAATATTACCGACGGATATGTAATTTTACCGACAGATATATTCCGTCGGTAAAAAATATTTTTTTTATAGTGTGAAGAGTTATAATTCTAAAAGGTTCCAAGACCTATGATACAAGATGTCTCCTTACTAGCACCCTTTGAGGTTTCACCGAGATATGTGAAGTTGTGAGGCTTTGACAATGGGAAGTGGGATGTTCCCTAAAGCACATATGAGACATGTGCATGGCCATAATAGCACAACCCGCTTCGTACCCCGATCAAGTTGTATCATGCGTGCAAACTTGTAGAAATCTGAACCACAAATCTATACATTTGGCACTAAGTGAAAGTTCAAAACAAAACGTACTTTTGCCTATTTCATAGTATAAGGAATCCAGCATCCTTTTTATGATATTTTTAAATTTTTTAAGGTTTTTAAAATATGTGATATTTATGATATTTTTAAATTAAATTTCGGGGATTATTGGATATTTAATTTAAAAATAAAAATATCTGAATTGCTTTGCAAATGGATAAGTGAATTGGGTGGTTAGAGGCTTGACTCTAAGCCTCCTCTAAGTAGGTCATGAGTTCGAAACAAACCTCCAACATTTGTTTTGACAAATGATTCTAAATAGAATACTTGCTTCCTTTAGCCTTTTTTCTTTTCACCAAGTTTAGTCCCACATTGAATAGGGGGAAAGCAAGAAGTTTGTATATAAAAGAACACCTCCCTCTTAGCCTTGTAGCAACAAGGGCTAAGGAATGTATCACACCACACGCGCCTATGTGCACCTTCTGCTAGGCCAGGCATGGACTTGCCTTGGGCTGGGCGTACACGGGCGCTCAGAACTGCAAACACGATTGTAGGTCCAACATGTGGACTTGGGGCCTACATTGGTGCTCGCACCCATGGACACAAATGCAGCTCCAATAGATGGACTTGGTGCCTACCTTGTTAATTTTTATTTTTTTCTCAGTTTCTTTTGATTTGTTGGTCACCAATAACACGCTAGCTGTTACTCTATGAGTACGTTCTAGAGTGTTTTTTTTCTTTCGAGAAATACGCTCCGGAGACATTGTTGTAATGCAATTGCTCCACCAGTTAACTAAGAGAGGCCTATATAATCCGAGGCAGACTTCTGGTTTCTACACACTAAGAAAATCATCTCAACAACTCTCTCTCTCTCTCTCTCTCTCTCTCTCTCTCTCTCTCTCTCTCTCTCTCTCTCTCCTCTATGTTATCTTCTATCGTTGAGTTCTTGAGCTCAAGTTTTGGGCAGGTTTGGGTTGACGTATTTGAAGATTGGGTTGGGTTAGGGTTGAAAAAAATACAATCTGAGTTGAATTTTGGTCAAGCTCGGGTTGAGGGGTCAGGCAATCCGACTCGATCCGAACTCGAGTACTCATATGTTTAGGGGTCACAATCATAGCCATTTGTTTCACCCAGTTATATATTATTTATTTACTTCTTGCTTATCAAGTAAAGATATTATTTGATGAACTAATAAATTGTTTAGAAGGAATGCAACAAAAATTGTATGGCTTCTTTTTAGTTTTTGATCTTCAAATGTCAAAATTTTAAATAATGATTGGAAATAAGTTTACTTGAATCCTGCACAACCTGATTGGTCCTACCAATTTGGGTTAACCCGATCATAAAAATTTTTATTTGGGTCAGGGTTGAGCTTGTGCTAGGCATCTTGGGTTAGAGGTAGGATTTGGTTAAGTAATGACTGAGGATTTTAGCACTTGGGTTGTTGGGCTTTGGTTGACCCCCAAGGCTTCAAGTTTTTCCAACTCTGGATGTTTCCGTACGCACTCGGCGGTCTGGTCGAAAAGTCTTGATCTCTAGATCATTGTCTTTTCCATTTCTCCGTCCCTCTCACGGTTGTGTTGTCCCAACAGCTATCAACCATGGTACAACACGACCATCTGATCGAAATCTCACGGCCTTGATCAAAACCACGGGCATCAAGACCATTTGATCGAACAAGAACGGTCAGTATCAACTGCGATAAAATACATGGACATTGCTTTCCAAGTCGTCGGCTGTCCCGTTCTCAACCATCAGAGAATCATACACACACAAAAAAAAAACGAAGACCCATCAATCTTGACCATAGAGTCTACTAAATCTCGACCATAGATTTCATGATCCAACGAGCACCATCAAAGTCAAATATCGGACCTTTTCTCCTCAATACAGGACTAGAAGGCCACCGATTTTTATTGGTAAATTACACATAAACCCCTACAGTTTAATCGATTATAACTTTCACCCATCCCTCATGTTTAAAACCCCACAAATTCTCCCTTATTTTCTATTTTCTTGCACAAACACCCACTTTGGAAGGCAAAAATGATATATTCTTGGGGTAGTTGGTGAGTGGTCCCAACAAGATATAGCTAAAGTCTCCTAAAACGATGTGATCGAAAATGCCATCCACATCAATTAAAACTTTCATTTAGAATGTCATCGGCACTTTGAAACTAACCGAGCTTGATCGAACCTCCAACACTGGATTTTCTCTCCTACAATGCTCGCCACCACCGAATCGAACCTAAACCTAAGATCTATAAGCCATGCGATGAGTCCTAGACCTAGGAATCCTAAACCTAACCAAACCTAGTTGAACCCCTCTGTCCCCTGTTCCTTCTCGTCTCCGCTACTTAACAACAGCGACAAGTAGCTGTAACTCGAGATCGCATCCGCTACTGTCATCGCCGCCACCACTGCAGCTCGCGTCGGAGACTACCATCACTGTTTGTGCTCGAAGGAGATAAGAGGTGTGCAGGTGATGGCATTTTCAAGTTTCTAAAAAAAGTCAGGGACCTAACGTTAACAAAAATGTCTCGCTGTCCTGTGCCTTTGATATTTGTTCTCTCTATAATTAATCAACAATTAACCCTATATTCTTCAAACTATAGGGGCCTGAAAGTGACAATCAGTCAATTGACAGGGGTCTATGTGTAATTTACCTTTTCTTGGTGAACAGTAGGCCACCATAAAAAAACATAAAATCCAAAGAGGCAGGTTCTATTCAGATCCAAAGCATGAGCAACCCATTAATCCTTCTGTTCTTCCTATCGGCTCTCATCACTCCCTCCATCTCAGGCGACACCCTGACTCCACCCCAGCGTCTCGCCGACGGCCAAACCCTAGTCTCCGCCGGCGGGAGCTTCGCGCTGGGCTTCTTCAGCCCCCCTGGCACGACCAACCGATATGTCGGCATATGGTACAACAAGGTCTCAATCCAGACAGTGGTATGGGTCGCCAACCGCCAGAACCCGATCGCCGATCACACCGGGATCCTCTCCATCTCCGGCGATGGAGGTCTGGTCCTCACCAACCCAAACTCGACCGTCGTCTGGTCCGCGCCCGCGTCCGGCACAACAAATCCGGTCGCCCAGCTACTGGACAGCGGCAACCTCGTCGTCCGAGACGCGGCCGCCGCTGATCCCCTGAGCTTCCAGTGGCAGAGCTTCGACCACCTGACCGACACGTTGCTCCCGGGGATGAAGCTCGGGTGGAACCTCACCAGCGGCCTCAACCGCAACATAACGGCGTGGACCAGCGACTCCGACCCCTCTCCGGCGCCGTACACGTTGGCGATGGACGCCCGCGGTGACCCCCAGATCTTCCTCTGGGCCGGGGTGACGCGGACGTGGCGGACCGGACCTTGGGACGGCCTCCGGTTCACCGGCATCCCGGACATGGCTACGTACAGCACGTTCAGCTTCGACTTCGTGGCGAACGAGGAAGAGGTCTACTACGCCTTCCACACCGCCGTCGTCTCCCGGCTCATCGTGAACCAGACCGGCCAGACGCAGCGGCTGGTGTGGATCGAGGCGAGCCGGTCGTGGAACCTGTTCTGGTTCGCCCCCAAGGACCAGTGCGACAGCCTGTCGCAGTGCGGGCCCTACGGCCTGTGCGACCCCAACGACTCGCCCATCTGCGAATGCCTGCAGGGGTTTGACCCCAAGTTCCCGGCCAATTGGGCGCTGAGGGACATGTCCGGCGGGTGCGTGCGGAGGACGCCGCTGGACTGCCGGAACGGGACCGACGGGTTCGTGGCGGTGACCGGGGCGAAGCTGCCGGACTCGTCGAGCGCGGCGGTGGACCGGAGCATGGGCCTCGACGACTGCCGGGCGGCCTGTTTGGCGAACTGCTCGTGCAAGGCCTACGCCAGTGCGAACATCAGTGGGGATGGGAGTGGGTGCGTCATCTGGACGGCGGATATCACTGATCTTAGGGTGTACACGTTTGGGGGGCAGAATCTGTACGTGCGGGTGGCGGCCGCCGATCTAGGTACGTGCCGCTCGATCCTGAATCAATGGCTTGATCTGCATCATAGAAAGATTAAGCATATAGCATTTGTGTATAAGACTCACACGTGAACCGAAGCTTAACCAGAATTAATTTGGTGGAGCGCTTCAAATGTCCGCCAGTCGGTCCGGTCCCGCCGGGCCCCGTGTGGGTCAGTCGGCCGGTTACCGCCGAGCCCTGTGTGGGCCAGTGTCGGTCCTTTTCATAAACTATATAGCCAACTCCTTTTCCAACTTTTGTTGCCAAACTCCACGTGACGTGGAGTGCTGGCAGATCCTCATTGCCGGAAACATTTTTGTGGGGACCATGGGATGAGGCTGATGAGTAGTAGGCGGATGCCACGTAATGTTGGCAATCCAAAAGTTGACCAAACTAGTTGGCTACGTAGCATTTCCTCTCTCAGCCGACGTCTCTGACTACTGGGTGCAACCCACTTTGCATCCTTGACAAACAGAACAGAACCTTCTCTTGTGGTCCTGGATGTTGACTCACCCTCTGTGTCCACCGTAGTCAAGACATTTCACATTATTGTCATGACCATCATCCCCCCCCCCCCCCCCCCACACACACACAAGAACAAGAGAAATTCTTCGAAAGAGAGGCTCACTACAACAGAGCAGGATGAAATATGAACTAGACCCTCTAGGGGATAGCAGTGTTGGCAAAGCAATTGATGTTTTTACCCAAGAGTGCGTAGAGAAAATTCTCGGAAGGGGGGTTAGTCCGAGCCCGAAGTGGATCTCCATTGCCCGAATGATTTCGGGACACCCGTCGATCTCAAAAAAAAAATGTCGTAGCATTTATTCATGTTTGGGTCGCATTTATACTAATACATTGAAAGTCGTATAAAATTACTAGAGATCTTACTATGATGGAATCTGAGTAGAATTTTTTGAGGAATCTACTAACCCAACAATGTGATAAATACACTGAATCAGGATCAACAACAGATGGATCTCACGACAGTGCGAGTGCAGTCGTTGGGATCGTGGTGGGCGCTGTTGTTTCGGGATGTCTGTTGCTTGGCGGGATTGGTTATTGTATGTGGAAGAAGAAGAAGAATAAGAAGAGAAGAAGTGGGACGACAACCATGGGAGGAAGCGTCTCCTCCGCTGACAAGTACAACGATGAAAGTGCTCGAGACCGGGAGCTACCTCTGCTTGATTTGGATATGATCGCTGCAGCGACTGACAACTTCTCCCTCCAGAACAAACTTGGAGAGGGCGGCTTCGGCCCAGTATACAAGGTAATTTTCAGTCTAGAAGGCACTCTTGATTGACGTCTCGATCGAGTCCTGTATTAATGTATTTTGTGGTGCTAATCACTAGGGTAAGCTGAGTGAGGGACAAGATATAGCAGTAAAGAGGCTCGCAAAGACATCGTTGCAGGGTCTTGACGAGTTCAAGAACGAGGTGATGCTGATCGCAAAGCTTCAGCATAGGAACCTTGTCAGGCTTCTGGGTTGTTGTGTTCAAGCAGAGGAAAGGATGCTGGTCTATGAATACATGCATAACAAAAGCTTAGATATCTTCCTCTTTGGTTAGTCATTCACCCTTCATCTTTGATGTATAGCTTATTGGTCATGACTGTGATGATTGATATAATGAGGCTTTTGATATGTTGAGATGGGCATCCCTCACATGGTTTAGTTCCACATCGGCAATGGGAGTGGGGATCCTTGTCTTAATATATCCGATTACTCCCCTCCTCAACAGTTACCTTTTTGGGAGGAACTAGGGTCGTCACACGATGATTGATACCAAAACTTAAAAGTGTTGTATTTCCTACTAATAATTTGATCTAATTACTATGAAATTTTGGTCAGATAAAGCGAAAAGTGCAAAGCTAGATTGGAAAACCCGCTACAACATTATTTTAGGGATTGCGCGAGGGCTCCTTTACCTCCACCAAGACTCGAGATTTAGAATCATCCACAGGGATCTGAAAGCAAGCAACATTCTTTTAGATGAAGTGATGAACCCGAAGATTTCGGACTTCGGTATGGCAAGAATTTTCAGAGGGGAAGAATCGGAAGTGAACACCAAGAAAGTGGTCGGGACATAGTAAGTACCGTATGCAGAACCTTTTTTTATTGTGCATATCTTATTGTTAGATACGTACCCTCACACCCCAAGACCCGGGTTTTGGGGTGTGAGGGTATCTAATTAACCTGGTATCAAAGCAGGTTTAACCTATGCCTTTTTAAGCCAAGTGGGAGCCTACCCACGTGACAAACACCGGGCAAAACCGGCTTGCACGTGAAGGGGGGGTGTTGAAGTTTAGTCCCACATCGGCTAGCTGTCTAGGCAATGTTGTCTCCATATACCCTCTGTGGACCTCCCCTAACGACCTGGGTTTTGGGGATTTCTCGAACGAGTGTCATAATTGTATGTTTGATGTATGCAGTGGGTACATGTCTCCGGAGTACGCAATGGATGGTATCTTCTCAGTGAAATCCGACGTATTTAGCTTCGGGGTCTTGGCACTGGAAATCATTAGTGGCAAGAAAAACACAAGCGATTATCTCTCGGGACACCGGCAAAACCTTTTAGGACATGTATGTATGTCGAAACATGATAGTTTTAATCAAATGCTTGATCCTTTTTCTCCTTTCAAGTTGTGAAATTTGTGACAGATCTTTTTTTTCTTTTTTTTCTTAGGCATGGAGCTTATGGAAAGAAGGAAAGGGCTTGGAACTAGTTGATGAGTCGATGGGTTACTCATTCACCATGACTCATGAAGCCGAAAGGTGCATAAAGGTGGGACTTTTGTGTGTCCAAGAACACCCCGAAGATCGGCCGAAGATGGATTCGGTCGTGTTGATGTTGGGCAGTGAAGGGGCATCACGTCCATCTCCCAAACAGCCCGGCTTCGTTGCAACAAAAGGTATTGCTGAAACGGATTCTTCGTCAAGCAAGCAAGAATCATTGACTATAAATGAGATAACAGTTACAGTGTTGGAAGGAAGGTAGTAAATTGTTGTGAATCAGTACAAGATAGATTCAGGTTAAGGAGAATGTTGTTAAGACATGATTTCCCTATAAACCTGTATTCTTTAATTTTGAAGAGGTTATAATACTTTTTGATTAGAGCAGCGCTAGTAAGTGCCATCGTAGAAAAGAGATCGCGGTTTGAAACTTGCCAACCATAGGAGCGCAAAGCTTGCTTCTTTTTTACCCACTCCAAAGATCGAGCCTTATTTTTGATATTAGGCATCTCCAGCCCTTAGTCAAATCGTTAACTCAAATTTGAATCCGAGTAAAATCGCCTAAAAATAGCTCCAGCCCTTCACTCAGACTTGTACCAAACTGAGTTTTGCTAAATGTTTTCACCAAATCAGGGGAGACTCAAATCCCATACTAAATTATAATGGTCATCTCTCAAGGCCTTCTTATGTACAAACGTGCCATCCAATTTTGAGTTTTACTCAAATTTGAGTAAAAGGACTGGAGTGCTTGTAGCTGATCGAGCTCCTCTTTGGACAAAAGAGTCAAACTACCTACTAACTGATCGGGGTCTTGTGTCTTCTTCAGCAGTGGAGTGGGTTTCAATGATTAAGAATCGGTAAAAGATTGAGTTTTACTCAAATTTGAGTAAGGACTAGAGTACTCAGGACCAGATTGAGTTTTTCCTCAAAATTTTACTCATATTTGAGTAAAAATTTTAGTAAGTGATAATGATGCCCTTAGGAACACCACATTATTTTATATGCCATACAGCATAAGACAAACCTGGGTTACGATCATACGGCCTCCCGAGAGGAAAACAACGGATTAACCACTAGAGTGCAACTATTGTTGTGTTTCCCTATTAACCAACCTATAGTGCTACAAAATCAAAGTTCCACCTCCATTATTCATTTATATCAAAATGTGGGTCCAATATGAAATGGAGACACATATTATTCTCTCAAAATTAGAAGCTTCTTTCAACGAAGTTCTAGCTTTATTCTCCTCAACTATATTTATCATTTAGTTTAAGGGTTGTAAACATATAGTGTTGATGAAAATTACCTAGATCATAAATAGAAAATAAAAGAAATAACTCCAGTTATTTTTCATCCAAAATCGGACATGAAAAAATAGTGATCACATCATCTAGCTAGGAAGAATTAGAAAGTAAAATTTCCAATTTGCATTTACTAACTCAAATTCATATCAAAACGAGTACTAATCTCATTCAATGCACAAGTGGTTGTGATGCTGCTCAATCGGATTACACATCTACTCTTCGTTAAACGTTCAAGAGGAAAGCTCATGGGACAGATGAGAGGAGGGGGTAGAGATTAATGGGATATGTTTATCTCACTTCATGTGATTAAGACTATTTTGAAACAGGAAATAGAAGAGGATGGTGTAGAGACTAATGAGTTCATTTATCTCACTTAATGAGTGTTTCATTCAATTAAGTTTTTTAGGAAACAGAAAAGAGGAGAGGAGCTAAAGGGTAGAGATTAATGGGGGTTTTTTTATTTCATTGTTGGTCATTTAATATCAATTTCACTCCATTGAAAACGGCCACCATCGTTAATATCTAACAATTTTTTTAATTTTAATTTATTCTTATTTTCCACACATAGAGATAAAAGATAAAAAAGGGAAGACAATCACGTGACACCAAAGGCCTCAGCTTTATAAAATATACTAGTTACCAACTCGTGCGATGCATGTAACTATCAAACAATTCCTTATTAACTATCCAGTTGCTCCATATTTGCTCAAGAAATATCTAAAAAGTCAACTGAAGTTATGTTACCATTACAAGGGTAAAAGAACATTGGTATAAGAATTTGAACTATCCAACCGAGATAACAAAAAATACAAAATCCAACTGCAAGTATATAAAATAGTACAAGCAGCATATAAGATCATCCATATCTCCTTAAAAGATATAAATTTTTTTTAGTGTTTAGCATTGCTATCTAGTTACTGTAACTACAAACTAAATGTTTCACATGTGGAGTTTCCAGTCAAACCATTAATCATCCTTTAGATTTTGCAAAATTAACCACATTAATCAAACAAATGTTCACACAGTGAAATATAGTAAAAGGTTATTCAGCAGTTTAGCACTTAAAACAGTACAAAAAAAATAGCACTTAAACAAATGCCACTTAGATGGCTATGCTGTTGTAGCTCGTGTGTCCTTAGCGTGGATTTTATATATTAACATTAATAAAGATGACTTTGGTTATTGCTTTAATTAGAATACTACTATGGTATATAATAATTCTCATATAATAAAAGGACCCTAGGGAACACAGTAGGCCACTGAGGCGCATGGAGGATCCATGCTTGGGAGACCCAGTGGACCAGTTCTGTGTAGACCTAGAACTAGTTCACAGCTTAGGTAATGCCGGTCGCTTCACCGATAACAAGCTGTTGGCAGGTAGAGGATGTGGTGAAGTCTCCACCACGGAAACGTGGGATTCCCATTCACCTGACCAAGTACGATGATCGTATTGAACAGGAACCAAGACGGTGCACAGTTCAGTGATTCAGACACTGGTGCAGAAACTATCTTACTACTATAGATAATCTGTCATTAACCCTGAGGGACCATGCTCATTAGGCCAACTAGTTGTGTGGTGCTTTGATGTGCCAACTGTTAGGATTGATGTGTTCTAAGCTTGTAAAACTTTATGTTTTGGTCTAATAAAGATTGATAGTTATTAATATATGAGATGCATATAGGTGCGTAACATAGTTACGTGTTCTTTAGAGAACAGAGAGCCATGGTTATATGGTAGTCCACTGAGTTGAAGACTAAGTGGATTGGTCCCGTATAACCTAAATAAGTTCGCAGCTATGATCAGGTTGGTCGCCTCATCATGTTAAGCTATTGGCGATGACAGTTCATGGGATGTCTTCACCATGGTCATCACCAGGCACAGTGTCTGTGGCTGAACGGAACTAACACGGTGTACAGATCAGTGAGCAGACACTGGTACACTAAGCCGTGTTTCTGCTTAGGGTAAAACGGTCCTAAACCCTGAGGAACCACGACTGATGGACTAACCAGTTGTGTGGTGCTTTGGCGCACCAATGTGTGAGGGTCCATATGCAGTGATCCAAAACCACGGTGTACTGGGTTACCCGGCTGGCGTTGCATTAGCGTGTCACTCCTGCAGGCCATCCACACCCCTGATGGGAGGTGCGTTCCTTGGTGTGACTTACACTGTACCAAACCCAGGCCTGGTGGTCATCAGTTTGACTGTTGACCGGGTTTCGGTTACTCGACGGGGTAATCAGAGGTACGATGTATAGGTCAACCTGGAAGGAACCAAGTCATATGATCATTCGAGTCTGACGGTAGTCTTCACCGCTCGAAGTGAATCATGGCATCAAGTGGAGGGACAGCGGGTTTACCACTACTAAGCGGAGAGCAGGGGTATGATGGAGAACATAGTAAGTCTGGGTGAATTGGAGTGCAGCCTGCGTCGCACTCTGGGTGGCTACGCAGGTTAACTCGAGCTCAGAGGATCGATGGTACACTCGGGTAGTGTGTCGATCGAGCTTGAGTTGGAAGCCATGAACCCCGGTCCCTGATGGTTCCACCTTATCAACATTATGTACGGTTCTTGAACCGTCTCCTCGGAACACCATAAGCAGGAGGAAGAAAGAAGTATACGCTCCGTGTGTGCTTGGCACTAGAGCACGGTAGATGCGTAACTACATACGAGTACTAAGGGTTGAGCCCGAGACTAGTGCGGAGTCGTATATTGTAATCCCTAGCCATAAGTGAACTTCGCTATATAGGTGCGATGCACCGGGGTATGTTGCGAGTTGACTAGTTGACTTTGCTAGAGGCACCTTCCGGTGGCCTCAGTTAATAGTAAGTAACTAGTAGATATCACTTAAGTAATGGCCGTTAGGTATCGCACGCTAGAAATGGTCAAAATGAGGCGTCGGGGCGTTTTGGTAAAAACCTCACTCTGCCGGACCTCACTGTTGGCCGACCCTAGTGGTGGGACACCTCACTAGGGCCGGCCCTATGATGTAGGGATAAGAATCCCTCATCTATAGGGCCGGCCATATGGATAGGGATGGGGCGATAAATCGGTTAATATCGAGCCCTAAAAAGTGGGAAAACGGATAAATACGCGGAGTGATAAAAAGGAGATAATGGAGAGATAATGAGAGGGAGTTATTATCCCCTTGGATCCTTATCCAAGGGGGGATGGTCGGCCCTACAAAGGGAGCTATGGGCGCCGGCCCCATGTGATGAAAAATCCGAACCCCCTCCTCTCTCATCTCTCTAGTTCTCTCCCTAATCTCTCTCCGTTTCCCGCTTGCTACTTCGTCTTCCTCGCGTGGAGTTCTGAAGAAGGAGAAGGGTCGTTCTTCGGAGGCACTCAGAGATCCGAGAGCGACGTTCCGTGCATCGTGTGAGATCGGGTGAACAAGAAGGTAACATCTCCAATCGTACCGTCGGCATCTTCGCGAACGATCTTCCGTCTCCATCGACAAAGAAGACAATCCTCCGCGGTTAAAAGATCCGCACGAAAGGTATGTGTAATCTAACATATAGATCTAGCGAGCATTATGATTTGCATCCATGCTAGTTAATCATTACGCTAGATTGCCGTTAGGAGTTTTCGATTATCGTGCATACACATACACACATATGTAGTTTAGTTTCCATGAAAAGTTAAATAGTGTAACGTGCACCATGAACGGTCTATTCGACCGCCAAATCGTTTCCGCTGCGAGCCTCTGACCCGGATTAGTTTCCAACAATTGGTATCAGAGCCGCATTAGTGGTGTACGTTTCACGTTTTTCATGAAACGAACATGTGTGCGCATGATGAATGCGTGAGATCATCGGGGTTCATACGCTTAGATCATGCATATGTATAGATTGTGCTTGTTCTATTAATCATTCTTGCAGGGCGCCGCTATAAAAAAATCTAGATCTATGCTTTGTGCTTGCTACCGGGGGTCGGACCCCGAGTTAGCAATTGTCTGGATTTGCTTTCTGTGTGTGGATATGTAATTAAGCCTTAGATTGGGCGAGTGATGGGGGTTGACCATCCTCGGTTTCCCATGGCCTTTTTCCTAGGTGTGTTTTCTTTTCTTTCTAGGAAATTGTGTACGACCGAGCACTTGCTCGTAGCGTACTAGACTTTTTCGGTTACAGATTGAGAAGAAAGACGTGCCAAAGAAATCCACCATCGGGAGCGGAAGTGGAACCCTGGAGGATGAAGACGATCCGGCAAAGTGTTCGCGAGCGCGACGAAGGAGCCGGACCGAGGAACCTTGCAAAGAAAGCTAGAGGCCTGCGCTGTGCTAATTAGGTTCAGGGGTCGGACCCTGAACTTAATTCAGTTTTAATGGTTGCTTTCTTTAATTAGTTCTTTAAGCTTCATATCGAACCCCGATGAGATAATGTGATTATCTGTTTTCAGAGGGATGCCTTTCCCCTCCGGTCCTAGCGACTGTTTGAGGTTAGGATCCCGCTAGATGACGCCTATTATTTAGTTGACTTTTGATGTTAGTGGGATCCCATCACATATGGTTATGCCACCATTAGGAGAGCACCCGACTAGTCGGGTGTGCCTATTTGGCCAGCATCGAAATCAAAGATGAGATGGAGATCCATTGAACATCAATTGTCAAATCTATAAGCAAGGCGCCATGACTAGTGGGAGTCCTTTCCAGTGAGTCTGACTCTAGGATTAGCTCCAGAGCATTAGCGTGATAACCAGTTTTGCAGAGCATCGATATTCTCGGAATATGTAATGTGACCCTTGAATGGAGAAATCCACTTGAGGCAGGGACTATGATATTCCGAGAATGATTAATGCTAGGCGAAGGGCTTGAACGCTAGTGGGAGCATGGTGTGACCAGGGTCTAGTATTTAGGAGGTCGCTACCTTTGCATTTGCATAAATTCATACTCGCAAAATAACCCTCATATATTTATAAGGGATGTAATAGAGGACTTAAAGAGATCCTCTGGCCTCCACGGCTAATCACTTCGTACTCGGGTGGAAGGGCATAACTCAACAACCCCCTCGGGTGAGAGCTGTGTTTTTCTATGCCAAGCTACTTAGTGATCTCCTTCGGGATATGGCGGTTACGGTGCCAAGTGTTCAGGCTTTACTCACCCTCGTGGGGGCCGTTAGAATTCCCGTGCCGTAATTGCCTAAGCTCGTGGGTAAGCATCCTAAGTACGCGTGAGGTATTCGTTGCGAAGACAACGATGATCACGTGGTACTGGCCAAAAGATAACCATGGTCCATCAAAGCCCGTAGTTGGTAGATTTGGATAGGGTCAAGGGAAAGACCCGTGTAAGCGGAAGACCTGCACACTGCCCCCTCGGACAGGTGTAGCCTACTCCGAGATCTTACATACATGGTTAATTAATCCATAGAGATGGCTTCGCTTGAGGGTAGCGTTGTCATATGGATATAATTAGCTTGTTTTTAAAAATCCATAAAATAAGTTTTCATGCATCTCATATTTTCAATCTTTTATTTTCAGATGACCAAGTTAGACCCCCTGTCCGCTATCCTAAATGACCACAAACTTACCGGTCCCAACTATGAGGACTGGAAGCGCAACCTGTACCTAGTCTTAAGGATAGGTAAACACATGTCAGCCCTTAATGACCCTGAGCCAGATTTGCCAGGACCCAATGCCACAGAGGCACAGTTAAAGACATTCACTGACTGGAAGGAATCTAATGAGATATGTAAATGCTATATTATAGCATCCTTGCAAACAACTCTGCAGAAGCAAGTCGAGAAGATGCCCGATGCTTCTGATATGATGTTGTATCTGAAGGAGATGTTTGAAGGTCACAATCGCGTTACGCGATACCTTACCATCAAGAAACTCGTCGGCACTAAGATGTCCAATGGGACGCTGGTTCGGGAACACATGATGAAAATGTTTGGGTTCCAGAACGAACTAGCTACCATGGACATTGTGCTAGAAGGCGAGGTGATGACAGACATCTTCCTCTCGTCACTGTCTGGAGCCTTTGAAGGCTTTGTCACCAACTTTAATTTAAACAAGTTGGCTATGACAAATGCAGAGCTTCTGGGAGCTCTCCAGGCAGCTGAGGATGGCTTCAAGCAGAAGGGCGAAGCACTTCACGTGCAACGCAGATCCTTCAAGAAGCCTGGTAAACCTCAAGGCAAGAAACATAAAAAGAAACCTAAGTCTGAGCCTGTGCAGGACTCTGCTGGGGCCTCTGGGTCTGGAGAATCAAAGAAACCGGGCACGAAGTGTTTCCGATGTGGCCAGAAGGGTCATTGGAAGAAGGACTGCAAGCAACCTCGGAATGCCGGAGAAGGTAATCTACAACTCTTAGTTGTTGAATCATTTCTTTCAAGTAATAGTTCTTTTGCTAGTTGGATTGTGGATTCAGGATCCACTAACCATGCCTGTAACTCTCTTCAGGGGTTTCGGGAAAGCAGAAGGTTGCTTGATAGAGAGGTGACCTTGAGCATGGAAACTGAGGCCGTGGCTGCTGCTGAAGCTATAGGAGATGTTACTCTTAGTTTTTCAAATAATAAGACTTTGACTCTTAGAGATGTCTTTTATGTACCGTCCTTGAGACGTAACTTAATTTCTGTTTCTTCTTTAGTTAATGAAGGTTATTCAGTTTATTTTGATACTTCTGGTGTGTCTTTTAAACTGAATGGAACTTTTATAATAAGAGGAATGGTTCAGAATCATCTCTATATTGTCAGTCCTAAATTTGAGAAAGATAACATAATAACTTCAGCATTTAATGTTAATTCATCTAAGCGTAAGAAACCTTCGGAGAATTTAACCCAATTGTGGCACTTACGGCTTGGGCATATTGCCTTAGATAGGATCCATAGGCTGGTAAAGGCCGGGCTTCTGGAAACAGATCCTACGGAGATCCTTCCTACCTGTGAATCCTGTCTGGAAGGCAAAATGACCAAGAGGGCCTTCAAAGGCCAAGGAGTGAGAGCTACTGAGGTATTGGAGTTAATCTATTCAGATGTATGTGGACCCATGAGCGTCAAGGCGATAGGAGGCCATGAGTACTTCATCACTTTCACTGATGATTACTCAAGATATGGTTACGTTTACCTTATGCATTGGAAGTCGGAATCCTTTGATATGTTCAAAGAGTTCAGGGCTGAAGTAGAAAAGCAGACAGGTAAATGTATTAAAACCCTTCGATCTGATCGAGGAGGTGAATACCTATCTGACGAGTTCCTTGGGTATTTGGTGGAGCATGGGATAACATCCCAGTTAACTGCTCCAGGTACCCCACAACAGAATGGAGTCTCTGAGAGAAGGAATCGAACCTTGTTGGACATGGTTCGAAGCATGATGAGTTATGCCTGTTTACCAATGACCTTTTGGGGATATGCCCTTCAGACAGCAGCATATGTTCTGAACCACGTTCCATCTAAATCAGTGCCTCAGACCCCTAGAGAACTGTGGTCAAGGCAAAAACAACACTACAGCATTTCAGAATATGGGGATGTCCTGCACATGTGCGGATTGACAAGAGGGAAAAGATGGAGCCAAAGTCCAAAGCATGTCTGTTTGTAGGGTATCCCAAAGAGACTAAAGGTGGACTATTTTATGATCCTGAGGAAAAGAAGGTAATCGTTTCGACGAATGCCATTTTCCTAGAACATGATTATGTTATGGACCACAAGCCTGCTAGTAAGGTAGTTCTGGATGAGCTACTAGGTACTAGATCAGAGAGCGCATCCGAAAGCATAGTGGGAGCTGACATTACAGATAATAATATACTAGATACTGTAGAACCTATTAATCCTGTAACACCACCACCACCTCGTCGCAGTGGGAGAAACATCAGAGCTCCTGACAGATACTATGGAGAAACCTTGTTGGTTGATCCAAAGGGTCAGGAGGATAACCCACTGAGCTACGATGAGGCAGTGGGAGCTTCTGACAGCTCTGACTGGCAAAAGGCTATGGAGGTAGAAATTGAATCAATGTCCCATAACGCAGTCTAGACTCTTGTTACACCATCATCCAATATTAAACCTATTGGGTGTAAGTGGGTGTATAAGAAGAAGAGAGGATCCGATGGTACAATAGAGACTTATAAAGCTAGATTAGTTGCCAAGGGTTACACCCAGAGAGAAGGGATCGACTTTGACGAAACCTTCTCGCCGGTAGCTATGATAAAGTCTATTCGGATCCTCCTATCCATTGCAGCCCATTATGATTGGGAGATCTGGCAAATGGATGTCAAGACAGCATTCCTTAATGGAAATTTGGAAGAAGACATTTATATGATTCAGCCACCAGGCTTTGAGTCAGAGGGTCAGGAACATCTAGTTTGCAAGTTGCAGAAGTCCATTTATGGACTAAAGCAAGCATCTAGAAGTTGGAACATCCGTTTTGATCAGGCAATCCAGTCATATGGATTTACTCAAAACGAGGATGAACCATGTGTGTACAAGAGGACTGATAAGACCACAGTAGTATATTTGATACTTTACGTAGACGATATTCTACTCATTGGAAATGATGTAGGAACATTGTCAACGGTAAAGGTCTGGTTGTCAACACAGTTCGATATGAAAGACCTAGGTGAAGCGAGTTATGTTTTGGGGATCAAGGTAACACGTGATCGCCAGAACAGGATTCTCTCGCTATCACAGGCTGCATATATAGATAAGGTTATGGCTAGATTTGACATGCAAAACTCCAAGAAGGGTTTTGTGCCATTTAGACATGGCGTAAAACTGTCTAAGGATCAATGTCCTAAGACACCTGAGGAGAGAGCAGAAATGCAGAAGATACCTTATGCTTCGGCATTAGGTAGTCTAATATATGCTATGCATTGTACAAGGCCTGATATCTGTTTCGCAGTAGGAATGATGGGTCGGTTTCAGTCGAATCCGGGTCCAGATCACTGGACAGCTGTGAAGTGTATACTCAAGTACCTTCGTAGAACAAGGGACTATGAGTTGGTTTACACTGGACAAGAACTGACGCCGATTGGATATACAGATTCTGACTTTATGTCAGATTTGGAATCCAGGAAGTCGACATCAGGTTTTGTGTTTATGCTAGGAGGAGGAGCGGTTAGTTGGCAGAGTGTGAAGCAGAAATGCATCGCAGACTCTACCACAGAGGCTGAGTACGTTGCAGCGTGCGAGGCAGCCAAAGAGGCGGTATGGCTCAAGAAATTCTTTACGGATTTGGGGTGCGTACCAGAGGCCCAGTTACCTATTGTGCTTTACTGCAACAATAGTGGGGCGGTAGCACAAGCAAAGGAGCCAAGACATCACCAAAAGGGGAAGCACATCGAGCGCAAGTTCCACTTGATTAGGCAGTTTCAAAAGCAAGGGCGAGTAGCGGTGACACAGATTGCATCTACAGATAATGTTGCTGATCCTTTCACAAAGGCAATACCTACCAAGGCATTCGAGCGACATGTGGACGCGATGGGAGTCAAAACCGTTTTGCTTCGCTAGACCAAGTGGGAGATTGTTAGGATTGATGTGTTCTAAGCTTGTAAAACTTTATGTTTTGGTCTAATAAAGATTGATAGTTATTAATATATGAGATGCATATAGGTGCGTAACATAGTTACGTGTTCTTTAGAGAACAGAGAGCCATGGTTATATGGTAGTCCACTGAGTTGAAGACTAAGTGGATTGGTCCCGTATAACCTAAATAAGTTCGCAGCTATGATCAGGTTGGTCGCCTCATCATGTTAAGCTGTTGGCGATGACAGTTCATGGGATGTCTTCACCATGGTCATCACCAGGCACAGTGTCTGTGGCTGAACGGAACTAATACGGTGTACAGATCAGTGAGCAGACACTGGTATACTAAGCCGTGTTTCTGCTTAGGGTAAAACGGTCCTAAACCCTGAGGAACCACGACTGATGGACTAACCAGTTGTGTGGTGCTTTGGCGCACCAATGTGTGAGGGTCCATATGCAGTGATCCAAAACCACGGTGTACTGGGTTACCCGGCTGGCGTTGCATTAGCGTGTCACTCCTGCAGGCCATCCACACCCCTGATGGGAGGTGCGTTCCTTGGTGTGACTTACACTGTACCAAACCCAGGCCTGGTGGTCATCAGTTTGACTGTTGACCGGGTTTCGGTTACTCGACGGGGTAATCAGAGGTACGATGTATAGGTCAACCTGGAAGGAACCAAGTCATATGATCATTCGAGTCTGACGGTAGTCTTCACCGCTCGAAGTGAATCATGGCATCAAGTGGAGGGACAGCGGGTTTACCACTACTAAGCGGAGAGCAGGGGTATGATGGAGAACATAGTAAGTCTGGGTGAATTGGAGTGCAGCCTGCGTCGCACTCTGGGTGGCTACGCAGGTTAACTCGAGCTCAGAGGATCGATGGTACACTCGGGTAGTGTGTCGATCGAGCTTGAGTTGGAAGCCATGAACCCCGGTCCCTGATGGTTCCACCTTATCAACATTATGTACGGTTCTTGAACCGTCTCCTCGGAACACCATAAGCAGGAGGAAGAAAGAAGTATACGCTCCGTGTGTGCTTGGCACTAGAGCACGGTAGATGCGTAACTACATACGAGTACTAAGGGTTGAGCCCGAGACTAGTGCGGAGTCGCATGTTGTAATCCCTAGCCATAAGTGAACTTCGCTACATAGGTGCGATACACCGGGGTATGTTGCGAGTTGACTAGTTGACTTTGCTAGAGGCACCTTCCGGTGGCCTCAGTTAATAGTAAGTAACTAGTAGATATCACTTAAGTAATGGCCGTTAGGTATCGCACGCTAGAAATGGTCAAAATGAGGCGTCGGGGCGTTTTGGTAAAAACCTCACTC
Source organism: Chamaelirium japonicum (assembly GCA_947650365.1). NCBI lineage: Eukaryota > Viridiplantae > Streptophyta > Magnoliopsida > Liliales > Melanthiaceae > Chamaelirium > Chamaelirium japonicum. Next base: position 11,651,687 of record OX393552.1, read on the forward strand.
TGCCGGACCTCACTGTTGGCCGACCCTAGTGGTGGGACACCTCACTAGGGCCGGCCCTATGATGTAGGGATAAGAATCCCTCATCTATAGGGCCGGCCATATGGATAGGGATGGGGCGATAAATCGGTTAATATCGAGCCCTAAAAAGTGGGAAAACGGATAAATACGCGGAGAGATAAAAAGGAGATAATTGAGAGATAATGAGAGGGAGTTATTATCCCCTTGGATCCTTATCCAAGGGGGGATGGCCGGCCCTATAAAGGGAGCTATGGGCGCCGGCCCCATGTGATGAAAAATCCGAACCCCCTCCTCTCTCATCTCTCTAGTTCTCTCCCTAATCTCTCTCCGTTTCCCGCTTGCTACTTCGTCTTCCTCGCGTGGAGTTCTGAAGAAGGAGAAGGGTCGTTCTTCGGAGGCACTCAGAGATCCGAGAGCGACGTTCCGTGCATCGTGTGAGATCGGGTGAACAAGAAGGTAACATCTCCAATCGTACCGTCGGCATCTTCGCGAACGATCTTCCGTCTCCATCGACAAAGAAGACAATCCTCCGCGGTTAAAAGATCCGCACGAAAGGTATGTGTAATCTAACATATAGATCTAGCGAGCATTATGATTTGCATCCATGCTAGTTAATCATTACGCTAGATTGCCGTTAGGGGTTTTCGATTATCGTGCATACACATACACACATATGTAGTTTAGTTTCCATGAAAAGTTAAATAGTGTAACGTGCACCATGAACGGTCTATTCGACCGCCAAATCGTTTCCGCTGCGAGCCTCTGACCCGGATTAGTTTCCAACACCAACATGTGTGGACCTTCCATAGTCCAATACCACGGTACGTTGGGTTACCCGGCTGGCGCTTGAGTGACATGTAATCCCTACAGGTTATCCGACGTCCAGTGTTGGATGGGTGCGTTTTGATGAGTCAATCTGTCCACACAGTTAACCCAGGCCTGGTGGTTGTCAGTATGACTGATGATGTTCCGGATGCTAGGCATAGCACCGGAAGGTGTGTGGTGTTATAGATGACAAGTCATCAAACCCTAGTCAGATGATCGATCGGGATCTGACGGTGCTCCCCACCGCCCGAGTCGTATCATGGCACCAGTAATAGGAGGGACTGAGGATTATCGGAGTATAGTAGAGAACAGGGTTACGAGGGAGTAACATAAGTTTAGGATCACTAGAGTTCAACTCACGTCACACTCTGGGTGGCTACGCGGGTTAATCGGATTAGAGCTGATTAACGGAACTTTCGGTGTGTCACCGGAACAGTTAATCAGGGATCCGGTTGGAGCTAGAGATCTCGAACCCTGAAGGTTCCACCCTGTCATTGCGTATAGGAATTGTTCCCCGACCTAGTTGGATACGTTGGATGCGAAGTAGCGCAAGCCCGGAGCCAAAGAACCTAATTCACGTGTGTTACGGGCCGTAGGGGTATTTTGGTAAATACTAAAATATGGCTCAGAACACATTGAATATGGATCTTAAAATGAGCGGAATAATTCCAGGAGCTCACAGGCGCTGACAGAACTCGATTCCGAGTAGCGCACCTCACTCAGTCTCACTTTCAGTTTTCCGTTTTTCGTAAAGGGCGTTTTCGTCCGGACTTCACGATAGACATTCGGAAGACCTAAATCTGATCCCCCCTCATCCCTATCCACCTAGGGGCCAGTCCTAGGCTCCTTGGAGCCATGGGAGACCGGCCCTATAAAGGAAATAGGGAGGGGAGGGGCCGGCCCAATGGTTCTACTCCCTCCCCTCCAAAAATCCGACCCCTAGTCCTCCTCCTTTGTGGTTTCGGCCAAGGAAAAGAGAGGACGAAGAAGGGAGAAGGAAGAGGAAGGAAGGAGAAGGAAGAAAGGAGAAAGAGGAGGAGAAAATCGCGTAGCTCGTCATCGTCTTCGCAACGGATTCTTCCGTCGGCTCGAAATCCTTGCACTCAGAGACGGGATTTCGAGGATTCTTCAATTCGCAAAGGATAAGGTGCTATCCGACAGTTTCCTTTGCGATTCAAGTGCGGTTCTTCATCGTTCCGTAATCTCTGGATCATAGATCCATAAGGTATGATGAATCTAAACACCTAAGTAGATGCATGCATGTCTTCCGTAGATCGTAGTATGCCTCTAGGGTGTCCGCACATATGCTAAGATCATATCCGCACATATGCTAAGATCATAGATTTGCATGTAGATTGTTTTGTAGAACGAATTGTAATGAAACATACACCGTATGATCTTCGGATCTTTCTTTTGCTTCCGCTGCGACTCTGATTAGCGGAACCCAATTCCAACAATTGGTATCAGAGCACGCTTTGGTGTATGTTTCATGCATGAATTCGTGAAAACATCATATGAATATATGATGGCATATGTTTTCGTCAGGGTTCGGCGTAGATCATGCATATGGATTGTGCTATGTATCGTCTTTTTGCAGGTGTCGCGCTGAATAGTAATCTGTGATTGCATACATCCGGGGGTCGGACCTCGGATTTAATTTGGCATTGATTATTATTGTGGATTGCAAGGCTCTAGATGGGCGAGGGTGGGGGTTGACCATCCTCGGTTCACTGGCCATATTTCTAGGATTGTCTTCTTTTCTTTCTAGCGAAATTGTGCACGAACGAGCACTTGCTCAGAGCGTGTTAGTTTTTTGGTCACAGGAAGAAGGAGATGATATTACATCCACGGTTCGGGCAAGCAGTACCATGGCATGCAAAGACCCGGTAAAAGCGTGCACGTTGGCGATGAAGGTGATCATCGTCAGAGATCGTGCAGAACGGAAGAGCAGGATATCTTGGCTGTGCTATTCAGGTTCAGGGGTCGGACCCTGGACTTGATTCAGTTTGGATGTTTTCTCTGTTGTTTCTCTTTATTCAGTATTTAGAGAACCCCGATGATAATATGATTATCTTGCTTGTGAGTTTGTCTCTACATCAGGCTTAGGGTTAGTACTAAGCTTATGGATTCATCGGTGTCTCTAAATGCTTCTAACACGTGCGAATCCGGTGGCTAGCTAAAAGAAAAGGTGGTAACCGCCCTTGTGGTAGTTCAGGTAGCCAAGTACTGTGCACCGAGATAGACGCAGTGTTAGATTTGTTTAGTGATAATTAACTAATGTCTCCATAAGAAGTATGATAACCCTAGTGGGATGCCCTTTCCCCACGTGGTCCTAGCGACCAAGTTAGGTTAGGATTTTACTGTGTGATACCCGTTTCTAGATGATGTTTGATGGTAGTATGAACTCATCACGATTTGGTTATGCCACTATTAGGTTGAGTTCCGACGGAGGTTATCGGATGTCCCTATTTGGCCAGCATCGAAACCTATAATGAGATGAGGTCTACTATGACATCAGGCATCAAATTGTGAACGAGGCGTCATCGTAGTGGGAGTCCTTTCCACGTTGACCTTAGGCTAGGCTCCAGATCTTAGGATTATGGACAAACTAGTGAAGTATCGAGATCCTTGGAATCTATGTAATGTGATTCTTGCAAGAAAGGCGAAAGCTGAGTATTCAAGGTAAGGACTATGATATTTTCTGAGGATACTAATGTTTTACGGGAGGGTTTGTAATCCTAGTGGGAGCGCGGTAGACCAGGGTCTAAGTCTAGGAAGTCGTGACCTTTCTAGATATACATAAAACCTCATAAAGAAGGGATGTGTAAGAGGTTCCCTCCAAAGGGGAGCCCCTGGCCTCCACAATCAACCGGCTAAGGGTCTGGGTGGGAGGTACGCAGTTCGATATTCCCACCGGGTGAGAGCTGTGTTTTCTTCCATACTGGTTCACCTATTGATTTCCTTCGGGACATGGAGGATGCTGGTGGCAGTGGGTGACGGTTTTATCCTGCACCGCGGGAGCCTATGAACCCCCCTGCAGACACCACCTAGATTTGTGGGAAGCATCCGAAAGCTTGTGTGAAGCCGTTGTTGCAGCGCACGCGGGTCACATAAAGCTGGCCAAAAAGAGACTGGGAGGTCTTTCAGCTTGCCGTGGGTAATTCTGATGAAGACTGGATCGTAAAAACCCCGTTGGCAGAAGTGGTTGTATGCTCTCACCAAGATGTTGTCTCCAATTCAAGGCTGATAGTCTCAGTGCTCCAGCCCAAGGAATTTAGATTCCTGGATGTCTCCACTTGAGGTGGTGAAGACATAGCGGCTGGAGTAGACATTATCTATTTCTAAATTCCATGAAATAGATTGTAGTAGACCCTAACTTTTGTTTTAAACCATTGTTTACAGAAATCATGACCAAGCTCGACCCCCTAGCCTCCATACTTAATGATAACAAACTTACGGGACCAAACTACGAGGACTGGAAGTGTAACCTGATGCTCGTCCTAAGGGTTGGCAAACACACAATTGCCCTAAGTACCCCTCAACCGGCTATGCCGGGACCAAGTGCAACTGAGGCCCAGTTGAAGAAATGGAAAGACTGGATAGATGCTGATGACATGTGCAAGTGCTACATAGTGGCATCCTTGCAGACCGTCCTTCAGAAGCAAGTCGAAGACATGGCCTTTGCTTCAGATATGATGCTCTACCTAAAGGAAATGTTCGAGGGTCGTAGTCGGGTAACTCGTTACCTGACCATCAAGAAATTGGTATCCACGAAGATGGTAGAGGGGACTTTTGTTCAGGATCATATGCTGAAATTGTTTGGCTATGTGAACGAGCTTGGTTCCTTCGATGTCATCTTGGATGCAGAGATCCAGACCGACATTTTCCTCGCGTCTCTGTCAGGAGCGTTTGAGGGCTTCGTTACCAACTTCAACCTTAACCAGTTGGAGATGTCTAACGCAGAGCTCCTAGCAGCGCTCTAGGCGGCAGAGGATGGGATGAAGGCAGGAGCCCAATCCCTAAACATGGAGCAGAATTCTTCTCTGAAAGCCAAGGGCAAGTTTCAGAAAAGAAAGTCTAAGAAGCCCGTGAAGATGGGCCAGACGCAGTTGCAGGTTCCCAAGTAGAATGGTCCGGCAAAGTCCAAAGGAAAATGTTTCCAATGCGACAAGAAGGGGCACTGGAAGGGCGACTATCGCGCGGCTCCCAAGAAGGCTGAGACAGGTATATCTCAAATCCACATAGTGGAATCCCTTGTAGCATCCAGTTGTTCTCCAGTTTTATGGATTGTGGATTCTGGTTCCACTAACCATGCTTGCAATAATTTGCAGGGGTTCCAGGAGACAAGAAAACTGGGTAATAGGGAGATGATCCTAAGCATGGGAACTGAGGCCGTGGCAGAGGCTGAAGCAGTTGGAGATGTCGTCTTGTAGTTCCTTGATGGAAGAAGTTTATTACTTAGAGACATACTTTATGTACCGTCCTTGAGACGAAACTTAATTTCTGTTTCCTTATTGAATAATGAAGGTTTTTTAGTTTTATTTGATGCTTCTGGTATGTCAATTAAATTGAATGGTTCCTTTGTTTGTAAAGGAAAGACACAGAATGGTCTCTATGTAATTAACTCCAATCATAAGCAGGATAACATAACTAAAACTTGTGTGGTTAATTCATCTAAAAGAAAAAAATCCCTCAGATAATCCAACACTTCTTTGGCATCTAAGGCTTGGACACATAGCCTCAGACATGATTCACAGGTTGGTTAAGGTAAGACTCTTAAGTCCAGATGTTTCAGAAAGCCTACCGACGTGTGAGTCTTGCCTGGAAGGCAAAATGACTAAAAGGTCTTTCCGAGCCAAAGGTAGCAGATCTAAGGAGGTATTGGAGTTGGTACACACTGATGTATGTGGGCCCATAAGTGTCAGTGCTATAGGAGGCTTCGAGTATTTCATCACCTTCATGGATGATCACTCGAGGTTTGGATACATATACCTAATGCGGCGGAAGTCTGAATCCTTTGATAAGTTCAAGGAGTTCAGAGCTGAAGCAGAAAAGCAGACGGGTAAAAGTATCAAGTCTCTTCGATCGGATCAAGGAGGCGAATACCTATCGGATGAATTTATTGGGTACCTGCGTGAGCATGGGATCGTATCCCAGTTGACTGCACCAGGGACACCACAACAAAACGGTGTATCTGAGAGGAGAAACCGAACTTTGTTAGACATGGTTCGGACTATGATGAGTTATGCAACATTGCCACCTAGTTTTTGGGGATATACCCTAGAGACGGCAGCATATACTTTGAACTTTGTTCCATCAAAGTCAGTACCCCTAACTCCTTGGGAGCTGTGGTTAAAGCGAAAGCCAAGCCTACAACACTTTAGGATTTGGGGTTGTCCAGCACATGTGTGGAAGGACAAGCGAGATAAGATGGAGTCAAAAACTAAGGTATATCTGTTCGTTGGGTATCCAAAAGGGACAAAGGGTGGTTTATTTTATGATCCTGAGGATAGAAAGGTTGTCGTCTCGACGAACGCCATATTCCTGAAGCAGGATTATTTAATAGACCATAAGCCCACCAGTAAAGTAGATCTTGATGAATTGCTTGGTACTGATGGGAGTACGCAGACAGAAAACATAGTGGAAGCCGATACCACTAAGATTAACGGTACTCTAGAATCGACTCTTAAGGAACCACCGCAGGTTCGTCGCATTGGGAGGACCACAAGTGCTCCTGATAGATACATTGGAGAAGCCTTTATGGTTGATCCAGAGTTTCAGGAGAATGATCCTCTGAACTATGACGAAGCGATGGTATCCACTGACCATGCAGCATGGCAGGAAGCCATGGAGGCAGAACTGACATCGATGTCCCAAAATTCGGTCTGGACACTTGTAACACCACCTCACAACATTAAACATGTTGGGTGTAAGTGGGTGTACAAAAGGAAAAGAGGTCCGGATGGTACCGTTGAGACTTACAAAGCTAGACTAGTCGCTAAGGGTTATACCCAGCGAGAAGGGATCGACTATAACGAAACCTTTTCGCCAGTGGCTATGCTTAAGTCTATCCGGATCCTCTTGTCCATTGCAGCCCATTATGATTGGGAGATTTGGCAAATGGACGTCAAGACCACATTCCTCAACGGAGATTTGGAAGAAGACATCTACATGTCTCAGCCTCCAGGCTTTGTCGCAAAAGGTCAGGAAGGTCTAGTGTGCAAGTTGCAAAGGTCCATTTATGGACTGAAGCAAGCATCCAGAAGTTGGAACATGCGTTTTGATCAGGCTATCCAATCTTATGGATTTGAACAGAACGTGGATGAACCATGTATTTATAAAAGGAGCGATAAGACTGCAGTAGTTTTTCTAGTGCTTTATGTGGACGATATCCTGCTCATCGGAAACGATGTTGGAACGTTGTCTACAGTGAAGGTGTGGTTATCCTCTCAATTTCACATGAAAGACCTGGGTGAAGCGAGTTATGTTCTAGGGATCAAGGTAACTCGAGATCGCCAGAACAAGATTCTCTCACTGTCATAATCAGCCTACATAGATACTATCTTGGTCAGATTCAGTATGCACAACTCCAAGAAAGGACTGGTTCCATTCAAACATGGAATGAAGTTGTCCAAGGATCAGGATCCTAAGACTCCTGAGGAGAGGGCAGAGATGCAGAAGATACCTTATGCTTCGGCAGTAGGGAGTCTGATGTATGCCATGCAGTGCACGAGACAAGATATATGCTATGCAGTAGATATGATGGGCAGGTATCAGTCAAATCCGGGTCCAGGGCACTGGACTACTGTGAAAAGTATACTCAAGTATCTCCGTAGGACGAGAGATTATGAGTTAGTTTACTCTTCACAGGAACTGATGCCGATTGGATATACGGATTCTGACTTTGCGTCAGATCCGGAATCCAGGAGATCGACGTCAGGGTTTGTGTTTTTATTAGGAGGAGGAGCTGTCAGTTGGAGGAGCGTGAAGCAAGGATGCATCACGGATTCGACGACAGAGGCTGAGTACGTTGCGGCGTGCGAAGCAGCTAAGGAGGCGGTGTGGCTCAAGAAGTTCCTCACGGACTTAGGATACGTACCGGGAGCTCAAGATCCTATTGTCCTTTACTGCGATAATAGTGGAGCGGTAGCACAATCCAAGGAGCCAAGATATCACTAGAAGAGCAAGCATATCGAGCAGAAATACTATATTATCCGGGACTTGCAAAAGCGAGGGGAGGTTGCAGTGACTCAGGTGGCGTCTGCAGATAACATGGCGGACCCTTTTACAAAGGCGTTACCAACCAAGGCTTTTGAGAAGCACGTGGATGCCATGGGAGTTAAGACTGTTGTTCCCCGCTAGGCCAAGTGGGAGATTGTTGTAGCTCGTGTGTCCTTAGCGTGGATTTTCGGTATTAACATTAATAAAGATGACTTTGGTTATTGCTTTAATTAGAATACTACTACGGTATATGATAATTCTCATATAATAAAAGGACCATAGGAAACACAGTAGGCCACTGAGGCGCATGGAGGATCCATGCTTGGGAGACCCAGTGGACCAGTTCTGTGTAGACCTAGAACTAGTTCACAGCTTAGGTAATGCCGGTCGCTTCACCGAGAACAAGCTGTTGGAAGGTAGAGGATGTGGTGAAGTCTCCACCACGGGAATGTGGGATTTCCATTCACCTGACCAAGCACGATGATCGTGTTGAACAGGAACCAAGACAGTGCACAGTTCAGTGATTCAGACACTGGTGCAGAAACCGTCTTACTACTATAGATAATCTGTCCTTAACTCTGAGGGACCATGCTCACTGGGCCAACTAGTTGTATGGTGCTTTGATGTGCCAACGTGTGCAGACCTTCCATAGTCCAATACCACGCTACGTTGGGTTACCCGGCTGGCGCTTGAGTGACATATAATCCCTACAGGTTATCCGACGTCCAGTGTTGGATGGGTGCGTTTTAATAAGTCAATCTGTCCACACAGTTAACCCAGGCCTGGTGGTTGTCAGTATGACTGACGATGTTCCGGATGCTAGGCATAGCACCGGAAGGTGTGTGGTGTTATAGATGACAAGTCATCAAACCCTAGTCAGATGATCGATCGGGATCTGACGGTGCTCCCCACCGCCCGAGTCGTATCATGGCACCAGTAATAGAAGGGACTAAGGATTATCAGAGTATAGTAGAGAACAGGGTTACGAGGGAGTAACATAAGTTTAGGATCACTAGAGTTCAACTCGCGTCGCACTCTGGGTGGCTACACGGGTTAATCGGATTAGGGCTGATTAACGGAACTTTAGGTGTGTCACCGGAACAGTTAATCAGGGATCCGGTTGGAGCTAGAGATCCCGAACCCTGAAGGCTCCACCCTGTCGTTGCGTATAGGAATTGTTCCCCGACCTAGTTGGATACGTTGGATGCGAAGTAGCACGATGGAGCGCAAGCCCGGAGCCAAGAACCTAATTCACGTGTATTACGGGCCATAGGGGTATTTTGGTAAATACTGATATATGGCTCAGAACACATTGAATATGGATCTTAAAATAAGCGGAATAATTCCAGGAGCTTACAGGCGCTGATGGAACTCGATTCCGAGTAGCGCACCTCACTCAGTCTCACTTTCAGTTTTCCGCTTTTCGTGAAGGGCGTTTTCGTCCGGACTTCACGATAGACATCCGGAAGACCTAAATCCGATCCCCCCTCATCCCTATCAACCTAGGGGCCGGCCCTAGGCTCCTTGGAGCCATGGGAGACCGGCCCTATAAAGGAAATAGGGAGGGGAGGGGCTGGCCCAATGGTTCTACTCCCTCCCCTCCAAAAATCCGAACCCTAGTCCTCCTCCTTTGTGGTTTCGGCCAAGGAAAAGAGAGGAAGAAGAAGGGAGAAGGAAGAGGAAGGAAGGAGAAGGAAGAAAGGATAAAGAGGAGGAGAAAATCACGTGGCTCACCATCGTCTTCGCAACGGATTCTTCCGTCGGCTCGAAATCCTTGCACTCAGAGACGAGATTTCGAGGATTCTTCAATTCGCAAAGGACAAGGTGCTATCCGACAGTTCCCCTTGCGATTCAAGTGCGGTTCTTTATCGTTCCATAATCTCTGGATCATAGATCCATAAGGTATGATGAATCTAAACACCTAAGTAGATGCATGCATGTCTTCCGTAGATCGTAGTATGCCTCTAGGGTGTCCGCACATATGCTAAGATCATAGATTTGCATGTAGATTGTTTTGTGGAACGAATTGTAATGAAACATACACCGTATGATCTTCGGATCTTTCTTTTGCTTCCGCTGCGACTCTGATTAGCGGAACCCAATTCCAACATATGCAACATCAACATCTAAGCCGCAATGGTGATCAACATGATGATTGGTGAGAAACATGTACTAGAAATTATAATCAATAACATAAGTGAATGTGTAACATCAAAGCATTCATTACTTAGGATTTACATATTAGTCAAGCTATCAAGAACTCCCAACAAAAATCGCCACGTTATCACCAGGGCCCGACTGCAGTCCCTAGTGAACACAGTAACTATGTGCAGTTGGGTGTCGAACAGTGATGGGCGAATTATCGCGAGTCGATGCATCTTAGAGACACGAGCTAAAAACCTGACTGGCTCGCTCTTTAAAGTCACTTTCTTATGAATATTAAAATCGGAAAAGCCACACATCAAGGTGTACCATGCTTCACGTCCGCTTTGACCAGTTTTTTGGCGCCAACGCAACGGCACCTTATGCACATTGATCCGACATACTTATGAAAAGTTATAGCTGTCGGAAGCTTACGAGGCCTTTTTTCTCTGAAGGCAAGCATCGAAAGTGTAACACGTCAAGGTGTACTATATGTCACATCCACTTTAATCAGTTTTTTGGCATCGACGCAACTACACCTTATATGCATTAATCCGACACATGTTTGAAAAAGTTACGGCTGTCAAAAGTTTTTGAGGTCTTTTTCTCCGAAGACCGGTATCGAAAATGTTGCACGTCAAGGTGTACGATGTTTCACATCCACTTTGATCGGTTTTTCAGCGTCGATGCAACGATACCTTTTACGCATCCACCCAATGCACGTATAAAAAGCTACGGCTGCCAGAAGCTTTCGAGACTCTTATCTTTAAAGTCAGGCATCGAAAATGTTACCCGTCAAGGTGTACGATGTTTCACATCCACTGATCGGTTTTTCGGCGCCGACGTAACGACACCTTATACTCATCTACCCAACGCACGTATGAAAAATTACAACTGCTAAAAGCTTTTGAGACCCTTATCTTCAAAGTCGGGCATCAGAAAAGCCACACAGCAAGGTGCATCATGTTTCACGTTCACTTTGACAGATTTTTCGGCGCCGACACAATGACACCTTATACACATCGATCTGACACTCGCATGAAAGGATATGGAGGCCGAAAGAATTTGTAGCCTTCCCCTGGAATCACCAGATGGACAACCAGAGATCGACCCGTCATCACCTCGCGATCCAACTCGCCACGGTAATGACAGTCGTACTCACACCCTCAACATGGTTCACGACACGCCCCACTTACGACGGACCTAACGCGACACTTGTGTAAGGGACTCACGCTCCCCCATCTGAGCACACGAACTCCCGCAGCGGCTCGCGCCAGTCCGGGGGGGTTGGATAGACCAAATGCTCCCCCCCTCATGCGTCCTCCTCGTAGTCGATGGAGACAACCCAAGTGGGGGCATTAAGATAGTTGAACAGGGCCCGATCTTGGTTGGGTTGGTTGGTCAGGGCACAATTCTGGTGTGTTGAGGTTTGCACCCTCACGCTGCACTTTGTCTCAGGTCTAACCACCTCCAACTCAGAGATGGGAATCGGATGAACCAAACGCCCACCCCCTCCGTGTGACCTCCTCGCAATGGTCCGACGCAACTGGGGGGGGGGGGGGTCAAATGAACCAAACGCCTCCCCCCCCATACGCTTCTCCTTGCAAACCGCCCGTTGTGCGCTCCTCGAGGTCATGATTGCAGATCGCGATTCTAGTCGACCGAACCCCCCCTCCGTGCAAACTCCTCGCAGCGATCCGACGCAACCTGGGGGGGGGGGGGGGTCGGATTGACCAAAGACGGCCCATCCTCAAAAGAAAAGGGTCTCGATGGTGAGAAATCCTGAAAATGTGTCTCTCAGTGAAAGGTGTCATGCTGAAAGGCGCCGACGCCTTTCACTGCGAGACACAATAGAATGCACCGGTGCCTTTCGGCGCCTTGCCGCAGTAGAATGCGCTGGTGCCTTTCACTGCGTCCTGCAGGGAAAGGTGCTGAAAGGCACCGGCGCAGAAAGGTGCCGAAAGGCGCCGACGCCTTTCACTATGTCCCGCAGTGAAAGTTGTCGAAAGGTGTCGGCGCCTTTCACTGCGAGACGTAGTAGAATTCGTCGACGCCTTTCATATTAGGCCGCAGTAGAATGCGCCAGCGCCTTTCACATGTGTCCCGTAGTGAAAAGGCACCGGTGTCTTTCACCGTGTCTTGCAGTGAAAGGCGCCGACGCCTTTCACTGTGTCCCGCAGTGAAATTGCCGACGCCTTTCACTACAGGACGCAGTAGAATGCACCGGCGCCTTTTCGGCGCCTTTCACTGCGGGACACAGTGAAAGGCACCAACGAATTTTACTGCGAGCCGTAGTAGAATGCGCTAGCATCTTTCGCTGCGGGACACAGTAAAAGGCATCGGTGCCTTTCGACACCTTTCATTGCGGGCCACAGTAGAATGCGCCGGTGCCTTTCATTGTGTCCCGCAGTGAAAAGGCATCGAAAGGCATCAACGGCTTACACTACAGGACACAATAGAATGCGTCGGCACCTTTCATTGGGGGCTGCAGTGAAAGATGCCGATGCATTTTTCTGCGACAACAAAGGAAAATGAGAGATAAAAATAAGAGCCGGAGGTAAGTTTGGCATGATGTATCTTATTCTTATTATCATTGGAATTTAGTGATTTCGGAGGCATTGCGATCCTCATGTGATCATCTACGAAAACGTTCTAAGTTGAGCATAAAATGAAGTCTGCATCATCAGTAACTTTTAACGGAAGATTTGATGGATGCAATGTAAAAATTGTAAGCAAGAAGGAAGAAATAAGAAATGGAAATGAGATTTGGAGGCAAGTTCGGCATGACACAGCGACGACAGGTGGTGAAAGGCACCGACGCCTTTCACTGTGTCCCGCAGTGAAAGACTCTGAAAGGCGCGCCTTTCACTGCAGTACACATCGGCCAAAAGGCGCCGGTGCCAGAGCATTTCACGGTGGCCGACGCCCCATTCGCCACCATCCACCGCCATCGCTGCTGGCCACCACGCATGTTGCCCCATTGCCCACCGTGGGTGGTGGCCGACGGGGCGGCAACGGCGGGCAACTGGTGGTCGGTGGAGGTGGTGGCAGCCGCCGACGGCGGTGGGTGGTGGCCGACGGGGTGGCAGCGTCAGTAGGAGATGCTCGCCGGTGGTCGACGGCGGCAGGCGGGCGATGACGGCCAGTGGTGGGCTGCAATCAATCGTAGTACTGGCATCCCTCTAGGATTAATCCCATGGTCTAATCGTGGCCATTGATATGGGATGCACCACGTGTCTCTTCCTAAAGCGTCAACGATCGAAAAGGGAGACAAATCATCAGTGAAGCAAAGTCAAATCCCTTTGAAATTGGGAGTGAAACCCTTTATAAGCCTTAGGGGTATTTTAGTCCAAAACAAAAAAATGGTCTGAAAAGTAATGCAAAAAGTAACTGGGTCTATTTCGAGCGAGAGAGTTGGGGGCCAATCCGGAAAAAACCTCAATAACTTTGGATCCTTGTATTTTAAATAAATTATATTTTAATTCGTTTTTTAAAAATTACTGTTATTGCCATACCTTTGCAAAATATTTGATACTTTCACTCAATGTATTCTTTTGTTGCACCTCATGTCATACAACACTTACCATTGGATGAGCAGGATCCGGTCTCATCGTATGTTTCACCTTCAGTCCCTCAGAAAATATCTGGAGGAAAATAACAGCCATTAGGGTTCTCTTCTCCGCAGTTGAGATAAAAGAGCCCGCGAAGGAAAGCACCGCTCATCGCCGCCTCCCATCACCTCTCGGCCGCCGGCGACTTCCCGCATCGCAGCCCTATGTGCCCTTCAGCCATGGAGATTAAGAAGGTGAAGAAGAAGATGAAGAGGACGCCCAATCCGGCGAGCCCTGATGTAGAATCGAATGAAGCAAACGCCAAACGCTCAGATGCCGCGGCAGAGGAGGACGAGCAGATCCCGAATGGTTCGATAGATGAAGGGAATGGATCGAAGAAGAAGAAGAGGAAGAATACGAAGGGGAAGAGGAAGAACCGCCCAGAGCCAGAAGCCGGAGCCGAAGATCCGACCACTGAATCCGATGCTGGAGTCGAGGAAGATGAGGGCAAAGCAGAGGATGGAGCCGTTGGTGGGGGAGGAGGTAGCGAAGATGAGGCTCCCGACACGAAGAAGCAGAAGATGGAGGAGAAGAAAGGATCGGGGATCATGACCTCGGAGCCCTTCTCGAAGTTTCCGATCTCCGAGCTCACCATGAAGGCTATCCGAGAGTTGGGGTTCGAGAAAATGACGCAGGTCAGATTTCTTGTGGGTGGAGTTTCCTCTCAGTGGATGTATGGGGGTTTAGGGTTTAATGGGTTTTTGGCTTAGCCAATTCAACTCTTGTTGGGTTCTCAAAGGATTAGAATTTTTTTTTTCTTCTTGCTGATGATCTTCTGGTTGCTGGATTTTTGAAGTATTTGCGCACATCATGATTAGAATCAGGATAAAGGGACAAGTTTTATAACTTATCACATTTGGAAAATTGGCATTAGGAATTCTAGGCTTAGGTTGTATAGGGTTTAGGGATTTGGGGTTTAGGGTTTCTTGAGGTTGTTCTGCTGCTAGATATTGTTGGCTGAGTTTATCATATTCTACTAGTACTAATCCCGTGCAATGCACGAACAATTATGATGCTGCTTGATTGGATTGCACGTTCGGCACCACATCCCCATTTTGTGGAGAGATTCTACTAGTACTAATCCCGTGCAATACACGAACGATTACGATGCTGCTTGATAGTATCACTCATCCGGCACTGCACCCCCATTCTGAATTTAGCATTTTTTTTCCTGTGTATTCAGATTCAGGCTAGAGCGATCCCATGTCTAATGGAAGGCAAAGACGTTATGGGGGCTGCAAGGACGGGTTCTGGGAAGACTCTTGCTTTCTTGATACCTGCTGTTGAGTTGCTATATAACATCAAATTTAATCCTCGGAATGGAACTGGAGTCGTCATAATATGTCCAACCAGGGAGCTTGCTATTCAAGTAAGGATCCTTGTTGTAACTCTTATGGATCTGATGAAGTTTTTACTAATTTTTACTCAAGTTGAACAAATTCTTCTTTCTATTTCCTTTTTTTTTTATCTATGTTTTTTGTTACTAAATCTGTCCATAAAGCAATCTATGTATTTCAACTGTGTAAAGTAATCGAAGCCGTGTTACAATGTTCCATAATGTATTGGCAACGAATGACACTTGATTTTTTTTTTTTTTTTACCATTCTCAATATGGTCTTTCTTGGTTATGTTCTCCAAATTGCTCTTATTAAAGTTGTTTTGAATTTCTGATTCGTGTCAACTTGAATGACATGTCGATACCTTTGATCTAATATTGATGATATGATACGACTAGGGGGACGGAGGAGATTAATTAGTATGCCTTGTGAATGTCTCATCTTTTGTGGTGATAAGTAAACTTCATATCTCCATCTCTATCCACCTCATCAAGATTCTATCGTGAGATTTCATCATTTTTGTTTGAAGTCTTAATGCGGCTGGCATCAACAAGAAGGAGAAGTCCACCGACCATTATGGTCATCACTACGTTAGACCCCTTGTCTTAGAATTCCTTTTTAAGAATCCATTCCATTGTCATTCTTCTAGACTCCAGAGTTTAATTTGTGTAGGGATTTGAATTTTTTTTTGTAGTTCGGTTTCCATATGTGTTAGACTTAGATTTCCAATTTAGTTGATTCCTTTCAAATTTGATTTTCTAGTTGTTTTCTGATTAATTTTTTTAAGTGAGGTATGAGTATGAAGTATAAGGTCTAAGATCATGAAGAACATTCACACTGTCACGTCGAAGAAGTATGAGAAACCAATCGTGGGGGTGAGAAGAGTAAAAATGGTGACATTGGGTTTGGTAAAGTCAACTGGAACTAGCCCAACTGGGTTAGGGATCTCACTGGCTCTAATCTATGCTCTCATGTCACTGAAGTTGAAGAGGGGGAGACAACAAAGAGAAAGAGGGAGCAATTAAAACTCTTATTTTGAAACGTTGTTCTGTGTGTTTCAAGGTAGAACTTTTCGGGGAAGCAATCTCAAACTACAAGAAGACTATTCTCTTAGTATGGGTGGCACTCTGGTACCACGACACGCTGACAGAATCCCCACTAAGGGAGCACAATTGCTCAAGCCTTCGATGACGAACATGAAACCTCACACACTCAAGTACAACTAAGACAAAGTCTTGTACACGTATCTAGGGGGTAGTTCATTTAGTCTTTTACTTATCATTATCTAACCCTAGACATGAGGGCCCTGAGGAGAGACCTACCCAAGGAGTTCTTCTTTTATGACGGTATCATTGCAAATTTTAATGACAATTCTATAGAACACGATCACTCCATCTTATTCTAATCAATACATTATTCAAATGATAGAAGTGAAACAATTCCTACATATTAAAGAAAACAGAAACTGCAACACTACGTCTGCTAACTCTCCTTCTGGACTCCTACTGTTGCTTATAAGCCTTCTATCCTGAAAGTGAGCCTGTTCGTGGGAATGAGCAGACCCCAATATGAATTGGGTGATTAGTCAAACTAAAGGCTAGTGACATCCAAATGTATCTTAATAACTAGAAATGAATAACTTATAAACATCATAGTTCAGGATCTAAGTATTACAATTCTAAACAGATGTCTTAACTATGTTATGATATTGAAGTCAATATTCTTAAGTTTGCAAATCAATCTTAACAATATTTAATACAAAATGTCAAGTACTCAATTGTTCTCAAACCTATTGTGAAATTTGGTATTATTTTGTTCATCCGTCCCCTAGTATGTATTAATATGGGACCTTTATTTCGCTTCAATGGGTTAGCTTTATCCTTGCATGCGATACATTCATGCAAAACTATCCAATTGGCCAAATGGTTTTTTCCGTCTTTCATGGAGGAGCACTCTCGCCCAGCTTTCTTTGCTTCATGGGGTACTGTGATAGTGTGACCCCAGGTCAAGGTTTCCTAGACTAGGCCCTTATCAGGGCAGTTACCTGGTTTTACCGCAAACCCTGCCCGTGATCCCAAGCCTACTTTTAACTTTCGATTGCACACTACTGGGAGATTAACTTTCCTAGTGTGTGCAGGGTCCCTACCTCTACTGGTAGATTATCAACAATTTTATCTTTTATTTTTCTTTGTTTTCTCCTTCTACTTGTCACCCAATCTCTCTTTTCAACATAAATTAACATTATCACTCTCAAGGACTACTTGATCCTTTTGCTTTGGAGTGACTCAACCCCAATTGATTTGCAAGTGTTTCTCTATTTCTAATTTTCCTGAACCCTCCTATATGGCTGGAGACCATAATAATCTTAATTTGAATATTTAATTCGTCCCAGTTTTAAGTTCAGGCGCTAAGGTTACTATGTCTGGGTAAATATCAAGTTACGGAAGTAAAGTTTTTATCATTATAAAAATATATGAATTTAATTAAGAAGTTTGATATTAAAATATTATTTTATTTTTAATTGCAATCATTTCACATCATTAAGAATATTTGTAATGTCACCTCATTGAAGAACACGTTCTCAGCTATATCTGCTTAGTCTCCGATCCGTTATCTACCAAATCGTCACGGTCACGCTCTGCCACCACATACGTACATATTGATTACTATAATTAAGAAAACTTCCAAGAGTGGGGTTTAAGTAATGGCAACTGGTTGATTTGGGTTAACATATAGTCAAATAATTTTGGGTTTGGTCGAAACTATTAGTTGTGTTTTGTAGCCGGACTGGCATCAAAACATTGACGTATTTAATTAATTGAATGCTAGTGTATGCACTCACCACGAGTTCCACAACTTATGGCAACAAACGTATTTACTTGAACAAGTGCCTAGGTGAGGGTCTATTATGTGCTAATCATCGTCACCTTCGAGTGGAAACGTATACATATACAGTCTAATGTAGATTGGGTTGGTTTTGTGTATGATATGTATTCTACTTCAGGTTGTTGCATATTTGTCGGAGGAAATCATGTTGCTTGGAGAAACAAGAAACAACTATTGGTGGCTAGATCAAGTGTTGAAGCAAAATACAAAGCCATGGCACATGATGTAACTGGAATGTTGTGGCTTAAAATCCTATTTGATTGAGTTGCAGTTCACAATTACAAATCTTATGTCATTGTACCATGATAATAAGGTAGCTATAAATATTGCAAACAATCCAATTCGACATGATCTGACCAAAGGTTTTTTAGGTAGATTGACACTTTAGTCGTGGACAAGTAGAGTTGAGAGGGTGTATCTTCCTTTTTTAATTTTACAAGATAAACTAGCTGATTTACTTAGAAAAGGGTTTTCTAGTTCTCCTTGTGGAGGATATTCTTGGCAAGCTTGGCATGATTGAGATACATGTGTCGCTTGCGGGGAGTGTAGAAAGGCTTATGTAAACAACCGGGCGGCAAAGTTGTTATTCGTATACCTGTGTAGGGATTTATTTGGAAAACCATGTATTTAATAATATATGGAGGTGTACTGACTAGAAAAACTGAACATCCAACACTTATATTCTCGTTAATAGTAACCCTTCTCTTCCTATTTCCTTTCTCTTATTTTCTCCTTTTCCCTCTCTTTTCTCTCCTTTTATTGTTGCTTTTCTTTTCTTTCACATCGCAATGCAAATCCCAAGTTTTTCTTATGTTGCTGCATTCTTTTGTTGCAATTGCCTTGGTGACTTGTAGATTCTGTTGCACCAAATTATGAAGTAATTGAAGGTTGCATAGAAACAAAAATCATAGGCAGTGAGATGGTTTCTCCCAGGGCTGATTCTGTGTCCCAGATCCTAGGTGAGAGTGGCACGAGAAGCCTTTGAGTCGGCATGGATATCTCCTCACCAATCTTCTTCCTTCTGTATTTCTTTTTGTTGGTTAGATGTAAAAGTAAAACCAATAGAGAAGGGAACGGAGAGGAATGACATGAAATCCTGGTCTCGCCAAGAATATCTTTGACCAAAGCATGCAGATTTCAGTTGAAACAATACCCTGTTTTGGCCGCAACGTATGATACTCCCAAAACAGGTCATCTTAGGCTTCTCATGCATATTTCTCTTTAACAGGTAAAAAATTGAAGACAGTTCTATCCATTAAAATTTTGGAATGATTTTGCGTTCGATTCACCGTATTTTTTTTAAGAGTTTTTGGACTATAAGGTGATGAAGTTCCTATGTCATTTTGTTGGCTTGAAGTAATCAATATTTGCAATACATGATTAGAAAGAATGGTGATTTCTTAAGTTCTTGTAGGTTTTACAGTCAGAGCATGTTATCGATCTTTTCCTGAAATACCAACATCTCCATAGCCTAGGTTAATAATAGGGAATGCTGCTAATTAGCTTTATGTATGGTTAATATCCTTATGATACATTGCTAGAGATAATGAAGGATTATCATTGTGTAAGTGGGACTGCATTATTTTTATCCAGATTATTTTACTCTGATTCTCCATACTCATTCAATGCAGTGGATTATCATGCAATTTAAGATTAATATCTAAATTTTGTCGACACTAAAAATAATAGATGTTTCTATCCAGTCCCTTTTCCATAAAGACTATGAATTTCTTTAAAACTTTACAAGTAAAATGGTAATATGTAAGCAAAATAAGTTTGATGAACGGAGTTCATAGGAATCAATTTCACATTTCATCTTTGTGTCATGTATGTATCAATTCTAGCTATTTTTATAGCTGCTACAAACCTGAATGGTAATAATATGCTTATCTATTGTTTTATTATGCAGACGCATGCTGTGGCAAAGGACCTTCTGAAGCATCATTCGCAGACTCTTGGGTTGGTTATTGGTGGTGCAGCACGAAGAGGAGAAGCTGAGCACCTTGTTAAAGGAGTAAATATATTAGTAGGCACACCTGGCAGGCTTCTAGACCATCTTCAGAACACTAAGGGGTTCATATATAAAAATCTGATGGTAAACAAAATTTTCTTGTGCTATGGGACTTCATAAATGCAATGTGTAGTTTGCTTCTTATGATATAATTTTGGCGATCCCATTCTTTTTGAATTCCTTTTTAGTCTTGAGCCTTTTAAGTTTAGTTATTATATATAACATATCTTATCCAAAAAAAAAAATTGTAACCATATCTTATCCACACAAAAAAAGGGTGGCAATAAAAAAAAACTAACACCTAATTGAGTAGAATTCATGCTCTTTGTGGATGCAAAATGATCTCCTTGCCATCCTTCCAAAATGATTGACATATAGCTGATTGACTAGAATTCATGTCCTCTTTCAGAACATATCTTATCATCATAAAGAGTTGAGGTTGCTAATAACTTTTTTTGGTGATTTCTCCTCCATGGGTGCTTGCATGTTGAAAATGTACTTGGAGATTTGACACCTAATTGGTTAGAATTCACGTGTTCCTTTTTTTTGGATGCAAAGTGATCTTCCATCCCTCCAAAATACGTAAGTGTTGAATGTAGTATGGTGGACCATGTCGTAATCATATTGCCAAAGAAATTAATGACAAGCGTCTATGCGCATCACACACTGCACATCAACCTTATACTATGTAATGTTAAACTAGATAATGCATCGAGATGGAATGGATATTGCCGTACCTTTGTAGAACCATGCTATCTTGTATGGACTTTTTTCAGTCTCCATAGTGAGTCTAGAAATAATGTTCTAGTGTCTGGTATGTCTGACATAGCAAGCATGGTTTGTTGGAAGAGGTCTGTTTAAGCAGAAAGCCATTCATTGATGTATGTCCCATTGATGTTTTGGTTGTTTAAATCCCCCCAATTGATGATATACCTGTTGAGAGAATTAGATCATTAAAGATCGATAGGTCTTTGTAGATCCAATGGTCGACTTCATCAATAAATATTTGATCCTTTGCTTTGTTTACTTCATCCTTCATTAAATTGGTGCAATCTATATTATGATTCGGATGAGTTGAAGACGTCTTTAGACAACTTGTACCAATGTTTTAAAAGACGTTAGGCAGACTCAAGGTGGTGGTGGGTCTCTAAGGCAGAAGGCGGGCGCCTTAAGATTAAGGCGCTCGAGTTGGCAAAAACCACTCATAATTTAGCTTTTACTTGTTACCAATCACTAAAAGGACTATGAAGCACTCATATGTCATGTATGTGAGAAAACAATAGGTACACAACTATACATACACCAGAATGCCATAAAGATAAAGAAAAAGCTGACAAAAACAAAAATAAAAATATGGAGGAATAGCTCCTTATCTCCAGACTCCAGCCAAGATGATTGTATTAGTTGCACCTTGCCACCTTCATGTGGAGAGGGAAGGAGCCTTCAAGCCTATGCAAATGCCTTATGCTTCGGATGGATGGAATTACAATGCAACCTGATTTTCTGCTAGACATAGGACATTGATAGTCCAACAAAATAATATATTACAAGAGAAGAGAACATTTATAATGATAATAAATAAATCATAAACGATAAAAATGTTATGTCTTTTGCAAAATAATAAAAAGTCAAAAACTAAAATGTCGGGGCTGGAATGATGAGGGGGGAGGAGTCGAACCTACATGCAGTCGTTTCCTATTCCCACTTCACCAGAGAGAAAGTTACAACGAGGTTATTAAAAAAACCCTAAAATGTATCCCATTCAGCTCTTTTAAATGGGATGTGGTACTGTGGGACACACCAAATTCCACCTGCCCGAACCGCTTAAGCGGCCGCCTGTGCACTTGCTTAAGCAGGCCGAGACTCGCTTAAGCGCCCGCCTACACTTCAACCGCCTGTTCTACCGCCTATGGGTTTTTGAAGTGCCTGGGCCTCCGAAACGCTTAGGCGACCGCCTTAACTACTTTTTAAAACAATGATTTCTACACGAGAAGATCAAAGGTTGGGGATATACCATCAGTTCTCGAAGGCGATACAGTGGAGAATGAAGATGCTTCAAATTGATTTGAATGATGAGAGCAAAACAGGAGAAGCATTTTATGTAGGTGGTTAGAACACCATTTATTTTTGCACTAAATCAGATCAATTTTCTACTTTATTTGCAATGTTTTTTTTTTATTTGAGTCATTAGATTGTTCTTGGTTAGGGTGTTATTTGCAGTTCTTTGAGTCTTAAATGGACTATAGCCACAATAACTTGAGATTTGTGGTCCGTTAGGTGACACACATGTGTTAGATGCATTAGGAAACACCATCATACTCACTTTCACCAAATCATCAAATTCCTTTTGCTTAGGTAATTGGTGAACAGGTATAGGAAGAGTCGAAATAACTTACATCAAGTGTTTATCGACTAAGACGAAGCATATGATTGGGTACCATAGATCATTCGGTGGGCATTAAAGAAAAATAATATTTCACAACAATTTACAGAGCTAGGCGAAAGAGATGTACGAGGGCACAAAAACAAGTGTGTGATTTCTGACATGAAGGATGAAATTCTCGTGACAATGGAGTTGCATTATGTATCTACTCTCAATCCATACATCATATGAGTTTTGAATTTACCAGTAGACGATATTTGAGTGTAAACTGTGGCGTATACTTCTTGTTGATGTGTATTTCTATTCAACCACACTAGAACATGTGTCAACACTAAACTTGAGTTGTGGAGGAAAGCTTTGGAAGATAAAGGTCTAAAGTTTAGTCAAACAAAAACCTAATATTTTGAATGCAATTTTTTGGTGGTGGATTCCGCTGCCATATATTATCATCCTGTTCTCTTCAGATTTTCTGTCTTTGGTATTGATATACTATTTTTCCGATAGTTAGACCATAAGCAAATAAAATACTATGATTTTTGAAGCCCATAATGGCACATCCTAAATTTGACAACAGTAGGACTCCAAAAATTACAAATTTACCGAACATAGGAAAAGACAATAACTTAGAATTTTCTTTTGACTCCTACTGGATCAAACCCTACTTAATCTTTCCTTAGCTCAAAGATGAGACCTTATCTCGAATGAGTCAGGGTTTGCAAAAAGAAGATTAGAGCATGGACATCTCGTTAAGTATTATAGTGTTCTTTATGTAAATGATAAAGTTTCAACAATTGGTGATGCTCTTTCTATTTAATTATAGGTGGTTTAGTTCTAAGAGGCCAAGCTAGTAGGAAGATTGGTTCACTGGTGGGTGGGAGAGGTTGGTAGATAGTCGTAAAATTTTGCTCAATCCTGTTGTGGTTCCTCTAATTATAAAGTTCAACTTGAGGGGTTAGTCGTTTGGACTATGGTTTACTTTTGGGAATTTGAAAGTCCTACGTTAATTGTTTTGTAGTTTCAGAGTGACACTTCTAATCCCATATTAGCTGTTTGGGATTACTTAGCGGCACTTCAAGTTCTCCTTTAGATATTCGAGACGGGATTTGCAGCCAAGTTCTCCAGTGGAAAACTTAAATGTTCTTGGTTAAAATCAGTCGTTTTGAAGTTCCTCTTTCCTAGGTTGTATTTTGACGTTGGTGTCGAGTTCAACTCTTTTCAACTGGGCCTCCACCAAAGACCCTACCATCACCTACAAGGAGATGTGAGATTTATTTAGAAGAGAACAAAATAAATAACCAAGGATTCTTTTTTTTTTTTTTTTTTTGGGGGGGGGGGGGGGGGGGGGGGGGGGGGTTGAAATTTGTGACCATGATTCCTTGGGAACTCTGTCCATGACATTCAAGTACATGGATTGTTAAGGTTCAAAGCTTTAACGTTCATGGAATGTAAAGTTCACACCCTCAATGTCCATATAATGTTTGTTCACAGGAATTCTTGGGAATCCATCACCTCCAAGTTCCACATGAAAGTTGGAAATGACTTAACCCCCCTCTAGCATGCGGCCTCATCGTAAGTCTACAAGGCTTGCTTGTTGACATTTCTATTCGTTTCAATTGGTTATTTATATGGAACATTTCCAAGCTCAATAATTGCTGCGATGTTGGGATTGATCTTTACAAGCATCTTTGATCCGCCTATTTTACTGAAATTCTCAAACTTAGAAATATCTTACTATTGATTTGTTCAACATAACCCTTAAAATCAACCAACAATGTTTTGAATTGTACAGTTGAATTCATTCATTCAAATGTAGATATGTCACTTTTCATCTAAGGTTTTTCCATGTGTAGTGTCTTATAATTGACGAAGCTGATCGTATATTGGAGGCTAATTTTGAGGAGGATATGAAACAAATTTTCAAGCGCTTACCTCAGGTATGTCATAGCTTCAAGTATAGTATACAGTAGTTTTTCTCTCTTCTGGTTCCAAATGTATGAAAACTTTTAGTAAGTTAGAATTGATACTTGCCTTCTGCAATTATAGCAGTTGACAACTCGTGGAAGGCCATTTGTTTCTATATATGAGCTGATCTAATATTTCTCACATTTATTGTTTGTCTTCTATTAACATGTAGTTTCATATATTCTAAAATTGTGAGCTCATTTATATGTTATTCATGTGCAGGAGAGGCAGACGGCTCTTTTTTCTGCGACCCAAACTAAGCAGGTTGGTAATTCATATTTAAACCTTACCCTATTTTCCTGTCATGTATGACTGATTCTGTGATGACATTACACAGGTCGAGGATTTTGCCCGGTTGTCATTTCAGAAAACTCCTGTATATATTGGTGTTGACGATGGGAGGAGAAAGGTAATTCAAGATGTGCTCTATTATTCCTTTGTAACACTGAGCTCCATGGACAAGATGTATGGTGCAGGTCACAGTTGAAGGATTGCAGCAGGGCTATTGTGTCGTTCCAAGTGACAAACGGTTTCTGGTCCTATATGCTTTTCTGAAGAGGAATCTATCGAAAAAGGTGATGGTTTTCTTTTCCTCCTGTAACTCGGTAAAGTACCACTCGGAGCTTCTCAGATACATTCAGGTTGATTGCCTCGATATTCATGGGAAGCAAAAGCAGCAGAAGCGGACCACCACTTTTTTCGACTTCTGTAAGGCAGAGAAGGGAATCTTATTGTGCACTGATGTTGCCGCACGTGGGCTTGATATTCCTGCCGTGGTTTGTTTCAAGTGCATTCTGGCTTGTTATATTCAGTCCTTGCATCGTGTAACCCTAACAAGTGCCTTTCTTTTCTCTCTGTAGGACTGGATCGTGCAGTATGATCCTCCCGATGAGCCAAAGGTAGTAATCTTTATACTCTGCGAACGTTTTCATTTTGTGTCTAATGCATAAAAACTAGGATCAGTTGTTCATTCTGGGTTGTTGAACTTTCAGGAATACATTCACAGGGTTGGTCGAACTGCCCGCGGGGAAGGTGGCAAAGGGCATGCTTTACTTTTTCTTTTGCCTGAAGAGTTGCAGTTCCTTCGGTATCTGAAGGTATAGTATCCTGCCACAAGTACCCTGTCTCTCTTAGCAAGGTATTCAGACAACTGGTATGACCGTCCATTGCTGACAGGAGGCCAAGGTACCTGTGAAAGAATACGAGTTTGATAGCAAGAAGGTTCCGAATTTGCAATCACACTTGGTATCCCCTCCATGCGACTCTTCAAGAACTTGCTTCCACTGGTGCTCAAATTTGGTTGACAAGAACTACATTGTTACTGGTTTTGTGCAGGAGAAACTTGTGGGAGAAAACTACTACCTCAATCAGTCAGCCAAAGAGGCGTATAGGTCCTATATATTGGCATACAACTCACACTCGATGAAGGATATCTTTAATGTGCACCACCTGAACCTTAAGGTACCAAGAACTTCTACCTGGTTAAGAGAATTATGTGTTGCCATGCTTCTGTTAGATGCGTTGAAATCTAAACCTTCTGTGCTTGCTTGTAACTAGGCCAACTTCATCTTGAATCCAAACGAAAATTTCTGAACCTGATGAACTAATGAATCTTAGAAAAATAATGGATATTACTGTTATATAAATTCAGTGTCAGTGTTTTGAAAATAGTTGTCTGGGGAGCAATTTACAGATCAAAGACAATTTTTAACAGCAAGCCGCAATTACTAGCCAAATAATATCAAACGGCACTTTTCATTTAATGAAAATGATCGCACATGCATGGATTTTTAAATACTGGTTTCATTTTTTTTTCTGATATTTACTACTAATTTAGAGAAATTTGGACTGTCCGACAGGATGTTGCAGCATCCTTCTGCTTTAGTTCACCGCCGAAAATAAATCTGGACTTGGAAAGCAGCGCATCCAAGTTCAGGAAGAAGACACGTAGAGTTGAAGGACAACGCCATGGTATCAGTGCGAGCAACCCTTATGGAAGGCAACGAGGCGATGATAAGAGGCAGTTCTCGAGATTTTAGCATAAGATGTTTTTGTAACCGTGGTTCGAAAGTTACGAATTTTGGTTACTCTTATCAACGAAAAATGTATCGTTGCGTATTGTTCAGACGTATGGTTAACTTACCCTCAATTTTGTGATGCTTGTGAAAAGTTCTCGATTTGATCGCTGATATCTCTGTAGAGATGAAATGATGTAAAAGAGATGGTTAATACCATATTGTAGTCACTTATTTAATTCTCTACCAAGCCTAGTTTTGAGGTTCATATCTACCGAGGAAAATTTAGTTATAAAATTTTCTGGTAATGTCGAGGGTGATCATACCTTGGTGAAGTTGGTCTAATTTCAGTAATTTGTCTATCGATAACTGTATTAACTGAGTTGACATGCTACGATCTCTATTATTTCAGCTTTTAGTGATAATTGTTAAAATTCAATATGTTTCATGATAGAACACACATAATTCTGTTTGGATTTGTATGTCAAGCATGGATTATGATGCATAACAACATGATATTCCTTTTTTTCGGTTAGCATGAAATATTAATATCAACATCATTTATGATTTTTTTTTTGGAAGGTAGAAAGAGTATATGCTAAAAAAATTGATGATTCTCTTAATGACTCGGACGTGGATGTTGCACGGTGGATGGAGGTGAGAGTGGGACGGAGAAGATCGAGGGGTAGCTACTAGGGAGATAGCCAACAACCTCATGCCTTAGGCCTCGTACCTAGGGTTAGGGAAGAAGGTACCACACCTCGATGGTTAGGTCTCACACGAACTCTTTCTTTTCATTTATCATCGTCTAGCCTCAAATGAGGCTTACATGGCTTATATTGGACTAGTGCATGTTCGTGCTTGTCGGCATTGCAGCGGGTCGCCTTTGGCAGTAACACACATGAATGTCTTTGGCAACAAAACACTTTCGATGACAACACCGGTATTCATAGGGACACTCATGTCCTAGTCCGTGTCGATTGGTACGAAGCGGGCACCTTCAGCGCGATCAACTCCCTCTCCCTCCTATAACCGATCAATCACAGTTGTCTCTGTTCGAACGGATTCCTCGAGATCGACCCGATGGTTTGGGGCGGTCGAAATTTCAGGAAGCGGGTTAATAGCCGTTGATGCGAATAACGATCACGGGATGAACGGTCAGGTTTAGCGCAATTTCAATGGACCGGGATTTTAGGGGTTTAGTGCGGTTTAAATGGGTTGGGATTTGAAACCAAGGAGAGATCGTGCGTTGATTTTTGAACGAATGGTTAGATCTATTCGGTTCATTTTTGTCCAATCAGCGTTTTTGTTCCATTTTGTTTAGTCAGTACAAAACCGACGTCCCTTGTTATATAGATAGCCAACTAAAATCCAAAGACTAAAATGCCCTTACACTATGATTGTATTTCCTTGGATGATTCAAAAAAAAGAAGTCGATTCCGAAAAAAAAAAAAACCCTTTTTCCAATGGCTTCACCTCTAGGATCCAAGTAAATCCTTGGCTAATTCCAAGACCTAATATTGTGTAAGCCAATCGCAGCAATGTGCATACAATGACATTATCACCATTGTATAGGGGTACTAGTACTAATCTAGTGCAATGCACCGTCTTGGTGGATTCAAAGAACCACTAGCGGATTCTAGGGATTTATCCTTGGTGGATTCCAAAAAAAACCCTTTTCCAATGACTTTTCACCTCTAGGATCCAAGTAAAACCTTGGCTAATTCCAAGACCTAATATTGTGTAAGCCAAACGCAGCAATGTGCATACTATGACATATCACCATCGTATAGGGGTACTAGTACTAATCTAGTGCAATGCACGAACGGTTGTAATGCAGCTCGAAAGGTCATCACACATCCGGCACCGAATTCAGCTCCCCATAATTTGTGTGAGAAAGAGATTAAGAAACATGTTTAATTATAAAAAAAAATTACGAAAGAGAGAGAGAAAGAGAGGGGAAAAGAAGAAAGAAAAAGCTTCCACGTGAAACCAAAGACCTCGGCTTTACAAGAGTAATATATAGTGTTACGAAGAGAGGGGGAGAGAGAATAGGATTGGGAAGAAAATCTCCTTGTATTATCTCATTGATCTCCAATTGCATTACATAATACTACCTCTTTTTATATAGAGAGAGTACGCACGCCATTATGTTACCACAACCGAGGTGGGACTAATAGAATACTAACACACTACATCTAATATATAGATAAGATAGATTAAAAGCCATTGAGCACAAGACTAGCTTATCTTGTACCCCTTTAGTATGAAAATATATGCATTATCCTAAGATCTAAAATACTATGGTTTTGATGTAGGAAATGATAAAATAATCAAATAGAAAGAGATGGAGGCTTTTCGAATGGAGAATATTCATGGCTATTTGATGGGGACATCGAGCCTCGGCCCTGGCGAGTGTACCAGCGCAGGAGGCGACATCTGAGCATGTGGTTCTAGCCATGTTGGCTGTTGTTTTTTTTGTTTCGTTTTTGGTTTGTGCACTTTTAGTCCCACCTCGATTAGTGGGCTTTTTCGTCTGTCGTTGTAAGCCTATTTATAGGCCTTTCATCTTTCTCTTCAGTATGCAATGAATAAACAAATTTGTGTTTTCCTCCACACTTGTGTTGAGAGAACCCAGGGTGAGGTGTGTGAAACCCAAACCCAAACCCTAGGCGTGTGAAACCCTAGGTTCAGGCTAGCGTGTGAAACCCTAGACCTCCCCTCTCCTCCCTCTTGTGCCTCCTCTTAGCCGCCGGCCCTGCCCCTCCCTTTCTCCCGCTCTCCCGATCTCTCCCCTCCCGCCCCGACCTCCAGCCAAGCCCGGCCCAACCCGGCGCCACCACCACCCGATCCCCTCACCCCGCCTCCCTCTCCATCTCTCTCTCCCGACCTCTCCCCTCCCGCCCCGGCCCCCAGTCAAGCCCGGCCCACCCCAGCGCCACCACCCGATCCCCTCCACCCCGCCTCCCTCTCCCTCTCCCCCCCTCTCGCGAACCTGACCCAACCCGACCCGTGCCCAGCCCCGACGCCACCTCCGACTGCCGCCCCTTGCCCCTGCCACCCGATCCCCCACCTCTCCCTTCTCCGCCCGCGCCCCAGCCGGCCCCGGCCCTGCCGCCTGACCCGACCGGCCCGACTCCCAAGCCCCCGAGCCGATCCCGAACCCCTCTCCCTCATCCGATCCGTCCCGATCCCTTCCCCGCGCCAATCCGAGCACCACCTTCCCAACCCCGATAGCCCATACCTCGGCATGACGGCATGGCCGACCCCGATGTTGATCACGGCTTGATCGACGACGAAGACGGATTTCTCGACATCCAGTCTCCCTTCCTCGACTTCCGGTTCAACGCCGGCGAGAGCGTGAAGGATTACGTGGATCGCATCACTTACCTCGTCGCCAAGGACGTAGAAGCACGGCTGGGAATCTCGGAGAACCATCAGCGTTGGCATCCCGGCGCGCCCGTACATCCCAACGTGCTAGCCCTTCGGGCCCTCGCTCAAGCTCCGGTTCAACCTGAGGACACCGCATTGACTTCGACCCCGCCATCAGTTGAGACCCCTGAGGTTCCCCACAATCCTCAGTAGGTGAGTTTCTTTCTTTCCCCGGTCAATATCGGACGGTGACACCAACGATCAATTCTCCTACATTTTATCTATGCAAAACTGCTGCCCACTTTGAATGGTGAGTTGTGAGAATCTGATTACCCTGTCTGTTATTAGCCTTGACATTGCATATGGAACTCTGCCGATATAACCAAGTATGACTTGTTCGGTTAATTAAGATTGGGATACCTGCTTGTATGCCTGTTATGCTTTGATAAAACCATTAGCCATATTATTTGTTTAAATTAAGTTCCTGTTTCGACTCGGAGCAAACAAGCGACCATGTCGCTGCTCAACGAATCTCTGAATTCCCTGTTCGCACCCACGGTTCCACATCATTTTGGTATCAGAGCCAGGTTAGAGCTAGGTCATTTGCATTCTATACCTGATCCTGCAACTTGCATTCATCTTAGTTCTGGTGCATTAAGTTTCAAAAAAAATAAAAATAAAAATCATTAGCATCATTTTGGGTGTTGTCATTGCATGCCAACCCGAAGGGGTAGGCCATATCTATTAGGAGAGTCTAGCGAGTCGGACAACTACAGTATGGATCCCGAGGCCCTGACTAGAGCACTTGCCGAGTTGACCCAAGGCATAACCGCCATGAACCAAAACCTCGCCGCGTATCAGCGCGACACCAATGCCCGGTTAGACCAGATGGAACAAGCACGGAACGATCCGCATGTTGAATTTCCCAATCCCCCTCAAGGGCACCCGGCCAACTGGCAGAACAATCAGGATCCCAATGATCCGTACCTTCGGAGTATCCGGTTAGAGGTACCATCCTTTGATGGTAGACATGATCCCCAGTTTTTCCTGGATTGGCTCCAGTCCATGGATCGTTATTTCACGTGGTATCCTTTAACTGAGGTTAGAAACGTCCGCTTCGTAGCCATGAAGCTCAGCGGACCCGCGAGCCAATATTGGACCAATGTGGAAGCCTTGAGAGTTGCGCGAACCCAGGACCCGATCGATACTTGGGTCGCCATGAAAAATGAGCTGAAGGGTAAGTATGTACCACCGTCGTATCAGGCACGACTGTTAGACCAATGGCACCAGTTTACCCAAGGTAGCAAATCGGCGAAGGACTATGTTGCCAAATTTGATGAGTTCCTCACTCGTTGCAACGTCCTTGGGACCGAGACGCCTGTCCAAGTCCTTTCCCGTTTTCGGTCTGGCCTGAGGGAAGACCTAAGGAATGAGCTCCTTGCCAGAGATGTCACGGAATTGGAAAGAGCCTACGCTTTAGTACAAGACCTTGACGCCTCTAGGTCTAGTCACACCTACAGGCATTCTGACCCTAGGAGCTATCCCACAAAGCCCTCCCCTAGCAATTCCAATCGGACCTACCCCAACTCATCTCAAGCTAAGCCCAGCATTCCCAACAAGAATTTTGAGAGGGACGCATGAGGAAAGAGTGTCGAGCGTGACTTCTCCAAAGTCAGCCCTCTTACAAAGTGTTACAAGTGTCAAGGGTATGGCCACGTGGCTGCCAACTGCCCCAGCCCTGTCAGAGTCAACATTGTCGATGGCAACCCCATTGAAGCGATAGAGCCTGGAGAAGCAGAGTTCATCTACCAGGCAGAAGAAGAAGATGGAGATTTTGATGATGATGATGACGGTGCCATTCTGAGTTGTCTTAGGCAGTTGTCGTCCCCCACCGTGTCAGTTGTTAGGTGCGCACTATCCCAACCCAAGGATCAAGATGATTGGAGGCGCACCGCTATTTTCCACACGTTTACCAAAATTGGGAATAAAAACTATAAGGTCATCATCGACAGTGGCAGTTGCATCAACGCCGTGTCATCTGCTGTCATTGCCAAGACTGGCCTCAAGGCCGTCCCCCACCCTCGTCCCTATCAAGTGTCTTGGATCAACTCCACTGCCATGGAGGTCAAGCAGAGATGCCTAGTGCCCATCAATTTCAACATCTACCAGGACAAGATCTGGTGTGATGTCCTAACCATGGATGTGGGCCAAGTCATCTTGGGAAGACCTTGGCTTTTCGATAACGATGTTCTCATTTATGGGCGCTCGAACATGTGTCTGTTTGAACATGAGGGCAAGAAAGTTAAGTTGATCCCCTCCCCACCCAAGAGTGCCCAAGCCGAGCAAAAGACTGCCCCCGCAAAGAAAGCCAAGAGCGTTAGTTTTGTCAGTGCCAAAGAGCTGAGTCACGAGGTAGAAAAGGGAGCTCCTGTCATCATCCTAGTAGCAAGAGAAACCCCTAAGGACTCCGGCCAGTCGATTCCCCCCGAAGTCACCCCTGTGCTTAGGGAGTTTGCTGACGTTTTCCCTGAAGATCTCCCTGACCAACTGCCCCCGATGCGCGACATACAGCATGCCATTGATTTGGTCCCTGGGGCAAGTCTTCCCAACCTGCCGCATTATCGAATGAACCCTACTGAACACGCGGAGCTGAAAAGGCAGGTTGATGAACTCCTGCAAAAGGGTTTTTATCAAGGAGAGTATGAGTCCGTGTGCGGTCCCCGCCCTTCTGACGCCTAAGAAAGACGGATCGTGGCGTATGTGTGTCGATAGTCGCGCCATCAATAAAATAACAGTCAAGTATCGTTTCCCTATCCCGCAACTGGACGACATGCTGGACATGATGTCCGGAGCTACCATTTTCTCCAAGATTGACTTAAAGAGTGGCTATCACCAAATCCGTATCCGTCCTGACGACGAGTGGAAGACTGCGTTCAAGACTAAGGATGGACTATATGAGTGGATGGTCATGCCCTTTGGGCTGACTAACGCCCCGAGTACCTTTATGAGAGTTATGACGCAAGTACTCCGACCATTTATGGGTAAATTCCTGGTGGTGTACTTTGACGACATACTTATTTATAGTCAATCTCGGGCGCAACATTTAGACCACCTGCGTCAAGTCTGTACCATGTTGAGAAAAGAAGAGCTGTATGCCAATCCGAAGAAGTGCACATTTTTCACAACTCAAGTCCAATTCTTAGGATTTGTTGTCTCTATCGAGGGAGTCTCTGCGGACCCCGAAAAGGTCAAAGCTATCGAAGAGTGGCCCGAACCCAAGACTATTCGTGATGTCAGAAGCTTCCATGGGCTAGCCACCTTTTATCGTCGGTTCATTAAAGGGTTCAGCACCATCATGGCCCCAGTGACTGACTGTCTGAAGAAGGGTGAGTTCACTTGGTCTAATGCCGCCACGAGAGCATTCATCGAAATCAAGAAAAGGATGGTTGAGGCCCCTGTCATGCGTCTCCCTGATTTTTCTAAGGTTTTTGAAGTGGTTTGCGACGCGTCTGGGCTCGGGATAGGTGGAGTCCTTTCCCAGGAAGGCCACCCGGTTGCCTATTTTAGCGAGAAGCTAAATGACACTCGACAGAGATACTCCACCTATGATAAGGAGTTCTATGCGGTGATCCAATCACTTCGCCATTGGCGACATTACCTCTTGCCGCAAGAATTTGTTATTTTCTCTGATCATGAAGCCCTCCGTTATATTTACTCCCAGAAAAGATTGAACGCGCGATATGGTCGATGGGTTGAGTTCCTCCAGGACTACACTTTTAGTCTGCGCCACAAAGCGGGAGTTGAAAATAAAACTGCCGATGCGCTCAGCCGCCGTGTGTTCATCCTTTCCAAATTAACCACGGCAGTTGATGGGTTTGATAGGATAAAAACCGAGTATGAGTCATGCCCCGACTTTAGCGAAACCTACGCGTTATTGAGAGACGGGACCCTGTCCGAAGTTGATGGCTATCTCATGCACGATGGATATCTGTTCCGGGGACGAAAGTTGTGCATCCCACGAACTTTCTTACGTGAGTTTCTCGTGTGGGAGTTGCACGCTGGAGGTCTTGCCGGGCATTTCGGAAATGAGAAAACGATTGAGGCCGTCGAGTACCGGTTCTATTGGCCGAGTCTGAAGCGCGATGTTGCTAGGCATGTTGGTAGATGTCACACCTGTCAGCTAGCCAAACAACACAAGCAGAACACCGGCCTGTACACTCCTTTACCGGTCCCAAATTGTCCGTGGCAAGATATCAGCATGGACTTCGTACTGGGCCTTCCAAAGACTCTAAGGAAACACGACTCGATTCTGGTTGTCGTGGATCGCTTCTCCAAAATGGCCCATTTCTTGCCCTGCTCCAAAACATCTGATGCTTCGAAGGTTGCGAAAATTTTCTTTGACGGTATCGTCAGGTTGCACGGTCTGCCCAAGACCATTGTTTCTGACAGGGATGTCAAGTTCACCAGTTTTTTCTGGAAAACCCTGTGGCACAAGTTGGGTACTAAGCTCCAGTTTTCTACCGCCTTCCACCCACAAACCGATGGCCAAACCGAGGTAGTGAATCGAAGTCTGGGAAACCTTTTGCGCACCTTGGTAGGTGAGCATGTTGGGACTTGGGATCTGAAATTGTCCATCGCTGAATTTGCATACAATGCATCTGTTAATAGGACCACTGGTTTGAGTCCACATGAAATTGTGCATGGTTTTAAGCCTAGACAACCTATAGATCTCATTCCCATGGTTGACTATCATCGAGTCTCTGAGTCAGCATCTGCATTTGCATCGCATGTCCAAGAACTACACAGGGAAATCAGAGATAAAATTGAGCAGAGCAATGCCAACTATAAGCTACGAGCTGATCTCAGGAAACGATTTAAAACATTTAATGTGGGCGATTATGTAATGGTCCGGATCCGTCCGAAACGGTTTCCCTCGGGAACTGTTAAAAAACTGCATGCACGCAGTGCGGGCCCTTTCCGAATCTTAAAGAAACTGAATGACAATGCCTATGTTATAGATCTTCCGGAAGATTTCGGCATCAGTTCCACATTCAATATCGAGGACCTAGTGGCCTACAAGGGTCCTGATTTTAACCCTAGTAATCCCCTCATAGGTGAGCCTTCCCAAGACCCATTTTCTGAGAGTCCCTCCCTACCCCCACTTCCAGAAATTCCCCCACATTATGCAGCAGATAAAATAGATAAAATTGTGGATGATGAGATTGTGTCCGGTAAGGACGGTGGCACCCGACGGTATCTGATCCGTTGGAAGGGAAGACCCGCCTCTGATGACACCTGGGTTGACCGCAGCGACCTTCAGCAGTTGGATCCCGACACCTTGGAGCAGTATGAGAGTTTTGCAGATCCTCACTCGACGGAGTCGAGCTCTCTCCCACCTGGGGAGAATGATGGGGACATCGAGTCTCGGCCCTGGCGAGTGTACCAGCGCAGGAGGCGACATCTGAGCATGTGGTTCTAGCCATGTTGGCTGTTGTTTTTTTTGTTTCGTTTTTGGTTTGTGCACTTTTAGTCCCACCTCGATTAGTGGGCTTTTTCGTCTGTCGTTGTAAGCCTATTTATAGGTCTTTCATCTTTCTCTTCAGTATGCAATGAATAAACAAATTTGTGTTTTCCTCCACACTTGTGTTGAGAGAATCCAGGGTGAGGTGTGTGAAACCCAAACCCAAACCCTAGGCGTGTGAAACCCTAGGTTCAGGCTAGCGTGTGAAACCCTAGACCTCCCCTCTCCTCCCTCTTGTGCCTCCTCTTAGCCGCCGGCCCTGCCCCTCCCTTTCTCCCGCTCTCCCGATCTCTCCCCTCCCGCCCCGACCTCCAGCCAAGCCCGGCCCAACCCGGCGCCACCACCACCCGATCCCCTCACCCCGCCTCCCTCTCCATCTCTCTCTCCCGACCTCTCCCCTCCCGCCCCGGCCCCCAATCAAGCCCGGCCCACCCCAGCGCCACCACCCGATCCCCTCCACCCCGCCTCCCTCTCCCTCTCCCCCCCCTCTCGCGAACCTGACCCAACCCGACCCGTGCCCAGCCCCGATGCCACCTCCGACTGCCGCCCCTTGCCCCTGCCACCCGATCCCCCACCTCTCCCTTCTCCGCCAGCGCCCCAGCCGGCCCCGGCCCTGCCGCCTGACCCGACCGGCCCGACTCCCAAGCCCCCGAGCCGATCCCGAACCCCTCTCCCTCATCCGATCCATCCCGATCCCTTCCCCGCGCCAATCCGAGCACCACCTTCCCAACCCCGATAGCCCATACCTCGGCATGACAGCATGGCCGACCCCGATGTTGATCACGGCTTGATCGACGACGAAGACGGATTTCTCGACATCCAGTTTCCCTTCCTCGACTTCCGGTTCAACGCCGGCGAGAGCGTGAAGGATTACGTGGATCACATCACTTACCTCGTCGCCAAGGACGCAGAAGCACGGCTGGGAATCTCGGAGAACCATCAGCGTTGGCATCCCGGCGCGCCCGTACATCCCAACGTGCTAGCCCTTCGGGCCCTCGCTCAAGCTCCGGTTCAACCTGAGGACACCGCATTGACTTCGACCCCGCCATCAGTTGAGACCCCTGAGGTTCCCCACAATCCTCAGTAGGTGAGTTTCTTTCTTTCCCCGGTCAATATCGGATGGTGACACCAACGATCAATTCTCCTACATTTTATCTATGCAAAACTGCTGCCCACTTTGAATGGTGAGTTGTGAGAATCTGATTACCCTGTCTGTTATTAGCCTTGACATTGCATGTGGAACTCTGCCGATATAACCAAGTATGACTTGTTCGGTTAATTAAGATTGGGATACCTGCTTGTATGCCTGTTATACTTTGATAAAACCATTAGCCATATTATTTGTTTAAATTAAGTTCCTGTTTCGACTCGGAGCAAACAAGCGACCCTGTCGCTGCTCAACGAATCTCTGAATTCCCTGTTCGCACCCACGGTTCCACATCACTATTCTTCCTTCCCCCCCCCCCCCCCCGGAAGCTTCCTACATCTAACACAAGAAAAAAATAATAATAAAATAAATTAAAATCAGCTCTAAATCGTTTTTTAACTAGTGCGAACCCCCGTGCAAGAACCGGGAACAGGAAGTAGGAATTAAAAGGACAAAAAATATCCTTTGTCGCCCCCGTTGTTATCGAGACATAGATCATAAGGCTAGGCTAGCTAAGATTTGGTTCCTCGATTCATTGTTTGATCATGGGTAGGACCCATTACATAGGGTGATATGGACCCTCCATCATATATTATAATATAAATATAAAAAATGATAGCATGTTTTGGAGAGCATTTTCGCACCTGATTGATTTTTGCTATCCAATTGTGGTGTGTCATGTTATCTATTAAAAAGGGCATAATTGGAGTAGCAAAGTCTCGCTTATGTTCAGTAGAAGTGTAGTCCTCGTTGTGCCCTTTTAATGGACGGCATGGCACACTGCGATTGGACTGTAAGAGCAAGTGCAGCAAATCAATCGAGTAACAAAAATGCTCTCGCATGTTGTGCCATCCCGAGTACCACCTCATCCTATGTGTCACATAGCGGCCCCATCTATTTCTTAATTGAAAGCGTAATGATCAAATTTACTGACAAAAAATGATTATCTAGTTATGTGGGGTTACAAAATCCATCGATATCCGCCAACTCCCTTGTACATCACGACGATAATGGAAAATACTATTTACCCTGAATTTTTTTAGCGATTTCTTTTAAAAAAACGATGTGTCATGATCACAGTCCATTGCACTCAGTCCCGATCGATGAATCACACTCGGCCTTAACCGGCAGGCAAAGAAACACTATGATTGGATGACACATCATTCTGTTTAAACATTCGGTATGTATAGCATTGATCCATCAGTAAAATGCGAAGAAAATATATACAAATGTCATAGTGCATTATCGGAGCTCCCCAGGCGCACGACTCCTCTGTATTCCTGGATTTTTCGAGTCGTCTGGATTCGGAGCCAAATGACATCAAAGCCTCCCGAGAAGTGGGCAGCCAGGGTCGGGAGTTATTCATCGGTCGAGGTGCCTACCATCGGATGACTGTGATGCCGTTGGTCTCCGAATCCGGAGAACCCGGACTACAGACAAGCTGAAACCAGTTTGCAGTCAGTCCTTTGAGAGGCCTGCAAGATCCGAAGGAGCTTGTTTTCTCTTCTGCCATATGGACAAAGATAATGTCGTACATGGAAACTTTGAACCCTTCGACAAGAAAAGATTCCAAGCCGGCACCCACAAGAGGTTTACAGCCTTCTCTACACACCTTTCTTCTTTCTTTCCTTTGCTCAGAAGCTGGATCTAATCAGCTTGGCCACCTGGTTCATGTCACATCTTAATCCATGAGTCAAAAGACATATACATAATGTGATTGCATGGTAGGGCCCACATCTCGACCAATGAGTGGGACCCACCAAGATTATTTTATAAGAATTTATCGGTGTCTTATCTAAAGGAGGGTTAAGGCAGCCCCCAATCAGTTCGATGCAAGCGAAAATCGATCCCAAATCTCGGATACTAATTGTTCGAGACTTTACCAACTCATCTTGCTGGGCTTATTATAACTTTCGGCTGCGGTTTTGTAGGGCTTCTCCCCTCTTTCTTGATACTTTTATAATAATCCAAAACCCATATCCTTTTCCTTCCGGAAGGACGCGAAGAATTTAATAGAGTCTCCATCATTTTATCCTCGGTTGATAAGTCTTATATATTTTACTCGGTAATGCTGATTCCTCATAAAATTTATCCTCATTTTACGGCATATCCAACTGTATATTCTATCTTTGCCCTTTTTTTCTGAAGAGGACATCCTACTTGTTTGGTTAGAGCGGTGCCTGTAAGTGTCATTGCACCAAAGAGGCCTGGGGTGCAACTAGGGTCTGGTTGGTTGGGGTTTGAGCTAATCTGGAACCAAACCGAATTAGTTCGGTTATAGCATATTGAAACTCGAACCAATTCGAATTAGGCATATATAGACCCAACCCAACCCGAACTAAGGTAGGGTTGGGTTGGTTCTAGGGTCAGTAATTGGTCTAAAAAAAAGGCTATTATTTGTCTACAAACAAGCCAGAGGTCCACATTATGCTTTAGGCTTTAGCCACATGTTAGGCTCCCTTGGTAGTTGGTTCAACGTAAGCAAACAATAAATGGGTACTTATATGCATTTACTAGTGTGATGTATCCTCCCCATCCAAACTCGTGACATATATATGGACTAAGTATATGTGTGGACTAATATATACAAGTTTGATTCTCGGGTTGCTTAGGGTCTATCCAAACCCCAACTGGTCAGAATCGACCCGTATTCAATCAGGTCCACAAAACTTAGAACCGAACCAACTCAATTGGTCAATATACCCGAACCAACCGGGCCCATTTAGGTTGGGTTGGATTGTTTCTCGATTTTACGTGGCCTAAGTTGCACCCCTAAGAGATACCACAGTTTGAAGCCTGCCGACCACAAGAGTGCAAAGAATATTTTTTTCTCGCAAAAGAGTACCATGCCTTGTTTTTGCCCTAGGAGCACCGCATGAGCATCTACAAAACAGTTTGCTCTAAGAACAGCCCATGCTGCAATACGTATCCATCCATCGATCCCTCAATCTTCATGTGACCAAGGGGAGGGGTGCATCTATAAAATTGCATTTTGTTAGGGGAGTAATCTAAAAATTTTGGAAAAAAATCCATGCTGGAGGAGGCGAAAAACCCATGCAGCTTCCTCGAAACCCGACCAACATGAACGTTCACAAGGGGGGACAACGAAGCTAAAGACTAAACAGTCTTAACCTACTTATCTGTACCTTGGCACCTTTGATACTCCATCCAAGAACCTAGCCTCTATTCTCTTGGCCTCCTCCTTTCTCCTCCCTCCTTTCTTATTTAAGACCTTCCCGCACCTCCCACCCTACCAAACCCACGAGATCTCGGCCAGCTCCGATGGCGGTCGACAGCTCGGTGGGGTTCGAGGACTTCCTGCCGTCCATGGCGGAGCGGCTCGGGGCGGAGGGCCTGATCGAGGAGCTCTGCAAGGGGTTCCGGCTGCTCATGGACTCGCGGTGCGGCCTGATCACGCTCGACAGCCTCAGGATGAGCGCGCGGCAGCTCGGGCTCGAGGGGCTGGAGGAGGAGGAGCTGCTGGGGATGCTGAGGGAGGGGGACCTCGACGGTGACGGGGCTCTCGACCGGATGGAGTTCTGCATCCTTATGGTCAGGCTGAGCCCGGAGATGATGCAGGGGTCCCGGAGGGTGCTGGAGGAAGCCCTAGGGAAGGAGATGATCAGGACTGTTGTGACCTGAACGTACACCTCTTTTTTTTTTTCTTCAAATGTTTACTGGTTGAAGGCTTTCTTGGAGAATTGAATGGAGTAGGAATAATTAATTAGAGTGAAGGGGAGAATAATATAGAGAGTATATAAACATACTAGCATGTGTTAGGGTATAATGGATGTTGTTAAGTACTATAAAAAAGACCCTAAAACCATTTAGAAAGTAGAATATGCTCTTCCTCTTTTTCTTGAGCTTTTATGTTGAGATCTTCTTGATATACTTTTCATTTTCAATTTGTTGGGTTCTTGAAAGGAAGATCAGGTTCATATATACCTGTCTAAAAGCCATCCCGACGGAAAGGATAGATGATGGCCAACAATAGGTATATATAAAATAATTCTAGATATGAAAATAATCTTAATAGAAATCCTTATTTTGAGCCTCAGATCTAATGGTTAGTACATCACATATTAATGTAATGGCATAAGATAGACCAAGGATCGAAACTTGCTATAGGAGTGAGAAATACTATGATTTTGATAACCCCACGGGTAGGAAAGCTTGCCAGTAAGACGAGATGGAGGCATACAACTTGAGATTGATATTATTATATGTAGTGTTACTATTAGTCCCATCTTGGTAGTGGTATTGTAATGATGTGCGTTCTCTCCTTATATAAGGAGCGGTAGTCTTATGTAATGGAAGATCAATACAAGGAGTTTTCTCCCCAAAACCCTAGTCTCTCTCTCCTAGGGGTGTTCATCGGTTCGGTTGACCCGCCAAACTGAACCGAACCGGTCTATTTGGTTCGGTTTGGATTGAGTATTTTTGACCGTTCAGTTTGGTTTGGTTCCAAAAATAAAAAACCCACTATGGTCGGTTCGGTTCTGGATTGTGAGTTTTTTAACCCGAACCAACCCAATCCGAACCATTGATACTATAACCTATGTAGTTACTACTATACAGTGTACAATCTCACTAATATTGTACATTACATGGTGGTGATCCCAATTACCACCATTCGGTGCATTCAAAACTTTCAAAGTGTTCAACAGTGTGATGAAACTAAAAAGTGAAGGGTGTTACCCACATGATTACTAGCACCCCCAAATCCCGGCCAACTTATGAAATATATCAAAGTGAAAAATTAAGGATGTTACTAGTAATTCTATAGGGGCAAATAGCAGCACCCAAAGTTAAAGGCTTAAAAATAAAATCTGAACCAACTCAGCGGCTCAACCTTTCGCGCCTCACGGTGTGATGACGAGTGATTTGAAAGACCTGTAGAACCGAACCGAACCAAACCGAACTTTTCCGGTTTGGTTTGGTTTGGTTTTTACCAAGGAATGGTTTGGTTCGGTTCCATTTTCTAGAGAACCGGTCAACTTCGGTTCGGTTCCAAATTTATCAAAAAACCGAACAAACCTGAACCATGAACACCCCTACTCTCTCCCTCTCTTTTTGTAACATGGTATTAGAGCCAGTCGTTCTGGCCT
Source organism: Chamaelirium japonicum (assembly GCA_947650365.1). Classification (NCBI taxonomy): domain Eukaryota; kingdom Viridiplantae; phylum Streptophyta; class Magnoliopsida; order Liliales; family Melanthiaceae; genus Chamaelirium; species Chamaelirium japonicum. Next base: position 11,693,246 of record OX393552.1, read on the forward strand.
AAAAGTAAATAATTTAGCGACATCTTATTGCGTCACCAAATAGCCAGTTATCGTCACCAAAAAAATTTCCCCTTCTAGGCGTGAACTCAACTAAGCTAGTAAACCTTTAGCGACAGGAGTTTGCGACGAATAAAATATTGCATCACGAAAAGACAACTATCGGCGACGTAAAAGGGTCTGCGTCGTAGAGAAGCGTCATTAAATGTGCAATTTGTTGTAGTGAAATTCGAAATGTCCATATCAAGTTCTGAAGGCTGTCTTCGGTATGTCTTCTTTCTTGATTCTTAACTGATGATATCCCAATCGAAGATCTATTTTAGAAAAATACCTTGCTTCTTTAAGTTGATCAAATAAGTCTTCGATTCTTGGATGTGGATATTTGTCATTTATAGTCATCTGATTTATTCTTCTGTAATCGATGCATTCTTTTTATCCATCCTTCTTCTGTACAAATAATACAGGGGAACCTCCTGGTGAAATATTGGGTCTTATAAATCCATACGTTAGTAATTTATCCAGAAGTTTCTTCAACTCCTTTAGCTCTACAGGTGTCATTATATAAGGAGCAATTGAAATAGGAGCTACTCCGGGAATCAATTCTATATCTCTTTTTGGTGGTAAACTTGGAAGGTTTTTGGGAAAAAAACTTGTGAAAATTCTGATATTACCAATGTGAAAGATCGGGTTTGTATATACCTATCTAAAAGCTGTCTCGACGGGAAGGATAGTTGATGGCCACCAATAGGTATATATAAAATCGTTCTAGATATGAAAATAATCTTAATAGAAATCCTTATTTTGAGCCTCAGATCTAATGGGCAGTACATCACATATTAATGTAATGGCACAAGATAGACCAAGGATCAAAACTTGCTATAGGAGTGAGAGAAATACCATGATTTTTGATAACCCCATGGGTAGGAAAGCTCGCCAGTAAGACGAGAGGGAGGCATACAATTTGAGATCGATATTATTAGATATGGTGTTACTATTAGTCTCACCTTGGTAGTGGTATTGTAATGGTGTGCGTTCTCTCCTTATATAAGGAACGGTAGTCTTATGTAATGGAAGTTCAATACAAGGAGTTTTCTCCCCAAAACCCTAGTCTTTCTCTCCCTCTCTCTTTGTAACATGGTATCAGAGCTAGCTCTTCTAGCCTAGGGTTTCTACATTCTATCTCAAGCCTCGGCCTCCTCGATCGCCGTCTGCAACATTGAGGAGGCCAGGAATTGTCTCCTGCCAACCGTCTCTTCCCCACGCTCAGCCCGATCTCGAGGTCATCGTCGTCTCTTCTCATCGTGCAGGCCGATCACAAGACGACCCCGATCGGCCTCCCTCCTGCAGCCATTGAAATCATCATCAAGGTTGCATGCGGCCTGCCGTGTGCCACGTCTTGTCTGTGCACAGCTCGCGTCCGGCCTGATCCTCGATCTATCGTCGGACCCTCCTTCAGATCCGACCTCCCCTGCTCATGCGCAACCCGAACATCGCGCCCTGCAAGTGCGTCGCCTGGAGCCGGCTCCCCATGCAAGCTCTGGCTCTCCACTCATGTCGGATCTGCATTGCACCTCACCAAATCCGGGTAGATCTGTTGTCGCCCATGCTGTGTAAGTCCGCCCTGCGCCCGCGCCTGCGCCACCCAGATATGCTCGTGCGCCACTCAGATCTGCTTGTCCATCCCCGTGTGCATTCTCCGTGCGCAGTCTAGTGGCTCGGCCGTCTCGCGCGGCTACCAAGCTGTCCGAGAGTCCGGATCTCGAGCCTCCCGGATCCCTGTGAAATTGCTCATGTCACCTCAGGCTGCACTTGGTCGATCGCCCGCTCCACCTCTGGCAGCACCGCCAGCCCTATCGCATGAGCTACTCTGCCACAACCATCCCTGCCACTACCCCTGACGACCTCCCGTAGCTACAACGATCCCTGATTCTCTGCAGCCCTCCCATGTGATCGACATAGTGTTGCATCCGAACGCTGATCATTGCTACCCTCAGACTGGCCAGTCGCAGCTATTGAGGGATAATTTTTGTTGGCTCATGCACTCCTCTTGTAAGGCAAAGGAAACGTGAGAACGGCTGGCTCCCTTAGGAGCGCAGACCCTCCGACGCTCAACTCAGTCAAGGTCTGAACAAGGGAGAGCTGAAGTGGTCGGAAAGTTTAGGGTTTCTAAGTTTCAAACCTGTACTTTGGAGCCGAGGGTGGTACCTTTATAGCCTTTCTGCAGGTCGCCAGAGGTTGACATGTGGCAGCGTCTTCCCACACCTTCTATGCCCCCATATGCTAGCCCACATGGGTCTCTGGTGACCCTTGTCGTTCAGCCTGCCAAGCGGTGGTAAAGGGGGATGCACCGGTCTTGTCCTTGCCAGGTGGAGATTTTGGAAAACTCTAGTCTGGGAGGTCCTAGACTGACTTTTCCAAGCTTCCGTGGCCCACAAGTGCCCATGTAGCTCCATAGGGGTTGCGACACATGTCGATTTGGTATCGCCTTATTGTAGGCGACCTTTGCGTGAAAGAGGGCGGGCTCCTTGGTCGTCGTGTGACCCGACGAGCTCCTGGCCACGGGAGGGGGGGACATTCAGAACCTCTCCTACTATCAACAGGCGAACTCTTTGGTCATCGCATGATCGGGTGAGATCCTGGTCAGGGGGGGTGCTTTCAGAACCTCCTCCATCCAGTTGCTCCGCCTACTATCAATAGGCGAACTCTTTGGCCGTGGCCTGATTAGGCAAGCTCCCGAACAAGTTGTAGGTGTTGAGCCTTTTGGAGTGTTCTCCGAATTCTGTCAGAAGCGATCTCTTCCACGAACGAGCTGATTGCGTGCGGACAGAGCGAGCTTCCTGGCGGGCTATCGAATACTGGCGGTGACTGGGGTATTCTTTCCAGCTGGCGAATTGCATGGAGAGTTTCGACTCGCAGTACCTCATGAATGAATCCTCGAAAAAAATGCTACTCTGGGCGGGCTGTGATCACCAGCGCGGGCTACCTCTTCCACCTACGAGCTGATCGCGATGGTAGGGGTGAACTAGCTGTGGGTGTTCGTAGATATTATTCTAAGTTTCCTATTAGCAAAAGGGGTGATTTCTCTGCGTGCAGACTAGAGCTGGGCTTCCGGTGGGCTACGAGCGACGATCGAGATACTCCCTCCAGTCGGCGAGCTGCATAGAGAGTTTATACTCACAGTACCTCATAAATAAGGCCTCGAGGATGATGCCGCTATCTAAGGAACACAACGATCTGCTATTTAAGCCCTGGGAGGGCCACGAACACCAGCCGTGGGGCAACCTCTTCCGCGTGCGAGATGGTCGCATGCGGCCAGGGTCAACCCCGGGCGGGCTGTGAGCCATGGCCACGGGTGCCCTGTCCAAGGGATACAACAATCCGCTATTGTAAGCCCTGGGCGGGCTACAAGCACTAGCCGCGGGTGCGACCTCTTCCGCGTGCGAGATGGTCGCATACGACCGTGGTCACCCCCGAGCGGGCTGTGAGCCACGGCTACGGGTGCTCTATCCAAGGGATGCAATGATCCGCCATTGTAAGCCCTGGGCGGGCTACCTAGAAATATTCTTTAAACTCCAAGACCTGCTCAGGTCGATCACCAAGTTGCTTACCCAAGAATCTGGATTGACGTTGAGCCTTGAACCCTCCGAGGGGGTGGTTCCTGCTTCGATCATCGAAGGTCACCCTGGGCACGCCCCGAAACAAGGGCAACCTCCCTAGGGACTCCTGTCGCTTCGCCGTGCTTCTCTCCCCTGCTGCTGCTACGAGGCCACCAAGCCGGTGATATTTTTCCCAGGCCCATCATTACCCCCTCCTATATGGGCAAGCATTCAGAATGATCGAAGCCCATCTAGGAGTTAATCAATGACGTTTCCCACAGGACAGGTGGCCGTCATCCTTGGGAACTGTGAGGATCCTCATCCCCTCGTGTATCTTTGCATTAATGAGGCATAGGGAGAGGTGTGGGATCGAGACCCAACGCACCCAGCTTTATTACTCATCAATTGGCGATATTAAATGGCTTCATACGGCGCCATGCCACGTGTCCCACACCAACTGGCTGAAGACCAGTCGCGTACCGGCCAGGGGGGATTTTGCTGGCACTGCTGTCGTCAGCGCCCACGCGGGGGCACACGCAGGGACACGCATCAACTCTCGATTGGGGAAGAGGCAGCTGTCCCTTCGACCACCGCTACGCCGCCTCGTATATTGAGCTTTGCCTTAAATGTCGATGGTTTCGCGTGCCTCTTGAGACCCTATAAATAGGGGAGGATGAGAGCCCTCGCTCACCTTCTGTGAAAGAGCTCTCCTTTTCTGCTCATTTTCCCAGCTTGCTCTTCTAGCTCGCTCTTCTAATGGCGTCCTCCTCCACCCCCGCTCCTAATGCGGCGACCTCCCATGAGGAGCCCATTGCTGCTGTTCCCATCTCCATGATCCCCCCGGCAGCCAGAAAGAGGAGGTTCTTCCGAGCGAGCCCGTCGTGGTTTGGTTCAAAGACGACAGCGGCGAGCCAGTTCTGGAGAGCCGGCACACGGGCGCTAATATCCCTCCAGAGCTTCCTATCTCTCCCATGCCTCGCTCGAGGAGGCCATCCACCAGGACAATAGTCTCGGTGAGTTTGCTATGGTCTGGGCTCAGACTTCCTCTAAGTCACTTAGCGGGCGACCTGCTGGAGCTGGCGGGATTGTGCCCCGCCCAACTCACGGGCAACTCGTGGGGGGTCCTCTATGGACTCTCCCGGATCGAGAGCGCCCTGAATGTGAAGATCACACTCTCCTACCTCTTGAAGAAGTGGTTCCTCAAGGCGGGCCCCACCTACAGTGAGGTCAGCTGTGATATCTTCTATCTCACTGGATGCCCCGGCGAGGTGCTGCCCTTCTCCTCTGTCGAGAAGAAAGACAGGTACTGGAAGGAGTACCCGTTCATGGTCGACGGAGAATGGCGAGGTCAGCACGCGAGCATTCCGTGCCATCCGGGCAGGCCGCCGGTGGCTGCCTTCAAAGAGATCGGCCTGTACCGGGCGGGGGCGAGGAAGTGCATCGGGGAGACGAGGGAGAAGCCTCTCGATGATGCAATCCTCGACTTCCTCAGAGGGCGAACTTCCGAGAAGGCTCTCGAATTCACGTTCCAACCCACCTCCACCTTCGAGGGGCCAGCGGGGTCTCCGATCCCCTCGCCCCCGAAGTCCCCGGTCTTGTTCGACGCGGGAACCCAGAAGATCGCCGACCTCCCCGGGGACTTGGGGGGGTTAATCTATAAAGCCCCCACCTTGGGGCCCATTGGGTCGGAGACCTCAAGCTCAGGCTCTGAGGCTTCGAGCTCGGACTTACCCGAGGGAGGGGAAGCTGAAGGGCCCCAACTGGGTGAAGGGGAAGGAGGGCCCTCGCAAGCTACTCTGAACCCAGTGACGGTAGAGCCCGCGGCGCCTACTGTCCCTGTTCCTCCCACGACCGGTTCTGGCGGGCCAAATGCCTCGGGGGCCTCGGCCTCCTTGGGCAGGGTAGCGAGGGCCCCCCACTATCTCCGCGAGATTCTTGGCCGCAATATCTTCGCCAAGTCTCCCTACGTGGAGATCTTTGACAGGCTTGCCGAGGTAACTCGATCTGTCTTCTTTGCTTTCACTCCCTGACTCCTTGAATATAACCTTGGCTTCCACAGGTGGAAAGGGTGAGCCGGGCTCTGGCCGAGGAGCTCGCTGCCCTGGAGGAAGCCTTGTGGCTGTTATGACAACTCCCTCCTCAGATCGGAGAGTCAGATAGACAACCACATCCACGGACTTCGCCAAGCGGATTGGTCAGGCAAACAACGCTTCGAGGTGGACCAGCTACGCCAGCAGGTCGCCGCCCTGACTTCCAAGACGGACCAGCTACGCCAACAAGTCACCACCCTAACCTCTGAGCGGGCTTCTGCTGAGGAGGCCTACTCTCTCTCCTTTGTCGAGCTCTAAGAGGCCTTGAAGGTGAAGGAGGAGGCACAAGCAGATGCAACCCAGCTCCGGAGTGAAGCGATCACCATGAGGGATGAGATCGCCGCAATAAAGGAGGCACACCTCTGTGACTTTTGAGCTCAACAAAGCCACCTTCAGGTGCAGCTTGACGAGCTCCTTCAGAAGGGTGTACTCGATGCAGTGGAGCAGTATAAGGTCGAAAGGTCGAGAAAGAGGCATCGGGGGGATGACAGCGAGGCAGATACGAGCAGGCCGTGAGCTCGTTAATCTATCTTTGTAACCCTTCTCTCACAATAAATGAAAATTCTTCTTTAGTTTGCTTATCTCTGTATTGTTCTCTTTCTCTCTGTCTACGAGTTTGCTTTTGAAGTTGTTCAGTGGTCTAGAGGGTCGTACCCTGGGCGAGGCAGCTAATTCATCTTTAAAAAAAAGGTTACGATCTAAAAAAGATGCAAGAAAAAAAAACACGATATACACGATAAAATCCAATATGACCTCCGAGCTCGGAAAACCATTCAAAACAAATTGAATGACTCGAAAACTTCCTAAGCGCAGAGTTTAAAAAACTTTATTTTGAAAGAAAAATAAAGTGCTAGCTGCCCCCTGCCCGGTTAATTACCCTCTGAAACCCTGATTACTAGGCATGCCCTCAGCTTGACTTGGTGGTCTCGCATCTTTCTGCGACATTGCCAAGTTCGAGCTTCAAGGGGTTACCAAGGGATGTTCAGGTCGCCTGAGAGGGTGGTCACCCGCTTAGGTTCCCCTAGATCACCCCGGGGTGCTCCCGATCATGGCGTGTGAACGCGGCGGACCCCGGTCATGCTTAACGTCCCCTGGGCAGCGGATGACCCCGGCGATCTCAAGGCCGTTCGAGACGACCACTGAGAACCCCGGTCTTGTTTTAATTCCCCACGATGACGGACTGTACTTTGGGGGTGCTACATGCGAGCTCTTCCTTGATTGTTCTGCTTGCGAGCTTTACCGCGGGCGAGCCCACACCTGCGCAACTATCTCAAGAAGTGGTTCATCTTCAATTAAAACACTTTTATTCTCAAAACATGATTTACAGGAGGGTGCCTATGCGCTATGCATAATACTTTTGCAGATGAGTGGCATTCCAGGATCGCTCTAGGAGGTTGCCGTCCGCGGTCATCAACCAGTAGACCCTGGATCCTCTTGCTTCGTGCACTATGTAGGGACCTTCCCAGCTCGTCGCGAGCTTCCCAATATTGGGCTCCTGCGTGTTAGCGAACACCTTTCTCATTACCAGGTCGCTAGACTTGAATGCCCGATGATGAATTTTTTTATCGTAGGCATGCTTCATCTCTTGTCTATATCCGGCGAGGTGCAGGTTGGCGCGCTCCCTCCGTTCTTCGAGTTGGTCAAGAGAATCGGCAAGCAGATCATCGTTGTTGACCTCACCGGCGATGAGCCTTCGCTCTGTTGGTAGCTCGGCTTCCACAGGCAAGACGGCCTCACACCCGTAGGTAAGGCTGAATGGCAACTCATTTATTGAGCGACGTGGAGTGATCCAATAGGCCCACAGCACCCTGTCGAGCTCTTTCTCCCATAGCCCTTTCTTCCCTTCCAACCTTTTCTTGAGGTTGTCCAGGATTACTCAGTTCGTAGCCTCAACGTGCTCATTGCTCTAGGGGTACCTTGGAGAGGAGAATCTCAGGTAGACTCCATATTCGGCGCAAAAGCTCTTAATCAAGCGATTGTCGAACTGACGACCATTATCGGTGATGAATACTTGGGATAGACGAAACCTACAAAAAAATGTTCTTCCAAAGGAAGTCATTCACTTGCTTTTTACCGATCTTGGCCAACGGGACGACTTCTACCCATTTGGTGAAGTAGTCCGTGGTTACTAGGATAAAATTTCTTTGTTGTGTCGATACGGGAAAAGGTCCCACGATGTCGAGCCCCCATTGCTGGAAAGGCCAGGAGCTTACCAAAGGGTGCAGCTCTTCTGCAGGTTAGTGGATGACTGTGGCATACTTCTTGTATTGTACACACCTTTGAGCGACCTTCAGGGCATCTTACTCGAGCGTGGGTCACCAGTACCCCTGCCTCCTCACCTTCTGTTAAGTCTCCAAATAATGCATTTTATCGCTTATTTCTGATTGCATTATCATACTTTCCTACGTAAAACTTTTCATATACTCGTAAAGTGCACCATTTCCTTTGCACCATTGCATAGTAGACTTTAATACGGACATAACGGTATATTGGTTCGCACTCATACGATACATGTATGAAAAATACGGAGCCCGATAGTCCAAACTAATATTTTTATCGATAGTTGCACCGTAACCTTACACGCGTCATTTCATGTGTGATTTTCAGGGAATTGACCCGCGCGGTACTCGATATAGTCAGATAAAGGACATCATGATAGTACGGTGGATATTCTCACGGCGATTCAATGGAGCATGCACAACTCGTTTGGAGGCCCTTATGAAGAATGATGCAAAGAATGATGGTTGTGAAAAATTGGCCGAGATGACGTCACCGGCAACACATCGCTAGCTTTGGACCACTGAAGAACTAAGCATATGCAAAGGGCCTGACCTGGAAGAGTTGACGAGTTTGGATGGCTCCAATGGTTACCGAAGCATATCGTTTCCTTTTCTTTTACCCTTTCTCTCTCATCTCTTTATTATCCGATCTTAACCATCCATTGCACCCCTTCAGCCATCGCAGCCATCCGTGCACCAACCCAGGCATGTGCAAAACTCCCATGTCCACTTCTATGACTCCTTTGCAACACCAGGTTTTGCAACCAACACGCCCACACTAGTCTCTCAAACACAGCCCTATCATGAAATACCAATCATAAACCTGTGCTGCCACCTTTTCTCTTTCTTATATTTTTCTCTTATTTTATTAACAACCAAATCCCAATCTTTATTTTCAACCAAACCACAGCCGTCCAGCTCGTACCCAACTCACCCATGGATACACGTAGCATTGGGATTCCTTTTTTTCTCTCTCTAATTACCCACGACCCGATTGCTGCCGTCCAGGCATACACCCTCTTCATCCAACCGTTTGTCCTTCCCTCTCTCATCCCCGACCTGACGGCCTCCACTCTCTACCCTCCTTGATTCTCTCTCTCTAAAATCTGCACGCGAACTTCTCTCATTACCGCTCTTCTCTCTCTAGAATCACCATCTCTGGGACTCGAGATATCTCTTCTACCAGAGTTGATCCCAGCCGTGTTGGAATTTAATCGTCCTAAACTAGCAAACTTAGGAATTAATCAAGTACTTTATATTAAATAAATGATTATTTAGCTAATATGATTTTTCACACAAGCAAAATCAAGACACAATGTTCATTTAGAAATTGTTTGCCAAGACAAAGCGGGTTCTATGGAACCGTCATTCACCTTGCCGAACTTTTCTAAAAGAGAGAAATAATCTATCTAAATTATCAATAATTATTTAGATTTCTCTATTAGATGCAAGTTGATTATTTTAGATCTAATATTAGGACAAAGGAAGAGTTAGAAACTCTGGCCTGTGGTCGAAGCGTGCTAGGCACTGTCCCAAGAAACTTATTGCCCCCCTCGTGCAGGTCTCGCGGCAATGGTTCTCGGAGATACGACAACCCCGATCAGGCGACCTCCTTCTCGTCGGCACGACTCCAAGAAGGCTTTGCGAACCTCGTACAACTTGCAAGAACCCAGCGACTCGATGAGGAACTTCTCGAAGCAGGGAGGCAGCACCGCAGCAGAGCTTTGATCCGAGAGAGGGAGTCTTCTCGGAGCAAAGGAGCAGCACCACAACACGAGAGAATGAGAGAGGGAGAGACATAGATCAGAGAATAATTCCGATATTCGGACTGTACTGCTCTATGGCTGCACTGGGCCTTATATAGGCCTCGGGCAGTTAATAGAGGGCTGAAAGAGGGGAGCGGTTAATGGGCTGCGATTAAGCCCATTAACCTCGCACGTTACAGCTCACAGAGAGCAGCCTCGTAACAACTAGCATGCAGCAACGGGTCGCATACAAAACGACTAATAGCCAAAAAGGAATTTCATAAATGGTAGAGGACTTAAAAGCAAAAAACAAAAATATGGTAGGTGCGGACCAGCCCATTTCGGAGGTGCTATCGTGTCCGGGTCCGCGGGCGCACACACACGCGCCGCCCAGCCCATGCCCAAGCCCAAGCCCGGCCCGGCTCGGCTTGGCACGGCACAGCACGCACGCGCGTGCGTGTGTGAGCTAGTGGAGCCCCTCCTCTAGTGTGATGACTAGTGGGGGGAAGTGGGCAATCCCTTTTAAGTTGGTAGGGGATTTCTCCCCTTACCGATATGGGACTAAACCCATTGTTTTGTGTGGTTTTAAAACTCACACCCAACAATCCCCCACATGTGTTTAAAACCACTAAATATTAAATAATTAAAAAATTCAAAATATAAAGTAAAAATACTTTGGTGGATTCCTTATACTACGCAGTAGGTGTAGGTACCTTCCGGTTTGAACCTCCACTTAGTACAGTTGTATACATCCGTGAGGACTTGGTGGACTACGCCTTGAACCAGCCTCATTTATCGGGTTTCTACAAGTAGTACATGTAGTACAGTTTTCGATGGTTCTAAGCGGGTTGCGCTATTAATGGCCTTGCGCAGATATCTTTTCTTGTATGTTTCTAGGGAGCAGCCCTGGTCTCAGAGTTGCAGCCTCACAACGACATACATATAGGTAAGTTCTAATAAGGGTGTGAGCAAGGTCCCCCGCCTCATGGGTCTTGGACTTATTAAAAGTTTTAAACTCATCCTACCCCTTGCTTTTAATAAGCACTGACATCATAGGGACGGGAGCATTATTTAGTGCTCCTCATTTTCAATCACTACTACAGTTTGTTTCTACCCATTGAACCTCCGTGAGGTTGGGTTCCCACTGTGGTGATTTTTCTTATGGGCTTAATCCCATCCCCCTCGATGATTCTAAGACCACTGTCCTAGAGAGGCCCTTAGTTAGATGATCCGCCAAGTTCTTTTCGGATCTAACAAAATCTAGGGCAATTATTTGATTCTTCATCTTATATCTGAGAGATCTATATCTCACTTTCAGATGTCGATTTATTTTCACATCAGCGTTTTCTTGATTATATTTATCAATAGCTGATCGACAATCACAATGGATAGATATAGCCGGTAAAGGCTTTTCTATCAATGGGATCTTATATAGAAGATCTTGAAGCCATTCTGCTTCTGTGCTAGTGGTATCTAGCGCTATTATTTCTGATTCCATGGTACTCCTAGCTATAACGATCTGTTTGGTGGATTTCCAACATATGGCTCCACCTCCTAGTAGGAATACATACCCGGTTGTGGACTTAATATCTATTGAGTCACTAATCCAGTTAGCATCAGAGTATCCCTCTAACACAGCTGGATATCCACTATAGTGGAGACCATATGATATGGTTCCCTTAAGGTATCTAAAAACTCTTTCTAACGCGTTCCAATGAGACTCATTCGGGTTAGACGTATAACGACTAAGTCTATTTACCGCGTAAGCGATATCGGGTCGAGTATAGTTTGCTAGAAAACCTAACGATCCTATGATTTGAGCATACTCGCTCTGTAGTCTAGGTAGTCCAGTGTTCTTTGTCAAATGGGTATTTGGATCATATGGTGTGGATACCGGTTGACAATCGGGGTCATAAAATTTCCTAAGGATTTTCTCGACATAGTGGGATTGGGATAGCACTAAACCATTATCCTTCCTAATGATCTTAGTGTTCAAAATAACGTCGGCTTGTCCTAGATCTTTCATATCGAAGTTTTGGGATAAAAAGTGTTTGATGTCATTTATGATTTCTATGTTTGAACCAAATATTAGGATATCGTCAACATACAAACATAAGATGACAACATTACTACCATTTACTTTATGGTATACACATTCATCCATTGAATTGATATCAAATCCATAGGATAAGATAACTTCATCGAATTTCATGTGCCATTGTTTTGGGGCTTGTTTAAGTCCGTAGAGGGATCGAATTAACTTACACACCTTTTCCTCTTGTCCAGGTACAGTAAATCCCTCAGGTTGGTCCATGTATATTTCCTCATTAAGGTCGTCATTTAAGAAAGCAGTCTTAACATCCATTTGATGTATGACTAGCTTATAAATTGAAGCTAAGGCGATGAGGATCCTAATCGTGGTTATCCTAGCAACAGGTGAGTAGACATCAAAGTAGTCTACCCCAGGTTTTTGGGTAAAGCCCTTGGCTATAAGTCGTGCCTTAAATTTATCTATGGTACAGTCGGGTCTAAGCTTCTTCTTAAACACTCATTTACATCCTATGGTTTTGCAACCAGGAGGTAAATTGGTGAGTTCTCAGGTATGGTTTTGAAGTATGGATTGGATCTCGTTATCTATGGCTTCTTTCCAAAAGGGTGAGTCTATGGACTTCATTGCATCTGTATAGGTGGAGGGAGAGTTCTCTACCAGAAGTGTATAGAAGTCATCAAAGACTTTTTCTACATGGGCACGTTTACTCCTTCTAGATTCGGTTTGGGTTACAGGTTCAATCTGGTCTTCAGGTTCTAATTGGACTTCGGGTTCGATCTGAGTTACCTGATTAGAACTGAAGGCTTGGTTATTGGTATTAATCCTAGTGTTGATCCTAGTCTTATAAGGAAAGATATTTTCGAAGTATAAGGCATCTCTAGCTTCGATTATGGTGTTATTGGCTATTTTGCTTATTTCAGAGTTAAAGACTAAAAATTGATTAGCGTTACTATCTAAAGCGTAGCCAATAAAGATGGCATCTACAGTCTTAGGTTCTATCTTTTTCCTTTTGTTATCGGGGATTTTTACCTTAGCTAGGCACCCCCACACTTTTAGATATTCTAAGTTAGGTTTTCTATGTTTCCATACTTCGTATGGGGTCAAGTCATTGTGTTTGAAAGGAATACAGTTAAGGATAAAACAGGCCATCACTAGGGCTTCCCCCCACAAGTTCTCTGGCGCTCCAGAGCTTAGTAACATGGAATTGATCATGTTTATTAGGGTCCTGTTTTTCCTCTCCGCTACACCATTGGATTGGGGAGTGTAAGGAGCTGTGACTTCATGGAGTATTTCATAGTCTTCACAGTACTCACTTAACTCATTTGAAGTATACTCCCCTCCTCGGTCTGACCTAAGGATTTTAATGTTTTCGTCTAATTGGTTCTCAACCAAAGCTCTGTAAATTTTAAATTTACTGAGTACTTCATCCTTAGTTTTAATAAGGTATAGGTGGCAATATTTTGAAGCATCATCTATGAACGTTACAAAATATCTATTGCCACCTCTCGAGGTTCTCCCAGAATCACAGACATCGCTGTGAATTAATTCAAGTATTTTGGAGTCTCGATCGATGATTTTAAAGGATTTCTTAGGTTGTTTGGCTTCTACGCATATCTCGCACTTATCGAGATTCTTAGTATCGGATTTAGGAATGATGTTTAGGGTCATGAGTTTCTTAATAGAATTATAATTTACATGACCTAGTCTTTGGTGCTTAGTGACCGAAGACTCAACATTTAAAATAGTAGAAGAAGGATTGAATACATTCAATTTAAACAACCCATCACAAATAAATCCTTTTCCAATAAAATTCATTCCCTTGGTGATTACAACCTTATTGGACTCAAATACAAGCTTATAGCCCTGTTGGACTAATAAAGACCCACTAATTAGATTCCTCCTAATCTCCGGAACGTGGTGAACTCCGCGCAGGGTTAGGGTCTTCTCCGACGTCAGCTTCAGGTCGATCCGTCCTATCCCTAGCACACGAGCCTCAGCAATATTGTTCCCCATGCTTACAGCTCCTCCACTTGAGACCTGATAGGTGGAAAACAGAGATTGATCAGAGCAAACATGAATGTTAGCTCCTGTGTCAATCCACCAATCAAATGCTTGAAAGATCATGTTAACTTCAGGGGTGAAGAGAACAGACCTGAAAGCGGTCCCAGAAGAGCCAGCTCCAGAGGTCACCATGTTGACTTGAGAGCCGGGTGGCATTTGACCATTTCTTCTTGGATTTGGAGATGGTGCTGTCTTTTTGTAGAAGCATTGGTTGGCCATGTGATTGGTCCGACCGCAGACGTAGCAGCAACGCACTCCTTCCTTCTTTTGGTCCTTGGGATGGTTTGGGTTATGGTTACTATGGTAGGGCTTCTTGGTATATGGTTTAGGCTTAGGATGGAAGGGTTTCTTCTAAAACTTGTTTCTAGGTTTTTGGAATGGCTTGGATGGTTGACCCTCTATGTTGTTGACTTTGGGTTTGATTCAGAAGATCCCTTTTCACTGAGCCTATGTTGCTCCTCAATTCTAATAGAGTTTAGAACTTGAGTTAGCGTTAGGTCACCTTGGGTATGACTTAGGTGCTTAGAAAACTCGGACCAAGAAGCAGGTAGTTTATCTATAAGGCATGCTATTTGGAAGGTTTCATCAAGAGTAGAACCATTCGTCTTCAGGTGTTGGACAAGGTTTTCAAACTCATGAATCTGATCATTCATGGGTTTGGAGTCAACCATTTTGAAGCTGTTGAAGTCAGACGCTTTGAAGCGTTTTACTCCAGCATCATCTAGGCCATACTTACGCTATAGGGTATCCCATAGGTCCTTAGGGTTTTGAATGGTATAGTAGATATCATATAGTCTATTAGATAAGGCCCCTAAGATCCTATGAAGGCCATGGTAGTTGATTTCTTCTAGGGTCCTAGTGGGAATGCCAGAAGTCGGTTCAGAATCAGGTTGGGAAGTGAAGGCTCGGGTACGACGAGTTTGGCTAGACCCATTAGATACTCCTGGTGCGGTTTTACCTATGGCTGACAGTAACCCAAGTGTGGTTAGCCAGAATCGCATCTGGTTTTGCCACCTCTTGAAGTTAGACCCGTCAAACTTCTCGGGTTTGGCACTAAGGGTTTCACGGTTTGGTGAGGTCATTTCAGACCAAAGTAGGAGTTGAAATCTGTGTATTGAAAAATAAGTTTTGTCAATTTTAAAGCACACTTAGATAGATTTGACTTTTAGAAGTCCAAATGAAACTTCCAAATCCTAACGGCCAGATAGGCTCCAGGTAGGAGGTGGAGCACTAGGCTCGCTCAAATACCAAGCTACCTTGGGTAATTTAATACCGGTTTGTCAAGCCTTTCGAGACACCGTAGGCAGTGGAATATTCCAATGACGACTTTCAGTCTTTTCTATAATCTATACTTCTAATTAACTTTTTGTAGAAAATAATTTTGTAACTAGTAGCAACTAATAGATAGCATGGAATTTTGTAACGTCTAATAGATGATCACGTAAGCTAACAGATAATTAGTGAGCACGTTACAAAGAAAATAATGATTAATTCTTTTCACTAATATGGATACTTATGAACGATTAAATTATAACGATAAGCTTCTTAGATTATTGGAAATTAATCATCCTAAACTAGCAAACTTAGGAATTAATCAAGTACTTTATATTAAATAAATGATTATTTAGCTAATATGATTTTTCACGCAAGCAAAATCAAGACACAATGTTCTTTTAGAAATTGTTTGCCAAGGCAGAGCGGGTTCTATGGAACCGTCATTCACCTTGCCGAACTTTTCTAAAAGAGAGAAATAATCTATCTAAATTATCAATAATTATTTAGATTTCTCTATTAGATGCAAGTCGATTATTTTAGATCTAATATTAGGACAAAGGAAGAGTTAGAAACTCTGGCCTGTGGTCGAAGCGTGTTAGGCACTGTCCCAAGAAACTTATTGCCCCCCTCGTGCGGGTCTCGTGGCAATGTTTCTCGGAGATACGACAACCCCGGTCAGGCGACCTCCTCCTCGTCGGCACGACTCCAAGAAGGCTTTGTGAACCTCGTACAACTTGCAGGAACCCAGCGACTCGACGAGGAACTTCTCAAAGCAGGGAGGCAGCACCGCAGCAGAGCTTTGATCCGAGAGAGGGAGTCTTCTCGGAGCAAAGGAGCAGCACCACAGCACCACAACACGAGAGAATGAGAGAGGGAGAGACAGAGATTAGAGAATAATTTCGATATTCGGACTGTACTGCTCTATGGCTGCACTGGGCCTTATATAGGCCTCGGGCAGTTAATATAGGGCTGAAAGAGGGGAGCGGTTAATGGGCTGCGATTAAGCCCATTAACCTCTCACATTACAGCTCGCAGAGAGCAGCCTCGTAACGGCTAACATGCAGCAACGGGTCGCATGCAAAACGGCTAGTAGCCAAAAAGGAATTTCATAAATGGTAGAGGACTTAAAAGCAAAAAACAAAAATAGGGCAGGTGCGGACCAGCCCATTTCGGAGGTGCTATCGTGTCCGGGTCCGCTGGCGCACACACAAGCGCCGCCCAGCCCATGCCTAAGCCCAAGCCCGGCCCGGCTCGGCTCGGTACGGCACGGCACACACGCGCGCACGTGTGTGAGCTAGTGGAGCCCCTCCTCTAGTGTGATGACTAGTGGGGGGAAGTGGACAATCCCTTTTAAGTTGGTAGGGGATTTCTCCCCTTACCGATATGGGACTAAACCCATTGTTTTGTGTGGTTTTAAAACTCACACCCAACAAGCCGTCCATGATTTGATCCCATACTCCTCTTTCTATAACTGAAACCCGGAACCCATGCATGAGCCCAGCAAGCCGAGTCCCACGCGTTCCTTGAACCCATGCAGCACCCTGATTTTCTCTCTCTCTTTTGGCTAATCCGAGACCTCCTAAAATGGTGGCGACTCCGATCTTTTCTCTCTCTGGGATCCGGGGAAGAGAGAGAGCATGCAAAAGATTTCGAGGGCGGGGACAATATTTTGAGGAAGTGACAATATTTCAAAGGTGGCAATAAAATATTTTGAGAGCTGCAACAATATTTCGAGGGAGAGAACAATATTTAGAGGGTGATAACAATATTTAAAGGGTTAGGCTTGGATGAAACAAACGGGTGTAATGGATGCTCGGTTCTTCCTGCACTCGAACGACCCCCTTCTCGACAACCAGATCACAATATATCACAATCTGTTACCTATTTGGCTATTTGTTATATTAGATCGCACCCGCCATATTCAGCAGTGGCACCCACATCATCAAACACCGAACTCGTCAACTGCCGAACATGCAAGACCCGACTCCAATGACTCGAAGAAAGTATGCGGCTTATCCAACGTTTGACTCCAAAGAATCAAGAAAGTACGGAACCGAGAGGAGCTGATCATGTTGGCTTTACAACAACCTCCTTCCAAATAAGTTAAAGAATCCAACAACCAAGCACACACAAACTCTCTCTCTCACACACATAAATTAATACTTGGCTCCAATAGTTGTTGAAGCAATAGGCTTTAACCGTTGATGAATCAAGCCGATCTTAAACTCCAACTCATCAATCATGATACCCACCCTCGACTTCATCACATCACTACCAATATAAGATTTTTCACTATTAATATACGATTTTAGAGATTCTGAACCTATAAAAAATTGCACATTTTCTATGCAGTTACCATTATGGAGCACCAACTCACGGGAAAGATTGGGTACGTATTTATACGGGCTCTATAGCATTATCCTTGTCTTTAGCCCACCATGACCAATTTGATCTGAATAGCTTGAGAAGTAAAACTCAACAACAAACCAAACATCCCCCCTTCTCTCTCTCTCTCTCACATACACACACATATACACAGATAAACACATATTATTATTATAGTAGCAAAGGCCTCCAAGCACACATATTAAGCACATTCTCCATGATTGGCGAGGAAGTATCCTTCAACGGCCTTGAAATACCTCAACACAGAGACCGCCTTGTACGTCGCCAGCACCTTGATGAGAACCCTCCTCTGCTCGTCGGCTCTAGCTTGAAGTTGATAGACGCCTAACTCCAAGTGGCCCCCTCCGTCTATAGTCACCTTGCACTTTAACTTCTAGTGGTCCACAAAGCCCAGGTGTTCCTTTACGTAATCAAACAGCAACACTGCATGAACACATATTTACTACTTCATTAGGTAGAAGAGGCTCTATTTAGGTCTCAAAGAAAGAGGATTGATCGCATTGTGGGTGAACTTAACCTAAAGTGAAATTGATCTGCTTAAAGCTCCCGACATACCTGAATCATATGGATATGAGTAAAAAGAACGTTTATATTGCACACGTGTATGAAGAGGGTCAAAGGCACTACAGAAAGAAAAAAACACACATTAATGCTAATTATTGATTACAGAATAATCAAACAACAATACAGATCTTTCAGATTTCATATCACTACATGGTAGACCAAAGAACGGAATTCAATTGGCTCAAAACAATTGAGGTTAAGTAGGTAAACATATTCTGCCTCCTTTGATATGATTGCCAACTCGCCAGCGTTGAGTCGTTGCTTCACCAACTCTCTAGCTGCATATCCCTACAAAATAAAATAGTACCATCAGATAAGCTAGTAAATTAAAAAATAAAAAAAATAAATGCAAAGACAGACAGCTCCATCGAAAGGCCATTTAATTGTCTCCTATTAATCAACGGCACGATAAATTTTGATAAAGCATCAAAGCAACCATTTTTATTCTGTGTTGAATTTCATATGAACCAAGTAAATATATTCACATGATAGCACAACTATAGATTTTCTAAATTGGAAAGATTTTGCTACAACAAATCAATTCATATCAAACAAACAGTTATATGGAAACACAATTGTTTTAAATTATTGTATAAGCATAAAGCCGTAATAACTTGGAATAAGGTTGATCTAATT
Organism: Chamaelirium japonicum; assembly: GCA_947650365.1. Taxonomy (NCBI): domain Eukaryota; kingdom Viridiplantae; phylum Streptophyta; class Magnoliopsida; order Liliales; family Melanthiaceae; genus Chamaelirium; species Chamaelirium japonicum. The sequence continues at coordinate 11,711,945 of OX393552.1, forward strand.
CTAAATAAGGATCATGAGTGCTTGGAATATATCATCAACGTGGTGACTATAATTATACTAAATTTGGTAGGAACATTCATTATATTATCTTCACCCTTCAAGGTCAAGGCTTTTGTTAGCAATCCCCATTGTATCCTTAATTACAGCACTATACCATCCATTTATTATATGAATGTAGTAGAACAAAATGAAGATTACATAAAATAAAGGACACATTTAGATGTGAAGCAAGAGATGACATTCTCTTGGGAGGATTAGAAGAGCAAATGAGAGAGAGAAAAAGTGAGTGAAAGAGAGAGAGAAAGAGAGTATAATATAAGTACTTCACTATGCCTTTCACTGTAGCTCTTATCTATTTTCCACAGAAACCCAACATTCAAAATCTCAACTTCAATGGGTTGGAATAAAGAAAAATTGAGCAACCAAAAAGAGAAAAAAAATAGAGGAGGGCATTTGTGAGGAAGCTAACCACATCAAACATGAAGCCCGAGACGGGATCATCGAGGACTGAAGAGCGGGTGCACTACATCAGACATGATGATCAGCTATCCATAATCTTGCGGAACGTCATAAGAGTCGATGGATGCCATATCTGAACAAAAAAAACCATCATCAACATCAGGTAGCTGTTCACATCAAGATCTAGCATGCTTACACAATCAGCGTAAAAGGCAAGGCTTTGTAATAAACGGAAGCGGGAAAAAGAGCAATACCCTGAAATTCAAATACTTGAAGTCGCAGAACTAAAAGTCTACAACATATTTCTATGCATTATGGTAATCTACAATCTTCCCAAATGTTCAGTATAGTTTATACAACGGATGACACCTCTTCCTCATGGCCCATAAGGAAAATCAAGGACATTGATGCTACCAGAATCAAGATGCATAGATTCCATCAATGAATTGTTAAGTACAAACAATGGTACACATTTGCCGATCCAGCTGGACCCCAATCATTCTTCTCTGTAAAAACCCAAAAACCAACCTTGAGAGAGAGAGAGAACTGTGGTAAAGACAACACAGAACAGAAATGATTGTGCCTTTAGTCAACACCACAAAGGGTTTGACTGCAGATCCTTCACACCCAAATACAGAGAGAGGTGGGCTGATGGAGATTGCAGGGTGGCCGGCGAGGCTGGCCACGGATCAGGGGCAGCGTCGGGAAGGGGCCGATGGTGCTGGATGGGGCAGGAGGAAAAATTGTAAGGACTTACATTTCCCAATGTTGACTTTAAGGAATCAGGAGAAGTCGTGATGTGTGAGAATGAGAAGGCACAAATAGTAGCGATTCGCATATAATTAGTGACAGTGGTAACTCAATGCACATAACTCGAATATGAATTAGTGACAGTGGTAACTTAATGCACAGAAATCGACAGAGAAGGAGCGAGGGTGGCATACTTGACTATCTCATTTTTTATTTTTATCTTTAGCAAAAATAAAAATAAAAAAATTTAAACATAGAAGCGGCCGCGATTGCCACAAAAGCTGGAGAAAAAAAAATCAAGAGAGTTAGAGGGAGACAGGGGCTGCGGGCTGCGATTGCCTCAAAAAAACTGAAAGAAAAAAAAAATCAAGAGAGAGGGAGAGGGAGACATGAACTGTGAGCTACAATTGCCTCAAAAAAACTGGAAAAAACAAAATCGAGAGAGAGGGAGAGCCCCAGATTGTATACATTAAAATTAGGTAATAAAAATAAAAATCAAATCTTTCCTACGTGCAGAGTTCATTATCAGAGTGAGAAATGAACCAAAAAAGAAACCCCAAATCACTGCAAACACCTGGCAGCAGTAGAAATTCCCAATTCATCGGAAGCCGTGGTTCGATGAGGAGTTGTCGACCTATCCAAGATCTGATTAGGAATCAGTCCCTTCTCCGGTGTTGAGTTCTTTGGGGTTGCTGAAACAAAAGGGCACAGCATCCTTTATCGATGAGAATAGTCCTCTGACAATTAAATTGTCATCATTGATTCTTGTTGAAACTGTGTTTTGCTCGGGCCTGCTCACAGAGAAATTGTCTTTGCAAACAAATTCATGTTCGGAGCCAGCGAAGGATGGGTCGAAGACTGAACTTGAACTGTGTGCAGAGGAATTATTTTAGATCTGATTTTGGATTACTATAATGTGATCCAACCACAAAAACCCAACATCAAAAACCAGATTTTCCAATCATAACCCAACATCCAAAATCTAGGTTGAAAATTAATTTTGATGCAAATACCCGAGTAAATCTGAAAATTAAGATGGATTACAAAAAACCAACATCCAAATGGTTACATCTTAAACCCCAAACCTTCTTATAAAGGTGATAAAAAAACATCAAATTTTGGATCCAAAATCAGAAGACAATGCAAAATCAGATCCAAAATCACTCCAACAAATTAGATTTTGGATTCAAAAATCAAACTTTTTAATAAAGGTGATCGAAAAAATCAGATTTTGGATTCAAAATCAGATCCAAAATCAGAAGACAATGCAATTTTGCTGATTTGAGAGAGAGAAAGATTAGGGATCGGGAGATCGGGCGTTGTTAAATGTGCCGCCGTCTTGCCCTGCCGGTGCCGGGGCTGATCCGGAGAAAGGGAAACGAAGGATCTACCAACCTTGATCGGGGGCGGAATGTTGTTCGAGTGGCGTGCGATTTACCCATCCAGGCTACCGATCAGGAGGGCTACCGATCAGGGGTGAGTGCCGGCGGGGGAAGTGCGATTTACCGGCCGAGGCTGCCTGCGGGACTCCTGTGGGCGCGGGGTGGCGGCGGCAGTGGCGATGAGAGAGAGAGAGAGAGAGAGAGAGAGAGAGAGAGAGAGAGAGAGAGAGAAAGAGACGGTGGAGGTGGGGGTCGGGATCGGGATCAGAATAAAATAGGGAGAGAGGAAATTAAGGAAAGCGGGTTTTAACGAACGACTATGATCTTTCCGGCTTAGTCTTGATCTGGCAAGGGATGAACTGTAACGAAAAAATTGTGGCTGGTGATTGAATTGATGACGGAATTGTCATATTTGCAGGGTCAAATTATTGCCTTGAATCAACGGTTGTGATCGTGCGAGAGTTTTGTCTAGTCAGCTTTTGTGTCTTTTTGTCTAGTCAGCATGAAGACCGTCGTGCCATGTTATATATATATATATATATATATATATATATATATATATATATATATATATATATATATATATATATATATATATATATCCTTAATCAGTTGCTTACTGAGTCAGGTAAAAGTCTGGTCGACTTCCCCCAAATGCCAATTCCTACATCAAACTGGTGCAGAGTGCCCGGTAATAGACTAATCATCGAGCACCTGCAACTGCAGCACGAGGCTGAACGGTCTGATCCCCAGGTGAATATCGAAAAGCTGAATGCCTGCCAACGTAGTGCTTTCGAGCGGGTAGTTTCATCGGTCACAGATAACATAGGCACAACGTTCTTCCTAAACGGCGGAGCAGGGACTAGGAAGACTTTCTTATACAATACCTTGGCAACAATGTGTCGAAGTCTTGGTTATATTGTGGTCACCGTCGCATCGTCTGGGATTGCGTCGCTTCTTCTACTAGGCGGGCAGACTGCGCATTCCACGTTCAGCATACCGCTCGATGTCATGGATAATTCGGTATGTGGGTTCAGCAAGCAGTCGATCCAGGCAGAGCTCCTACAACAGGCTAAGCTAATCATATGGGATGAAGTGCCGATGCAGCACAAGTTTTGTGTTGAAACCGTCGATCGGACGCTACGTGGCGTACGTGAGGTTGACAGGCCATTTGGAGGCATCACTGTCGTACTTGGCGGTGACTTTCGCCAGATATTGCCAGTGATACCGAAGGGTACACGCGAGCAGATCATTGCCGCTACTCTCCGCCGATCATCAATATGGAAGTATGTACAAGTGCTAACTCTTACAATCAATATGCGACTGGCTTCAGGGAACAATCAAAATGTTGCTTTTGCAGAGTTCTTGCAACAGGTATTGATTAGATTCAATTCCAATAATCAATTTTGATTATTGTTATATATTATTCGTACGCATTCTCAAAATTCGTATGCATGTCTTACGATATCCCTCATATATTTCAGGTCGGCACAAACCCGCAAGAGGAATTGGAAATACCATCAGAGATGTGCAGGTGCCCCACACTGCATGATCTGATCACCATGGTGTACCCAAACCTGGACGTGATAGAGGTCGTTACGCCACGATACTTGACGGAGCGGATTATACTGTCCGCAAGAAACGACAACGTTGACGTGATCAATCGTGCAGCATTAGACCAGTTTCCGGGGGAGTCCAAGTGCTACTTCGCAGCAGACTCGATTGCAGAAGACGAAAACGATCGGAATATTACATCCCGATACCCCCTTGAGTTCTTGAACTCACTAAACCCCTCAGGATTACCACCGTTCAAGTTGGAGCTCAAGGTAGGGAGTCCGGTCATACTTCTCAGAAATATCACTCCGAAAGATGGTCTTTGCAATGGCACACGACTCATGGTGTCCAGATGCGCGACGCGGATCATCGAAGCAAGGATTCTAACCGGCGATAAAGCTGGCAACCTGGTTTTCATCCCAAGGATATCCTTGACCCCGTCAAATTCAGAGATCCCAATCAATATGACAAGACACCAGTTTTCGGTCCAACTAGCGTACGCTATGACAATCAACAAGTCTCAGGGACAATCCGTGTCAGTCGTCAGTGTTGATCTACGTATCGTGGTATTCACTCATGGACAACTGTACGTGGCACTCTCCCGGTGCACGAATTTTGAATCTGTCAGCGTTCTACTCCCGAAAGAAAGTCCAAACACCACGACAAATATTGTCTACCCAGAGGTTCTGTTGTAAATCAAAGGTAGGAATCGATGCACACACTTTATTTTTAATATTATTCTTCGTGAAAGTACGTTCGATAATTTCTAACTCCATGCATTGTTATATTTCAGGAGTGCTTCATCTGCCACGATACTAGACGAGTGGAATGCCTGAGGACCTGCTGCCTGTGTGACTACACTGTCCACACGTAAGGAAACCTCATAACCTGCTGCCTATGTGACTACACCGCCCACTACTGCCTGTGTTTCACACAAATTATTGTTTTCAACAGGTATTGCGTCAAGGACGAGGACTCATCTCCTTCGAAGGGTTGGCTTTGCCCGATGGATAAGGCCATAGTCGATGATTTAGCACACGATGTCGCTTAGAGATAATAGCTTTGATCTCAAATGTTTAAATATTTTGGGAGTAGCGTATTATTCATTTATAGCAGATTGTTAGTCATACTATCCATATGGTAGTGACTTTGTTGTTTTTGTCTCGAAGAATGCAAGAAGGTCATAGAGAATGTTGAATGTGGTATTATGCATTTATTAGGTAGTTGGTGTAGCTGTGGTATGGTAGAGGGGAAGCGGGGAATGTTGGATATGGTATTATGCATTTATTATGAAATTTAAATAAAGTTGGTGTGCAGTTATTGGGTTCATATATCGTTGTGGTCACATTTTGTTTCGTAATTTGTAATTGCTAATGGGTAGACCTGATCTCTGTTTCTGGAGTTATAAATCCTTTAATTTGTTATGTTCTTTGAGTTGGATGTCATCTATTAGTTTCAGTAGGTATTACACTGTTGTGGCTTAATGTCAATTTAACGACTTCAAAATTATCTCTTTTTTACATGCAAGCATTGTAAGGAGTGTGGCAATTTACGAGCTTTGCGTTTCAGGTGGATAACAGAAACACTTCGGCAGTCAAGCGCGCCCGAACTGATGGTAACACACTACCTCGGCTCAGGATTTGCACACTATGTTTTTGTTGTGACATCCCTCTCTATTCTTTTTTTTGGCTGAATTTTTTCTTTTGGGGTTTGGATTATCCTTTTATTCGATCGAGGATATACAACGTTATAGTACCAATTTAGGAAACTTGGAACTAATAGGTTAATTACCAAAACCGCACTGAACTTTCAGTGGTGTCTAATGACAAACTTGGATCAATAAGAAGATCTTTGAACTATACTCTACCATTATCTGTTTGAGAGTTTTTCAGTTTTTTCTTTCTACTTTGGCTTAAAAGTTTTATGAAACTTGAAAAACTGAACCAAACACTTCTATATGAACTACTGTAGGTTCACTCCACTTTACACCTGGCCCAAAAGTTCATCGGAAAATCTAAAGGAAAACTCTGAGATGCAAAGCAAACGTATCAATTTAACCTCACTTTACTTTAAATCTGTCCAGAATTCTCAATAAAAATAAGCAAAGAAAATGTTTAAGTAAAATAAAGTGTTACTCTGTCATAGTCTCTAAATACAAATCACCACTCAAAGTCGGATTACACCGACTCTATTCTACTTTAATTTTTAGGCTTACTTCACTTTAATTCACCCCCGATGGAAACAAACACCGGCAAGTTAACTGTGTGTACTTTGATATATTTATGGTTATTTTGACTTTGCCCCCCAAATTTTGAACAGTTAGTTTTGGGGGGTAAAGTCTAATTAATGAAAATATGGGGTGCAAAGTATAATTCAAGGCAAAATTTTGGGGGCACAGTCAAAATAACCTAATGATCAGGGCTAGCAATGGTCTGGGACCGGGTAGGCCTCGATCAAGGCTGGTTCCAGGGCCATTTTTTTTGGGGGCCGAAGCAAGAGCCCATTTCAAAATGGGCTTTAAATACAAGGGTCAAGACTAAGCCCGTATCAATGATTCAGGCCTAGGCTGGTCCCTTGCCCGATGATGTCCCTTGCGGAAACCTCCCTCATGTACCCAGGTGCAATACTTCACGTACATTTGAATTATTACATGTGTGTACATATAGTGTGTACATATTGCACAGCATCTGTGCACATGAGGGGGGTTTTGGTAAATAGACTATTAGTTGGGGAGGAATTAGCACATATTCCTAAAGTTTTTTATTTAATCTTCTTTCAGTATTCCAATTGGAACGTTCTGAGTGTACTGCAAATACTATGCTCTTTTATGTATCGCTTTTCAACCTCATTTCACATAGCGCATGATAAATTCCTCATGAGCCTGTTCTGGAGAACTCACAGCAAAGTACTTGATGAAGAATCTAATTTGCATTTGGACCTGTCTTTCTAACAGGTCTTTTTGCATTATACTCTCTAAATTTCAAAGTTGTACTTGCATGTGAAGTTTCCAGTCTTGACAATAGTGTGCTAGGTTCCTCAAATCCTACTTAAATTTTGTAGCTCATTATTGAGGTCCTGATTTTGTAAGATATAAGACAAATGAAATAAAATTTGCAGTTAAATTGAAATGAATATTGGTGTGTCATTTGATTTTGGCTATTTACTTCAGAGCTTCCTTTAGCGGCTGACAGGTGTGTTGCCATCGAAGGCGGCCTGCTGCAGTGTAGACAGGCACGTGCATGCAATTTTGGACCCGAAACGGCTAACCCGACACACGACCCGACTCGAAATTAGCAGGTCTGGGTCAAACGAAATCGGGTCGTAAACGGATCGACACGACGGACCCGTTTAGTAAATGGGTCGGGTCTGGTTTTTGTATCCGACCTATTTAATACCCTTTTAAAAACCAATGGGTTGGGCCAGTATTGCCGTCGAAAGTTTTTTGTTGCCGAAGATGGTCAGCTGCATTGTCGCCGAATACGACGGTGTGGGTGGTGATGCCCAGGGTGTGTCCTACCGTCGAAGGCGGTCCACTTTTTTGCCGACAGCTGTGTTGCCGCCGAAGGCGGCCCGCTGCAGTGCCGACATTATCAAGCAGCTGCCAGTGCAAGTCTAGCTAGAATCTAGTTAATAGATCACTTAGAGCATCTCCAGCCCTTACTCAAATATCTACTCAAATTTGAGTAAAATTTTGAGTAAAAACACAATCCGATACAGAGCTCTCCAGCCCTTGCTCATATTTGAGTAAAAACTCAATTTGTTATGAGTTTGAGCAAGGGCTGGAGCTGGTTTTGGAGCCTTTACTCAGATTTGAGTAAAAACAAAGCCGTTGGAAGTACCTTTTGGAGCTTTTGCTCATGAAGTTTTTACTCAAATCTGAGTAAAGCTCCAAAATCAGCTCCAGCCCATACTCAAACTCATACCAAATTGAGTTTTTACTCAAATTTGAGCAAGGGCTGGAGTGCTCTGTATCAGATTGAGTTGTTACTCAAATGTTTACTCAATCTGAGTAAAAATTTGAGCAAGGTCTGTAGATGCTCTTATACACACAAAAGTATATCCTACCACATGAGGAATAATATGAAACCATATGAAACTCAAAATGCCTCCTTCTTGGTTGTACAGCACAAACCAAAAGAAATAAGGGGGCAAAAGCAAAACAAAGAAAGAAAGACAAAGATAAAAAGAAAAAATGAAAGATCCATTTTTTGGATCAATTTTTCATCACAAAGTTTTACAATCAAATTACAATCCCACAAAACTGATTTTACGGAAAGGATTTGAAGGCTCGCCTTTAAAGTCAGCCGTGTCGGTCAAAAATCAGCATTTCCAAAAATCAGCATTTTTAAAAGCCTTACATCAATGGGTTAGCTTTAAACTACTACCTTTTCATATTTGTTACAAATAATTTTTTTACCCATCCTTAAATTTTCTTCACCACCCATCCACTAATTATTCGTCACTTGCATTACAAAAATTAGGATCTAAGAAGATAGCCCCTGGTGCATGCATTTTACCCATGAGGGTTCAGTAGATGTTAATATCCACGGCGGTTCATTGCTGCGTACTATTCACTCAAAACATAGCACTCATTAACAAACTGAGGGAACGGAGTACATTTAATTCACAAAGAAATGAAATTCTATATGCAAGAATATTGTTTACCTTCGGCACTTTGACTTATAATTTGTCAGCTCCCTCTATTATACCTTCCCTATTGTCCTATCATACCAGCAAAACCCTTTAAAGGCATCGAAGAAATGTTGAAGTTCTGGTTTTCCCTATTTTTGATTTTGGATGTGAAGTACAACTTGATCATCAATATGGTTGATGGATTCATAACAATGAAGCAGTAATATGGTTGATGGATTCAAAACCAAATAAGCTCCAAATATTAAAAAAACGAAACATTAAATCTTGAATGTTCGTGACAGTAAGGGCTGATAGTACAATCAACCCACCAATCACCATAGGGATTGTAGTCAACTGATGATTTGCTTTGTCAAAAAGATTATAAATATAAAATGAATACACTATGATATAATGAGGCCTTGGCTAGAGGAGAAAAAGGCCAAACTTTCAGCTTCAACATGTCATCCTTGTAGCATAATCCATATTTTCTATCCGCTTCTCATCTTTCGCATCGATATGATACCAAAGGTACTCAGAGGCATCTAAGAATTGAAACTTGACCATGAAGAATTGACAGGTTTTAGAAGCATGAAGTCACAAAAGTATGGTGCCCAAGTTGAAGATCCAAAAAGCTTAAAATTTGAGGGCGAGTTCTCTCCAACCGAAGGAAGTTGATGTAAACTGAACAAAGACATGGGCACTAGTTTTATGGAGCTCTAACTTTTGGCTGGAGATACTAAACGAAATTCATTTCTCTTTTTTGTTTTCTTCTTTCCTAGTCTTTGCTTTTCTTCTATTAGTCTTCTTTCTCCACCATTCTTTCTTATCTTTGTCATTCATATGAAGCCAAAGGTACTCGAAGGCATCCAGTGGGATCCAAGGATGCCCTTTTATCAATTTTCTTCGGTCTGGACTCATATGCCTTTTAACCATTTTCCATGTTAAGTACTACATCCTCCTTTCACAACCAAAGCCCGACCCTAGAGGGTTATAAAAACATGGCTAAAAATGCCAAAAATTAAGAATCTTGAATTATACGACAGCCACTTCATAATCCATATCTAATGCTATTAAGCCCGAAGGTTTTCCCGATTCCGCTCAACCCGATTGATGTGGCAGCGTGCAACTGGTGGTGTAAACAACTTTAAGGTCGCTAGTGGATTTGAGCCACCAGTTGCAAGCTGCCATGTCAATCGGGCCGCCAAAAGCGGGAAAACCTTCGGGATGATCGAGTTGCATTTCTGTTTTTACAGGAAAAGAAAACAAAGAGAAGAAAAAGAAAAAAAACCAAGAGACAAAGATCTCACCTCGGTTTGATCCGCGCCTTGGTCTTGAATAACCGCTACAAAAAAACCAAGAAAACCATGGATTAAAAACAAAATCAGCCAAAAAAAAAACAAAGAGACAAAGATCAGAAAAACCTTCGGGCTGATCGAGTTGTTTTTTTTTTGCAGGAAAAGAAAACAAAGAGAACACAAAAAAAGAAAAACCAAGAGACAAAGATCTCACCTCGGTTTTATCCGCGCTTTGGTCTTGAATACCCGCTGCAAAAAAACCAAGAAAACCATAGATTAAAAACAAAATCAGCCAAAAAAAAAATCAGCAATAGAGAGAGATGGGAACGGGTATTCTGACGGGGCTTACGTCCGACACTTCCAGAAATAAACATGCAATTCATGTTGATTAAAAAGAAAAAAAAATTGCTGATTTTCTTTTTCTTACTAAGATAGAGAGAATGCTAGAGTGCGGACCTAGAGCTTGTGTGCGGCTAGGTGGGTAGGTGTTGATGTCTTCTGCACGATCCCTCCTTCTGCACAATCACAGCCTCTTGAAGGGTTTGGGGTGCGTGCAAGGGCTGGGGACAATGAAGAAGTATAAACAACAACATATTGTTAGATTGACGTGGCAGCGTGCAGCAGGTGGTGTAAGCAAAAAAATCAGCAAATAGCTACAAAAAGAAATCAAAGGTGGGTGCTGGGCAACTTAAAAGGCATTGCCACTGACATGCAATTAGCTTTTAAAAAGAGACAAAAATCTCACCTCGGTTTGATCGACGTCTTGGTGTTGAATCACCGCTGCAAAAAAACGAAGACCACCATGAATTAAAAACATAATCAGAAAAAAAAAAAACAGCAAGAGAGAGACGGATGGGAACGAGAATTGCTGATTTCTCCAAGGTCTACCAATACCAGAAATCAACATGCGATTCATGTTGATTGAAAAGAAAAAAAATTTGCTGATTTTTTTCTCTTACTAAGATAGAGAGAGTGCTAGAGTGCGAGTTCATACATGGCGGACCTAGAGCTTATAATGCAGGCGGTGTAAACACTTTACATAAGGGTTTTATTTTTAGATTGACGGAAAAAATCAGGAAAAATCAACAAGACAATGAGAGAAAAAAACAGCAAAAAAATCAGCAAATATGTACAAAAAGAAATCAAAGTAATATAATTGCACCAAAAAAATGGAAATCCAAAAAATAGAAGTATTGCCACTGACAGCCAATTACGTGCTGGGCAACTTAACAGGTCACCTCGATTTGATCCACGCCTTGGTGCCGAATCAGTGACAATGCTTTTAAGCCCGAAGATTTTCCCGAAATAAAAAGAAATAAAAGATTGATGAAATAAAAATCTACAATGAAAGTAAAAAATTTACAGCCAGCATGATCAATGGAAAGGATGGTGGTGGCCATCATCAAAGAACTGCCTTGCTGAAATTGTAAAAAAAACCCTTCAAATATTTGAGCCCGAAGGTTTTCCCAAAATAAAAAGAAATAAAAGATTGATGAATTAAAAATCTACAATGGAAGTAAAAAATTTACAGCCAGCATGATCAATGGAAAGGATGGTGGTGGCCATCATCAAAGAACTGCCTTGCTGAAATTGTAAAAAAAAACCTTCAAATATTTGCATTCGATCATGAAAAAAATCAGGAGGAGTAAAAATCTACAATGAAAGTAAAAAATTTACAGCCAGCATGATCACTTCTTTTAGCCATGGAAAGGATGGTGGTGGCCATCATCAAAGAACTGCCTTGCTGAAATTGTAAAAAAAACCCTTCAAATATTTGCATTTGATCATGAAAAAAATCAGGAGGAGTATAACTACAATAGAAATCTACAACCAATGTGAATAATTCGAAAGTAAAAAATGTACAGCCAGTATGATCACTTCTTTTAGCCATAGAAAGGATGGTTGTGGCCATCATCAAAGAACTAACCTGGCGGACCTAGAGCCTGCGACCGGGCGATGCCTTCTACACGATGTTGCGGGGTGCAAGATCCATCCTTTTGTACAATCACAGCCTCTTGAAGGTCCTTGGATTTCCATACCAGGATCGTGCTGAACTTGGGAGGTTTTGGGATTTCCATACCAGGACCGTGCTGCACTTGGGAGGTTTTATTGGCGGGCTGCTTGATTTGGAAGGTTTTCTTGAATAATCAGGGTCGATCTGGGCGTGGGGGGGTTTACCGATATGGAATGGCGCGAGAAAGGGGCGCGGGATTTGGGCAAAGGGGGGAATGCAGAATCCCAGGGGAGGGGAAGGGGGGATCGCGGGGGTTTACCGATATGGAATGGCGCGAGAAAGGGGCGCGGGATTTGGGCATTGCAGGGAAGGGGGGAATGCAGAATCGCAGGGGAGGGGAAGGGGGGATCGCGGGGGGCGCGAGATGGTTGGAAGGCGGTATCACATGGGAGGGGGGATTTGGGGGGATCGCATGGGGCGCAGGATGGGGTGAAGACGAGATCGCAGGGGGGAGGGGGCTATGGTGCGATTCTGAGAAAGAGAGAGAGAGAGAGAGAGAGAGAGAGAGAGAGAGAGAGAGAGAGAGGGATCTCATCTGTTTAAAGAGGGGCAGCCGAAAAATTAGGCGGGTCCCTGCGAGGGGGCTCTGGTGCGATTTTGAGAGTGAGAGATCGGCTGAAATTGTGGCGACCGAAATGATGAGGGGGTAGTGCCGTAAATGGATGGGTTGGTTTATGAGCTGGACTCTGGTTGGGGAGAGGGGGTGGGCATGAGCTGGACTATCTCTCTCTCTTTTTGTTAACTTGTTTTTTTGTCTATTCAGCGTTTTTTTGTCTAGTCAGCTTTGGTGCCATTTTGTCTAGTCAGCACGAAAGCGCCGTGTCATGTTATATAGACTAGTGCATGCCCGTGCCTGTCGGCACTGCAGCGGGCCGCCTTCGGCGTCAGAACTCAGTCGGACCACCTTCGACGGCAACACACCTGTCGGCACTGCAGCAAGCCGCCTTCGACGGCAAGACACCACTCGAGCATCACCACCGATCCTACCACAAACGCACCAGACTCTCTCGCGGACTCAACCTGCCCATCTCAAGAACCTTTGCACATCACCCTCTATTTCTTTTCCCAATTCACCCAAACCGAATTAATCATCACAGCCGTCTATTATGCATGCCAATTTTTGTCAACGCCACTTTGGTCTAAGGGTGTGGTCTTGACATCCATAATGGAGATGGTTCAACTCAACTACTCAAGCAATATTTTCTGTAAGGAACCCTTGTTGAATTCCAAATACTATCAAATAGTGATTTGGGTGTTTGAAGTTTTCGGTCCTATTTTATACCACATCCACCTAAGTCAAGCAATAACTACTATGAACAGACATATGGATGTACAGAAACCTCTTTTCTTCCGCTTGTTCCCCTGCTCCGTATCACTTGGCACCTCACATGAAGCATGGCCTGCAGATCGAATGTTGTTGTACAATAGCATTAGTATCAGTACCTAGAAAGCAATTGTTTCAATCGATCATGACGTCACTTACCCTCGTTCGGCTGCAGGTTGGTGTTGATGGCGACCGCATGTAGGCACAACCTCCCCTTGGGTTGCTAGTCCTTCGCTTCCCCAGCCCGTGGCAAGTTAACCAACCACCAGCTTAGATTTCAGTCCATTAATTTGTCTGATCCCACTAAAAACATCTTGTAACTTTGTATGATAAAAAAATTTGTTTTTATTTATCAAATAAAACATGTTATGAGTAAATATGATAGCAATTAAAATATCATTCATCATAGACATTGCTGTACTTGAAGAATGAGCAAAGATGACATCATACAGATTGGTAGAGAGAGAATTGAACCATAAAAAAAAAGTCCACAGTAAGAGAGAGAGAGAGAGAGAGAGAGAGATGAACCTGCGCCCGCAGGGGGGGGTTGGGGACTGGGGGATCTCTGGTTGCAACATCAATTAAAAGCTACAACAAAAAAAATAAAATTCACAATTAGATAGAGAAAAAAAAGTCAGTGAGAGAGAGGGAGGGGGATGATGTAAACTAAACCCAAAAATGAGAGAGAGAGAGAGAGAGAGAGAGAGAGAGAGAGAGAGAGAGAGAGATGAACCTTGGGGGGGGGGGTGCTTGTCTTGGGGGATCTTTGGATGCAACATCAATTATAAACTACAACAAAAAAATAAAATTCACAGTTATATAGAGAAAAAAAAAGTCAGTGAGAGAGAGGGTGGAGGATGATGTAAAGTGAACCCAAAACCAAAAATGAGAGAGAGAGAGAGAGAGAGAGAGAGAGAGAGAGAGAGAGAGAGAGAGAGAGAGAGAGAGAGACCTGGGGTTGGGGGGGGTTAGCTTATGGTGGGATATCTCAGCGGCAACCTCGATTGGAGAAGAGAGAACCATGGGAGTGCAATCGGTGAAGAAAGGTGCTGCAAGTCAGAGAGAGGGAGCCAAACTTGGGGATGGGTGGGTTAGAGAGAGAGAGAGAGAGAGAGAGAGAGAGAGAGAGAGAGAGAGAGAGAGAGAGAGAGAGAGAGAGAGAGAGAGAGACCTGGGGGCGGGGGGCGTGAAGGGCGGGATTCGGGAGAAGGGTTTCCCGATTTGGGGAGAGGGGAGGGGTGTGTGTGTGTGTGAGCTGGGCGTCTAGGAGAGGAGGCGTGAAGAGTGGGGATCGGAAAAAAGGTTTCCCGATTTGGAGGGGGGGGTGGGGTTTGGGGCGTTATAAGAGTTTAATGTTTAATTAAATTTTTTTTTTAGAGATGAGGTGGGGTGAGATGGGTTTTCCCGATTTGGAATTAGGGGGGGCGGGATTCTCTTTTTCTTTCTATGTTTTGGTCTAGTCAGCGTGATTTTTGTCTAGTCAGCTTTTTGTGCCATTTTGTCTAGTCAACACGAAACCGCCGTGCCATGTTATATAGATAAACACATTCGTTTCATTGCTGTTAGGGTGAGTGTCATTCACTTGGAAGAGATGGATTAACGGCTATGATTGATCCGACTAGCCCTTCAAAAATGAAAGATGATCAATAGCCGTCTGGATTCATCAGATCTGGGTTAAAAATGGAAGGTGTTCGATACCAACAGCTGTGCCATTCTCTCTCTCTCTACTTCACAGCCGTTCGTTAAAACGAGCTCTCCTTACTCTCCTCTCTCCCTCTTTTATTCCAATCCCTACCCCGTTCCCGACCCCCACCTCCACCTCTCTCTCTCATCGCCACTGCCGCCACCACCCCGCGCCCACCGGCGTCCTGCAGGCAGCCTGGGCCGGTAAATCGCACTTCCCCCGACCGGCACTCCCCCCTGATTGGCCGGTAAATCGCACGCCGCCCGACCAGCACGCCGCCCCCGATCAAGGTTGGTAGATCCCGACAGCAAAGGGGAGGGAGCTGAGCTGGTCGGCTCCCCCTCCCCCATTTCCCATTTCCCTGATCCCTAATCTCTCTTTCTCAAATCAGCAATATTGCACTAATTAAGATGATTTTGCATTGGCTTCTGATTTTGGATCCAAAATCTGATGTTTTCGATCACAAGGTTTGATTTTGGATCTGAAACGATGGATCTGATTTGTTGGAGTGATTTTTGATTTGATTTTGCATTGTCTTCTGATTTTGGATCCAAAAAGGTTTGGGGTTTACCTTTTATCTGATTCATCGTTTTCCTTTTTTCCCCTGTTTTCTTCATTTTTCGTTCTGTTTTTTTTTCTTTTGTTGTTTCTGATTTTTTCTCTCTCCCTCCTTCTCAATGGCCATTTTCCCCTTTTTGTTACCAGTTTTCCGTTTTGAATTTTTTTTTGCTTTTTTGTTCTCTTTCTGTCCCCACTTCCTTCCTTTCTCTCCCCCTCTCTCTCTATCTCTATACCTTTTAGCTGCATTGCTTTCTCCTTATTTTTTTTCGATTGTATTTTCTGTTTTTTTTTTGTTTCCCCACCTCTCTCTCTCTCTCTCTCTCTCTCTCTCAGTTTTTCATTTTAATTTCTGTTTTTTTTGTTTCCCCACTTCTCTCTCTAACTCTCTCTTTCTTAGTTTTTTTCTACACTTTTTTTCTTTTGGCTTTGTTTGTTGTTTTCCTCCCACCCTCCTTCCCTCTCTTCCTCCATCCGTTCTGAACTTCCCTTCAGAACTAAATGTAGCCCTCCTAGCTACATTTAGGTCTGTGAATCACAGTTTTTTGTTCTCAGTTTTGAATCAGAGTTTTGATTAGGTCTGTGAATCACAGTTTTGATGAGAATCACAGACTCATTTTTGATTCTCAGTTTTGATTAGAGGACTTGAGTTTAGCCCTCCTAGCTACATTTAGAGGGCTAAACGTAAGGAGGGCAAAATTTAGGTCTGATTCTCATCAAAACTGAATTTTTATCATTTGGTAGTTTTTATCTAATCAAAACTGAAATGAAGGAGGGCTAAACGTAAGGGGGCAAAGTGTAATACCTGAAATAAGTTTTTCATCCTGTTAATGACAGTTGAGAGTTGGGTTTATGCAAGTTATTTGACCAGCTTCTCATTCATTCAGGTCTGTGATTCTCATCATCATCATCATGAGTTTGTATTGGAGCTGTGTCATTTTCTTTCCTTTCAATTTATATTTTATGTCGTGGACAAAATGTTGCCTGTGCAAGGAAATATATATGATCGGGTATTCTTCAGCTTTCAAAAGTTTTTACGGGAACTTTAACATAATGTATGGCTGGAGCTTAGATACTCAGTTTCTTGCATTGTAGATGGATGAATAGTTGTTTGTTGGTGACACCACATGTTCATCCCTATAACCTGATTTTTTGGTCTGATTCGGTTTGCTAAAATTGTGCTGTATAATTACATTCCTGCCCTGCATGAACCAGAAGGTTAAATGGGAGGTGGAAGGCCGAAGTGAGCGATCTCCAGACTCCTCGCCGATATGACAGACGGGCATCTCTTCAACAATATCCTGCTAGGTGGCCGCGGGGGAACTGTAAGACCTCTCTCTCTCTCTTCAACAACATCCTCCTAGGAGCCTTTTCGAGTCTATGGAGTGTCTTCTTCTTTGCGTTATTCATGCTGTCTCGATTTTGTTTTAATGTAAAATTTAGGTTTCATCAGTTTTTAAGAGTTTTTTTTTTTCCGGGTGAAGAAAATCGCTGTATTTTGGGTCCTAGGGTTTCCAGATGCTGCCGTCTCTAGGGTTCACGGACGATCCGTTTGAGGAGCTGGAGGATCCTTGGAGGTTTTAGGAACGTTGTTTGGGTTTTAGCAAATGTGCACAGTGGAACGACATTGGGAATATCAAGCTAGATTGTCTTGGATTTTTTGAGAGTACAGTTGTTTCTGTTCATTAGAAGAATTTTTTTTTCAATTTTTTTCCCTTATTTTTTACCCTTTTTTAATGATCGTTAGCATCTCGGAATAGTTGGAAGTGTTTAATGGGGAACCCTTTTATGCATTTAATTTTTTGCTAAAATAAGGGTTAGGAGTTTTTCATATTATTCGAACTTTTTTGAAGTCTCAACAAATGATGGTTTGTGCGACCGTGAATCCCATAATATTCGATATCATATTACATTGGAAACATTGAAGTTTATGCAATTGCGGATTTTTTTTCTTGGACTGTTTTGTTGTGACAGCAGAATTAAATTTTGTTACACCATGGGAGTTCTCATTATTGTTATGTCATGAGGCACTTACAGAACCCGGGGCAATTACGAGTGCATTCTGGAGGGATTGCATGGAAGAAGCAGGGAGGTGGGAAGGTGGTTGAAGTAGAGAAAGCTGATGTAGCTGGCGTAACTTGGATGAAAGTCCCTAGGACATATCAACTTGGAGTTAGGACTAAAGATGGTTTGTTTTACAAGTTCATTGGCTTCCGTGAACAGGTGATTCTCTCTATACATTCATTACTTTTTTTCTCCATCGCACTTTTTTCCACCATCACACGCGCGCGCACACACACACTCAGAAACAGAGAGAGAGAGAAAGAGATGAATGTGACTCAATAACGGTAATGATAACCATAAGTTTATGATAATTAATTTCTTTTGCATATTTGAGATCTGGCAAAGGTCAACTTTAGATGTTGGTTTTGAATGCTTTGGTTGTGTAGACACTAGTAAAAGAAAAAGTATGACAGAAGATAACCATGATGGATGCAGTACCACCATATGCTGCATATAAATAGTGTCATCTAGTTTGTTCTCTGGCAACCACTTGGAAGAAAACATTTGCCTTTGGATTTCAAGTCATCCTCCTACGTGTCTTATCCCATCAAGACAGGTCGACTATTGGGAAGATCAACCATAAATTTCTGACCCTCTGTCAACCTGCTATCAACCTTCAAAATTGATCAAAAACTTGACCAAGATAACTTGGCAAGCAAAGGGCATTCCAAGAAGCCTAAAAGGCCAGTTGACGACTAACGAGATCTACCTTGTTGTGTACGCAAATTAAGTTCATGCAATCAGGGAGCAACTATCCAAGGTTTTCCTAGATACAAAAAGTGTCTAGACGAAGAGTGTAGAAGACAAAGAGATGATATTGGGAATATTTATCTCTGTCACATATTATAATCCAAAAGGCTAGAAGGAAACAACATTAAAATATAATTCAGTTATAAATAAGGATTTCTACATATTTACAAGCCTCTAAAACTGCCCTTTAGAAATCAGATTGCATGTAAGTCCTTCGTTTAAAATAAAATAATTTTGGTTCCAAAGGTGCCATTTCCTCGTTTCACTTGCACACAGACACAGACACACAATGTTTGGACACAAACCACTCTTAACACTCAATCCTCACTTCTCTCTGTCTTCCTCAGCACAACATATAATTAAATTGGACTTTTTTTACACTAGTCCAAATCGTTACCTTATGTCATCAAGTAATCCTGTTTCGAGTAGGCACACTAAGTCATTAAGGGATTTTACTTTGAGTAGGAGTCCTCACCAAGGAATCCTAATATGACTATGAATTATCTTTTAGTAGAACTTGTAATTACCATTGTACCTACCCAAACATGTACTTCCATTGATGTTTCAACACACATGCTAATATTATTTGATCTTCTATGCCCTAATGAGATATTGCTATCCTTTTTGTTATCCTCGTATCTTGTTCTCTTTGACTTAACATGGTATCATAGGCCACACCGTCACGGGCATTGTCACATGGACTTGAAGACAAAGGGTAGCAATGGGGGATGAGACTCGCTAAACCAGTACAAACCCAACCTAGTTTTGGCTTGCTCTGAGAATTGGATCCTGTTTAATAATCTAGATCATTGGATTTTGGATCAAATAGGATCTATACTCGATTATTGGTTAGCTCGGAACATATGTTTGATTTTATATCATGTTCATGCGTGCGCAGAACATTTTTCAAAGTCATTGATAAAGAAGACGTTAATTCGGCACAAAAAGTTAGTAGTCAATTCATTGATTCATTATTTTGTTCATAATTCTAGAACTGATACTCTTATGTAAAGCTATGCATAGAGGAAAACTCAAAAACCCGAGCCCAGGCCTACCTTAGATAAAGAACCTGTAACTCCTGATTGTATAATAATAATACAGTTAATACTCTTTCATTCACCTAAAATGGCTAAAACCGATATGCGTGGTTTAACAAGTGTCCAAAACAAGCGAAGGATTCCTTTCATCTCCAAATTGTTTACTTTTTTTATGAAATTATGTAGAATATAATTCCCAAAAATTGTGTTGATTAATCATATTTTCATTAATAATGGCAATTGTCTTCATGATTGCTTTGTTTCTCAGACATTCAGTGATCTCCAACCCAATCAAAATTACTGTAAGCAAGGTCAAAGGACTGTGACCTCTGTGAGCTATAATAGAATCCTCACTGGTGAAGAGAGAGAGAGAGAGAGAGAGAGAGAGAGAGAGAGAGAGAGATTTTGGTAGCTCGAACATTGGTGATCCATGTGGGGCATGTAAAAGTCAAATTTTTTTATTAACAACAGTTCTTGACTTCAGTCTGGTTAGGGTAAGATACTATAGTCTTGCCACCAACCTACAATATTATGTTGAATCAATCATCTTCATTCCTGATCATCCGGTTGATGGCAATGAGAGTAATAGTTGGTTTCATGTATTTATTGCTATTATTTAGTTCTTGGTTTAGGTTGGATTAGATCATGGCAAGTTCTTTTAATTTTTCCTGCCAATTTTTTTTGGTCTTTAATTGTAAATTTCGAATCTACAGTGATTTAAAGCAAAATGGGTTATGATGAAATCACATGGGATAAATTGATGGAGATCCGTTATCCTCAAGACTATGTACCTAAAACTTATAGTGGTGGGCATCTAACATATCTTATATTTTCGATTTGATATTGAGAATTTAGTAGCTTAGATCATGTCATTTAAGGGAATATGTTGGACATGATCTAATAGAAACACAATCCCTATTATGGTCCACATATCAGTCATGCAAGAGGAAAAAAAAATACTACTGACCCCGAGGTTTTGAAAGGAATGACACGGTACCTATTTGACAAGGATGTCCATGGGTTATTTTCTCCCGACTATGTGAATCGTATGAGCTGGGAAGGGTTGTGTGACCCAAATATACTTCTTCATGTAGATCATTTCTTAGAGGCATCTGAGGTAATAAAAATAATAAAAGTAATGATATTTCTTATATTTCATTTCATTCCTTTTCCTTTATTATCCTTACGTTAGCCTAGTCTATTTCTTTTACTTTATGGTGATGAGATTGAAAGAGAAAAAGAATAAAGAAAAGAAAGGAAAGGGAAGAAAATTTAGGAATATTCTTTGAGAAATAGTAGGTAATACCTTTTATCAACCCCATTTTTCAACTCTAGGATTTTAGTTAATTTTCAGGAAATTAATTGTAATAATTCCAAAAGTTGTGTGCTTTCATGTAATTTGTAGTTTGAAATGATTACAATCTTGCCATTGAAATGGACTATAGATTTGGATTTGCAAATTGGGATTGCCATTTGTTTGGTTAGATGTAGAAGATAGAAGAAAATTTCCTCGAAAAAATGGTTTCTCTTCTATCGTTGATATATGTTTTGTTTTTTTTCTAAAATTTCTACGAGGGAAGAAAATTGGCCTATATTTTCTCGTCACTTACCTCGATTTTTCCCTTAACTATTGAACAAGTGAAAAGACAATTATCTTCTATAATTTTTTTCATTGTCTTTAATTTTCTATGCTAAGAAACTGGGCCTTATGCAATTACTGTTTTCGGTATGGAAGGCTGTTGTCGTCTCTAGTAAGGTGACTTTATGGATAATTGTTGTTACTTCTCTTCTCTTTGGTGAGCTTCTATTTTATTTTACTTTTTGCAAGTGATCTGGAGAAATATTGATAATTACTCTTCTTCTGAAACTAATATGTTCACTGGTTATTAAAAGTTTGAAAAATCTATATAATATTTTATGAATTTGTTTGTGAATTCCATCAGAGTGGTATATAGAGTTTGCAATGTAAAGATGCAGGGGATACAAATAAACTTGCTGACTGAAGTTTACTCAGCAACCTATGAAAAACTGCCTCACTACAGGAACAAGTAAATTGAAAATTTTAAATGTATGAAAATGCTAAAGCGGATGGGAAGGTGGTGATGCTAACCATGCAGTTTCTGAGTAAGCTGGTCACCATGAAAAATTATTGACTAAGGAGGAGGGGATGAGGTTTGGTGAAAAAAAAAACATGGAATGTCCGATTTCACTTAACAATATAAAATATTAATGTCGGTTCAGTGGGATAGGACGTATGCTTGCATAATATGGTGAAGACGGTACTTTTGTAAATTAACTGCTGCAATTGCAGAAAAAAACTCCTTTGTAAATGTGATTTAAAATATGCAGATTTATGGTTGGGGTTCTCAAGTTACTATCTTGATGGAACACCCAGGTGTTTTTAAGAGTACAAAATCTTGCACAACTGACGTGGGGTTAACACTCCAGTTAATTAGACTTAAGACAACTACAAAATAGAATGACAGACGATTGCAATTTAATCAGGGTCTCTCTGTTAAAAAGATGAAATCCAACAAAGGAGTTTTTTGAAAACTCTAATTGAACATTATCCCTATTTTTTGTTCAACTAAAAACTGAAAAGATATAAGCAGTTAACATGTTATGGGTCTAAGAGATGCTCAAGTCTATCAAGTTTTGTTATAATAAAGGGACCCACTAATGTTAAATATGACCTTATATTGCAGTTTCATATGGTGACCCTCAAAGAGGATTTCACATTATCACAATTACAGAGAAAACTCCATCCATTTTTTTTTTGTGTCGACTTGAATAAAATACAGTGTCCTTTACCTAAAACCTAAGAATTGATTACATTTTTGTTATAGTCGGCAATCATATTTCTTGACCAATAGAGGACTTCAAGCCTATTTTCTGAGTTTTTTTCCTTCTGCGGCTTCTGCTCATTATTGATATTCCTTTAATTACTGCTCCATGCTATTCTGGAAAACAATGTTGATTGAGTTTTAAGTGCTTCAATATACTGATTGATTGACTATCAGTTTTTTTTTTTTTTATATTGTTACATAGGATGTCAGTACCTTAACAAGCTTTATCCAAAAATCTATTGGATTAGTGCCAGAAGAGAAGCAACTTTCTGTCAGTGGCCGTAACTGGGGAGAAATTGATCTCAATGGTTGGTAAACCGTCTTCAGCTGTTAGTCTTCTTTTTGTAGGCTGGAACTGTAACTTTTTGATTTCCTGTTGCTATTCTGTTTCAAAGACTTGGACTATTTCTGTTTTAGACATGCTTACAGCCTTACACTCTTCTTATGTTAGCAGGTTTTCCATTATTCTTTTGATCACACATCTAAATTTGATTTCAGTTTGGTAAAGGAAGAAAATTTCGAGTTGGATGATTCACACTTATGACTGATTGCTATGCATATTTTGGATCTTTATAAAATGTAAACAAATAATGCATTTTAAAAATTAGAACATCATTGAGTTTTCAATTTTTTCTTCTAATTTCCATCTTCTAGCCTTCCAGGTTTCTGTCACTTCTTAGAGCATCTTCAAGTAGACTCCCTATTCTTTCCCTATTATTTGGGGAAATATGGCCTTCCCTAAAATTAACGGCCCACTTCATGGTGCCAACTCGAAAGAGGCTCCCTATTCTTTCCCTACTATTTAAATTGTCACATTTTCTACAGTTGCTGGAGGTTGGAAGAGATGATCTGGCGAGCGTTTTGTTCAAATGCACGTTACTGTGGTGGGGCCTAGTAGGGATAGTGAACCGACAACTTTTTTCTTCTTCTTTCAAATACAATGTTATTGCGGTGGGGTCCAACAGAGATAGCAAACGTAGCTCGCTTGCTACATGGCGATTGTAGTAGCAAAGCACTACTTTAGTTAGCCAAATAGGAAGCCCTTGAAGCTCTATATTTACCAACCCTCTCCCTGTTAAGGCGATGGGAGCCTAGTAGGGAGCCCTTTGGAGATGCTCTTAAAACCCGAAAGAGGCTCCCTATTCTTTTCCTATTATTTAAAATGGTCACATTTTCTACAGTTGCTGGAGGTTGGAAGAGATGATCCGACGAGCGTTTTTTTCAAATGCACGTTACTGTGGTGGGGCCTAGTAGGGATAGAGAATCGGCAACTTTTTTATTCTTTCAAATACAATGTTATTGCGGTGGGGTCCAACAGAGATAGCAAACGTAGCTCGCTCACTACATGTGACGATTGTAGTAGCAAAGCACTACTTTAATTAGCCAAATAGGGAAGCCCTTGAAGCGCTATATTTACCAACCCTCTCCCTGTTATGGCGATGGGAGCCTAGTAGGGAGCTCTTTGGAGATGCTCTTAAAACTCATAATGAGGAATGTGGATTATATAGTGTAGGAATGCTCAAAAATTAGGGAGTTGTGTGCATAGTTAGAGGAGAGACATTGTGCAAATTTATATAAATGGAGTCAGAATCATTGGTTACATTGTGATATGGAGTCCTTTAAATTTGTGATGTGAAGATCCACTACTATTTAGGAGCTACCATGGTTAGGCCTTTTGGCTTTTGGGAGTGATTTTATGATAACCATAAAATTAGTGATGGTATATTGGTTAAATTTAACGGGTAAAAGAAGTTGAGCTGGGCCAATAATCATGCTATATATGGAATTGTAAATTCTGAAGGTACAATCCAAATCTCCATTTGGTTTGGTTTTGGTGAGTTCTTTCGTATGGTTAATCCCAAGTTCATATAGCTAGTCCCAAGTTCTTTTGTTGGTTAATGTCAAGTGCTATCGTTCTTCTGTTTAAACAAAACAAACGTTTTTGCCTATTCATTGGTATGTCCGAAGTTATATTCATGTTTAATGTTCTCATTGCAATATTATTTTTAGTGCTGAACCATGTTCTTAAATGCGATCGGATATATGCATATGGGCCTTGATGGCCCAAACCACATATGTGGGACCTCATCGGTGGTTTGGGGCTTATGCGACCCCCGAACCACCATAAGCCCTCACATTTTTGACCGTTGGTTTGTTTTCTAATCCCAGACCTGAACCCTATTACAAAGTTAAGTCCCCTAGCCCATTGAGCCATAATAAAAAACTCTAACCCAATTTAGACCAAACCCAACCTTTCATAAAACTTGACATCCATTTAAGACCCTGAACTTGACCCAACTTATTAAATAGATCCGTTAATGTCTTAACCCATATTTTTAGATCCATGAGCATTCTTGGGCTCGCTTACAAGTCTGCGACGAGCCGTCTCTTCGGTGCGTATGTTAATTTAGGATTGTTCAAAGTTTCGTTGTAAAATTCTATCACTAATTCAATATTTTCATCATTTCTATAAAACTACAATATTTCCATGCTGTCGAATTATTTCCATTCAATGTTTTCATTTCTTGCAATGTTGAAATATTAGTCGAAATCAAAAATTGAACCTTGTTTCGAGGTTAGATTATTATTCAATTACATTGAAATTTCTAAGCAAATTTTCATTATAATAGTTGACTGGTAGCCTATGTACTATATATATATATATATATATATATATATATATATATCATATTATGAGGGATCAGTCTTTAAAGCGATTGACCATATGTGCTCTTGGCGTAAATTGTTCAATGTTGAGCTGCGAACGAAGCTGGTGTACGTAGGACATAACTTACGTTCTAGATTTTTACCTTAACAAATGAACTCTTGTCCGTTTCATTTGTATGCTTAAATATTCGAACAAATACATACATACGAAGATGAAATATATTGACCAAAAGAAGCTCAATGACTTGGTATTCGTATAGTCCCAACATAAGCCGCACGGACGGTTCATTGTGAGGTGAACGATGTGATTATGTGATTTCATCCCGCTTGACGAAATTGCTAAAAAATAGTCCATGGGTCGTTGATTAGATGAGCTGTTTTTTCACGGCATCTTGACTTGGGCAAGATGAGCAAGCAACACATGGTGAGGAAGGATGAGAAGGGTCGAGCAATGGAAGGACTGATGAGACATTGCCGCGTTGCAATATTAGTAGTGCCAATTATGGAGTGATGGGATGATGATGATTGATGAGATTATAGAAGATGGATCTGCAGTAGTGGAAGTGGCCGAGGTTTCATGAAGATGGATGATGAGGAGATCGAAGAAAATGAGCAATGCTTTGAAGGAGACCTCTTCGATGCTGACATGCTCATGGGGCATTCTGATGATGATAGTGGAGCCGTCTCTTAATGGATCAATGTTTATGTGATGCCTCAACGATAGGGCTGCAACTCAGACGGGTGGGGTCAGGTTAGAGGTCAACCCTAGACTAACCCAAGTTGTAGAACCCACCCGCAACCCAACCCGACCTTCAACCTGCGTTGCCCAATCCAAGCCCAACCCGAGAAGAAATTTCTAAACTCGGGTTGGTGCTAGTTGGTGGGTCGGATCGGGTTGTGCGGATTCAAGTAATGCTTATTTTATTACTCGTCCAAATTTTTTTATTTTCAAGAGCAAAATATCAAGGGAAAAGCCCAATTATCATTGATTCTTACCAATAAGGTGTCTTTTACCACCATTGTCTGATAGACTGATAGTTTGTGGCTCTTTGAGTTGTAAATATGATCAACACATGTCTAGGAACAAGTTTCCTGGGGCTTATAAGGTGATATGATATACTCAATTTGGGTTCGGGTTGCCCGACCATTTGGCCCAAGCCCAACCCAAATTTGTTGGGGTTGACTTTTTTCAACCCGAACCCAACCCGTCCTTCAATAAAATGAGCCCAAATCCGACCCAAAGTCGGGTTGGGCTCGGGTTCAACTCACCCAAGTTGCAACCCTACTCAATGATCTGCCATCAAGCAATTGGCTATCCACACACTAAAAACAAGTACAATGGAGAAATAGAGGCAAGGGGGAAAGAGAGATGGTAGGCCTCTTGGCTCTTAACAGTTTCAGAAATAAACTGAAATAAAATATTTAATATCAATTGTTCAATGTCCTCTAAAGAAGAGAGGTAACCTATTCATAAAGAAGGAAAAATCATGGTCTCAAAGGTTCCCATTCGATATAGGAGTTCGTCGACTCACTACTCATATCGTTGAAGTCCACACGATATGAGCAAAGAAACTATACCCGAATCGCATATCTCGATTTTATTGATATCTCGTCCATCTGATTTCTCTGGTGATGTCGAAGCACATTTGATATACCAATTGAGGCCGGGTGGAGTCTTTTCGTGACTAGATACCACATTATTGAAATTATTTGATAGCTTTGTCCCAACGTGTGAGGGAACGAATGCTCGCTCATGGGATCCCTAGGAAATCATGAGATTTGTGGTAATTATGCGGAACCCCATGTTCGTAATTCTAAACTAGAGAGAGCAAGCTCCTTGCGTGATACTCGAAGGAAGAGGATCACACATGGCCCGACTTCCGCTCGTAATGGACGACTGTGATGTCGGCTTGTAGACGCTTGAAGCTCTTATAGAGAAAGCAAGAATCTTGATTTGGATAGAATAAAGCTGCATGTGGGCCTTGGACCCCATTTGCAACGACCATTCAGGGACACTACTTTGCCACAGAGTTAGACACACATCCTCAAACCCTAGATAGAGGTTTCAGAATTTGTTGAATTTTTGTGAGGGTGATAACCTTGCCTTAGATAGCACATCAGCAAAACATCAACACATTCTAAAACCTATAGTCTGATTAAATGTTCTTCAATTTAACAGTTAAAATGAACGGTCAACAATGTTTTTTAGATTTGATGCAGC
Source organism: Chamaelirium japonicum (assembly GCA_947650365.1). Lineage (NCBI taxonomy): Eukaryota > Viridiplantae > Streptophyta > Magnoliopsida > Liliales > Melanthiaceae > Chamaelirium > Chamaelirium japonicum. The sequence goes on from OX393552.1 coordinate 11,739,182, forward strand.
TAAAGGGTTTAGAATGTGTTGATTTTTTTATGGATGTGCTATCTAAGGGAAGATGATCATCCTTACAAAAAATCAATAAATTTTGAAACCTCTTTCTAACGATGTAGATGATGTGTGTCTAACTCTGTGGCAAAGTAGCATGTCATTGGATCCCGACCCTATATATATATATATATATATATATATATATATATATATATATATATATATATATATATATATATATATATAGTCGGGATCCGCAACCAACTATTCTGGTAACATTGATGCCAAGTGCCAACACATCTATAGAGGTACATAGAGGTTTTAAAATTTGCTGAAATTTAGTGAGGATGATTACCTTCCTACAGACGTTCCAAAAAAATTAAGACATTCTAAAACTTCTAGGTGTGCCAAATGATTATTTTCAAATTAACGGTTAAAACGGACGGTCGATAAAGCTCTTCACATTTAACGCACCTATAAATTTTAGAATGCTCTTATTTTTTATGGACGTGCTTTCAATAGGAAGGTGATCATCCTCACCAAAATTCAGCAAATTTCGAAACCTCTATGACCTCTATGGATGTGTTGGCACCAGTGTTGTTGGCACCAAAAGTGTTGGCTCTTGATATATATATATATATATATATATATATATATATATATATATATATATATATATATATATATATATATATATATATATATATATATGTGTGTGTGTGTGTGTGTGTGTGTGTGTGTGTGCACGCACGTGCATGCGCACACACACACAAGGTACTAAAGACGTGCCCGAATATACTGGCATCGTGACCAACAAATTAGTTTGTTTACTTGAAATCATGTGAACTTGTATTCTTCTTAATTTAGACGTTGTATTTTTATAACATGTCTTTTAATTTATTATTACTTAGATTGCTATTTGTATCGTTTTACCGTAATTCTGTTACTAATTGTTTATAGGCAGTTAAATGAAATTTTTTTTTTTTGTTTTCTTTTTCACACATGGATCAGAATAATATTGGTGAGTTTTTGTTATTTTTCTTCTTTTTTTTTTTGCAATTTTTTCGATCTTCAAACAGTAAGTAATTAAAATTGCATATGTGACCACTTATACAATGTGGAATTCAAAGGTGCATAAACCGCAAGTGGTTTTTATAATATGGGTGCTGAGAATCAGATAAAAACGATTCCCATATTTATTGTTCATGAATCCTTCAGATCAGCTCTTATTATGGAACTGTTGTTACCACAAGGTGTAGCCTGAAACTATCATTAGCTCATGATTATTCATTAGCATGAGCTCAATTCTACATATAACAATTGTTGCTCAGCACTCCGCATTTGAGTTTATTTGAGTTAATCATCCTGCAAGTTTCACTTCACATGCTCTTCACTTCATCATGAGCTGCAGCTGTAACAAATTTCATTCATGAGATTTTACACTTTTGCAGGGTGGTGATCTGAATCATTAGTCTCGTGTGATATCATATAATGAATACTGGAGCCATTTCAATACCTATTTTCTACTTGTATGATTACCCAGTTCTTGACTTCTTTTTCACTGGCATTCAGTTGGAACTTTAGTTGCAAGTCGTCGTTGGCTTCTGTTGACTAATGACATGAATCTTGTAGATTTGTCAATGTTCTTAGGACTTACAGCTGAATTTATGTTTTTTTTCTTGTTATAATTAAATTATGTCATCTTGAACGTTTTTTTAATCTCATGAATTGCAGGAAATATGCTTACGTTTCTAGTAGGTTCTACGCAAGCATTTGAAGTATCTTTAGCAGATGTCGCACAAACCCAGCTTCAAGGAAAAACTGATGTTTACTTGGAGTTCCATGTGGATGACACAACCGGTGCTAATGAGGCAGTTTATCTATACTTTCTATTTCTGATGAAAAAACCGCTTACCTTTACTTCTTACCTGTGATCACTTTGGACCTGTGATCATTGTAGTTTGGTTCTTAGTTGAGCTAGATTCACACTGGATGCACACCATTATTATGAGTTAGCCACAAGTTATAAACATTCTTGCTACTGTTACCTTACCTAGATAGCTGCACGTTTTTAAAGCATTATATGAGAGTCGAAAATGTTATATGGACTTTATTATTACTTACAAAATCCTCCGAAATAAAAGGTTTTGGTTTCAGTTTTTGGCACTCGATGAGGTGAAGTTATATATTCATTGTGAAATGCAAGACTTAATTGACCAAGCAATTAAGTTATATGCACTTTTTCTGGTATATAGTGTATTTCTAGTTGGTTAGAGCATCCTGGGGTCAACCATTTGGTGGTTTTTGATCTGAACAGAAACCATTTAATAGCTAAATCATAGGAACATCCAATTAATAAAAATATGCCTTAATTGACCAAGCAATGATGAACATTGCTTTTTCAAAGATGGATGTTTTTTTTTCCAATTCGATTGTTACTTTTTAAAAAAAAAATTTATGTTGGTGTTTTCTAACGGTTTATAGTTCTTCAGGTCGCTCCCTTGGGCTATTGTATCTCTGTCAACTTGTATTTTTATTTTGGAAGTATATAAAGCATTGCCATTAGCCCCTATTTTAGCAGACTTTTGTTACATAGGAGTCTTGTTTTAGTTAGTTTGGTACTTTTTATTAATTTCTGCCTCTTGGAGTTTTTTCTTTAATGTTGAGAAGTAGGAGATTTATAGGTAAAGTGTTTAGTTGGACTTTTTGGTAAATAATGCAGAAACAGAACGAAGTCGCGTTAAGGGTTAAAGAAACCCTAACGCTCTTTTATAATAAACCAATATCAGAATTACAAATAAGTCCTCAATGAAAACAATATTAGTAACAAGGACAAACTAATCACTAATAAGGAAAAACTCTCCAATACTCCCCCTCAAGCTGGAGCAAAGACATCAGACATTCCCAGCTTGGAAACAGTAGTAAGAAGACGAGTAGGTCCAATAGCCTTGGTAAATGCATCAGCAATCTGGTCAGCAGATGGAATGAATACTGGAGTAATGGTACCAGACCGAACATGATCCCGGAGGAAGTGAATATCAACCTCAATATGCTTGGTTCGCTCATGAAGAACAGAATCAGAAGCAAGCATGATTGCTGACTGATTATCACAGAAAAGAGTCGAACAACCGGACGTAGGAAATCCAAGCTCTGATAAAAGAGAATGTAACCAAATCAATTCAGTGGTCCCATGTGCCATAGCACGATACTCAGCCTCAGCAGAAGAGTGAGAGACAACATGCTGCTTTTTACTCTTCCAGGAAATGAGATGCTCACCATAAAATGTGCAGACACCAGAAGTAGAGCGACGATCGGAAAGGGAACCCGCATAATCCGAATCAGTATAACAGGACAACTCGAAGCCATCCTGAACCCGATAAAACAGGCCAAGGCCAGGAGCAGCTTTAAGATAACGTAGAATCCGAATTGCAGCCGCCATATGAGATGTGCGGGGAGCATGCATAAACTGACTCACCACACTAACTGCAAAACTGATATCAGGTCGAGTGTGAGTTAGGTAAATCAAACGACCAACAAGACGCTGATAGCTACTTGGATCAGAAAGAAGATCGCCGGATTCTGCATGTAAACGGTGATTAGCATCCATCGGTGTACGAGCCGGTCGACACCCAAGGAGACCAGTATCATGCAGAAGATCAAGTGTATACTTCCGCTGAGAGATAGAGATACCATTGCGAGAACGAGCTATCTCAATTCCCAGAAAGTAACGAAGGGGACCAAGATCCTTTACTTCGAAGGCAGCTTGAAGAGTATTCTTGACAGCAGTAATCCCAGCTGCATCATCCCCTGTAAGAATAATATCATCAACATATACCAGAACAATAGCACGTCGGCCCTCAGCAGTGATCTTGATAAAGCAAGTAGGATCAGCATAACATCGAGTAAAGCCGATACGAAGAATCACAGTACTAAAACGCTCAAACCAAGCCCTGGGAGACTGCTTCAAGCCGTAAAGTGACTTAAGCAAGCGACAAACCTGTCCCGAATACTCCCCCTGAAGACGATACCCTGGAGGGGGGTCCATATATATCTCCTCATTCAGATTACCATAAAGAAAGGCATTCTTGATATCAAGCTGATGAAGGGGCCAAGAGTGGCTAGCAGCAAGAGAAAGCAGTAAACGAACACTGGTCAACTTGGCAACAGGAGCAAAGGTAGCACCAAACTCATCAGCAGTCTGCGTAAAACCTCGAGCTACAAGCCTGGCTTTGTAACGTTCAAGAGAACCATCAGCACGATACTTGACAGTGTAAACCCACTTGCAGCCCACAGTACGCTTTCCAGGGGGAAGAGGAACCAAAGCCCAAGTTCCATTCTGGCGTAAGGCAGACATCTCGGCATCCATAGCTTTGACCCACTCAGGATCACGGAGAGCCTCAGTAGTAGAACGAGGAATGCGAATAGAGTCTGTGGCAGTGAGATAAGCATGGTATGCATGGGAAAGGCCCTGATAAGAGACAACACTCGCCAAAGGGTGATTAGTGACACAAGTACGCTGGCCTTTGCGAAGAGCTATAGGCATGTCATCGGAAGAAGCAGGAGGGATAGAGGAAGGAGGGGCACCTGACGTCGGAGGAGGCTCTGGCACAGTGAGAGGGCTAGACGGGACAACTGGAGCTTGGTGCGACCGCCTGTGATATGTCTGCGTAACAGGTGGACGAGGAGGCAACAGACCGGTGATAGGAAAGACAGGCAGAGGCTGAGCAGCCGTAGATGGCACAGGAACAGACAAAGGGGGAGACCGAACTAGAAAGAATGATTCGTCCTCATGAAAAGTAACATCCATAGAATGGTAAACGCGACATGATTGGGGGTCAAAACACCGATAACCTTTGACCCCAGAGGAGTATCCAAGAAAGACACACCGAATAGACTTATCATCAAGTTTTGACCGAGAAGGACGACGATCTTGGACAAAACACACACAGCCAAAAACACGCAAAGGAATGGGAAAAAGAGGCATGTTTGGATGAAGCATATGAAACGGAGTGTTGCCATTAAGAGAACGGGAAGGAGTTCGGTTAATCAAATAAGCGGCAGTAAGAAGAGCAGAGCTCCAAAAAGACTTAGGAACTGACATCCCGCGAAGAATACATCGGACAATATTCAAGAGATGACGATGTTTACGTTCCGCCACACCGTTTTGCTCAGGGGTATACGGGCACGAAAACTGATGAAGAGTGCCCTGTGCTGCAAGATAAGAAGTAAAAGAACAAGAAGTATATTCACCACCATTGTCAGAACGAAGAACATGTATGCGAGCTCCATACTGAGTCTGAACCATTGCAGAAAAGTGACAGTACATAGAAAACACATTAGACTTGCGCTTCAGAAGATAAACCCAACAACAACGAGAATAATCATCAATAAAAGTAACATAGTAACGAAAACCATCATAAGAGGCCGTGGGAGCCGGGCCCCAGACATCAGAGTGAACTAACTCAAAAGCAGCAGATGATCGACTAAGAGATGTAGAATAAGAGCTACGTGTGTGTTTACAAAGTTCGCACACATCACAACGAAAAGAAGAAGTAAAAGAAGACTCAGGACAGACAGAAGCCATAGTGAGGGGACTGGCATGACCAAACCGAGCATGCCACAGAGCACCATTCGTGGAGGGAGAGACGCGAGCAGGAGAAGCGGTAGAGGCAACAGGCAAAACAGCAGCAGCAGCAGGAGGAACAAGCGGTCGATCCAGCAAGTACAGCCCATCCTTCTCACGGCCCGTGCCAAAAGTCCTCCTCGAAATCAGGTCCTGGAAAACACATCCACCAGGAAAGAATGTCACAGAACAATGCAACGAATGAGTCAAACGACTAACGGATAACAAATTAAGGGACAATTTAGGAACATGCAAGACAGAGTCAAGACTAACAGCAGAAGAAAGAGGAACAATACCCTTACTGAGGATCGGTGTAACGGATCCATCAGCAAGGCGCACAGTTCGCTGACGATAAGGCTCAATATGGGAAAGAAGACTAAGCTCACCAGTCATGTGGTCAGTAGCACCAGAGTCAATCACCCAGGGTGAAGAACTGGGAGCGACCCCTGATGCCTGAAAAGCGAACGAAGTACCTGAGGAGGAAGCAGTGGATGCGGAAGGCTGAGAAGACGAAGGCTGAAGATGTTGAAGCTGACGCATCAGTTGCTGCACCTGGGAGACCATCTGACTCAAATCTGTAACACCAGGAGTTGGGGCAGGAGACGTGGACAAGCTAGAGATGTCTGCAGCAGCCACAGTTGGTGAACGAGAAGCAGGGGGCGGGGTAGTACGCAGATGTGGGTACAGCTGGTAACATCGGGAGCGATCATGAAACTGTTTGCCACAATAGGTACAAGGACCAGGAGGAGCACTAGTGCCACGGCCACCAGGTAGACCACGACCACCAGACAGAGAGCGACCTCCACGACCACGAGCGTGCGAGAGCGGAGGACGGGAACCAGAAGCAAGAGCCATCTGCTCAGTCGGGAGATCACCGGTAGGAGGAACAAACATCCGCGGTGCACCAGTAAGACGAAGGCGACGCTCCTGATCAGCAACCAGAGAAAAGGCATCAAGAAGGTCGGGGAGAGGAGACATCCCAATAATCTGAACACGAATAGCCTCAAACTCGGATCGAAGTCCCATCAAAAACTGGTACGTCTCCCTCTTCTCCTGTCGGCGCCGAGCAAGCGCAGCATCAGTAGGGTCCTGGAAAGCACTCAGCGGCTCTAAATCAGACAGCTCTAGAAAACGACTCTGAAGAAAGGAGAAATATTCCTGAACAGAACGATCGCCCTGAGTAGCGGCAGTAATGTCCCGATAGACAGCATAGATCCGAGCATCAACCCGAGTATGTCCATAAGTCCTTTGGAGAGCAGACCATAAATCAGATACAGAATCATACCGCATGAACTGATCATAGATTTTGGGTTCCATCGAGCATTGAAGCCAACCAAGGATCTGAAAATTTTCGGTGGTCCACTTTAAGACGTCGGTCGCCTCTGTAGGTTTGGAGACACCAGTAAGCCATGCCAGCTTATCGCGACCGGCAAGATAGACACGAACAGAGTTGGACCAGGAAAGAAAATTCTTGTCATCCAAGAGAACGGTAGTAATGCGACGGGCAAAACCGTCTTGAGAGCCAACAAAGGGGGCGACCTTGGAATCCATGGGGAGTGGGGAAAAAAGAAAAGAAAAAAAAGGATAGGGTTGATGTAGATGAAAACGAAACAGAATCACCACTCCCCCCAAAAAAAAAAACAAAGTTCAGTCAACCATCAACAATGGCAGTCAGCCATCAACAGTCAACAGAAAAAAAAAAAAAGGAGAAGCGACATCGGAGACGCCGTAGTAACAGTCAACAGAAAAAAAAAAGGCAGCAGCAACAGGAGGCGCCGTAGAGGGCAGCAGGGAGTGCGGGATGCCGCAGGGTGGGGGGCAGGGTGGCGCGGAAGGGGCGGCAGTGGCGGCAGGGGCACAGGAGGGGTCTCTCGGGTGGTGCGGAGGCGCAGGGGGGTTGCGGGGTGGCGGCAAGGTCGCAGGGGGGTTGCGGGGTGGCGGCAAGGTCGCAGGGGAGGCGCAGGATGGGTGCGGTGGCGCAGGGGATGGCACGGGGTTGGACGGACGGAGAGCGGGAGTCGCCGGAGGGGTGCTGGGGTGGCGCGGGGGCGTTCGGGCGGTGACCGGGAGTCGCCGGAGGGCACGGGGGCGATCGGACGACGAGCTGGAGTCGTCGGAGGGCGCGGAGTCGACCGGATGGATGCCGCAGGGGCGTTCGGGCGGTGAGCTGGAGTCGCCGGAGGGCACGGGGGCGATCGGACGACGAGCGGGAGTCGTCGGAGGGCGCAGTGTCGACCGGACGAGTCGCGGGAGCCGGCCGTGGCTCTGATACCAAGAATGAAGTCGCGTTAAGGGTTAAAGAAACCCTAACGCTCTTTTATAATAAACCAATATCAGAATTACAAATAAGTCCTCAATGAAAACAATATTAGTAACAAGGACAAACTAATCACTAATAAGGACAAACTCTCTCCAATAGAAACTAGTGGATAAGGACAAGTCGACCATATTCTGGGGTAATTGAATCTGCATAGCAGATTTTGGATTGTCCATAGGAGGTTGGGCTCCTTTCCTAATGAGAAGGGAGTCCAGGATCACCTCACACCTGTGGGGTCCATTTGTGGGGAGAGTACATGGCTTCTCTTCCTTGGGAGGCGACTTTCCTCCCTTCTGTGAACTGCGGGGTCGAGTGGCCTTATTCATCCCTTCTTGGACTCCTTCCTTTGCTGGATTCCTCAGAAAATTCATAAAACCTTCATGATAGAGCCAGAAAATCAGAAAACAATGTTCGATGATCCAAAAAGTCTATATTTGCCGTAAGAAACCTCACTCTAAACTTGTGGCTATTTTTCAACTAGAAGATTCATAAAACCTTCATCGAAGAGCCAGAAAATCAGGAAACAATATTCAATGATCCGATACAGTTTATATTTGCAGTAGGAAGCTTATTTCGCTCTAACTTCGTGGCCATTTTCATGTTTGGGTCTTATTTCATTTCCAATTGTGGGTGTGCTATGCTATATATGTAGAAGAGAGGTGTAAAGTTGAAAGCCAACTGTTCATTGATCTGTTTTTTATGCTCAGCAAAATGAACTGTTATGTGTTCATGAAATTTCGGCACATTTGTTCAATTTTTCATCTCTTTTATTTTCTTCTCCAATCTATATTGGTTTGTTGCTTGATTCTTCCCTTTGGATCAACAATTTGCCTAGATAAATATGGGTTACCTTAGTTGATATCAACCTTTCATCTTTATGGCAGTTATGTATTCCTAGAAGCAGCTTTATATCTTAACAAATGCTCTTTCATGAAAAAAAAAGGGTTGCTATGCTGCTATCATTGACTTCAAACATTTTGGAAGTTTTCTCCAAGAAAATGGTTGATTGTCGTTCTAACTGATGCATTCTAACTGATGCAGAGTCTGATAATTTCAATGTTTTTTTTTATTTGAAAGGTTCGGATATTTTTTCACCTTTGTCTATCAATTCATGGCCATCATGGTGTTGAATGATTGAAATATACATACTAATTGTAAAATAATCTAGTTTTTAACTTATTAGTGATGCCTAAATTATGTTGTTGCTTGTGGCAATATACTTCATATTTTCATTGTTGCATGGGACTTATTGGGTTTTAAGATCGCTGCATTTGTTCTTGAAATTGAACTTCATGTTGTCAAGTGCAACTGCAGTTGTGGGTCTTGGGGTCGATGTGTAGCCACCGCATACGTGCCCTTAACTTGGGCGGTGGCCATGTCCCTAAATGGCTTCACTTTCGTCCCAAACCTTTTGTTAATCCCATCCAAACCCCTCGTTTCACCCCAAATCATGTCCCTAAATGGCTTATTTCGCTTTTAAGGGTGAGGTCTCCTCTTTTGGTACTGGACCTCTCTAGACTTTGCCTTCGATACGAACACTACAAGAGTCGAATATAGAAGCTCATCATACTTTGTGATTTTTGTGGCTATGTCAGCAAGGATGGCACAACTCGGTACAAAAATATTTATCACATTCACTCAAGGTTAATACAAGAGCATGCCCTAGGGAAACTAAAGAATCAGAAAATGGATTCTGTTGTACATGCAGACGACTACCAGAGGGCTGAACCACATCCGTCGTCGGTAATAGAAAATGTATTAATCGGTAAGGTAGTGATTGGGCAACCCCAAGATCACTACAAAAATGCAAGGGAAGTCTAATGTCTACATAGGGAAAAAGATATTAAAGAAAGCATACCAACATTGATGCTTTCTAGTTTCTAGTAGCTCTCTTATCTGAATCTAAAAGAAAAAAAATAAACCAAGTTGCTCCCCACAAAACCAAAAGAGGCAGAAAACGTTTGGTGAGATAGAGAAAAGAAATAGACGACCTTACACCCACGGTATCATTCCGAACGGTCTTGTTATGTTAGATGGCGCCTGATGGTTTGGTTAAAAGATTGTGTGCAATTCCTCGATGTACCGAAGGCCCCTGGCGTACAAGTGACAAGCCCTACATTTCTGGGCGTCTGTATGGTTTCGGTGGCATTTTCAGTGGCTCTATGTGAACCTTAACCACTGGGGTTATATATAGATGGTAGCCGTTAGGCCTTGCCATTTCTTGTACCGCCTTTTATTTTGCCTTGGAATATAGTGGAACCAGCTGTGAAGGAAGGACGTAGGCAAATTGCCGTACCTTTTTAAATCTTTGTATCTTTTATGGTTATGTGATTCCATCTTGTTCTTTTGTTTATTTTTAACGGGTCTCACACCGAAACCTTAGGCATCACACCATCAAGAAAGACAATCCACGACATTCACCAATAGTTTTCATTCATCAATCAAGTGTTTATAATGAGAGGCCATAGTTTTATAGAAAGAAACGTAAAGAACTATTATTATTCAAAACGAAAATGTATTCCAATTGGACAATTAATAACTACAAAACTCCTAATAGAAAAATAACCGAGTAATTAATTGTGAAAATTAAAAAGCAAACCCAGAAATTAATAAAATAATCCAACTCGTGCTCTGAAATCCTTGCAAAAACAAATCTGCTTCAATAATTATACTCATCTGATCATGCTCCATATCATATAGACAAGTCTATAAGAGGCTTATTTACAACTACATAAGATATGTGATAGTAAGTAATTCGTAATTCCATGTATAAGCATTAGATAGATCAAGATTCGGATGTGCCTTTTACTTGGTTGGTCACCTGTTTCAGGTAACTAACAGTTGTAACCTTTGGGCCATGGGTTCCCTTGCATCCTAGCATTAAAAAAAGTTGAAAAAAATCAGTGGTATACATTCAAGACTCTTGGTATGCTGTGTCCGAATTGATTTACACTAAAAGCTACGCAATATTTTGGAGGACTGCTATGGATACACACCGTGTATACATAGGTTGCATCCTCTCCTTGAGCGCCACGGGGTAGGTACGGTGCACAAATCCATATGCAAAACCATGATGTCTGCATGACATCATGCCATACGAATCACACCAATCCCATGGCACTCATGGTGAGGATGCAACACAATACAAACACGGTGTGTATGCATAGCATTCCTCAATATTTTAACCATGTTATTGAGTCTGGGGGAGTTTACAGGAGTGGAACTTTCATTAGCAACTTGAGCCTGCTTATTCTGTTGCTTTCATGGCTTTTCCCTACTAATATTTGTGATTCTCGTATAACGTACAACCGGTTCTTGCAGCAAGTTGGACTATTGGTACCTTAATCTTATCCTTCGATTCTTCAAAGTAGTAATATCATTCATGGTAAATTATATTCTTACAGCTCAACTAGGCTTAAAAAACAAGTTGTTCATATTTTGAATAGTTGATTCATATTATTAAACAAATTCATGCACTTAACTGAGTACAAAGTGAGTTTTAATTGAAATGACGAGATTGCATTTAAAGATCAAAATCAAATTTGGTTGTCTACCACTCACCTCCCTCTTGATTTCATCAAATCCCCTCTACAATTTTACACCACAGTTTTTTTTCTTAGGATGCTGCTTCTGTTGCATTTAAGTTTTCATAACAATTCGGTAATACTGAGAGGTTTATTCTTTCTGATTGCTTCATTTGCTGATTGCAGAAAGATTCGCTGATGGATTTGAGTTTTCACATACCTAATTCTAATACTCAGTATGTTGGTGATGAAAATCGTCCTCCAGCTCAGGTAAAATATAACTCTGATTTGCATATGTACTTAGGTTAATATGAATCAAGTACTGGTCATCGATAAGAAGCTGAAAGTTTTTTTTTTCTTTCTATTATTAAGGTCTTACTTGACAAGATCTCGTCTATGGCTGATGTTGGCTCATCTAGTGAAGAAGCTGTTGCCACATTTGAAGGAATTGCAATTCTTACACCAAGGTACTGAAAATAAGCTGTTGAATCAGTGGACTATTTCTTTGGGTAGTCATTATATGTTTTCTTTGTCCTACAGATGTACCCGCACATATATTTATCTTTTTATATTCAGTTTGTCTCCTTTCTTTTGACTGGGAATCTGAAACGAAGTCTTTGCATCTGTAGAGGTCGGTACAGTGTTGAGCTTCATCCATCATTCTTGCGGCTCCAAGGACAAGCTACTGATTTCAAAATTCAATACAGCAGTGTTGTTCGACTTTTTCTACTTCCGAAGGTTTTGCTCTTGCTACACAGAGGAGAATAATAAATGTTGTTTTTTAGTTAATGAGTTCTGCGGTGTACTTCTCTGCTATATCACTTTCAGCAGAATTGGTTGTTCATCAGCACTGTATATTTTATTGCACGTAGATGTAATGCTTTAGATTTATGTGACTGCAACACTTGTACTTACTGTTTTTCTTTCTGTGCTGGGTTATGTGCAGTCCAACCAACCTCATACTTTTGTCGTTGTAACACTTGATCCACCTATTCGTAAAGGTCAAACCTTGTACCCACATATTGTTCTTCAGGTACTTAATATGCTTCTGCTGCAGTACTTTTAGTTTCAGACATGATATATTCTTTTTCGATCTTTTTTCTTGTTTTAATCATTCGTTGTTTTTCTTTTTCTTTTTTGCTATAAAGTTTGAAACAGAAGCTGTAGTTGAAATTAGTCTGTCTCTTAGCGAGGAAATCTTGGCTGCCAAATACAAGGATAAGCTAGAAGCATCATATAAGGTAAACGGTTTATTCAGTACAATTTGACATAATCTTATATTCAAATTTCGTTAAGTACCCAAAAGTTGAAAAAATTCTAATGCTACACATCTCTCTTTGAAAATAGTACTTATAAACCAGAGACCTTCAATTCATATGAAACTTGCTTTGGCAAGGAGTAATAAAGTACGATCCTTGCTTATTCTAATATAACAATTGCCACAGGGGTTGTGATGCATTATTTACAATATGATGCTGAGATTAATATTCAATGAATGGGATCTTATGACAACATAATTGTCCTTTTTCTATTTGCAGGGATCGTCGAAGCGATCACTGTAAGTAAAGTTGGTGATAACTCGTTTTTTCTTTCTATATCTTAGGTTGTTTGTTAAGCAGAAGCATATTAAGGTTCCTCTAGGAGTTCACTGCTCATTCAGGTTCACTGATGATGTGGGCTCAAGGATTTAATTTACTGATTTGCAGTTTAGGGTTAAGTAATAGATCAGGTCTTCTATTAGTATTTGGCTTCTTTAAGGTTTTAATTTGTTTTTTTTTCTAAGCTGCCAATTGACTTAGATGCTTGATCCTAATGTAGTCATGAACTCCTCCTCCTCCTCCAAGCCTTATGCCATCAGATGGGGTCGATTATAAGAAAAATTGATGAGAATTTTTTGATCAGCTGTGTACCTGGTAACCTGGCGTGAACCCACTGAGATTGGTGCTGAAAATCTGACCAAAGAAACTTGGCAAGAGGGGGGGGGGGGGGGGGGGGGGCTGCCAAGGAACCTAAAGAACATTTGGCGTGTAGGTAACCTATCTTGTTAGTTGCACAGTTTAAGCTCATGCAACTAGAGAGAAAAAATGTACCCAACGACTTTTAGTGGGCTTACTCTCAGTGTGAGATCATTGTGGGCCTATGGGCTTTCTACGGGAGTTGCCATGCTAGATCACAGTTTGAGACCCACCTTGGCCGAATCTAGGGCACCCATAGGAGCACTCAAGGTCATCCATATAGAGGGTAGATTATTGATATGGATGCACAAGATTTCCACCTTGTATGCTTTCGTGGTATTTCCATTTATGGGGCTTTCTATAATGAAGGAGATACTAATTAATAAAGATCTTGGCATGATGAGGAAGGTGGATGACGACATGATGAAGTGATGCCCAAAAATCTCCATTAGTTGTCCAGGTGTAACCTCCTTTTTAGAAGCTCTTCAACTATGGCGAGGGATTATGCTTGCCATATTCCCATTGCCATAGTAGGAGGAAGCATCGGGTCCCCCCCCCCCCCCTTCTCTTATAGAAGGAGAAGAGAGGGTGGTTCAACCCCTTGGATGCTTGTTCCATTAAGGTTTTTCCATAACCCACTTCCTGGGGTTACCCCCTAGGTCCAACAACGGAGAGAGAAGGGAGGAGAAAGAGAGGAGCCATGGTGGAGTCCCACTACCTCCAGGTATGAAGGTAAGTTTGTAGAGATTTGGATTGAGATTGTTGGGTCTCTTCCCAAATCTTTTTATTCTTCCAGATCACAATGTTTCCCTTGCAAAAGAAGATTCACCGTGAAAGCTTCATTGACAGCCATGGAGAGGGTGAGAAAAGGGTGCTGCATGAAAGCTTTATTAATGACCATATTGTAACCATGCAAAGGTGGTAAAGCTTCATCCATGCAAAGATGATGAAGATGGTGGATATATACGTGGAGGCTCTAACGTTGACGATGGAGTCAACATTGACAGACCACATAACTATTACATCACCGAGCAAAATGTGTGCATTCAATGACCCCGGATCAAGGTCATATCAACTTCCTCGTAGTCGCGTGTTATCTTGATCCAGTCACCATCACTAACTTACGTTGGTGCAGATCTTTCTATATGCATTCCATGAGAAGTTTTTGATTGCGATATGTGAAGATAAACCTATGATGCCAGATCATATGCAGGGTTGACTATGAGGTTTTGGAGGCTCTATGCGAACTCCAAATGTTCCCCCCAAGGAAAATTTTAAGTACCAACAATTTCTTTGGCAAGTACCCTCACTTGATCTGAATTTGAAGTACCAACAATTTTGAAGAGCCTCAACACCTTGGAAGATGGTATGAAGACTCAGACAAGAGAGAGAATTGAAGTAGAACTAGAAGAACTGGTGGTGGAGCTCACTGCTCACAACTCACTAGGTGATGATCTCATCTCATGATCTGAATTTTCGAATAATAGAAAGAAGAGAACTAAGAAAAAAAAGTAGAATCCCTACCTTTGATTCTCTAAAAACACATGAACATAGTCAAGAAGCGAATCAGATTCAGAGTGGAGTCGCGCGGCCGCGCCACAGAGGTCGGACACTCGGAGGATTGAAGGACCGACGATGTCACAGCGCCGATGAACGAACGGGGGTTCCAACGGCAGCACATGCGCAACCCTCTCCTTTTTCTCCTGTAGCCCGCAGCCGAACACAACCTGATCCGTTTAGGGAATCGGGTGTGAGGTAAGGATCTAGGTTAATGGTTTTTATTGGACTTATTACCCAGTTACCCCCCCCCCCCCCCCCGCTTTAGCGTTTGGATTGGGCTCTGGGGGCCTTTGGTGTAAAGGAATTGGGGGCCCTAGGCGGCTGCCATAGTTGTCAAGGCGTCAAGGCGAGGCAAGGCACTTGGAGGGAGCCTAGGCGTGGCTTTATGTGCATAGGCGTGACCTTATGTGCATAAGTATCTTCCAGGCACGGGTATATATGTATAGTCTATACTTGCAGGTATTTATATAATAGGCAGCAATGTAACATCTTACTAACATGAAATTGAGCATATTCTAATCAAATGCATGCAACACAATGACGCATACATCGTATAACAAAAGGAACAAATAGAATACAAATACTTACTAACATAAAATTGAGCATATTCTAATCAAATGCATGCAGCACAATGAACACATAGTATAAACCATAGTTGTCAAGGCGTCAGGCGAGGCTAGGCGCCCGGAGGGAGCCTTGCGCCTAGGCGTGACCTTATGTGCATAGGCATTCTCCAGGCACGGGTATATATGTATAGTCTATACTTGTAGGTATATATGTAATAGGAAGCAATATAACATCTTACTAATTGAACATATTATAGTCAAATGCATGCAACACAATGACACATACATAGTATAAACAAGTAAACAACAAAAGGAACAAATAGAATACAAACACTTGCTAACATCAAATTGAGCATATTATAATCAAATGCATACAACACATGAACACATACTATAAACAAGTATACAACAACAATATGAACAAAGAAGATGGGGGCGGGTTAGGTTTTACTTAAAAAAAAAAAACAAAAATCATTGCCTAAAACTAGGCGTGCGCCTAGCCTAGGTGCGCCTAGGCACGCTTAGGCCGCCGCTTAGTGAGGTGCGCCTGGGCGCATTGGGGCCTAGCTGTCTCCGGGCGCCTAGGCATGCCTAGGCCTGCGCCTTGACAATAATGGTATAAACAAGTATACACCAACAAAATGAATAAAGAAGATGGGGGCGGGTTGGGTTTTACTTTAAAAAAAAAAAACAAAAATCAATGCCTAAAACTAAGCGTGCGCCTAGCCTAGGTGCGCCTAGGCTGCCGCATAGTGCTGTTCGCCTAGGCGCACTGGGGCCTAGCTGGCTCTGTGCGCCTAGGCGTGCGCATAGTTACAAAATCGGGCATTTTTTTGAAAAAAACGCGTATAAAACGCGTATCGATCCGAAGTCGTAGCAAACATGAAAAACACTCGTCTTTTTGAAAAAAACGTCAATACGCGTTTTATACACGTTTAAAACGGAAAAAACACGTATAAAACACGTTAGGTTTGGTCCGGGTTTTAATTGGGTTCGGGTTTTCTTTTGTTCGTACTTAATAAACGTATATGCTATATGTTTTGAACTTTTGATTACTTAATGTTGGAAAATGATATATATATATACTTGGTATAATTTTTAAGATTTTTTTTGTTTTTTCCGATGTTTTCACGTTTTTTTTTCCGTTTTATCGTATCTTTCCGATTTTTTCCCTTGCCGTTTTTTTTCCGTTTTCCGACTTGGTAACTATGGGCGCACGCCTTGACAACAATGGCGGCTGCCTTGCTCGTCTACCACCCTAGCCGGGCCGGGTCTGATCATTGGTATCCATGTATCATAGTTGGGCTTGATCGTGATCAGAGATCAAGGAATTTATGGATATGTGATCAGGTTGGGTCGAAGCCGGGTGATTTTGGTTGGGGCACATTATCGGTAGATGCCATGTCACCCAGTAGATCTATCTGCATTAGATGTTGTAATACAAACTTGCTTAACAAATTGAAAATACTAGTGCTCCCAATGTCATGTTTTTGGTGTAGATACTTATGTTGGAGTAGATACCCATTTTGTTGTAGATCTATTTTCAGGGGAAAGATTGGAGTAGATACCTATTTTGGTGTTAATGTAGTGTTGGAAGAACCCAAAGAAATTGAATGGTGAAAGATGACAACCTGAGAGCTGCCAATGCCACAAAGTAAATCCCAGCTGTTGGATTCACTGCTGGAGTTGTAGTTCCAATCCTTCAAGATCTCCGTACATGTGTCATAGAGTTAGCAGGTGACAGGACCCCAGTTTCGGATCCAAGGCCCTATCCGATTAGTTGTAAGGACTGCACCTCTTCCCTCCTAGATTTCATGCTTTGTTCTTGGTATCGGGGGCCACTGTGGTTGCCTTACGGAACGTCTGAAGAAATGAAGGTCGAGAGGAAGGAGGGAAGTGAGGCCAAGGAGAGCAGCAGTGCATGATTAGGCAGAGAGACAATTCCCTGTGGTTAGTTTATTTAAAAGAGGAAACGGTGACCCAAATCTCGCCACTGAAAGGATGAAAACTTCTTTGCTTTTAATGGTATCATATACATACACACATTTATATACGTCTTATACATCCATGCATGTACACGTGTGGGAATAAAGATGGGTGCTCCATTATCACTTGCACATGCACAAGGATTTTGATTGAAATTTTACCTTTGATAGTTGTATTGGAAGTTTTCATTAGTGCTGGTTTTAGGAGATTCCATCTGAATATGTACATACATAAATACATACATTTATATGCATTGTTATGTATGTATGCATTCATGCATGTAGTACACGTGGGTTATGTTGACCACAATAAAGTCGAGTACTCCATTACTTATTGCGGATTCGGAATGATTTTGATTGAATTTTACGTTTGATAATTGCATTTCAATTTTCAAGTGCTGGTTCAAGTGAATTCCCTCTACATTTTCAGGGTCTAATCCATGAGGTCTTTACTTTGGTGTTGCGTGGCTTATCTGGGGCCAAAGTAACAAGACCAGGAAAATTTCGTAGTTGTCAAGATGGTTATGCAGTGAAATCCTCATTGAAAGCAGAAGATGGACTATTGTATCCACTCGAGAAGGGTTTCTTCTTTCTACCAAGACCTCCTACTCTCATCCTTCACGATGAGGTATCCATATCTCAAAATGATTGATTACTTGATGACTTGGATGTTGCTATAGTGACTTTGATATCTGTGACTGAATTCTAACTGTGGTGAGTGGCTTGGCCGTATGTCTATGTTTTGTGCAGATTGACTATGTTGAGTTTGAGCGGCATGGTGCTGGGGGCTCAAGTGTGTCATCTCACTATTTTGATCTGGTTGTTAAACTGAAAAGTGAACAAGAACATCTATTTAGAAACATTCAGAGGAATGAGTATCATAACCTCTTTAACTTCATTAGGTATCTTTCTCAGTTTATTTTTTTGAAGGCCTCTTGCTGAAGTCATTCTCTGATACATAACTTTTTTGCCTCTCAATGAAGTGGAAAGGGTTTGAAAATCTTGAACCTTGGAGATGCACAAACAACAAATGGTGTTGCAGCTGTTCTTGAAAATGATGATGATGATGCCGTTGATCCTCATCTTGAACGAATCAGAAATGCGGCTGGTGGCGAGGAAAGTGATGAAGAGGTACCTATTACTGGCTGGTCTTTAACATTTACTTATATACGGTAGATGGCCTGTGTCATTTTTGGAGCGGTTATAATATTTTGCACAGCCGACCCCAAGTAGGTGGGACATGGCTTGATGGTTGTGGTATAATGTTTTTGCAGGATGAAGATTTTGTTGCCGAAAAAGATGATGGTGGATCTCCAACTGATGATTCAGGAGGAGAGGATTCTGATGCTAGTGAAAGTGGAGCTGAAAAAGAAGTATACTCAAGTCCTTTGATTTTGTCTGATTTGGTTTTAATATACTTACTGCATATAACTGTATCAGTTGTTCTATAGTATTTAATACTATTTTGATTTGCCAATCAGAAGCCAGCTAAAAAAGATTCAAAGAAAGAAGCTGCAACCACCAAGGCACCGTCAGCTAAGAAGAGGCCCAAGGAGGGAGATGAAGAAGGTTCCAAGAAAAGAAAGCCGAAAAAGAAAAAAGATCCTAATGCACCAAAAAGAGCAATGTCTGGTTTCATGTTTTTCTCGAATGCTGAAAGAGAGGTAAGATCTCATTATGCTTTGGTTAATTTTTTCACATTCTCACATCTTTTTAGATGTACTGTATTTCTTATGATGTGATTATAATCTGCCAACTGAATATTTTCTTGAATAAACTGAAATGATCATCCAGAACATGCATTCTTGGTGAGCATGTATTGAAATAATCAGCATGTTGAATTTAATCCTTGCTTTATCTTACCTTTTTTCCGGGTCTGTGCATGTGCCCTTTTTCGTTTTCTAATGATCTAGCATATGCGGAATCCCTATTGTGATTAACCCCTGCTTTATCCTTAAATTTTTTTTTGGGTATCTGTGGTTTTGTATATAATCTGCTTGGAGCTGTTTTGATTCTTTTTATGCTGAGACTATATAACAAAACTTCATATTTTATTTTTTTTCCGCTGTCTTTTGATTGCTTAATATTATTTTCACAATAACTCACTAGTATGATTGGGCCTGGCAATATGTTGAATGCCTTGAAAGGCCACACTGCTTCTTAACAGTTGCTTCGGAATGCTGCACCAATGGGTGCTTTGCTTAAGGTTGGTTGTTTCAATAGCGGACAACAA
Source organism: Chamaelirium japonicum (assembly GCA_947650365.1). Classification (NCBI taxonomy): domain Eukaryota; kingdom Viridiplantae; phylum Streptophyta; class Magnoliopsida; order Liliales; family Melanthiaceae; genus Chamaelirium; species Chamaelirium japonicum. The sequence continues at coordinate 11,758,930 of OX393552.1, forward strand.
GTTTTTTAATGGTATCAAATCCAATTATCTTTCAGCTACTGATGGGGTGCATACTAAATTTGACGGACATTGTGTAATGTCTTTTGCTTGAAAGTGTCTATTTTCTTTAGGCCACATTTTTTCAGACGTGTATTGGTTTATTGGGAAATGCATATTTCGAGTCAGAACAGATTCCCTAAGTTCATATAAAAAATCATGGTTTTCACTTACTGTTACACATACTATTTTTAAAACAAGAAGATACATGGCTAAAAAAAGACTTATATCCATGATGTGCTATATATAAAACAAAGAAAGAAGCACAAAAGGCATATCACCTATTAAAACCAAGATAAATCGATCTTTAGTTGCTTTGATGTGAATGTGTTGATTTTACTAACTGATTAGTGCGGAGGTGTATCCAAATTATCCGATGTCCAAATAATATGTATGTGTTGGTATTGTAGCAGCTATTCAACGGACATATTAATCCAATACTCGCCTTACTCGGGTTGATCTGGCCAATCAGAAAAATTTTCAGTAACAAATTGGTATATGATGATAGCTTACAAGAAGCCAAACGGAAAGGAGGATAATCTAAAGAAAATTGGTAATGGATACAAGCTTATGTATGTATGCTACTTACTAGTAGTGGAGTTGGAATATTGATGGATAAAGATATGAAGGATAACATTCTCAAGGTTCAAATGATACATGATGGACCGATAGCGCAATACTATTGATTTAAGATGAAAATACTATTAATGTAATTATTGCATATGCACCATTAGTGGGATTTGGCAATAATGTAAAGAAGCAATTTTAGGAAGAGACGAATGAAAAAGTGAAGGAATTTTCAAGGGAGAAATGATATTTATAGGTGGTGATTTAAATTATCATGTTGAAAGAGTAGAGGATATGCAAAAGAGTAAATGGCGGACAAGGTTCGGCGCTAGAAATCTAATTGGGGATTCTATACTTGACTTCGCTGTGGCCTATGATATAACGATTTCTGTTAGCTATTTTCAAAGCCTTGATCTACCATTCAAGGAATAAAAGTATCTTGAGAACTGGGGTAATACCTCTATTACCTCAACAATGCAAGCAACTTTGCTTTATTTTTGTATGTGAGTGTGAAATTGCTAGGCAATATTGTTATTGAATTCCAGCACCATTTTAGGTGACTGTTTACCACGCGCGCGCGCGCACACACACACACACAGGCCCGCACACATGTATGTCACATTTTTTTGTGTATTGCATTTTTCAACTTTCCACTGAACCTTATTATTATTCTTCGTAGTATTATTATTACTATTGTTGGGATGTTAGATGCTAAGTTGGCTTATTATCGTTGTGTTTCTGCAGAGTCTAAGGAAAAGTAATCCTGGAATGGCATTTACTGATGTTGGGAGGGCACTTGGGGAGAGGTGGAAGAACTTGACAGGTATAGAGGTGTTACTATGTTTTAAGTTAACCTCTTGTTTGTAGATTTTTTTTTTTAATGATTCATAATGTTTTGAGAAGAAAATTTTTAACTCTGATAGTCCTCCCCAAACCAAAATGGGATGAGGCTAAATAATCAAGTATAAAAGTTCTCTTCTTATGTGCAACACATGTAGAATAAGGCATACGACAATTGCAATTCTGACAGTTGATTCTCATTTGTTTAGCTTTGCATCATTAGACTCTCTCTCTCTCTCTCTCTCTCTCTCTCTCTCTCACACACACACACACACACACAGGCTATGGCTGGAAAATTGAAGTCAGTTTAACCCCCCCCCCCCCTCCCCTCTCCACCCCATACATACACACACACCCCCATCACCACCGCCCTCATGCATTCTCCCTCTCTCTCTCTCTCTCTCACACACACACACACTAGTTTGGTAAGGAATCATTACTACATAGAGGGCATCGATGGGGCCTTAGTTTCGTGAACATGGCGTCAGACAAATAGTAGGATCATTTTCCCAGAAAGTTCCATCAATTGGATGATAAGGTAAAAGTTAATGGATACTTGGAGCTGTTCTAAATCATTTGCTTCTTTTCTATGTTTTTTGCTATCAGCTGAGGAGAAAGAGCCGTACGAGACGATGGCTCGGGCCGATGCGAAACGTTACAAGGAAGCCATGGTTGGCTACAGGAGCGGGGCATCTACAGTTAACATAGATTCTGGGAACGAGTCAGACAGTGAGTAGCCATCCATCCCCCAATGTGGCATCGCTTTCCCTCAAGTTAATACCTGTAATTTAACCTGTGTTGTTGAGCGCCGCTGCAGTAGTATAGCATAGCACAGTCATCTTGGTGAAGAAACAGCAAGATTCTGTGTGATCTTTAATATTAAGACTCCTTACAGATCCAATCACAGCCATCCGTTGCATTTAGACTCCTTACAGGCCCGATCACAGCCATCCATTGCATGTGATTAGTACTAGATGTCTGTCATCGGGTCTGTAAATCATTGTCTGGTTGAGTAGAAGCATTGCTCCTGCCAAAGTTGCTGTCGATTGAGATATATGCTGTGTGTTTGTTTTATGAAGCAATGCTGTGTGTTAACATGCTTCAACCTCTGCAGAATTCAATACTCTGATATATGGCTTTGTATCCACGCTCTGAAGCACAGAAGATTTCAGGATGTGTGATTAGGGCTAAAAATAAAATCTGAACCAACTCAGTGGTTCAACTATTCATGCCTCACGGTGTGATGACAAGCGATTTGAAAGACCCGCAGAACCGAACCAAACCGACCTTTTTTAGTTTGATTTGGTTCGGTTTTTACCAAGGAATGGTTTGGTTCGGTTCCATTTTCTAGAGAACCGATCAACTTCGGTTCGGTTCCAAATTTATCAAAAAACCGAGCCAACCCGAATCATGAACACTACTATCTTTCACCATCCTCCACTCCTAGCCCTCCAATGTGGGCCGGGCCGTACCATCTCTATCCCTACAGTGTGGGCTGGGCCGTGGTGTACCAACCCTCACCTCTAACCCTCCAATGTGGGCCTTGGTGTATCACCATTTCTCCACCTCTACCCCTCCCTTGTGGGCTGTAGTTATAACAACCTTCATCTACCCTTGCCCCTGACAGCTGAGACTTTTGAAACTGGATTGCCACCTCTTTTAAGATTCTCAAATCCCACATAAGCTCAGCTACATTTTTCCAGGCCACTGATCCACTTCCCGGAATCATTGCCACAATGAGAGTCTACTTCTCAAGCTCCAAGTTTTTGATGTAGTGAAGATGGTCCTTGTCTCCAACAATCAACATAATATCAGAATATTTGAGTGTGAGAGAGCAGATTGGATTTAAGGCAGACGTATGGGTCGGGTCGGGTTCGTGTCGTGTCTAGTTTTGGGTCGTGTCCAAAACCCCTAGACCCAGACCCGACCCATTTAACTAATCATGTCTAGATCCTAAACCCGTATCCAACCCGTTTATATACGGGTTGACCTGTTAGACCCGTTTACCACACGGGTTTATTCAGTTGACCCGATGCGACTCGACCCGACCCGACCCGACCTGTTGAATATTAAACGGGTCTTCCCGGGCCTACCGTGTCCAAACCCTAAACTCGGACCTGACCCGTTTATTAAATGGGTCTATCGTGTCGACCAATTTATGACCCGAACCGTTTAGCCCTGACCCAGACCCTCTAACTTCGTGTCGGGTCTGCCGTGTAGGGTCCGAAATTGCCAGCCCTAGGCAGACGACATGATGGGCTTCTGCTACCAAGATATTCGAGCATGAGCGTTGCGGATTGGGGGACGAATATGGCTAGAGGATACTGAGAATGAGTAGAACTACTGCTGTGTACAAATTATATAAAAGAATATATTGCATTGCATCCCAAATGATGTGCATGTTTTGCTACAATCCAGTTTTTATGAAACCAAACTTCCGAGTACAACTAAAAGAAAGATGGTATTACATTCGTCTCTCTCTCTCTCTCTCTCTCTCTCTCTCTCTCTCTCTCTCTCTCTCTCTCTCTCTCTCTCTCTCTCTCTCTCTCTCTCTCTCTCTCTCTCTCTCTCTCTCTCTCTCTCTCTCTCTCTCTCTCTCTCTCTCTCTCTCTCTCTCTCTCTCTCTCTCTCTCTCTGTGCATGAAAGCCAACGAAAACCCACACCGAGCACCGGGCCAACAGCTCCCAGTGGGAAGAAGAAAAAGCTCGTGAAGGTTTTGAGCACATTGACTTTACAACACGTTATCAACACAAGCTGCTCTAGGTTTTTTCTTAAAGCCATCATGCATAATAGTTTCGTCATCCTTCTTAGATCCATATCATATTTACTTCTCCCATATTAGATGTAGAATATTGCTCAGATTTTAATCGCTTTATTTTATTAGATCTAAATATGTAAATCTCACCGACCTTGAGTTTGCCGCTCTCGATATTATGGGCAAAAACTATATTTCTTGGTTTCTCGACGCGGAGATTCATCTCGCTGCCAAGAGCCCTGATAAAACTACCAAGAAAGGTAATGAAGCATCCCACAAGATCGCTCAAAGGCTACGATCTTTCTTCGTCATCACCTTGATGAGAATTTAAAATTAGAATACCTCATGGTGAAAGACCCACTTATTTTGTTGGATAATTTAAGAGAAATGTATGATAATCAAAAGACGATGATCCTTACTAGAGTACGGTATAAGTTGATGCACTTGAGGATGCATGAATACAAAACCGTTGTGTAATATAACTCCGCCTTATTCAAGATTAGCACACAACCAAAATTGTGCAAAAATAAAATCATCAACGATGATATGATGGAAAAGACTTTCTCCACCTTCCATGCCTCGAATGTGCTCCTACAGAAGCAATATCTAGAGCGTAGATTCAAAAGGTATTTGTAATTGATCTGATGTTTACTTGTTGCCGAGTAGTACAACAAGATCTTGATGAGAAATCATGGGTCCCGTCCTGCATGAATTGCATCTACCCCAGAAGTCAATGCAACTCTATCCAAAGGTAAGGGTTATGGTCGTGGATGTGTTCATTGCAAAATGGTTTTTCATGGTAGTAATAACCACCATAAAAGCAGAGCAAGGGAATAAGATCAAATCCTACCCCCGCAAGATGGCTCGTACCAAGGCTAAGAAAGAAAGCCCTCAGAAGACCAAGAATTATGAAGATTTATGCTACAGGTGCAACACTCAAGGGAATTCGTCGTGTATATGTCATACGCCCAAGCACTTTGTTGAACTATATCAAAAGCCCACCAGAGAGAAGGGGATTAAAGATGAAATGAACTACTTAGATGGAGACAAAGATATTGATATTTCTCATATGGATATGTTAGAATTCTTCGAATATTCAGTTGGAAAAATTGATCTCTTGATCGATAATGGAAATGTTCTTTGTGATTATAAGCATCGTTGCATTTGAACAGTTATGGTCTTTCTTTACAAAGCATGCTACTCTGGTTCAGTTAGAAAGTTAATTTGAGTAGTTTCTTTTATTATTATTATTATTTATCCTAATAAAGAAATGAATCGTGATAATATATTACTTTTTTTTCGAGATTGGCGGGTGTCCTGAGATCTTTCAGATAATAGCCCATTTCAAGATCGAACTAATCCCTCCAGGAGTGAAGATCGAACCACTCAGAATTTTCCACTGCACACCTAGGGAATTGGGGTTTGAAAAATCTACCTACTTTATCATCTGGGTTGTATCATACGACAATAAGAACAATGGAATCTTAAGTCGTATTAAATCATAACTTTATTGATACTTTTATGCTTTGACATGAACGCATTGGTCACCCACGATCTATGATGATGCATAGAATTATTAAAATTTTACACCCAGCCATGATCATGCATGCCATCCATACCATTTTTACACACCATCAGATAGGGCTGCAACTCGGGCGGGTTGGGTTGGATTGGGGGTCAACCCAACCTCCAACCCATGTTGCCAAGCCCAAGCACAACCCATGAAATAATTTCCATGCTTGGGTTAAGCTCGGGTTAGGTTAAGTTTGAAAGATGGGTTGGGTTGTATGGGTTAGAGTATGCTTATTTCCAACCCTTATTTAAAATTTTGACATTTGAAGATCAAAAATTGGAAAAGAACTTATCCTTACTAACACTACAATAGATCATCTGCTGAAGTTCTATCCATGCAATTGACTAGATCAGCAAATAATGTGTTTATTAGATAAGCAAGAAGCAATTAAATAATTAAGCTTTCAAATGGTATCAAAAGAATTCATGTAACCATAGTTACCAAGTCGGAAGTCGGAAAAAAAATTGGCGAGGGGAGAAGTCCGAAAAATCGGAAAGATCAAGAAAGAGTCGGAAAACAAAAGATATAATTTTAGAACATATTTATATATAGATATTACAATCAATGTTGTAAGAACTGAATCGGAGGACAAACCGGTTTATGTATCGGTCTGGCTTGGCCGGTCGATCGGGTCCAGTTCACCGACCTGGCCAGTTTTAAATTTAAAGCTATTTAATTAAGTTGAGAAAATTGTAAAAAATATATTAAATAGAGAAAAAAATATGAAAAATAGAGGTTATTAAAAATATTGATTTTCACTTAGTGTTGACTATCTACATAGTGCATAACTGCGTATTACATTGTTACTTGTTAGTATTTACTATTTACTATTTACTAATAGTCTAATAGTATAGTAGTAGTTTACACTTTACACTTTATCATATAGAAGTTCATCAACAAGAGGAAGATTAACCAAAATTATTGAAAATGAAACATCCCTCCCCCAAGAATAGGGTTGTTTGGTGCAACCATTGACCTCTTACCATTTCTAGGTCTTCTTTTTTCTTCATCACTCTCTATCTCCTCATATTCTTGCCAAGTTTCAGTTGTACCGAAATTTTCAATCTCACATTCTACAACTTTTTTTCTGTTCTTTTCAGTAGTGTGCTCCTCAATGCTTTTTTTTTATCTCATGTTGCACATTAGGAGGTACTTTCAAACATTTAGCAACATTCCCTTTTACATGTGCTAAATGCTCCTTGACCCTGTGTAAGCCACCGTCTTTAATTTGCTTATCATAATATATGCATATATTCTCATATTTATCTCCCACTAGCTTCTTAGTAACATGCATCCATGCAGGATCAGTTTTTTTTACTAACTTTTGATGATGCAGATTCAGACATGCTTGAGACTTGAGAGGAGGAGCCGAGGAGAGACCTTATAGATACCTTGTTTTTTGTATTTTGTTGAACATGATCAGAAGCTGAGAGGACTAAAGATTGCAACTTGCAATCCTGCAAAACCACTTGCAAAAAAAAAAACAATAGCAACCGTGTTTTTTGTCTTCTTCATCACTCTCTATCTCCTCATCATACCTGGTCCTTTAAATAGGCTTACAACCAAATAAAAAAAAAACAATAACAACCCAATAATGATAGATTTGACTCAAATCAAATCTTACTATAATAACAACCCATAATTTTGAATCAAATCTTGCCTGAAATCTAGTTTATTAACCCCAAAATTATTAACTTATTAATTCATTGTCAAATCGGATCACGTCGTCGGTCCACTAGTGTGATGAAATGTACGGATGGCCCAAATTCTCCCGTATCATACTCTTCGACTTTGAAAGAACTCAGCCTCGAGTTCTATAAAGTCATCCAGTCGCCTGAGTCCCCAAAAGGTGTGATTGTGTCACACCTTTTGCATCTTCTTCTAAGCTAGTTCCTCCGCTTGTCAATCATTAGCGTGTGCCATAAATTCTCTCCTGAGACATTGTGATGATGCCTATTATTTTAATCACGCTCCACTGTAGCTACAATCATTGAGGACGAGTCCTAGTCACTGCGAACAAACATAAAATGATGCCCATCAGTTCCTTATAGTAAAAAGCAGTAAAACAATTATCAAGCTTTATAATTTTCATGCAGGTAATGCATGAATGCAAAGCAATATGTCGATATAATCGTATGAAAATGTGCTATGCAATGATGAAAAGAAAATAATATGTTTTACGTGCATTATAAAAGTTTTACGTAGAAGACCGATGATAATGTAATAGCGAATTAAGGGATAAATATGCATTCTTCATATCTCAACAACAGACACATACCCAGCTGACCTTTGGTAGGGGGTTAACAGGCATGACGGTCGGTCTTGGACAGCGAATCGATAGACACGCACTCGACCGGCCCTTGGCAGGGGGTCGGTGGGTGTGACGGTCGGTCTCGGACAGCGGGTCAGCAAACACGCACCCCAGTCGGCATTCGTAGGGGTCGGCGGGAGCGACGGTCGACCCTGGACAGCGGGTCGGTAGACACGCACCTGGTTGGCCCTTGGCAGAGGATCGACGGGCACGACGGTCGGCCCCGGACAGCGGGTTGGCAGACACGCACCTGGCTGGCCCTTGGTAGGGGTCGACGAGCGTGACGATCGGCCTCGGACAACGGGTCGATAGGCACACACCCGATGGGCCCTTGGTAGGGGGTAGACGGGCGCAATAGTCAGTTTCAGACAACGGGTCGGTAGACATGCACCTGGTCAACCCTTGGCAGGAGGTCGACGGCTGCGACGGTCGACCCCAAACAACGAGTCAACGAACACAGGCAGTTTTGCACCATAGAGTCCCAGCCAGTTAGGTTAGCGCTTGCCTAGCTGGGAGGGGATAACTGTAGGTGCAAAATCTGGCTAACACCCAATAGTGGGACCCGCAGCCCTGCTTGGGGCCCACGGAGATGACAATAGGACCCGCAACCCTACCTGAAGCCCAAGAGATGATAGTGGGACCTGTAGCCCTGCCTAGGGCCCACGGAGACAACAGTAGGACCCGCAGCCCTATCTCGGGCCCACGGAGAAGACAGTGGGACCCGTAACCCTGTTTGGGATCCACACAGATGACAGTGGGACACGTAGCCCTGCTTGAGGCACACACATACTATTCGGGGTCTGGTAAATCCCCCCGGATATTTACCAAAACCCTCGATATTCCTGAACCTCTATAAATAACAGACTCGATAAATACTTTAGAACCGGAATTCATTAGTCCCATTTCCACTTCCAGATCTCTCTGAGCCTTCTAGTGATCAAACTCCAATCAAGCCTCCTCCACCCTCTGTCTACTTGTATAAGCACTCCTCGGCCTGTCGAGAGGAGCTCTACTTCTTCAGAGATTGTGGATTCAAAGGTTGCGTCTTACCGCATAGAGACATAGGCTTCGGCCGAACTTTGTCACCACATCATGTGTCAACTCTCTCTCTCTCTCTCTCCCTCTCCCTCTCTCTTTCTCTCTCTACTCTACAATGTCTGTGTGACAGCTAAGCACGTGACAGCTCAGCAGTCTACAGCGTGGCATATCTCGAAGGTCAATATCTTCCATCGACTGTCGGAGGGGGATCGTACGACGACCATAATCTCCCCGACATGGGCTTGGCTAGCTCGATACTCGCTTGTTCGGCCCGAAAAAATTTGGGCCGAGCTTTATGTGAGCGTAGGCTGGGCTGGGCTTGGGCATGATTTCAAGCCCGAACTTAAGTTCGGGCCAAGTTCGGGCTGTGCTAAGCTCGGCCCGTTTTAAACACGAATCCAAAATAGTAAGGATGTATTAGTTTATTGAATCATCCCTTCTCGATATATTTTGCTTATTAAGAGATAAAATTATGCACAAGTTGATTTTTAGTGAGAGTGCTATTGTTTTGAATCTCATAGCTTTTTAGTGAGATGTATTCTTACTTATAAATTATAGGAGCATAGTAAATGAAATTTTTTTGACTTTTTCTCTCATAATGCTCTTATTCGGGCCGGCCTGAACTTTGCTTGAAATCCGAGAAGAAAAAATGGGCTGAATTTAGGCTGAACATGATAGTAAAACTTTGGCCCGAGTTCAGATTTGAGAGGGCCACCTAGAGTTCGAGCCGAGTTTGGACAGACCTTGACCAGCCCAGTCCAGGGGTTGTTTTGACCTTACCCCCCAGTTAATTGGGGTAATTAAATAATATCCCCTCTAGTCTTAATTGATTTTTGGAGGAAAAGGTTCGAAAATTAAGGACAGAGGGGTACTTTTTACTTATCCCACTTAAGTAGGGGTAAGGTCAAAAATTCCCGCTGAAACCCTAAAAATCACTTTCCCTCGGCCGCCTGCCTCCAGCTACCTATTTATAGGCCGCCGCTCCTCGTTCTCAGAAAATTGTGATCCAGTCTGGCGGAGCGAAGAGACGGTCTCTCTCTCTCTCTCTCTCTCTCTCTCTCTCTCTCTCTCTCTCTCTCTCTCTCTCTCTCTCTCTCTCTCTCTCTCTCTCTCTCTCTCTCTCTCTCTCTATATATATATATATATATAGCTGATTCTTTTTCGTTGTATTCCTTTTGCGATTTTAGGTTTTTGATCCCTATCGGCTTGAAATTTGAATAATTAGATCAAATAGAAATTATAAAAGGGTCTCTCTTCGTGTTCTTGGATGTTTGCCCTAATTGCAATTTTTAGATTTTTTTGGAGGCTATTATTCGATGGTGATATTTTATTTCTTGATCAATGTCAAATTCTTTGTTGGTCAATGTCAAATTTCTCGATCGGTGGAGAAATTTGTTGCTTTGGTTTGGTTGGTTTTCATGACCAAATTGGTGGCAGAATCCCTTGCAGGTTCCATCCCCGTTGTATTTGTCGCCGGAATCGGCGGCGGCGTTCAATTGATAAAAGCTTTTGATCCACACTGGCCGCTGTAAAACGCTCGTGCTCTTCTCGCACCTGTAAGCGGGTGTGGGCTGGTTATGACAAGGCGATCCCGGTTTGCTTGTTGCGGGGACTTCGGGGATCGAAGTCATCCCATATTTGGAGGCTTCGGCGTATATTGGAGGGCCTCTCTCTCGATTACGGCTAAGGCCACCGCTGGTGTAGGCTCGGTTCGTATGATAGAGTAGTTTCCACCAATTTTGATCTTTCCGCGATATTTTTGTGGACCGCTACTTCTCAATTGCAATTGCTGGTTCTAGAATTTCCGCGAACTTTCTTCGTCACAATGGTCAGGTTTCCGTGCTTCCTCACTCCAATCAACTACCATAGATCGAAGGTAAGAAAGGGATTGCTCTTGCAAATTTGCTGTTTTGGCCCTTCGGTTCATGTTGAGCATGGCGATGGGACAACCCGTTGCTGAAAATAATTATTCTTTCACTCTTTCAGAAGGTAGTGGAAAGTTCTGCTGGAGCAATGCGTTCGATTGCTCAAGACAAGTCTTGTGATCAAACAGTTGATGATTCCTTTTGTTCTGACAATATTCCTTCCAATACGAGCACGGAGCAAGTTACTAACACTTCTTCGCATGAGGGTTGCTGGAAATCAGAAGATTTGAATGGTAATTCTTGTCCTGATGACAGTGAAGAGTTCATTCACATGCTGGGCCTGAAGAAAAGTCAGTCTCTTGGGAGCGTATTAGATAAAAGGAGAGGTTTCTCTGGTGACGATGTCTCAGAGGACGATGCAATGGATCAAGGGCTTTCCTCCGATTACTCCCAAGAAAATGACGTGAAGGGAGTTGGCGATTCGTTTGATAACACAGGTTCTGTCGAGGTAGATGACCATAGAGACCCTGCAGCAAATACTCGTAACCGACATCAAGAAAATCATGACTACCTCATTTCAGTTAGGGTTTTGAAAAAGTTCGATGGAGATCAGCATGCTGATGTCGGCGAGCACTCTTCTGACCATGTTGTTGATTCTCTACATTCGTCATCAAACACCCTCCCCATCCTTCCGAAATCACGTTCTGCAACTAACCTTAGGGTGGATACTGGGAACTCCATTGAAGATGCTCTTGCTCATGAGTCAACTCATCTGCGATCCAGATCCTTCAAAGATTTGTCTTCTCTGAATGGAGGCAGGCATGGATCTCTAAAGGGTGACAATGCACTTTATTCTAAAGTGACCTTTGAAAGGCATATAGCTTCGCCATATTCTCATGATACACCAGAAGCATCTGATATAGATGGAGAAGATTCACCTTCCCATGCAAACTCAGTGGAAGAGTGCCATCTCTCTAACCCAAGTGATGAGTTTAATGAATTGGCACATCAGGAGAGGGGCAGTAAATATTCCAGCAGAAAGTTTGTGTGCGTCAATCAGTCAGTTGATGGACACATGCCCCACAACTATGATGGTTTGGTGAACGAGTGGAGAGAACCTGAAATTGACGGTGTTAAGGTCAAGAAAAACCTTCGACTAGATTCTATCCAGTACTGGAATGAACTGACTTCTATAGAATTCAACATCAAGCGAATTGAACAATGGATCAGCCAGATTGATATTCAAAATGCTGTCGTGGAAGAACCTGGGGAAAGCTCCCGTTCTGTTTCTAAGAAAGATCCTCAAGTGGTGGCTGGTATGACTACTACAAAACCCGATGCGAATAGTCTTGGCATAGAAGTGGCATATAATTACATCTCTTCCTTGAATGCCACATCCTCATCGGCACTGATGTCAAATCTTGGGCTGGTTGTGGTCCCATTTCTTGGTGCATTCATTAATTTGAGACTGCTAAATTTATCAGGCAATGCTATAGGTATTTATTCTTCTATGCTACTTTTTAAGGTGTCCCATTCCCATTATCTTTCCAAGCTTTTATTTTTCGTCATATTATTTTATTTTTGTTTTTGTTGTTTTATTCTGGGAAGTGAAATGCTACTCACATTATTTTTCTGATTCACTAATATTCTTGATCATGTCGTGCAGTTCGGATAACTGCAGGAGTGCTTCCAAGAGGTCTTCACATACTGAATCTGTCCAAAAATAACATCTCAACCATTGAAGGTCTTCGCGATTTGACACGGCTCCGTGTATTGGATCTGAGTTACAATCGCATAGTTAGAATCGGGCATGGTATGACAGTATTCGTTATAATTATCGTGTCCTGATGTGTGATGTTCCCACACACACACACACACACACACACACACAGAGAGAGAGAGAGAGAGAGAGAGAGAGAGAGAGAGAGAGAGAGAGAGAGATGTTATAGTGAGCTATGAGCTACAAGAGGATAAAATGAGCTACAATAAAAAAATGTCACCCTATAAGTTTGAGAATTTGTTAAAATTTGGTGGGTGAGTTGTCTAGTGTAAGATGACCATCCTCACCAAATTTTAACAAATTCCAAAACTTCTAGGGTCATCAAATGGTAGAAGCTTTAGCGACCGTCCATAATAACCATTAATTTTTCTTACCAAGTTTGATGACCCTAGATGTTTTGGAAATTAGTGAGGATGATCATCTTACCCTAGAAAACACACCCACCAAATTTCAACAAATTTCGGAACTTATAGGGTGATAGTTTTTATCGTAGCTCATTTTCTCCTCTAGTAGTTCATAGCTCACTCTAACATTCCTCTCTCTCTCTCTCTCTCTATATATATATATATATATATATGATCCTTCTCTCCATTGCCTACTTATAACCACACACAGACAAGGACAAACACAAACAACTATAACATACAAATGATAGGGTGCTTCACTGCTTCAAATACCAAGCAGCAGTGTTCACTTTCTCATTGAAAGCAATTGCAGGTTCAATAAATATGGAAAAGACTCGTTATATATGTAAACGTCTGAATAACATATTTACTGAACTGTCACTGAATTCAAGGGGTAAGTAGGATGTCAAAAAGCATATATTGGTAACACAAAACAGGAACTTATTTTTCCATGTGATATTGCTTTAACTTTTGGACCATTGGAGTATTAGACTACCTAAACAATGTCATTATGGAAGGAATATATTCTATACATTCTCCTTATAAAATAATGTTGGAGATATGTTTTGTAGTAACACTTGGTGTACCTTAATATGTATACTTCATGATTTGAATACTCACCAGAGCCTAAAATTGTTCCGACTTTGACCTGGAGGAAATGAATCCACGACCCAAAACTGGAAATAGATGTTTTGAATTGTTCTCATCTCAAAAATCCGAAAATCCGGGGCCTGATACTAGAGGAGCTCTTAATATACAACAATGTTCTTTTTTGTTTGTGAACTCTGATGGATAGAAATCAATGACCTGACGGTAGTGGGGGCATGCCCGTAATCCCCGGTTTGAAACTGGTCTACGGACACCTCTAAAGGAGGATTGAGTTTGATTGTGATTGTAAGGATATTAGTGCATGAATTGAGCAGTAGTAAAGTGCTACAGAAAACTTTTATTTTCCCCCATGTTTTCATAGTAGAGAACACCATTGGAGACTTGCCCTTTCTCACTGAAAGGAGTTTGTCTAATGATGGAAAAACCACTGGCGTGGTGGATGAACCTGCTGAGATGTGTGTAGCACCTTTAGGCTTCATTTGCTATTTACCCTTATGACTTCTCATCTCCCTCTTGTTTCGAGCACCACCATTATTCCTTATTAGATGTTTTACTATCATAAATTACCTAGAAAAATTTTCTGCATTGTCACTGCTTAATACTATATCATATGATATCCCCCTTCAGATTATATATAGCCTGATTTGGCCTTCGATGCATTTACTTTCATAAAGTACATGATAAGATATTTGAACTTTGAAGAAGAGGGGAATCTTGAAGACTTTTGTTCTGTTTCCTTAACCCACTTGTGTTTATCTTTGAAGGTTTGGCCTCTTGCTCCTCTCTGAAAGAGCTATATTTAGGTGGCAACAAGATCAGTGAAGTAGAAGGCCTCCACCGCCTCCTCAAACTGAACGTCATCGACTTGCGCCTCAACAGGATCTCGACGGCAAAAGGTCTCGGCCAGCTGGCGGCTAACTATGGTTCCCTTCATGCAATAAATCTCGAGGGCAATCCTGCTCAGAGAAACGTGGGAGATGAGCAGCTCAAGAAGTACCTACTGAGCCTTCTACCGCATCTTGTCTACTACAACAAGCTAACCATCAGATCCAGCTGCTCGAAAGAAGTCACGGATCGCCCCCCACGGTCTGTCGCTTCTCATCGGTTTGATTGGGGCACGAGGACGGAGCAAAGCCACACTCGGAGTCGGAGGGGAGCTCGCAGCTCAAACCCTATCAGGCCGAGCCCATCGAAACATGGTCGACCAAACCCTGTCACGAGCCCTTTGCTGAAGAGATCGAAGAACCAGCATGTGCGCTTATTTCCTGCAGGAATTAAAGCATCCAATCATCTGCTTGACATCGGCGCAAAACAGCCAAGCTTGAAACCCAGGTAATGGGGTGGCAGGCCATCATATAGCTCAAACCCAATAACTTCAAGCAATCATAAACTTTCCTTGCTTGGGTGGATGATCAGTTCATGCTCTCATGGGTGGTGGGGTATTTTCTCGATACAAGGCCTCCTAACACCATCTATGCAAGGGGTAGACCTCCACATCTCTTTACCGGCTGCCGACAGCCAATCTCCTCCGATTCTTTCGGGCCCCTAATTGACTGCAAGAATCGGAGGACATCGGTAGTTAGCTGCTGGTAAAGGGATGTGAAAGTCTAACTTTTGCATTGATGGTGTTACATGGCCCTGTATCGTGAAAAGATCCCGCCACCCCTGCTGTGTGGCTGAGAGCAAGGACTGGTCATCACGCTAGGAACGAGAAGAGGGTTTGAGCTATGATGACCTGTCACACCGTTGCCTGGGGTCATGCTTTCTCTACCTGCCGGAGTTCAAGTGGGGTGGAATGCTTTGAGATTCTTGTGTGTGCCTATGATGTGGGTCCCAATCACTAAGGAATATTAGAGATCACAGATGTGAGTACTATAGAATCATGATCTTGTGAAGCTTATTTTTTCGATAGCTAAATCCTTTTTATTTTGCTTTTCAAGCTTGTGGATTTTTGTTATTTTATGTTTTGGCAATTTAGATTTGGTTTTATACAGTCTGGCTTCTGTAGCAATTTTTTTTCCCTCCAGTTGTTGTGTAGTTATTATAGCATTATCGTCGGCTAATGATGTTTCGAAATTGGAAAATGCTATATAACAAGGCAAACCTTTGCAAAATCTTTACAGACCCGATCACAGCCATCTGTTGCAGCCAGGCTCGAGACCCGATCACAGCCATCTGTTGCAGCCAGGCTCGACTTGACCGGTGAATCACACACTCAGTCCCTACCGGCAGGCAACAGACAGCTTTGATGGGCTATCAGGGAATGAAAAGAGTTTGTAAAACTTTTGTTTGGTTGAATAGCATTGTTCTTGAAAATTATGGAAATTATATATATAATTGCTATAGTGTTTGAATTTGATGAAGCTTGGTGAGTGCTTTCTATGGCAAGTCGATCATCCTCACAAAAAATCATTAAATTCTAATACGTCTGGTTTTTTTGGGTTCGACTGGTGAAGCGATCAGAGGACAGGGCGCTAGAGCAAGGGCTCAAAGAGATCTGAAGATCGAAACGGTGAGCCAGCAGGAGCTATTCATTAATACCATAATCCCATGAACATGACATCAATGGCGAGGATTCGCACCCAAACCAGGCACAATTGCCTTGAGGAAAAGTTTGCTCCATGATGTCCATACCAGTTTTAATGGGTCCTTGAGGTTTTGGAGTTATGATTTTTGGTGAGGATGATCAACTCGCTATAAGTACATCTACCAATTTTCATCCAAATACAGGTTTTGCACAAGGCTTTGCATATAAGAGGTTTCTCACTTGATCGGAACTCTTGCAATAGACTTTGCATAAACAGGCGCATTGAGCACACGTACACTAAGGTCAAAGGGTGTAAAAATTTTTCTACTTAGGGCTCTTCAGAAGGGCATATTGACACGTGCAACCTCTATACACAGTGGCCTAAGGAATGCCTTCCACGTGCGTACATGTAGGGTGTGTTTGGCATTGGTTTTGGAGGCCTAGTTTTGCGTCAAAACTAGTTCCGCTTGCCAAACTGGTTTTGGTATAAGATTTTAGTGCGTTTGGGATTCGATTAGAAAATTGGTTTTCCAAAACCAAAACCAGAAAATCATCTAAACCCAAAAGCAGAAATTTTCTGCTTTTGGGTTCTTCTTTTGGGTTCTTGAGGCAAGAAGGCAAAACAATAATTAAAAGAAATTATTGTGAATAGCATATATGTTGTAGAGAGAAACTATTGTAAAGAGAAAAAATTAAAATCGGGAGAATATATACATATCATATTGTAGAGAGAAAATTATTATAGAGAGAATACTTTAGAGAAAATATATGATAGATATAAAAATATTATACAGAGAAAATTCTAAAGAGAAAAATATAGAGTATTAAATAAATAAATATATAGTGAGAGAAAATATTGAAGATAAAAAATATTATAGAGAGGAAATATTATAGAGAGAGAAAATATTATATAGAGAGAAAATGTTATAGAAAGAGAATATTTTAAACAAAGAAAATATTATAGAAAGATAATATTTTAGAGAAAGAATATATTATAGAGAGTAGTTTAGATAAAAAATATTGTAGAGAGAGAAAATTATAGAGAGGAGCAAAATATTAATAATAGAGAGAGAATATATCATAAAGAGAGAAAATATAATAGAAATAGAGTATTTTATAGAGGGAAAATATTATAAAAAGAGAATATTTTAGAGAGAGATGTTATAGAGTGAAAACTTTTTAGAAATAGGATATTTTAGAGAGAGAAAATATTATAGAGAGAGAATATTTTAGAGAGAGAAAATATTATAGAGAGAGAATATTTTAAAAAGAAAAAATATTATAGAGAGAAAATATTATAGAAATAAAATATTTTATAGAGATAAAATATTATAGAAAGACAATATTTTAGAGAGAGAATATATTATAGAGAGTAAAATTTAGAAAAGAAATATCATAGAGAGAGAAAATAACATAGAGGGGAGAAAAATACAAATTATAGAGAGAGAAGATATCATAGAGAGAGAAAATATTCAAGAGAGAAAATATTATAGAAAGAACATTTTAGAGAGAGAAAATAGTATACAAAGAGAATATTTTAGAGAGAGAAAATAGTATACAAAGAGAATATTTTAGAGGAAAGAAATGTTGTAGAGAGATAACATTGTAGAATATGATATTTTAGAGAGAACATTTTATAGAAAGAGAATATTTTAGAGAGAGAAAATATTATAGAGAGAATATTTTAGAAAGAGAAAATATTGTAGTGAGAAGAAATGGCATAAAAAGAAAAAAATATTATACAGAGGAAATATCATAGAGAAAAAATGGTATAGAAAAAAAGTATTGTTGAAAGAGATCGAAGATATTGCAAATAGAAAAAATGTTATAGAAAGATAATATTTTATAAAGAAAAAATATTGTAAAGAGAAAATGATGTAGAAAGAGAATATTTTAGAGAGAAAAAATATTGTACAAAAAAAATATTTTAGAGAGAAAATATTGTAAAGACAAAATATTTAAAAGAGAAACTGAATGAGAGAAAATATTATAGAGAAAAAATATCATAGAGAAAAAAAATAGGGTAGAGAGAGGAGAAATAATATTGTAGAGAGAAAATATTAGAGAAAGTGTTATAGAGAGAATATTTTTAGAGAGAGAAAATCTTGTAGCAAGAGAATATTTTAGAGAGAGAAAATATTATAGAATGAGTATATTTTAGAGAGAAAATATTGTAGAGAGATAAAATGTTGTAGAAGGAGAGTATTTTAGATAGAAAATGACGTAGTGAGAAGAGAAAATATTATGGAGAGAAAATATTGTAGAATGAGTATATTTTAGAGAGAAAATATTGTAGAGATAAAATGTTGTAGAAGGAGAGTATTTTAGATAGAAAATAACGTAGTGAGAAGAGAAAATATTATAGAGAGAAAATATTGTAGAAAACGAAAATATCGTAGAGAAAAAATATTTGAGATAACATTTTAGAAAAATAAAATATTATAGAGATAAATTGACATAAGAGAGAGAAGAAGAAAATATCATTGAGAGAAAATATTATAAAGAGAAAATATTGTAGATAAAAAATATTATAGAGAGATAAAGTACTCTAAAGAGAAATATTATATAGAGAGAATATAAACATAGAGAGTGTTACACAAATAATGTTTTACAATGAGAAATTATTGGAGAGAAAATGATATAGAGAAAATATTATAGAGAGAATATACTATAGAAAAAGAATGTGATGGATAGAGTATGTTATATAGATAATGTTTTACAAATAGAATATTTAAAAATAGAGGAAATAACTGCAAAACTAGTTTTAGACTCAAAACTAGTTTTATTGCCAAATGCTCAAATGTTGATAATTCTAGAACTGGTTTTCGATAAGCTAAAACTGGTTTTGCACAAAACTAGTTCTTGGTATTCCACAATCAAAACCTAAAATTTCAAAACCAATGCCAAACGCACCGTAATTTGGCAATTTCAACATGGTTTTACTAATTTCAGCTTGTGTAGCATTTTTTTTTTGGGTAATGGCTCTAGGGTTCCTAACAATAGACCGGTTCGGTGAAAAGGATCAACATAAGATAGGTTTAGAATTTCTAGATTTAAAGTTCATCCAATGACTTAAAAGATTTTAGGGTTACGGATAAGGTTAGGATTTTTACGTCTAGGGTTCAGCCAGCGATGGCCTATAAATCGTCAGGTTTAGAATTCGGTTTAGTTTTAAAAGAGAATGGTATGAATTATAAATTTAAAGTAAAGCGGAGGGTATTACCATCCGAACTGATCTATGTCCATGAAAATTTAAAGTGAAGTGGAGGGTATTGTCATCCAAATTGATCTTTGTCTGGGACCTCTCGCTAAGCCCCCACCTTTTTTTTTTTAGTACAGATCTCCAGTTGGTCGGCCCTGATTGGTGGGCCCGGTGCAAATAATAGCCGCATGCAGTCAAACTAGAGTACGATTCACTTTCAAGTAGCGTACCACCATGCGCACCAGGCCCACCGATCTGGACTGACCAACTAGAGATCTAAACTTTTTTTTTTTTGCTTCATACTTGTAATAAAGAAGGCACCACCAACAGGCAAATCACAACTCAACCCCAGATCGGCAGGCACCATCGACCGGTGAATCGCACGCAGCTCTTGGTAACGGCACCGTGCTCAAATTAGAAACAGCAAGGCATTGTGGCTTCTAGCAACAAAAGCAAACCAGTAGGATACTAATATGAAGTTTTCAGTCAGCAAACCTGGGCACACTTACTATTGTTACACCAAATAGGAACCACAAGGCATGCAATGGAGCCGCACTCACTTCGAGACATGAGGATGAGGTTTCAAGGGGCATAAATATATTTCAATTGGGTAGTAGAACCTTAATATGACCGACCGGAGAATCCAAGTTCGAAAAGATACAGTACAACTTGTCAGGCGTAACTGCAGGGGAGGCAGCAAAGACCACCGCGACTCGGCGACACTGCAGACTTGCGCCTTCGACTCTCTGAGACAAAGAGGGAATCTCATGTCAGGCTTCCAACCAAGGCGGTTTTAAATAACAGCATTTACATCATAAACATATATAACAGCTAAACAAAAATGCCCTTTTGAATTTTCAATAAGACACCAATGACTCTAGAAATACTTAACATTCGCTTAATAGGGCACGGGTATTTTTGTAATAAAAGTTGAAGGAGGGGGGACTAAATGAAGATGGAGCATAGTCCAGTGTTCCAATTGTTCAAATAACAGTTTTAAGGATCAATACTAAAGGAGGTGCATAGTTTAGGGGTGGTTTGTGTAAATTTCCCTTTAATTTGTTTTATTTTTGGTTCACTCCTGCTCCTACCAACGGGAAGTTCGACACTGCCAACCATCAGGGGAAGCCCCTCACTAGCACAGGACGTACAAATTTGTTCAGAATTAAGAGATCATATGATTCAATGGATTTTATGGCATCTAGGAGCAATAAGTGAGTTTTTCTTGGAGAAACTAGTTGGTTTGATAAATATCGAAGCGTTTTTTTCACAAAGAAGTCGGGCATTTTGTTTTGAGGATTGAAATTGATAGTTTTTTGTGTTTTCAACATCAGATCCGTAGATTCGAGAGTGTTGAGGATTTTAGATTGGGTTTCAAATGAGCTTTGCTTCATATATTGAGCATGGCATGAAAATATAAATTTGAATGTGTATTAGGGACACTATTGTCCATTTTATTCTTGTCTTTATTGCAAAACAGAACTTTTGGCTAGGGACCCGAGTTCGAATTTGAACTTAGTGTGTCCTGCATCTCAAAAGGAGGTTGTAAAAAGGACTTAAAGCCAACTCTCCCAAGAAAATAAGTAAGACATTAATTCTTCTCACTTATCTTCTGTCAACTTATGAGTTCCAAGCACTTCACTACAATTCTCTACAGTTAAGAAACCCTTGTCCCTTGTGATGATGTTATGTCAACTCTCTTGGGAGAAAAACCCAATATGGGGACGAGAGTCAATGTGTTGCTAGGGAATCAAATTAAAAGGGGAAGATTAGTTCTCAAAAAATAAAATAAAAAGGGGAAGATCAAGCAATGTGATAAACGCAGAGAGACAAAGATCAAAATCCAAGGGATAGAAGATGCATTGCAACTTTTGCGAGAAGAAATGTCATCTCATGGGAGATGGCAGGAAAAAGAAAGAGTGGATGGTTGAAGTGCGGCGGGAAGTCCGAGCAAGAAAGCATAGCAACGACTCGGAACAAACTGTAGACATCCTCAGCCTTTATTCTCAGATAGTAATATCTAACTCGGATATTGGATTCGGATCGTTCTTAGCATAAGACTTCTAATAGGGGCTTATTTGATTGTTGTAATGCTTGTAATCGTAGAATTGTTAATGTTTTGTACAAGTGTTAATGTTTTGATGAGTACCAATGTCACCTGAATGACCACTAAGGTGAGTACGATAAAAATAAGGGGGCCTTTGTGCTAAAACGAATATCTTGGTTGTTCTTTAGGCTAAACCGATCTGCTATCAGGGACGCTATGCACATTACCCCAAAAAATAAAGATGTTTGATCAATGGTGAGAACTTTGAAGGGTGTAAGATAGGTATCAACTTGAGGATGAATCCAATAGCTTTGGGGAGACTGCATTCTATCGGTTATACTTTTGGTGCATCAAGTGGAATCATAAAGGTTAAAAAGGGTGCCTTGGTTGTGATGAAATTAAACGAAACATGTACCAGTTGATTAGTGAAACAGTTACCGGAGGTGCAACTTTCGTATCCTCTATTAATGATTGAATAGATGATACACTATACTACATATATGAGGTTGGTTGACCCATACGAGTGTAAGGGGAATATTAGAGTTGTACAAAATGGGAGTGCTCAAGAGGATCAAAACCTGAAAACTTCTTTAAATTGCTTCGTAAACAGTGCGTCGAGTGTGAGGTGAAGTTTCACACCTCTTCTCGTAGAGTAAAAAGATACATGAGTACATGCAGATGTATGGGGCTAACCCCCAATAGTTTCTACAGGTAGGGCAAAATATATTGTACCATTTATTAACGACTACTCAAGAAAGGTTTTGATCTGCTTCATAAAGGACAAGTCTAAAACATTCATCAAGTTCAGATATTGCAGAAAAAAAAAGGTAGAAAACAAATTGGTAAGGAGGTCAGATACTAGTGGCAGAAAATGATGGCAAGTTTAATGTTTCAAGAAAATTAAAAAAATATATTTAAGGGATGTTCGTCATCCCATTGTTTCAGATACAACTCAATAGGAGAAACCTGTCTTGGCCTTCGATTTTTGCTTGTCGATGAAGCTGCCAACCGGAGGGTGGCTATTGCGAGAGCTCCGATTGGCCTTCTTCTATGTTGGGGGGGGGGGGGGGGGGGGGGGGGGGTAACACCGATGCCTAAGCCAGCACTTAGCAACAAAAAAAGGTCAAGAACCAGAGAAGATGAGAACTAAAGAGATAGAACTCATAAGATCCGAACACATGGCACAATGTCCGAAGTGAACTTTTATAGGAGATCAGAGTTCAGAGGAATCAACACGTGGTGGCGAACGAGTGGTGCATGCGACCACCTCTTTGGCCAGGCTGGTCGTCGGGCAAGGGTGGCATCGCACCGCAAAGATGCCATGTTGCCAAGAGAATCTCTACGTGTCACCATGAGGTAGGCGCAAAGATGGCAAGTGGGAGTAGGGGGCCTCCACATGTCACAATTCGGTTAGCGCAAGTCAGTGCCAATGTCGTCCTGAGACTGTTCGGGGCACTGGTGCATATCGCTCTTCGTCGCGCCAACGGTCTGACCGTGCCAGTTCTGTGGGCGCGTCGCTTGGGACCTACCCGCCGCTGACACCTGATCCATACTAGGCAACAATGGGCTTCTTTACTCTAGTCGCATATCATTTGGGGAAATCACTAAGTGTGGTGATGTTCATCAAAGTCTCCCTATAAATGGTTCTATGAGCTCGACACACCCCCTTATCCTTTCTTGCTCTCCCTCGTGACGTCACACCACCATTGTCAACTAAGGGCTAGCCCTAACGAGGTCATCATGGGTCAAGCTCTTCGTGCGAGCCTCTGGTTGTGCTCTTTTCTCTCGTTAGGCAAGCTCGCTGCTGACATCACGATTGTGTCACCAATGGCGTACCACCCGATCACCCACAGGCTGGGCCTTACGTGGTCATCTTGGGAGAAGCACATTGTGCACATCATTGGGTGAACTCCCCAGTCCTGTCAAACGAGCTCCCTGCTAAACACCCATCGCCGACAGGTTGGCCTTGAGTGGTCGTCGTGGGGCGAGTAACCGGAGTTCACCATGTCTAGTTTGTTTTACTTTAAAAAAAAAATTTGTTAAAACTACCCGAACTGGTTTGTTTTTTGCCTAGTTAGAACGTCAAACTCGAATTCATAGACCTTGCCTCTATGGGCTCTTCTTCAGATTTACTCTGGCTCATCTTTGGAATTTTTTCAACTTTGTTCATGGTCATTTTATTTTAGATCCTTCTGTGGGCATCACAATGGCGTCTTCATCGAAAATCGAAGGTAAATTCCAACCAACAAATGGAGATTCATTCCCAAATTAAATTTCCTTACGATGGAAGGAAATTAAAGAGATCAGATTTGCGTCTAAAAACAAGTTTGAATGCCCCTCCTCACGCAATGTCACCCTCCAGGCAGTGTTATCAAGGCGTAGTAAGGCGCACGCCTCGAGAAGAGGCGCGTGCAAAAAGGCGCAGGGCGACCGAGGGGCGCGCCTTGATGCATTTTAGGTTTTGGTCTTCAAGTTTTGGTTTTTTTTATGATTTTGGTTTATTTCGGTTGGTTTTCAGTTTTTTTTTTTGGTATTGGTTTTTTTTTTCGATTCTTTTCGATTTGAATAAAAGAGCCAAACTCTTTTGGTTTGTTACTCAACATTGTTTATGAGTTCTCATTTACCAGTTATCACCTATGAGTATTGTATGCATTTAACTTATGAGTATTGTATACAACTATACATAATAACTTGTGAATTTTTATTCTCACTCAAATTGTTCATTTGATGGCCACTAGTTATGAGTTATAAGTATTGTATGCCTTTATTGTGTTGATTTAATTGAATAGTGGTTATATTTATCTTTTTTCACGAAATATAATTTTTATGAATTTTAGATTTTTTTACAATTATTAGTAATTTTTTAAAGAAAATTATATATTTTTGCACCTTGCACACTAAGGCGTACGCCTTATTTGAGCCTTGCGCCTCCGACTCCAGCGGCACCTTGCGCCTCAAGCACGACTTGCCGCCTTGACAACACTGCTTCCAGGCACCGAAGCACTCGTTTGAAACTAATATTTTTGAAGATTAAAATATTTAATCTCTAGTATGGGCCACTCGATATGCTCTTGAATCTCTCCCAACTAATATTAGGCTCGATCTTGATCGCGGAGATCCCCAACATCCATCCTCGTGTCGTAGTCATCACCTCTAGCATGGCTCTTTGGTGAAAATGAAACCTCTAGGTAGGTTTCGCACAAGGTTTTAACAGGTTTCTCAATTGATCACCCCCATATATATATATATATATATATATATATATATATATATATATATATATATATATATATATATATATATATATATATATATATATGAGAAACAAGATACTACCTTTCAAAGCAGCATTCTTCGCTGCTTTGACAGGTCACCGGTGGCTATTAAAGCCATAAACGTCTAAAAAGGTCATCCAAACACACAATTTGGAGGTGCTAGAAGTCACCGAAGGTGGTCACCAGCTACGGATGTCGTCGGATAAGGTGAGGTGATTAATGAACGGCTCATAATGGAAGTAGTCACCGGAGTCCTTTATTGATGAACGCCGACAAGTGGTGTTAACGAAGATCACTGGTGGAGATGATCGGAGGTTGTTGATGTTGATTCTGGCCGGAGATCAAATGTGTTGCAACTGTGGTGGGTTGTCAAAGCAACAAAAACGCTGTTTTGAGAGATAGCATCCCGGCCCTATATATATATATATATATATATATATATATATATATATATATATATATATATATATAGGGAAATGAGTTCCTATGACATGTCATAGGGAGTACCCTATGACATATGGTGAGTTAGTAACCCTAGAATATTTAGAATGTTCTAAATTTTTATGAGGATGATCACACTATCTTAGATAGGACCCCCGCAAAAAATCGGCTCATTCTAAAACTTCTAGAGGCATCAAATATGATTTTCAATTTAACGGTTAAAATGGATGGCCGATAAAGCTTCTAGCATTTGATGCCCCAATAAGTTTTAGAATGCTTTGATTTTTTGTGGACATTCTATCTAAGGTAAGGTGATCACCCTCAAAAAAATTAAGCACATTCTAAACATTCTAGCATTACTAATTCACCATATGTCATAGGGTACTCCCTATGACATGTCATAGGAACCCAGCCCTCATATATATATATATATATATATATATATATATATATATATATATATATATATATATATATATATATATATATATATAGGGGGGTGCTTAGGTGCAGTCTGCGGTCCGTACAGTCCGATGCACCACTCCGTGCAACCGTTGCACACAGCAGGTGCATCGGACAGCTGCGGACGCAGACCGCACCTAAGCATCCCCCTATACACACACACACACACACACACACAACACACACACACACACACACACACACACATATATATATATATATATATATATATATATATATATATATATATATATATATATATATATATATATATATATATATATATATATATATATATATATATATATATATATATATATATATATATATATATATATAGGGGGATGCTTAGGTGCGGTTCGCAGCCATCCGATGCACCACTCCGTGCATCCGATGCACGCGGCGGGTGCATCGGACGACTGCGGACCTCACATATATATATATATATATATATATATATATATATATATATAGAGAGAGAGAGAGAGAGAGAGAGAGAAATGCTATAATGCGGCACCAAACCGCAACCGTCTGATGCACTGCTGCGTGCATGCGATGCACACAACGCGTGCATCAGACGGTTGCAGTGCGGTGCCGCACTTACCGCATGCCGCATTATAGCATGCCCCTATATATATATATATATATATATATATATATATATATATATATATATATATATATATATATATATATATATATATATGAGGGCCGGGACGCTACCTCTCAAAGCAGCGTTTTTACTGCTTTGACAACCCACCACGGCCGCACCGCATGTGATCTCCAACCAGAATCAACATCAACAACCTCCGATCACCTCCACCGATGATCTCTGCTGACACCACCTGTCAACGTCCACCGATAGAGAACTCCAGTGACTACTTCCATTGTGCGTCGTCCATTCATCACCTCACCTCATCCGACGACCTCCGACGACATCCACAGCCGGCGACCACCTCCGGTGACTTCTAGAGCAACCCGATTGTGAGTTCGGATGACTTTTGTCGTCGTTCATGGCTTTGATAGCCACCGACGACCTATCAAAGCAGCAAAGAACACTGTTTTCGATGGTAGCATCTTGTTTCTCTCTTTATTTCTCTCTCTCTCTCTCTCTCTCTCTCTCTCTATATATATATATATATATATATATATATATATATATATATATATATATATATTATTGGAGCTCAAAACAAGTGTGTAAAAGGATTTTGTAGTGAGATATCCCTAGGTTTGCAACATGAGCCTAGGACCTAGGGAGGGTATCTACTACACCATACGAAGCTCTTGTATTCGAAATCTTGAGGAGGTAAAATCTATCATGAGAAAGATGTGAGTACTAACTATTAAGGATAATATTCATACTAGTAACTAATTCTGTTCTCACATAGTGGAGTTATCACTTGCTCTCCTTGTTGACGCAGACATAGTGCCAAACCACGTGAATTTGCTTCTATTTTTATTATTTTCTAAATTCTTTGATTTGTGGTGAGGTTCTCAATTTGAAAATTGCATCTAGTTTTGTACATGCAGATCCGTTGAAGGTTCCACTACCGTGCAACAAATACTTCATGCTCCGAGTGATCTACTGCCTATAGGAGTCTACTGTCATCACAATGGTTGAGATCAAGTCTAACTTTCCATTGAAAAAATTTGCATGAAAACCCCCAAGTGAGCTGGATTCTTTCAAATATTGCTTTCACTAGGTGTTTGATGTCCATGGAAATGCTAATGCTCAACTTAAGCTCTTGTTTTACATAACATGACCCGCAATGCTACGTGCTTGTAATGTTTGCTAAGCTTTAACGAATGCCTAAGGGGATGTAATTACCAAAAAAAAAAGACTGGAAGCGTAAAGAGTAACCTCCAAGCATTATATATCCAGATTCAATTGTTGGAATCCTCACAATCCACCTTTGGTCTGTATAATATGTAAAATAAAATGATACTAAGATGTCAATATATGGGTAATCTTTAGGCTGTAGCATCATTGCTCAGATAAGCACTACTCGTGGTAGCATGGCGATAGCAACATAATTGCAAAAGTAGAGGGAAAGGAAAAGCAAATGACTTATGAGCTGCTTTATCAATTGACTAGGAATTAAATTAATCAGATTACTGTAGTAACATGAATTGTATCAACCCCTGATATGAGAAGTTACAAGGAATGGAGGTTATTGATGTGAACAGAAACAGATAAACGATATCAGTAGTAACCGGCATTGAAGTTGCACATGCAAATGCATAAGCAATGAGCATTAACTAGAGAATGAGCCAGCTATGTAGGCTAAAAATCACAAAAATATTGCATAATAAAATTATATAAATATGAGCTCATGATCCTTTACCACGCTTCAATAGAACCACATCATAACCAGGGTACTCGTCAAGCATCTGCCAAAAGTAAAGAGAAGATATATAAATTCAAAATTTTATTTCCATCAAGGCAAAGATCAAAATGGAATTTTTAGTGCTCAGGAAGATGACTTGTTAAAATGATGGCAATGTGTTCACAATTACTCTCTCATGTGATCATAAAACACATCAAAGCTCATCCCTCTAGGACGGTTGCATGTCGACCAAAACGATGTATTTCATGCATGTGTGCATCCTCAAGACATTCTATAATTTCTATTATACCACAAATAACCAAAAGAAACTGGCAATAAACCATGCTAGCTGATCCCATATGGGATGCCTTAGTAACTTAGGATGAAACAAGCCAATACAGAGGAGGGCCTAGTAAACCATATAATCTTGAAGTGATAGGAACAAATTCCTAATAATGTTCCGATCATTTTCAGATGTAAAACAATAAATCCAATCAATTTTCACAAAGTCAACAAATTCAATTCCAGATACATATTGTAAGTTATCACAAAACCAAAGCCTTCCAAGTTGCATCTCTAGCGTGGATATATAACACCAAAGTAAAAGAAGACCGCAATGAATATAAATGCTGAAAATTCTCATAAGTATGCCAATTTACTATCAGATTGGAATTATTTAATGGCTTGAAAGTAGTTCCTGAATGGCAAAAGACTTATTGCCAAAGGAAGTTAGTGAACGGACCCACATATTCAAGATAGGGAGGTCATACACTCAATACTTAAAAAATGATAATTCTTTATGGCAACCTACCGATCATAAAACTGACCTTCTATAAAAGATAGCATTAAGAATGTATTTGATTCCTAGAACAAAGTACAAAGGGTGTGCATTATTGAATACCATGCCATTTGACAATTTTGCAGCATGAAGATAGTTTTTCATCGGTTTGAAGGGTGTGTATTATTGAAAAAAGAGGAACAGTGTGTATTATTGAAAAAAGACGAACATATGAAAGAGCGTAGTTACATGGTGTGACGTGATGAAAAAAAGGTCTACAATGACCCAAAAGAAAGCAACAGCAATTACTATAAAAACATCATACCTACTCATGCCTCTAGCAAGGGATGAGTTCATTGGGTCCCTTAAGAATATGATGAGAAGAGAACCCTAATCTTTAGCAGTGCAGCACCCAATCCAACAACAAAACGAACATGCATGATGGCTTTCCACCTAGATTCTTGTCCTTTAATTGGTATGAATATTTGAAGGAAAGAGAGTTGTTTATACAAGAGTTGGAATAAGTACAAGAGGTAACAGAAGCGTTCAAAAGGATCCAAAAGAGTATCAAGGGCAGTATGGTTGCTGTGAGTTTTATGAAATAGGAGATGACAAAATAGGGCTAGGCTATTTGACTTGGTGAAAAATAAAAGCGACCTTTTCATAACTTTTTTTTTTCAGGTTTTTTAGCAGCCGGTCATTCTAAAATATAAAATAAGTTTTGAAAATGCGGACAATACCTTCATTAAACACTATGTTCAGGTTTTGAGAAGGAACCACAGCCCATAACCTTCAATAGCTAGTTCCCTCCAAACCTTATAAATACCCCTCCAAAACCTCCTACCCCAGTACAGCAAAAAAGAAAAAAAAACTTCCTCCCCATGCCCCCTGCTTCCTGCCCCCCACCCCACCCCAAAACTCCTAATTGAATTATCCTGAATGGAAGTACACGCACTACAAGAGCCCAACGAAGAAAATGTCGTTTATGATCTGTGCAGCTGCCATAACAAGTGTGGCATAGCATGCCACAAATAACATTTGACATATCCACCCGGTGATAATGCAAAAGCTTTCCCTAAAGTCAACCAAGAAATATGAAAGTAGATGAAGGCATATATACAAATACAAACAACTGCCAAAGCAATGATACGCACTCGTTGTTGCTCCAAGAAGTAGATACACCAACGAGTCCAAAAAGGAGGAGTGAGAGTGGAAGTAGGAGTATACTAGTACTACACTACTACCGATAGGAGCATTCTTCACAATCAAAGCAATAGAGAAAGGAAAGGGAAGATGATGGTTCAATGCCCGGCCAGGATGATTAGATCTTGTATTTTTTTTAGTATTTTTTTAAAATTTATATTTTTATAAATATGATAAAGGTGTTTAATTATTAAATAATCGATTTCTTTTCTTTAGAATTTTTGACTTTTTAACATGCAAAAAAAAAATGCAACTGAGTTGTGTGATCGCATATGCGATCAGCATGTGTAGAGTTGTGTGATTGCACATCGCACTTGACAGCATTAGATAGAAGATAGGTTCCAAAGAATCCCAATAAACTTGAATTTACCAACATAACATGGTTCCTTGAATTTAACTAAACCCTTAAACTTTAGGGGTACGCTTTCCATCCCTATGAAATGGCTTTAAAAATAAATCAAAGTATGATTAGACCCAAGGATTTGAATTTCAACCAAAAGCAATCAGTTTCGGATTGGTTTCGGCCAGAACCGGTTCTAAAACCCCACATTTTTCGGGTTTCGGACTGGTTTTCAAGGTAAAGTGGTATTTCAATAGACAACTTGCATATTAGCCTTATCTACATAAAAAAATTTAAATACTCCATTTAAGTTATTTTATGTAAATAAGCAAATAGCCCCCCCTTTGGATTTAATAAAATATCATAAAATCAAAATCCAAAGGAATCAAACTGTAATTTTCAAATTTCTATACAAAATCATACTACACTTTTTGCTAAAAAAAAAAATTCGATAAAACAAAAATCTCAAAATATTTTAGACCGGAAAAAGTCTCAGAAAATTTAGAAGTATAAGATCAACTTAAAAACCCAAAGGCCGTTAAAATATTTTGAATCTATAAAAAAAAAATTTCTTAAAAACTCCTTTTTCCTCTAGACTTGGCCAAAATTCACAATCACGATGTTCAACATTTTGACAAAAGTCAAGGTAAAGTAAAAAAACTTACTCTTGAAAACAAGACCAATATGTACCGGTTGTTGCATAGCATGTGGCACATGGGAGTTGGACAATGAGCATCTTTTTTTTGAATAGAAACATGGAGCACATATATTTGTTATAACTTATTCATTACTTAAATGAAAAAAACAATTTAGATAATTCGCCAAATTGGATGATTATTGCTAGAAGCAATGGTGTAGCAAGTGGATACCATAACATGATCATACCATACTAGTTCTACCTATTGCAAACAAATGTCATACGACTCATACACAATACACAACCAATCTTGTATTTGGCTTATCGTATAGAAGTCCTGCAACATATAGATTCTTGCAAGATCTCAAGAGATAGTCAAATGTGTCATGGGTTCAATGTAAAGTTGTAAATCTGTCAAGGTTTGTGGGACAACTCAAAGAGAAAGGATCTAAGCCTATAACATATCAATTGAAAATAGATGATTGCCCATTGCTTTTATAATGGTTCTTTGCCAAGAAATGAACATTATAAATATAAGGTGTCATCCTTTTGGGTACAAGCACCTCTAGCACTATTAATCCTCATCCGTACTACCGATGATATATTACAAAAAACTCCGATTTTTTGAATAAGTCTCAATTTAAACACGACTCATTCAGTAAATGTTCGATGTGACTCTTTCCCATTTTTTGAAAAAGTCACGATTTTATGAAAAAGTCCCGATTTTCACATTTTAATCTTGATTTACACATTTTAATCCCGATTAATTGCGTTTTAATCCCATCATGTATTGCTAAAAAAAATCTATAGTAATATCTATATATAAATATGTTCTAAAATTCTACCGTTTGTTTCCCAACTCTTTTTCGATCTTTCTGATTTTTTTCCGATTTTTCCAACTTCTCCCATAGCCAATTTTTTTTCGACTTCCGACTTGGTAACTATGCCAATGAGAGCGAGAGATTATAGCAATGATGCACAATTTGATCCTCCTTGCCACAACATGTGATACTGAGGGTTGGCTTGATGTAGTTAGTCAACTTCCAAGTTCCTTAAAATCTATAGGGACCTCTACTTTTATGCCTTCTTCTGCTCTCTGTGTTCAGGGTGTTCCTTGATGCTTCCCTAGAAGGCTTCCTTCGAGCATCTTCGCTCAATAGCAAACCCAAGACATCCTTGTATTTTAGAGTGCTTGATCGTAAAGAGTTGTTGGCGGCCGTCACAAGTCCGCTTCAACTGTCCGGGAGGGACGAAAGAATTAGGACTCGGATCTCCTCATCCAAACTGATTTTCACTGACTTCAATTGGCCCGGAAGTTCCAAGGCGGTAAGGCGGAACATTTTATTTAGTATTTTCATAAATATTATGTTTACACTTTACAGTGTCATCCTTCATCCATTAGTTCACAATGGGCCAAGGGTGCCGCTATCATTATTCTTTCGGGTGATCACAATGGGTCCAGGGAGCCACTACATACTAGTGTGCTAGTTAAAAAAGAAAAAATGAGAAGATTAAAATGAAGAAAATGAATAAAAAAAAGGGAACATACGACTGACTGCTTTCGACGATAACATCGATGACCTCTCTTATGGCATCAAGGAAAGCGGGTCTTAACTTAGGCGATGCGGTCTAAGGCCTAAAATGCCTAGGCGGGCACCCAAACCACTTTTTAAAACAGTGGTCTGTAGTCTACGGGTCTGCCACCATAACACAACACTACCTCAGCTGTCACGGTCAAATTAACCACCTAACACTTTGGACACTGATGTGAACAATTTCTCGAACCCCTCGTTCATTGCACATGAAACAGTTGATGGATCGAGGTGGAGCGATGCGTAAGTATTTGTAGTCTCAAACCAGCCTGATTTGATTGCTAGTGATGCCTTTGCTGGAAGGAAGATGTTGACACTCTCATGCAGATGTTCCCTCTATATCCTATGTAATCTTATTGGAATCCTTAAATCGATTGAAAGCTTGATTTTTCATATATAGCCAATTCAATTGTTCACCCTCTAAGCTAATTGAACCGCAACACGTATATACACCGATTGTTGGTATACTCGGTCTTAGATAGCAAGGTGATGCACAACACAGATATCCATGTCAAACCATCAAAGGTAATGCACAACACAAATATCAATCTGAATAATTCAAAAACATAAGATAAAGCATCACTATAATTGAAATGGTGAGGACAGAGAAATAATACAGATCTCATCAAGTTTCCATATAATGACAATATTGATGATGACCTTGATACGGAGCTGCTAACTATGATGAATGTGCTAACTATTACCTACACAGCGTGATTGAATCCTAAATGAGAAATCGTATATAGAATTTCATATACCAATCAGAAAATAGAAGACCATGTGCATGAGAAACGTATTAATCAACTGCTATACAAGTTGTCCGAAACAAGATTCCTCCAAACAAGAAGGATGAAAAAGTTAGAAAAGGCCGTATGATGATCACCAGGACAAAATATCATAATCATAGACAAGAATAACCTGCCACTAGCATCAGATTGAAGGTAGTATCGTATAATTGCAGCACTCCACATATTCAACCAAAACACAATTAAAAATATTGTACACCCACAAAATTCTAATGACCCTAATCAAAACCCTACTCACCTATGCTATCAAAGTCGGGACTAGTCCCCGACTAGTCCCCGACTAGTCGCTGGGCGGCATTTTGCCGACCGATTTATTTTGGATTTTTCATTGCTGGGCGGTAGCCCGACTAGTCCCCGACTAGACCCGACTAGCCCGACTAGTCCCTGACTAACGACTGCCGACTAGTCCCCAGGCAGTATTTTGCAAGCAAATTTTTTTTTGAAAGGAGTCTTTGCAAGCAATTTTGTTTGGATTTTTTTACATTGGCTCAAAGTCTTGAGTAGCAAGACTCACAACTATGGCTCTTCCATGTAATCATCTGTTGAGCACCTGAGAATCTCCGATAAAAACATAGACAAATAATTAGTTTATTTGTTGATATTCATATAACCCTATAATCAAAATTGGGGTTGTTCACTGATTAAACATCATCAAACAAACATTGTGATGAATTCTTAGTTCTGAGTCTTTTGGCATGGGCATGAAGCCAATACAACTGTGTTCTGTTAGACTGTTACTATGTATTTATACCCATGTTGTGAAGTGTGAAGGTATGCATTGTTATTAACCGACTAATATCATATACTTATTGACATTTATACTAGTTCATATATCATATATGTTTAGGGAGGGGGGGAGGGGTTAGAATAAGTTTTGGCCGACTAGTCCCGAATTAGTCCCGACTAGTCCCGACTAGTCCTAGTCGGCCCTTGGCCGACTAGGGCCGACTACCGACTTTGACTGCATAGCTACTCACCATAGTCAACCAAACTTAAACTCCTAGATTACTTCATACAGAAAACTCTACCTCTAATCATTCTGATCCTTTGCAGCATAGGCATCAAACTAAAATAGGTCAACCAGAGTTATCAACCCCTGAATTAAAGCAGTTAGAAGCTACAAAAAAGACCAATTCCTGAAAATTGTTCTAATGTCACATAAAACCACCACCAAATCTGAATTCCATGCCCCAAAACCGCATTCCATGTAGATAATCAGAAAAAAGGCCTCACCTTTATGTTCATCGGAGGCATCATGGTACTCCTGCTCCTCCTCCGGCACAGTGTGCAACTCCACCTCCCCCTTCCTTGCGGCCACCTGACCATCATCGGCGATACTCTCGGAACCGGCTCCAGCACCAGCCCCATCGTCTGGGAGCCGTACCACCACGACAGGGCAGACACAGTGGTGGACGCAGTAGTCGCTGACGCTCCCGAGCCTGCCCTTGCTGTTCCTCCTGGAGGCCCCAAACCCCCGGCTCCCCATGATGACGGCGCTGAGCCCGAGCCGCTCCACCTCGAGGCAGAGCCTCTCCTTCATATCGTGATCCTTCACGATGTGGATCTTGAACGGGATCTGCGCATCCACGAGCGGCTGGGCCAGGTCCTGAGCCTTGGTCGACGTGAAGGCGTCGAAGTCGTCCTCCAGCTTCCGCTGCGACTCCTCGGAGTCAGCATCCTCCGCCGCCCCCGACAGCGAGAGGTCGATCGACCCCCAGTCGGCGCCGTAGAGCACGCTGGTAGGCCGCACGTGGAGGAGGATCACGGCGTCGCCGGGTCGGAGGTAGTTCTGCACCGCCCACTTCACGGCGTATGCGCTCTCGTCGCTCAAGTCGACGGCGATCGCGATCCGCCGGTGCGACCCGGCGGAGACGCCCGCCGTCGCGGAGGATGAGAAGAAGCGCGGGGAGGACGGCTGGATCGTCTGCGCCGCCGCCTGCGGCGACTGCGGGACCTGGCAATCCGACTCCGGCGGTTCCTTCGGGGGGATCATGGCGGTGGAGGGTAGGATCTAAGGGTTTCTTTCTCCCGTTTGAAGGAGGGGAAGAGGGGGGTCTTTGTTAGCGTCCAGTACTGGTGGGGACCGTCAGGGGCGGAGTGCGATTCAACGGCCCATCGGGGGAGATGCTCATCGAACGGTTGGGCTTCGGACGGAGTCGGGGGAGTGTAAACGGGGACGAAGGTACCGGAATCTATCCTCCATGCCGCTCACTTACTACGGTTTTTTTTTTCTTTTTTTTTGGAAAATTACCTCCTTTGTGGTTTTTTTTGTTTTTTGGGCAAATTTGGTATAGGTCCTTAACTATTTTGCAATATTAGCTGCAGGACACACTAATTTGCTATATTACCTAAGATCCCTGTCCTCTTCTCCCCCACTCTCTCGGGCAGCTCTGGCGACGGCGGTCTCGCGCTCGACCCCGGCGACCTTGCGCTCGACCCCTGACAACCTCGCACTCAACCCCAACGACCCCATCGACCCCCGGAGCAACTCTAGCGGCGGCGGCGGCTGCAGCATAGGAGGCGGGGTCAGCGGCCAGCGGCTTCAGCGTCGACGGAGACAGCAGCGGCGACAACAAGGGAGGCGACGGCGGCAAGGTGGTTCAGTTGAGCTCCCTAGGTCTATGGTTCATCCCATGACCTGTAGATTAGGTGGGGGGTTCGGTTAGGTTTGGCAGCAGCGGGGAGGGTGGGCGAGGGTTCGGTTAGGTCCGCCGGCGACAGTGGAGGGGAGCAGAAGGGAGGGACTTGAGCTATATTTCAAAATTAGTTTGCCCTGCAGCTAGAAGTCATCTCTCAAGAATGACTTATGTCAAAGTTCCCCTTTTTTTTTTAAAGGGTTATTTTGACTTTGCCCCCCAAATTTTACCTTGAATTAGATTTTACCCCCCATTTTTCATTAATTAGACTTTACCCCCCAAAACTAACTTTTCCATCAACGAAAAAGTTAGTTTTGGGGGGTAAAGTCTAATTAATGAAAATATGGGGGGTAAAGTCTAATTCAAGGCAAAATTTGGGAGAAAAAGTCAAAATAATCATTTTTTAAATGTACGGAATGGCGCAAGTGTTGACTGGGACTTCCAGCCAAAAACCCTAGCTTCGCAAGCTAGAACCTATGGTTTCGGCATATTCCATTGTTTGTTATGAATGAAGTGTTATGTCATTTGCTTCATAGGAAGTGCAAGACTATAGTCACCCCAGAAGTTCTTTGTGAGCTTATAACATCTCCAATCAACTCCTACCCAACTTTAGGATCTCATTCCCTCCTAGCTTCCACATAGGATAGGAGTTGGTGGAACAAAAAAATCCTCCAACCGAGTCCTATCAAACTCCTATCTCCTGCTTTCTTCACCATCCACCCACCCTCATTTCAATAATTTACCATCCACCCATACCCTTTTCTTTCTATTAAATTATCATTATTTAAAATATTAAAAAAACATCATAAAGTATAAAAAATCTAGAAAATTAATTTAAGAATTTAAAAAATATAGTTAATATTAAACATTAATAAACACATATTTTGTTCGTTGGACACACTTTTCAAGGTGATACTCCTTTCCACCATCGACTCATATCCTATCTGTTGGGCAGGGCTTGGCGT
Organism: Chamaelirium japonicum; assembly: GCA_947650365.1. Classification (NCBI taxonomy): domain Eukaryota; kingdom Viridiplantae; phylum Streptophyta; class Magnoliopsida; order Liliales; family Melanthiaceae; genus Chamaelirium; species Chamaelirium japonicum. Next base: position 11,795,950 of record OX393552.1, read on the forward strand.
GCCTTTTCACCAATAATAGGATTCCAATCCGTTGGGCACACATTTCATTGGTCTTCCCTCTATATATGCATAGGCAGCCCACTCCCACAAACAACGAAATCCAAAACTATTTCTTCTCCTCTTCTATTCTTCTGCATAAACTTCATTTGATGGAGATATTACTCTACTCATTTAGCTCCGAAGAGGAGGAGAGTACGACGATGATGGCCTACTCAGCGTGAAAGAATACCGACGATCTCGAAGATCAAGAGCTAGCTCAAGTTATGGATCCGTTGCAGGTAGGGGTGCAAGTCGGTTCGGTTCGGTTCGGTTTGGCCTCAAACCAAAACCAACCCAACATAGGATCGGTTTCAACTTTCCTAACCCAGAACCAAACCATTGACCTATTGAACCAACCCAACCCAACCCATAAAAAGTTCGGGTCAGTTCGGGTTTAAGACTTTTTTTGAACAATTCGAAATCAAACCAAGGAAAACAAAAATAATATACCCAGCCCCTAAAAAGTGGAAACGGTTCAGATAAAGACATCGTGAAAAATGGGACATTCAAACACTTGCATCAAGAAACAAACAAGAATGCATAGTAGTGACTCCAGCAAATTTATTGCAAAGCTTTTCAACAAGACCATTCGTTTGCTTATCCTAAAGATGGATTAGAAACGAAGTGTTTAAGTGATCAGTATAACATGTATTTGAATCAACACCATTGGTAAGCTGAATGCATATCTTACCAAAGTATTAAGTAATACAAAGTCGGGTCGGATCGGGTCGGGTCGGGTCAGGTCATACAAACCTCGATCCATAACCGAACCGATTTAGATCGGGTCTGCTAATAATGAAACTAGATCCGACCCATTATAAACTAGAAAACCGACCCAAACCAACCCAATGTGGTCGGGTCGGGTCGGTTCTCAGTTTGACCCGGACCAAGTTGCACCCCTAGTTGCAGGTCACACTGTTCTCCAGCGTGATAGACTTCAAGGCCATGAGAGGCACTTCCAAGATTAATTCGCAGAAGACTTGACCTACCCGCTTATATGTTTCAACGGAGATTCCGGATGAACTGACCTCTCTTCCTTCGGATTCAAGAAAATGTGGTGGAGTACGATGACTACTTCATCCAAAAGAGCGATCGTAGCGGAAAGTTAGGGCTCTAGAGCCTTTAAAAGCTTACTGTCATGATGAGTATACTCGCTTATTGAGAATCTGCGGACTCTATTGACAACTACATCCGAATCGGTGAAAGCACTGTGATCGAGAGTTTGAAGAGGTTCATTCAAGGCCGCTTTATTCTCGGAGGAGTATCTTCATCGTCCAAATAATGAAGATATTACACGACTCTTGACAATTGGTTAGAATCAAGGATTTTTCATGCATATTAGGAAGTATCAACTACATGCATGGAAATGGAAGAACTGCCCAACAGCGTGGAAATATATGTACACTGGATACATATGTGAACCTACTATTGTTCTAGAAACCTTAGCTTGCTACGATTTGTGGATCTGACATGCCTTCTTCGGGTTATAGGGTTTACATAAATGACATCATTGTGTTGGATTGGTCATTGATTTTTTTGGACCTTGAGGAAGGACGAGTTCATATGAGCAACTTCTTTGTAAATAGCAACCACTACAACATGGGATATTATCTCGCCAACGGAATTTACCCCTCGTGGGCTATTTTAGTCAAAACCATACCTTCTCCCCAAGGAAACAAGAATAGGAAATTCGTCCGCAAGGAAGGACGTTGAGCTTGTGTTTAGAGTCGTGCAAACTTGATTTGCTATAGTTAGAGGACCGACACAATTTTGGGACACATTGAAGGACATCATGACATTGTGCGTCATACTTCACAATATGATCATCGAGGATGAGCTACATTTGCAACAATTAGATATGATCTACGACACGATTGATGAGATATCAAGTGGTCCAATTTCTCACAAGAATACTCCAGAACTAATGGAGTTCATCAACAATCATTGTCGGATCAGGAATAGATCGACTCATTCCCAGCTCCAAAGGAACCCGATCGAGCATCAATAGCATCTACATGGAAATGTTTAATTAATGTTGTTTAGTGAGTATTGTCTTATGTAATTGCTCGATGTCTTTTCTTACTGTAATTGCAGTTATATCTTCAATATTAAAAGAACTTATTCCTTTTGTTCTTATAAGTCACTAATACACGTACAATAAATCCATTGATCAAAACATGATAACCTAATACATCATACTTCATACTAGTAATAAATCACATCCCTATATTTGCAATCTTAGACTTGCAACGATGATAATACGCCGTGAGTTTGGGGGACATTGAGCCAATGTACATCAGCATGATCCTCTTGTCGTCGGTGTTTTGCTTGCCTTTCTTTTTTGGTAGGAATGTTTGCTTGACTTTGAAGTTCTCTTGTTCAATGGTCACCTTGAGATTTTTCTTCGTCTATTCTTGCTCTTGGTACTTCTGAAATATCTCGAGCTTTCTTTTGGGAATATTCTTGATGTTTGTTGAATTGCTCCATGAATAAGTTCATGATTTTTTCATCCATGTCCTAATTGGATCGAGCTTTCCTCTTGTGCTTCCGGAGCTGCTTTGTGGCCTTCTTGTCCGTTGGCCTCTCAATATCAACATGTTCCTCATCAAAGCTCTCATCAAGACTTACCACGTTTGGGTCGCTAGAGAAGATGTAGCGAAAGATGAATTATTGTAGGCCTTCGTAGCTTTCTTCTTCTTGGTTTGTTTCTTCTTGTGGCACTCGTGAATCCATTTTGGATGATGGAGAAGCTCGTTCCAAGCATGGTCGAACTGGAACGTAGTCCCTTGCATTGCTTTGTACAACTCCCTTGCACTTTGGATCTGTAGAACATGTATGGTTTTAATATGAATTCAAATTGAAGTTTGGGGGTAATGAATAAAAAATAGGAGGGATAGAATTACACCATGTCTAACTCAGCTGTGCCAGACTGGTTCCGATGTTCGATTTGCTCGAGACAACTATAAAAGTTATTTGTCTCCTATTGGATATGACCACTGGTGTATCAACGCACTTCCGGATCGGTCAATGGGGGTCAATCTATACTCATTGTAAAACTCCGTAATTCGCAGGCAAAATAGCTTGTAACGTTGGTCGTTACTCTATTGTAAAACTCTACAATTCGCAGGCAAAATACCTTGGATAGAGTCCATACTCACATTGAGCCATGCCGCGACTAGTAGTTTGTCCTTCGGGACAATGAAGCTGATGTCATGCGGCTTTCTTGTGAATGTTGTCACAGGTTAGTCGGAGATAGATGATTTCGTCGCTGACGGTGTCTCCTAAATCCACCCATACTTGTTGGGCTCAGTATGTGTCATTGTTCAATACACCGGAGAAGCCCCTTCCTCCGGTGTAATGTACGAATCCGAAGTTGCGGGGATCCAATACTAGAGGAATCATAAGGAGAAGGGACGAAATCTATGTGGAAGAAAAGGAGGAGGTGAATGAAGTTGGAAGAAAAAAAAAACGAGAGAATGGAGTTACGAGAGTGATCCTATTTATTGATTTTTTAAAAAAATATTTTTGGCTATTTTAATTTATTTTTTTTACATATTTTAAGTATTTTGTTGAATTAAAAAGAAGCACAATGACTCTAATTTATTTTGGACCGTTGATTCCCAAGCCCAAAAATGCCACGTGCAGCATCTCCCACCATTGATTTATTGTGAATCTTTGGTTACCAAATCCCAAGTGACAACGGATATACTTCCCACATGAGTGGCCTCATGGGAAAAGCTTTTTGGCTCCCAGTAGAATCGAGCCATTCCCGGCTCCTACCGTCACGTAAAATGGGTGGGAGTCGGTTGGAGATGCTCTTACCTCCTAATTTGTGATTAGGGATGGGTGTCATTTACAACTATCCATTTTTAAAAAAAATTAATTCAACCAATCAGCATTCACAAGTTAGAGCTTGGTTCCAAGGGATAGCTTTGAAAGGAGTTCAGATCTTCTCCAGTCAGTGGGCCGGTCCGTGGGCTCTCATGCATCACAGCCACACGATGGTAGGAGGTTAGTAAGTGAATCGTACTCCAGCCGACTGCATGCGGCTGTGATGCGTGCTCGGCCCACCAACTGGAGGAGATCCGAACTCTTTTGAAAGGGGTGAGAATTCATAGTCGTTGAAGTTTTGCTACCTCTTTATGCAGAGGACATCCCTATTACTAATGTAAAATCAAAGGAACAAAGTAGGTACAAGTTTTTAGTGAGGGCTAAATGTTTGACATGGTAATGGAATTCCTATTGTTCAACCTGGGATTTGCATTTAGATTAAAGGAATAAAAAATTATTGCTTATGGAGTCATCCCCATGAACTAAACATAAACTATCATTCATGGTGTGGGGGTAATTTTCAGACTCAGATGACAGACACAACCTAACAAACCAAAGAGACACAAGAGACCGGATTTACGTGAAAAAACCCTTCGTAATTTCGAAGGGAACAAAACCACGGGTTGGGACAAGAAATGTACTAGAAACCTGGCGGGTTATAAACTCTCACCCAGAAAGGTACCGACCTCTCAACTCTCTCAGTGCGACAATTTTAAAAAGCGAGTAGCAACACCTCCCATTCCAAAATTCAGATCTTTTGTTCTGAGGGAGTAGGTTCTCACTTTATAGTGGCTTGCGATGGCCGTTGGGGCATTCCGAGCGGGACGGAATTGATAGCGTGATTTGCGTAACAACCTCGCGCGTGGGCCACGTGTCACCTTGCGGGTGCTTGGTAGTTATGGCTGGAGATACTTCTTGCCTAACTAGGCAACCGAAAATGCACGGTCTGAGCTATCGCCTCGTAACTATCACTTGGTTGGCCAACCGAAAATCTCAGAATGTGATCTATCTTTCGGGCGAGATTCTCGAGTGGAATTGTTGAACTATACTTTAGCATGAATGTCCGAGCTAGGCTGAGAAAGACGGAGCCACCCTTGAAATCAAGTCATCGCACTGTTGCACGACCAGTTAACTGCGCCCTTTTGCCTCCATAAGAAGTCCGACCGATCAACATCCATGGAGAGACCAATTGATCGGTTGGGCATCTCTTCTTTGACAAACTAATCGGGACGGACAATACGGTTATGGCGTGGAGCAGCGACCAGTCCTCCTTGGTCGGCCGACCTTGTGATAGGTTGGTCGACCCCCCTCAATCGGATGGCCTTGTGATGGGTTAGTCGACACCCTCGTGGTTGATTGACCTTCCTTGGTCGGCAAGCCTTGTGATGGGTCGGTCGACTCCCCCGTAGTAGGTCAACCCTCCTCAGCCGACTGGCCTTGTGATGGGTCGGTCGGTCGACCCCCCCGTGGTCAGTAGGCCTCACGAGGGGTGGATAGCCCTCCTTGGCTAGCCAGCCGGCCAGGTGTGATGGCCGGTCGGTCGGCTTCGTGAAGGACGGTTAGCCCTTCTTGGTCGTGGGTTCGAATCCCACAGATGGCGCCAAGATTGTGGGGGTAATTTTCAGACTCAGACAGTAGGCACAATCTAATAAACCAAAGAGACTGGGTTTACGCGAAAAAAATCTTCATAATTTCAAAGGGAAAGAACCACAGGGTGAGTTGAGAAATGCACTAGAAACCTAATCGGTTACAAACTTTCACCCAAACCCTCTTACACCCAGAAAGAACCTGTGTCCTAGTTGCTGACCTCTCAACTCTCTCTCAATGCGAGAATTTCGGAAATCAAGCAACAACACCTCCCCTTCCGAAATTCGGATCTTTTGTTCTGAGGGAGTAGGTCCCCATTTATAGTGGCTCGAGGTGGCCGTTGATGCATTCCGAGCAGGACAAAATTGATGGCGTGATCACATGATTTGCGTAACCACCTCGCGTGTGGGCCATGTGTCATCTTGCAGATGCTTGGTAGTTGTGGTTGGAGATACTTCTTGCCTTACTAGGCGCCCAAAAATACAGGACCTGAGTTGTCACCCCGTAATTGTCTCCTGGTTGGCCGATTGAAAATCTTGGGATGTGATCTACCGGGCGAGATTCTCGGGCGGAATTGTTGAACCATACTTTAGCATGAATATCGGACCTAGGCCTACAAAGACGGAACCACCTTTGAAATCAAGTCTTCGCACAACTGCACGATCGATTAGTTGCACCCTTTTGCCACAATAAGAAGTCTGACCGATCAACATCCATGGTGCGATCGATTGATTGGTTGGACCTCTCTTCTTCGACAAACGAACCGAAATGGGCGATGCGATTATGGGCTGGGGCGGCTGGTCCTCCTTGGTTAGCTGGCCGTGCGATGGGTTCGTCGACCCCCCCTTGGCTGGGCGGCTGTGTGATGGGTTCGTTGACCCCCCTTGGTCGAATGGCCTTGTGATGGTTTGGTCGACCCCCCCTTGGCTGGGCGGCTGTGTGATGGGTTCGTTGACCCCCCTTGGTCGAATGGCCTTGTTATGGGTTGGTCAACCCCCCTGTGGCTGTCAATCCCCTCGTGGTCGGTTGACCTTCCTCGGTCAACCGGCCTTGTGATGGGTCGATCGGTCGACCCCCCCTTTGTCGATCGACCTTGTGATGGGTCTATCGGTCGACCCCCCTTTGGTCTGTCAGCCTTGTGATGGGTCGGTCGACCCCCATTGGTCGATCGACCCTCCTTGGTCAGCCAGCTTTTGTGATGGGTTGGTCGGTCGACCTCACGAGGGGCAAACGACCCTCCTTGGCCGGTCAACCAGGTGTGACGGCTGGTCGGTCGGCTTCGCGATGGATGGTCGGCCCTCCTTAGTTAGTCGATCGGGTGTGACGGCCGGTCGGTCGACTTCGCGAGGGACGGTCGGCCCTCCTTGTCGATCGGCCAGGTGTAACGGCCAGTTGCCCGACTTCGCAAGGGGCGGACGACCCTCCTTGGTCGGGCGGCTGGATGTGACAGATGGTCGATCGGCTTCGCGAGGGATGGTCAACCCTTCTTGGTCGCCCGACCCGATGTGACAACCGGTCAGCCGGCTTCGCGAGGGGCAGTCGACCCCCCCTTCGATTGGTCGACCCCTCTTCCCCCCTTTGTTAGTCGCTTGCGAGGGTCAATCGACCTGTTGTTTGTGTTAGTGATATTGTACATTGTAGAATATGATACCTCTCCTCCTCTTGTACATGCCCATATATAGGCCATTGGTCTAATGAGATGGTTAATCCCTTCTCCCCAAATCCTAGCCTCTCTATCTCTCTCCCTCTCTCTATGCCAAGAACTTGTGGCATTGTATCATAGTGCATGATCCACCCCTCCTCGACATGAGCATCGACAACATCGGGTCCAAAATTGTCATCCCCATCTCTCTCTCTCTCTCTCTCTCTCTCTCTCTCTCTCTCTCTCTCTCTCTCTCTCTCTCTCTCTCTCTCTCCGGGGGGTGTGGTCGGGGGGCGGGGGGGGGGGGGGAGTTGGTCGAGGTGGTGTTGGTCGGGGGGGGGGGGGGGGGGCGTTGGTCGCGCCGAAGGCGCCCGCTTCGTGCCAATCGGCACGGGCATGCACTAGTACAATAACATAGGAACTCTCAAGCAAAGCCAGTCATGACAAGTAGGGCATTGACATTGTCAACGGATAGTCCCACATCGGTGAGGGAGGCACTCATCACCCGCTTTGTATATCCTGTGGACCTCCCCTTACGACCCGAGTTTTGGGGTGTGAGGGTATCTAACATGGTATCAGAGCTAGCCCGTCTCCTGCTCCTGCTCTTGCTATGGGTGTTCTCCATTGATCGTGCCTTGCCACGCATGCTCCGCATGAGAGGATCCTTGCCACGTGTGCTCCGCATGAGGGAGAGTGTTAACGGATAGTCCCACATCGGTGAGGGAGGCACCCATCACCCTCTGTGGACCTCCACTTACGACCCGGGTTTTGGGGTGGAGGTATCTAACATACATAAAAACATAGAAAACAAAAGGCATGTAGATTAAAAGTTGCCAGCCAAGAACTTCTCCACTATGCACGATGCATTCTGAGACTCTTCAAAGTGAAAGCTAGAGCTTGAATTTCATTATTGATCAATGTATCAAAACGTGATTCAAGTGCTTCCTCCTTAAATCCGTCAGACCTCCATTATTGCTCAGTGTCGGGTTTCGGTCCATTGACTTGAGCAGAACGTTGTAGTGTTGTTCTTAATTGCCTCGGCAACATCTCCAACTTTGGAAGTGCCAAGGGTCTCCTTCCAATGCTCCAGTTCTATCACTTGCAAGCTGAAATTTGAACAAATTAAATAGTCCATTTTCTCTCTCGAAAATTTCTAGCCCACCTACTGGTTTCCAAATCTTATGCACGACGATTTGGAACTTTGGGAAGAATGGTTTCCTCCCCACTACATAACCCACCATGTGTGCTCCCAACCATTTAAATTCACTTCGATCTCACTAGTAGTTATGAGTGCAAACTTCAGACCATCCAGAACCGCGGGCTCAACATAATGGAGTCGAAGATCCTCCTCTTTGAAGGATGATCCTCCACAAATACAACTCCATGAAAGTCCTCTAGTTTGAAGAGACTTACCAGCAGCTGAAGCCACCTTAACTAGAATCTGCAGAATTGGCTCCTTGTCCTGGTTGATACTGAAACGACGAGCGAGCGACACACGGACGCTCGTCGATAGGAGTCGAAGATCACGGGAATAGCCTCCGCAATCCTTCTACCCACAATCTTGGGATTGCAGCCTGAGAACAAGAAACAAAAATTCACAAGCACAACATACACGACAAGAAACAACAAGGATTTAACGTGGTTCACCCCGGGAATAAGGGCTACGTCCACGACCGCCGCACAAATCCACTATAACCAAGATGAAGTTACAATGATACAAGGTCACGCACACGAACCCTCATCACCCATCCCCTATTTAGGCACCAAGCCTCTCTCACAAAAAGGAAACTCAAGTGCACACATAATGAGCTACTGGAATTATGGGTGCCATCCAAGGTCTACCTTCCATCTTTGCAAGCGCCTATTATGAGCTGCTGAATTCATAGGTGCCATCCAAGGTCTACCTTCCATCTTTGCAAGCGCCCATTATGAGCTGCTGAAATCATGGGTGTCAACCAAGATCTACCTTCCATCTTCGCATGCATGGTTGTCCTCCCAATTAATATTGCTGATTTTTTTCCTTAACTGACCAACAATTAAGACCAGCTCTTCATCCTCCACAACCAACGGGATCTCCTCATAACTCCCTACCAAAATCACAAAGATATCAAGGATAATCTCCATAAGGAAATCCGATTAGAGGATGGGGCGGGTACATGAAGAGGGATAACTCCATTAACCTCAACAATCTCCCACTTGGAGATATCCCGAGTATAGTATCATCTCTGTGCGGCGGCGGCCTTTAGCTTAATCAACTAGGCCAATGGAAGCTGCGCACAGCTTCCCTTTATCGGGTGGAACGTGCTTTGTAAACATGTCAGCTGGGTTGACTTTGGTGTCAATTTTTCGAAGATCAAACTCCCCGTCTTCGAGCTTCTGCTGGACGAACCTATATCTGATGTCGATATGCTTTGTTCTGGAGTGAAAACCACCATTCTTAGCCAGATGAATGGCGCTTTGACTATCGCTATAGAGAACACACTCTACTTGACGACCAAGTTCTCCCAAGAGTCCTTTCATCCAGATCATTTCTTTGCAGGCCTCGGTGACTGCAATATATTCCGACTCCGTGGTTGACAATGCCACGATGTCCTGAAGGCGCGATACCCAGCTGACGGCTCCGCTACCAAGTGTGAAGACATACCCCGTGGTACTCCTTCTGCCATCAAGATCTCCAGCCATGTCGGAGTCAACAAAACCATCAATTTGCGTGCAATTACTGCCAAACTCAATAGCACGAGTAGAAGTCCCTCTGAGATATCTGAATATCCACTTTACTGCTTCCCAGTGTTGCTTGCCAGGCTTGCTCATGTATCGACTGACGACACCTACGGCATGTGCTATGTCGGGGCGGGTAGAGACCATAGCGTACATCAGGCTACCTACGGCTGATGCATACGGGACTTGATCCATGTAGCTCAACTCCTCTTCAGTAGTTGGTGATTGCTCTGCTGATAATCTGAAGTGTGCCCCTAGTGGCGTGCTCACAGGCTTGGCATTCTCCATATGAAAACGCTTTAGAATCTTGTTGACATACTCGGACTGCGAGAGACGAAGTGTCCTGGATGATCTATCTCTGTAAATCCTCATACCAAGGATTTGATTTGCTGGGCCTAGATCTTTCATCTCGAAGACTCCAGAAAGACTGGCCTTCAAATCCTTGATCATCTTCATGTCAGGGCTAGCGATTAGCATATCGTCAACGTACAACAATAGTATCACGAACGAGCTTCCTATCCTCTTCACATAGCAGCACTGATCAGTCTTGCACTTAGAAAACTTTTGAGCCACCATGAAGTCGTCAAACCTTCTGTACCATTGCCTGGGGGCTTGCTTTAGCCCATAAAGGCTCTTGCGTAGCCTGCAGACATACTGCTCTTTGCCCTTTTTCAAGAATCCTTCCGGCTGGTACATGTACAGCTCTTCCTCCAAATCACCGTGGAGGAAAGCTGTTTTGACATCCATTTGTTCCAAGTGTAAGTCGTCGATAGCGACCAAACTCAGAACAGCCCTGATGGTATTTTGCTTTACCACCGGGCTAAAAATCTCTTGGAAGTCGATCCCCGCTCGTTGTTCGTAGCCCTTGACTACCAACCTTGCTTTATGCCTAATAGACCCATTAGGCTCTTTCTTCTCTCTGAATAACCACCGGTTATGGAGCACCTTCTTGCCTGTAGGAGGAGCAACCAAATCCTATGTCTGGTTCTTTTGAAGAGAATTCATCTCCTCTTGCATCGCCGACTCCCACTTGACTCTGGCATCGGATTCCTGAGCTTCATCATAACTCTCCGGCTCACCATTATCTGTAAGCAATAAGTAGTTCAGAGTTTCAACATATCGAGATGGCAATCTCCTGTCTCTCTCTCCTTTCCTCAGTGCAATTGGGACCTCGAGTTGATCAGGATCTGCTTCTTCATTTTGTTCTGCCACCTCATTTGCTTGAGAAGGCATGAAACCTTTTGCAGATGTTTGCACTGGATCTATCAGAAGATGATCAACTTCTGATGGTGACGCCTGCTCTGAGGTGTCCTTGTCCCAGTCCTTGTAAAGGACTTCTTCTCTGAAGATCACATTTCGGCTCCGAATGACCTTCCGAGTTTGGTGATCGTACAAACGGTACCCAAACTCGTCGCCACCATAGCCGATGAATGTGCACCTCTTTGACTTGGAATCCAGCTTTGATCTGTCGGCTCCATCGATCAAAGTGTAGGCGGTACACCCAAAAACCCGAAGGTGGGTGAGATCCACCTCTCTATCAGACCAAAGCTCCTCTGGCATCTCATTATCGATCGGCACAGATGGCGACCGATTGATGGTGTAGGCGGCAGTGCTAACTGCATCCGCCCAGAATGACTTGGGCAAACCCGAGTGTAGTCGCATACTTCGAGCTCTCTCTAGCAGCGACCGGTTCATCCTCTCGGCAACGCCATTCTGCTGAGGCGTTCCGGGGATGGTCTTCTGCCGCTTTATCCCTTGCTCCTTGCAGTAGACCTCGAACTCTGCACTGCAAAACTCCCCTCCGTTGTCTGAGCGAAGAGTCTTCAACTGGCACCCTGACTCTTTCTCAGCACAGGCTCTCCAGGTCTTGAACACATCAAATACGTCTGATTTCTTTTTCAAGAAATAGACCCACACCTTTCTGGTAGCATCATCGATGAACGTGAGGAAGTAGATGGAGTTGCCAAGGGATGGAGTAGAGGCTGGTCCCCATACATCTGTATGGACCAGCTCCAACCGCTCTGCCATCGGTGTGTTCCCTTGCTTCTTGAACGTGGCTCTCTTCTGCTTTCCGAGCACACAGCTTTCGCAGAAGTCTAGCTTAACCTCAGTTAAGCCAGACAGTTTGCCCATCTTGGCCACCGCCTGTAGGCCTCTTTCACTGATATGGCCCAGACGACGATGCCAGACATCACTAGTTGTCTGTGAGGCAGCAACAAACATATTGTTAGCTGAAACCGAATGTACTAGGTCCAAGATCTCACCATTTGCAATGTAGAGGGAGCCTTCACGTTTGCCACGAGCCACCGTCATGGCACCTTTGCTAACTCTCCAGTTGTCCTTGGTGAAGAGCACGTCGTAGTTTAGATCCGTTAGCTGACTAACAGATATGAGATTCTTTTTCAAGCTAGGGACGTGACGAATGTCCTTCAGTGGAAGAGAAGCCCCTGCACTAAGCTTGAGACTGCCGCTCCCCTTTCCGGTGATGCTACACTTCTCGTCATTACCAAGGTAGACATTCCCCAGATTTTTCTTTTCATATCTGGGGATCTTGGCCTTCTCTCCGGTGGCATGGAACGATGCCCCGGAGTCAACGATCCAAGTGTCAATCTTGTTGTCGACTGACAGGAGCAACAGATCATCATCACTCTTAGATGTGGCGACACACGCCTGGTCTTGCTGGTAGCCATCGGATTGAGGTCGTTTTGGCCCCCGACAGTCCTTTGCAAAGTGTCCTCGCTTGCCACAGTTGTAGCACTTGTAGGTGGCCTTGCTAGCATCGCTGGGTTGCTGGGACTTGCCCCTTTTTGATTTGGATCTATGCAGATTTCGGTTGTTCCGGTCTTGGGATCTCCCACGGTTCTCTACATTGAGAACACTGCCAGATGCCTCAATAGATCCGGAGTACTTTCTCCGTGATTCTTCATTGATGATGACGCTAACAACATCATCGAACTTCAGCACGCCATTGGAGGAGGAATTGCTAACCGTCATCACGAAGCCTTCCCAACTATCAGGCAGACTAGATAGTAGGAGAAGGGCTTGGACTTCATCGACGAACGTGATGGTCAGGGACTCCAGCTGCGTCTTGATGTTGTTGAAGGAGTTGACGTGCTCGATTGCATTTCCCCCTTCCTTCATCTTCAGGCTAAACAATTGCTTCATCAGAAGCACCTTGTTCGATGCGGATGGTTTCTCGTACATATCACTGAGGGTCTTCATCATCTCGTACGTGGTCTTCGCTTTGGAAACGTTGAAGAGGACCGACTGTGCAAGGGACAATCGGATAGCGCCTAACGCCTTTCGATCGAGCACCTTCCAGTCGGGCTCCTCCATATTTGCAGGCTTCTTCTCCTCTAGCGGGTGGAACAAATCCTTTTGGTAGAGGTAGTCTTCCATCTGCATCTTCCAAAGGTTGAAGTTTTTGCCATCAAACTTGTCCATGCTGAGCTTTATCTTGTCTCCCATTGCTCGCACTCGACAAAGGAACGAATCTTTGGCGAGGAACCCCGCTCTGATACCACTGAAACGACGAGCGAGCGACACACGGACGCTCGTGATAGGAGTCGAAGATCACGGGAATAGCCTCCGCAATCCTTCTACCCACGATCTTGGGATTGCAACCTGAGAACAAGAAACAAAAATTCACAAGCACAACATATACGACAAGAAACAACAAGGATTTAACGTGGTTCACCCCGGGAATAAGGGCTACGTCCACGACCGCCGCACAAATCCACTATAACCAAGATGAAGTTACAATGATACAAGGTCACGCACACGAACCCTCATCACCCATCCCCTATTTAGGCACCAAGCCTCTCTCACAAAAAGGAAACTCAAGTGCACACATAATGAGCTGCTGGAATTATGGGTGCCATCCAAGGTCTACCTTCCATCTTTGCAAGCGCCTATTATGAGCTGCTGAATTCATAGGTGCCATCCAAGGTCTACCTTCCATCTTTGCAAGCGCCCATTATGAGCTGCTGAAATCATGGGTGTCAACCAAGATCTACCTTCCATCTTCGCATGCATGGTTGTCCTCCCAATTAATATTGCTGATTTTTTTCCTTAACTGACCAACAATTAAGACCAGCTCTTCATCCTCCACAACCAACGGGATCTCCTCATAACAGATACAAGGATGACACCATAACCTGCTAAGCCAAGACATAACTTATTGCAATAGATTCAGTATGTAGGGGCTACAAAGGTGAACATTAATGTCTAGTGCTAACATGCTTAGAAAGGAGTTGAAACTCCTCTTTAAACCACTAATGGTTCAAACTTCCCTTATATATGACATCCACTATGAAGAACACACCACTTACTTGTCTACAATGTATATTTCACTACCATCTATCAAGGACTCAGAGGAGAGATTCTTGTGTCTGTTGATGCTAGATCTACGCGATCGCGCCATCGAACTTACCGGTATCATGATCTGAACCATGAGCAGCCTCTAGTTGATCCGGGTCTTCATCGGTTGGCAAGTGATAGAAAACAGGGCCCTTGTCCACCATGAGATGCTGAAGAGCCATCGGAAATGGAGGCATGTTCACCTCCAAAGCCCCCTCCAGAATCTGCACAACCTGCCCCATCGATGGCCTGTGATCCTCGGAGTCTTGAATGCACCAGCAAGCAACCCTACAAGATCTCTTCAGTTCTTCCATGTCAGCCTTACCCTCCAATCTGGGGTCTAATAAGCTTGCCATATCGCCCTCAATGACCTGACTCGCAGCCCGGAAGGGAAAGAAGGTTCTGGTAGCATCCTGGGTGTGATTCATGTTCCGCCTGCCCGATATCAGCTCGAAAAGCATCATTCCGAAGCTGTAAACATCGACTTTCGGAGTGATCGGAAGCCCCGAGATCCATTCGGGTGCGAGATAGCCGATCGTTCCCCTCATGGTCGTCAGTACCCTGCTGAAGTCACGGCCGATGAGCTTCGCCATGCCAAAGTCCGACACTTTGGGGCAGAAGTCCTCGTCGAGAAGTATGTTGTCGGGCTTAATGTCGCAATGTATGATGCACTCCCTGCATTGCTCATGGAGATAGGCTAATCCTCTTGCAGTCCCGAGAACGATTTGGTACCTAATTCTCCAGTCTAGAACTGAGGGGCCATCACCGAAGAGATGGGAATCCAGAGAACCTCCGGGCATGTACTCATAGACCAGAAGCCTTTTACTTCCCTCGAAGCAAAACCCGCAAAGGCGAACCAGATTGACATGCTGGATTGCGCCCAGCGTGCTCACTTCGGCTCGGAACTGCTTCTCCCCTTGGATCAACCCCTCGAGTTTCTTGACAGCGATAACGGTGGAGTTGGGCATCATCCCTTTATAGACCGAGCCGAAGCCTCCGCTCCCCAACTTGTCCGAGAAATTCTTGGTCATGCGCTGAAGATCACCATAGGTGAAGTTGATCAGAGAACCCTTGGTTTGTTTTGCAATTCTGTTCGATCTTCTCCTTCGGCGAGCCCAAATTATACCCAGGACGACAACCAAGATCATAAAGACCCCGCCGGCTACACTGAGAGTAGTCACGATGATCACTTCATGTGAATTGCTTGAACTGGGGAGGTCAGAAGCCGCGAGCCGGAGAAAAAGCGTCCCAGACCCACCATTAGCATCATACAATTGTCGAAGGTTTCGGAGATCCCCGGTCCAGATTGAGCATCCACTATCATAAGCATAAGCATTGCACGAACAGTTGTTGAAGCAAGCCGTTTCGCACTCTCGGGCACTGCCAACCATCAAATTCTGAGGATTTGCAGGCAATTGCATATTGGGCACCTCAAGAAATCCATCTTGTTCGACCCTCGTTGAGCTGTTGCTGCTGCATTGCAATCGGGTTTTCCTCGCACACCCTGAAGCCCAGTCATTCAGATCCCAGTCTCGGACCGAAACTGGTTTGAAACCATCCGAGCAGCTGCAAAGGCTAGAGCTTTTCTGGTCACAGACGCCGAAAGGTCCACAGAGGGACTGAACATTGCACTGATCCAGCGGTTGAGTAAAGATCGGAGACCACTCTTGGCTGCTATCCATCCACAGCCACTGCTTTCCTTGCCCGGTTGAATCAACGACGAACCTTGTGATCACTGAATTCACAGTGATAGTATAAGTGGCAAACTTCCGCTGGCTGTTGTCGACGAAAGTGAAGTTGAAGACTGTCTGCTCTTTGGTTCCAGGGACATTGCTGAAGTACTGGCCGGTCCAGAGCCCGCTGGTCCAGTAAATTTCAGATCCATTCCACAACAGGACGTACTGATCGGACCCATCGGGATCCATACTTTGAGTGAAAAGCCCGGGGGCAGGGTCCTCGGAGTTCTTCCACGAGGTGAGGCTCTGGTATTCTCCAGTGATCTTGTCGACACCGAGCCATCCTCCTGGCATCCATGTATCCGTCGCGTGAGCGAAGCTCTGCCAAATTTCCGTACCGGAGTCCGATCCATTTCTGATAATAAGATTCCCGGTGTCGAGAAGCACTGCAACTGCAGAATTCGCGGGGATCCTGGTTGAATTGGATGACCAAACTGGGAGATTGGATTGGTTGAGGAGGACTAGATTGCCGTCATCGGATATTCTGAGCTCTGCGGAGGAAGTGTTGGAGATGGGTGCTTCTCTGTTTGCAACCCAGATGACAGTTTGGATTGGGAGTTTTTTATACCAGATGCCTATGTAGTACTTAAGGGAGCTACCTGGTGTGAAGAAGCCCAGCTCAAAGTGGCCTCCTTTGGATAATAAGGTCTGGTTCCCGGTGAGGGACTGGCCGAGAGAGATGGTATCAGCTCCTATAGAGAAATGGGTGTTGAGAGAGATCAAGAGAGAGATGGGAAGCAAGAGAGGGAGAAGTAGGTTTGCCATCATCTTAGTGCCCATATGTGCAGAAGCATGCAACAAAGACACACCTGTTTGTATGAATGAGAGGAAGGACAGTCAGACTTCTCTTAAGGGCATCCATCAATGGTGGGAATAGGGGTGTCCTCTTTTCTTTAATGCCTCCCAAGCTTTTCAACATTACCGATTTACGCTTCCATCAACGAGCTAATCATGTCATGATCTATCGTCACGCAACGAGCTAATCACGTCATGATTGATCGTTACGTGGGACGTCTCATTTAAGACCAACCTGATTGAATTGTTAGGATTGCTTGGTTATTATACTAATACTGATCAGAATTTCAATTTCATCGGAGTGTCAAGTTGCGACCAGCATTTGATTGCAGTGTGAATGGACATGGGAGGCTTCGTAGCAGCCGCGCAAAAGGGAAAGCAGTCTAAAAGTCGATCAAAATAAGTTGGTGGCCTGATCTTTTGTGATTGGTTGCATCTTGATTTCTTTCTATAATATAATTAATGTTTTGTTCTTTGCTGGTTGTGCTTTAGCCACAAGGCGGAGGATTCTCCACTAATTTGAAAGGTAAATATAGAGCTGCACTACCAACTGGCGGATAGGGGAGTTGGTAAATCAATTGATGCTTGGGTGAGGAGGTTGTGTGTTCAATCCCCCCTCCCCCCTTTCGACCCCTTCGAGTTACCCTGGACTCCGTAGGGAAACTTCCGAGTGGGCGGGTGTGCATTCCCTGAGGGATTAGTCCTCCGAACTGATGTGAGTCCATTGACAATAATAATTCACAAATAATTATGCAACATGCCAACATCTATACAACAAGGGACGTCGGTTTTGTGCTGATTAGACAAAACGGAAGCTGACTAGGACAAAACAAATGCTGACTAGACAAAACCTCTCTCTCTCTCTCTCTCTCTCTCTCTCTCTCTCTCTCTCTCTCTCTCTCTCTCTCTCTCTCTCTCTCTCTCCTCTACCGCCTCGGATTCGAGAGGGCTGGCCCATCCCAAATCCAAAAGCTCGATTAGGAGGTCCTCGACCTTAATATCCAGTCCTAGCTACGCACCGCTCAGGTCACGTTCATTGACAATAATAATTCATAAGTTATTATGCAACATACCAACATCTATATAACAAAGGACGTCAGTTTTGTACTGATTAGACAAAACGGAGGCTGACTAGGACAAAACAAATGCTGACTAGACAAAACCCCTCTCTATCTCTCTCCGTCTCTCTATCCGATCTCTCTCTCCTTTAATGCCTCGGATTCGAGCGGGCTGACCCCTCCCAAATCCAAAAGCTCGATTGGGAGGTCCTCGACCTCAATATCCAGTCCTAGCTACGCGCTGCTTAGGTCGCCGTCAGGACCCTCTTCTCCGGCGATCGAATCCTCTGCGACAATGTCTTCGCTGGCAGACTCCATTAGTGAGTCCTACTTTACCGACATCATCCGGGATGCTGTTGTCTAGTTCCTCGGCTTCCCGGAATCCGTGATGAGATCGAAGCGGTCACCGGACTGTTCCGGATCCTAGATCTGTACGAAGAGTTCACGGACCTCTAGCCTGAAATCGAGTCCGTCTTCTCCTACGAGTCCACCTCCGCCGTCTGATCCTAGGCCCTTACTTCTCTCCTCAAGCTCACTAAGGCCGCCCATGCCACGCTCGCCGACTTCGAGGCCGTGATCCAGAAGGATTCCTCCAAAGCACCCATCGCCGGTAGCGGGATCCACCCCTTGACCTGCTACGTGATGAACTACATCATCTTCCTCATGGACTACGAGATCTCCCTCGCCGACATATTCGCCGACTTCCCTCTTCAAGTACCAGCCCCCCTCGCGGAGTCATTCTTCGACTTGCCATTAATAACGGTGTCGGCCGCCTCGGCCTCGTCACCATCGTTGTCCCCTTCCTTTGAGGGGAGCCCCCGGGGAGGCTCGATCTCCGTGCAGACACGTGCCTGGTGCTGGTGCTCCTCTGCAAGATGGACGACAAGGTGGAGTTGTACCGGGAGGTGGCGCTGTCCTATCTCTTCCTCGCCAACAACCTCTAGTACGTGGTGAACAAGTTTCGGCAAAGCTAGTTGCGGCTGCTCCTCGATGACGAGTGGGTGGCACGGCACCGGGCGAAGGTGAGGCACTACGCGTCGAGCTATAAGCATCTGACATGGGCCAAGGTATATAGCAGCCGCAGTCCCAATGGCGGAGGTTACGGCTCCGGAGGTATGGGAGCGGATGAAAGGTTTCAACTCGGCATTCGAGGAGGCATGTCGGGTGCAGGCAGACTGGATGGTGGCGGACGAAAGGTTGAGGGAGGACGTCAGGGAGTCGATCTCCGCCATGATCGTGCCTGCATATCGAGGCTTCTACAAGAGGTTCTGGGCAGTGCTGAGGGACACGATGACGGTGAGGTTCACGCCGAAGGATGTTGTCGAATCTTTTAAGCGGTTTGATCGGTTCCGATTCAATCGGTTTAAGTTTGACCAGTTCCGGTTCAACCAGTTCGAGTTAGGCAAAGACTTTATCCGGGTCTCTCTCTCCACCTCTCTCTGTCTCTCTCTATCTCTCTCTTCCCCTGATCTCTCTCTCTCTGTATCTCTCTTCCCTCGATTTCTCTCTTTCCCCCAATCTCTCTTTCTCTCTCTGTATCTCTCTCTCTCTCTTCCCACAATCTCTCTCTTTCCGTCTCACTCTCTCTTTTCCCCACGATCTTGCGGTGTTGTCAGGTAAGGAAAGAAAGATCGAGAGAGAAAGTGGAGAAGAGATAAATAAGATAGGAAAAAGGGAAGAGGAGAAGAACGGGTAGGAGAGAATCCCGAGGGGGGTCTGTAGGCATGCAAGGGATGTCTGGGATCATGAGGGGGGCACTGCTATAGTCCGAGAGAGAGGGGGGGGGGAGGATTGAATGAAAGAGAATTGGAGTACATCTAGAGTCAGTTAGAGAGAGAGAGAGAGAGAGAGAGAGAGAGAGAGAGAGAGAGAGAGACGTTTGCGAGAGAGGGAGGATAGGATGAGAGAACTTAGGGATGGCTGCGATCTCTCTCTCTCTCGCATGCGCGTGCGAGATCATAGCCGTCTAGATCCAGTCGCACCCAGCCACCCAACGCGCAATCAAAATCCCCTCAAAATCCCATCGCCCACAGCTGCTCCACTCTCTCTCGCGCACCCTATCATAGCCATCCAGATCGACCCCCATTCCAGTCACCCCTCTCTCATCTCCCTCTAAATCCCATCGCCCATATCGAGTCCCTTTTCACGACCCCACTGCAGTGTCGAGGGGTGTCTTGATGTCGAAGGCAGCTCGCTGCAGTACCGACAGGTATGTTGCCGCTGAAAGCGGCCCGCTGCAGTGCTGACAGGCACGGGCATGCACTAGTCTATATCACATGGCACGACGGTCTACAAGCTAACTAAACAAAATGGAACAACAAGCTGCCTAAACAAAAATGAATAAGCTGACTAGACAAAGATGGACCGAATAGATCTAACCATTCGTTCAAAAATCAACGCATGATCTCTATTTCACCGTCAACCAATTCCCTCCCTTGATTCTCTCTCTTTATCACCATGGCCAATTGCTTTCTTATCTAGCCGCTCGAAAATTTTTGGAAAGAAATAAAATTCAATGCATGGCCCTCTCTTTCGTTGAGCCCAGTGCCAGCTTTACTCTCCTCTCTCTGTCTTCTTCCCTTAAGAAGCCTAACACCATCCCTTTACCAGTGGGACCAAATTCTGGTTGACTATTCAAGATGACAGCATCGGGTTAAATGTCACTTCTCACGGGAAAAAATAATTTGAGAGAGAAAAAAGTTAACGAGGGGAGAGAGAGAGAGAGAGAGAGAGAGAGAGAGAGAGAGAGAGAGAGAGAGAGAGAGAGAGAGGGAGGGAGGGAGAGGGCAAGGCAGAGCAAAGGAGGGAGGGGGAGGGGACTTAACAGTGGAGGGTAAGAGTGCGCCAGAGGAGATTGGGGGGAGGGGGAGCTCACAGACCCCACCTCGTGTTGCTGCACTTAGCCTTTGAAGGTGAAGGGGAGGATAAGGGTTGGTTGGTGGCTCTTCCCTGTGCTCTCTCTCTCTCTCTCTCTCTCTCTCTCTCTCTCTCTCTCTCTTTTCAGTTATTTTTTTCTTTCTCTGTTTTGTTTTCTTTTTTCTTTTTACCAGATTTGTCTGTGTTTTCTATGTGTGCAAGGGATGACGAGTTTGGGGCTGAAGCGGGGAAGAGGGTGCTGATACGCTCAAACTGTGTGTTAGGTTTTTGTGTATTCTGGTATTAGTGATGGGTCAATTATAGGAGAAGATTAATGCGTGATCATTCCCACAGAGACGATTAAAGTAACAATCTTTCTAACAAGTTTAGGATAGATCAAGGAGATGAATTTTGATTAAATTAACTAAATTCAAATTAAATTAAAGATGCGGAATAAACTTTTGGTTAAAGACTAGGGTCACAGAGTTGCCTCTAGTGATGTGAGAATATCTTTCCCTCAAAGTGATATGCCATGTAATTTGAATGTAGAATGATATGAATCCAAATGATATATTTTATCATAATGTCCCTAATCCAAGGGTAAATCTAATAATAAAATATATCTCTCTTATTTTATCACTAACATCCCTAATCCAAGGGTAATGCCGTTAATAAACTCAATTTCATTCATCCCTAATCCAAGGGTAATGCCGTTAATAAACTCAATTTCATTCATCCCTAATCCAAGGGTAATGAATGATAATGGGATTGATAGCATTGAATCCATATTATCTTCACCAAATTATTTGCAAAAGTAGAGTTATAAGGATCCAGATAATATATTTTATCACAACGTCTCTAATCCAAGGGTAATGTTAATAATGAAGTATACTTTTCTTATTTTATCACTAACATCTATAATCCAAGGGTAATACCATTAATAAACTCCATTTCATTCATCCCTAATCCAAGGGTAATGAATGATAATGGGATTGATAATATTGAATCCTTATTATTCTCTTCAAATTATAAATAGTGGCTAAATTCGAAGGCTCTTCCAAATTTGGTATTATCGGGCTTTCCACCTCGATAATACCACAGAATGATAATCTATACCGTTCTGAGTATAAACCATTCAAAACTAAGTATGATTTGTCCAATTGGATCGCAAGCCATCTCGCTTGAGTATGACCTATCCGAGGTTATGGCACAGAATTCCATTAAAACTATACATGATAATTATATAGGAATGCTTACCATATAACCTATATGATGGGTCTAACATTCTAATCATATCACTATCACGGATATAACAAAAATATTAGCAATCGACGTTAAGTAGAAGAAAACTCAAATTATGCATTAATCGGGAAGGAATAATGATCCGTGTCATTGAGAAAGTTATAAAGATACATCGCTAAGGTTCCCCTGAAATCCTAGATTAATTTAAAACACCATACTCTTATTGAGAACAACGATAAGTATGATAGATCACACCCACGGTTGCCGGAGGCCCAAGGAGTACCCAAGTTCTCTCCGACCCTTAAGCAATGGTGTTCCAAGAAGTTCGTCCCTGGTTCCTTCGGATTTGTGGGCCTTTATAGCCCTGAGAAGAGTTGGTTCGAAGTCCTCCTCGCATCCTCTCAATCGTACGGATTGGTTATAAAACTGCCCGAGCAGTTATGATAACCGCTTGGGCGATTTGACAGTTATCGACAGGTTTCGGCTGCGCGCTCCATCTCATCGAACGATTGCAGTATTTTGAAATCCACCCAGGTGGAATTTGTAATATGCTCAGGCGAAATTACTCCAAAGCGGAATTTGCAATATGCCCGAACGGAATATTGGTTATGTTGGGTTCTGCATTCGGGTCCAGTCATCTTCGTTTCCAAACGGACTTATATTCCTCTTGTGTTTCTTTACTTATTTTATCTTCCACTTTTAGCTTGTTTTCTATTCGTGTCTTCATTTTCCTGCATAACAAAAATATGCATCAAAGTATATATCGTCTATAATAAAATTATGCATACATGGTTAACTTTAATGCATTAAGATCGGTACATTTTAGCGTCGATCATACCCCCATACTTGAGTCATGCTTGTCCTCAAACATATTTTAATTTGTGATAACATAATTTAAAATATTCAGGTGTTGGGAGGCTATATTGCAGAAAGATCATAACTTAGTCGTAAATGCTATATGCATATGAAATTTTTTGAATTTGTATGATCTATAAGTCAAGTGTTTTTCTCATGAATAAAAATATGATAATCAATTGAAACTCAGTACTACGTGTCATACCATACTATCTTAGGTATTGATGACGATCTTAAATAACATCAAAATATTTTATTCATCTAGAAAGTTAGATATGTCAATCATTTCATAATTACTCTCTTTCTATGTACGACTTTCGGTCAACACATCATGCCCAGTTGGCCATGGAGTATTAGGCTTTGAAATGCCCCTAAGAACTTGACTCCCAAGCTTTTCGAGTTTCTTCCAAGATTTGACAATATCTGACAGAAATCTGCAATTATCAATTACTTTAGAATCCCTATTTTGCTATATAGGACTTTCGGTCAATACATCCTAATCCGTTGGTTTTAGTACATTAGGCTAGCTTTAAGATGCTCTTACGGACTTGACTCCCAAGTTTTTTTAGTTCATCCAAAGGTTAATAATATAGGACCTCCCTGTTGAGCCTTTAATATTCTTTTTTTTAATCATTTCGATAACCACTTTTTTATACTTGATCATCACCAAGAAAGATGATACGCTATGAGACTAATACTAAATGTCAAATATCATCATAAAATTCAAAAAAAAAATTACTTATTCTTTTAAATCATCATATTTTCAAAAAAATTCAAAAATTACCATGTTGTATTCACAAATTAGAAATATTATCTACTACAATGATAACCCCCCCCACAATTGAGTGACATTGTCCTCAATGGCATATAGTATAAGGTGGGTGATGAATGTTATTGATGATGTTTTGAAGTTAAAAGAAGTTAAACGTTAGAGTTCAGATCACCTGATTTGTCAATTTGATCGTTTTTTATTTTATGCTCTCCCCCCATCCTTAAGCGACTAGTATTCTGAAATGATAGTGCTTGAATAGATTTGCAAGAAATAACTTGTTAGATAAAAAGATGTAAACTCATACTTATCTTGGAAATGTAAAATGCGATGGGAGAATTATATAGATGATAATAATGCATACTCATACAAAACAAAAGAATACAATAAATCATGATTGATAAGGTAAATGCCTACGAGATGCAAGATGCGCATTGTATGTGGCATATATATTATTTCGATCTTCTTCGCCTTTTATAGTATATCTCGCATGTATAAGGTCGGCAATGCCAGCAATTGATTCTTGAACTGATTGATAAATTGTCTCTTGAGTTGGACTCACACTCCTCATCAGACTTAATCAATACGATCGAAAAAAAATTAAAATACAAAATAACTACTATAATATATTGAATAGAAATTCTATAAATTTTTTCAAATCAAACAACTACTTAAATTTTTTGAATAGAAAACCTATGATTTATTCAACTCAAACAACTAGAAGATGAAACACACAAACCAAACAACTACGCGAATTTATTAAAAATAAATACTTATTAATCAACTAAGACATTGTCGATGTAGTATGTGAATGCGCTCGAACTCATCAAGGATGATTCTACATTGCTCGGTATTTTAAGTGTTTGTAAGCATAAAGAGCGATGGGGTATCCATGATCAATGACCGGTATTAGAGTATACTTTTGCATATTTCGATGAGGACGCTTTCTGGCCAAATCATGACTACTTTTCTTCTCTATGATTCTTTCTTAGGAGGAGAAAGTTGGCAGATGCAATATTATGATCACCTCCACTGTAATCGTGTCTCAGGATCAGGAGTTGGTGGTGGAGACCAAGCAGATGGAATCGTACTATACTAGAATCATCTTCCGGGTCCTATACAAAAAATGTGTTAATAGCTAATAGAGGGAGTGGCTCGGGCAGTGGTTGCCACCTTGCACTGCTTGACATCAAAGTTTTTATCAACTTGATTTTTTTATTGGACTGATCATTTTTCAATTTTTCTTTAGAAAGTTGCTCCCAATATGATTCAGTTATTGAAGTAGTCTTAATTATAGGAGTTATCTCTTTGAGGATCTCATCAATAATATTGATCTGAAATACTTCTTCTTTTTTATCAGAATGCATAAATGCTCAAAAAATATCAAGGCGAATTTTCATATTTCCAAATGAAACGTCCATTGCTCAAATTCTAAAATTGATACATGTATTAGTGGTGGCAAAAAATGGACATCCAAGAATAACCGGTATCTATAATTGATTTTTTATGTGTAAGCTAAATATCTAGTATCAAGAAATATTAATCAACTGGAAAATAGAATTTATCAACTTGCTCCAAGACATCTTCTACCATTCCTTGTGGTATCTTGATCGAACGATCTGCTAGTTGCAATATAGCTCCTGTTGGTTGGAGTTCTCCCTATCCTAACTTTTTATAGACCTCATATGGTAAGAGATTAATACTTGCCCCTAAATCAAGTAAGGCTCAATTGATAGTACATTTTCCAAAAGTACATGGAATTGTAGGGGTGCTTGGGTCTTTTAGCTTCTGAGGGATTTTTCTCGTGAGGATAGAACTAATATTTTCTGATAGAAGTACTTTATTAGTCATTTGCGGATATATCTTTCTTTTTTTTATACACAAATGCTTCAAGAATTTAGCAAAGGCAGGTACTTGCTTAATCACATCAAGTAGTGGAATATTAATTTTAACTTGCTTAAAAATTTCTACTACTTCTTCCAACGGTGTTCCTTTCCTTAAATATAAAGAATGATCTGTCAAACTCTTTGGAAATGATGCTGAAGGAATATGTCGTCGCATGGCTTCATCCATTGGTATGGAATGAGTGTCAGTTTTCTTACTCATATTCCTATTGTTAGCCTTTTTTTTCTGAAAGTATTGTTGATGTCGAATCTTGTTGAGGGTCAACTGTGTCCTTGGTTTGTCTTCCTGACCGTAAAGTGATTGACTACACTGTATTTGGTGGAATTGCTTCATATACCTTATTCATGAATACTTTCTTTGGATTTGTTACCGGCTGGCTTGGTAATTTTCCTTCTTCTCTCCGTTTGAGAGTCGCTGCTATTTATCCCAATTGGGCTTCGATTTTCGAAATCGATTATCCTTGTGTATGAAGTGTCTGGTCATGCTAATCCAATTTGTTCATTATTCTTATAAATTTTTTTTCAAATGCTTGAGAGAACTGAGGAGATTGATGTTCTTGGGATGAGTAATCATACTGATCTTGTCCATGTAGTCGGTATTCTTGCTGATATTGATTCTGAAAAGATTATCGCTACTGTTGAGGATACTGATTTGTAGAGGTCGACTGTTTTTATGAAAAATTAGGATGAGTCTTTCATGAAGGATTATACGAATTGCCGTATTCTTTCATAGGTCTTCCAAAGGGTTCAATTGCTGCAACTTCTTCTCGTCCATTTGGAAAGTAAGATTCCATAGTTGGATCTTGAATTACGGCAATCTGTGATGGCTTATTAAATAACATATATTTCATTTGTTTTGCAAGCATATCTACCTTCAGGGAAAGACTATCAATAAATTTCAGTTCATACATACCCTCCTTTTTAATAGCATTAACAATGGTTGGTGATTTTTTTCTGGCAGATGAAGCATAGTGCATGGAGTTATTGCTAAGATTCTTATATAGAGTCCATGCTTCAATTTCACTTTTAAGTATAAATGTCCCTGTACATGCTGCATCGATGGTGTGTCGATGTGCATATATAAGTCTATCATAGAAACATTGGATCAACTGTCACTTTGGAACTGCATGATGAGGGCATCGCTGAAACATTTCAGTAAAGCACTCCCACGTTTCATGAAACTGCTCTCCTTCATGCTGAGTAAAGATAGTGATCAGCTTTCAATACTCCGTCGTCTTTTCAATAGGAAAAAATTTGGTAAGGAACTATTGTTGAAGTTGTTCTCATGTTCTTATAGAGTCTCTCTTTAAAGTTTGCAACCAATGCTTGACCTTATCCTTTAAAGAAAAAGGAAAGAGACGAAGATGAATTCATTCTTCATCTATTATCTGAATGCGAAAGGTAGTGCATATATTTCAAGGAATTTATCCAAATGTTTATATGGATTTTCGTTGCTCAAGCCGTAAAAGATTGGTAGCATAGCAATGATATTTGGCCTAATCTCATAGTTTCATTTTTTTTGCTTCAGTTAAACGGATGCATGACGGGCTTTTGTAGGTAGTCTGTACGAAGTACGCCTTCAGGTTCTGTAGTTCTTCTGCCATTGTTTATTGTCTTATTTGCTTGTTTTGTATTCTTTGTTGGATGAAAGTGTGTTCGATCTCAGGGTCGTGTTTAACGATTTCTGGATGACGCGATCTTCTACCTAACATACACCAGTCTCAATTTTTTGCAAAAAATACCATAAAATATTTTCTTCAAATTTATAAGGACAAAATAGACTTATGACGGAATATGAGAAAATGTTATCCTAAAATATTTAAAGTAAGTTACTTAGCAACTGTCCCCGGCAACGGTGCCAAATTTTGATACGCTCAAACTGTGTGTTAGGTTTTCGTGTATCCCGGTATTGATGACAGGTCAATTATAGTAGAAGGTGAATGCCGGATCGTTCCCACAAAGAGGGTTAAAGTAATAATCTTTCTAACAAGTTTAGGATAGATCAAGGAGATGAATTTTGATTAAATTAAAATTAAATTAAAGATGCAGAATAAACTTTTGGTTAAAGACTAGGGTCACAGAGTTGCCTATAGAGATGTGAAAATATCTTTCCCTCAAAGTGATATATCACGTAATTTGAATGTAGAATGATATGAATCCAACTGATATATTTTATCATAATATCCCAAATTCAAGGGTAACACTAATAATAAAATATAACTCTCTTATTTTATCACTAACATCCCTGATCAAAGGGTAATGTCTTTAATAAACTCCATTTCATTCATCCCTAATCCAAGGGTACTGAATGATAATGTCATTGATATCATTGAATCCATATTATCTTTACCAAATTATATGCAAAAGTAGTTTTATAAGGATTCAGATGATACATTTTATCACAGCGTCCCTAATCCAAGGGTAACATTAATAATAAAGTATAATTTTTTTATTTTATCACTAACATCCCTAATCCAAGGGTAATGTCGTTAATAAACTTTATTTCATTCATCCCTAATCCAAGGGTAATGAATGATAATAAGATGTATAATATTGAATCCTTATTATTCTCTTCAAGTTATAAATAGTGGCTAAATTTGAAGACCTATTTCAAATTTGGTATTATCATGCTTTCCGCCTCGATAATACCATAGAATAATAATCTATACCGCCCTGAGTATAAACCGTCCGAAACTAAGTATGACTTGTCTAATTGGATCGCAAGCCATCTCGCTTGAGTACGACCTATCCGAGGTTACGATACAGAATTCCATTAAAACTATGCATGATAATTATATATGAATGCTTACCACACAACCTATTTGATGGGTCTAACATTCTAATCATATCACTATCACGGATATAATAAGAATATTAGCAATCAACGTTAAATAAAAGAAAACTCAAATCATATATTAATCGGGAAGGAATAGTGATTCTTGTCATTGAGAAAGTTAGAACGATACATCGCTAGGGTTCCCTGGAACCCTAGATTAATTTAGAACACGATACTCTTGTTGAGAACAACGATAAGTATGATAGATCACACCCACGGTTGCCGGAGTCCCAAGGAGTACCCAAGTTCTCTCTGACCCTTAAGCAATAGTGTCTTCTTCTTCCAAGAAGTTCGTCCCTGATTCCTTCGGATTTGTGGGCCTTTATAGTCTTGAGAAGAGTTGGTTCAAAGTCCTCCTCTCGTCCTCTCAATCGTACGGATTGGTTATAAAACCGCCCGAGCGGTTATGGTATCCGCTTGGGCGGTTTGACAGTTATCAGCCGGTTTTGGCTGTGCACTCCGTCTCATCGAACAGTTGCAGTATTTTGAAATCCGCCTAGGCAGTTTGCAATATGCTCGAGCGGAATTACGCCCAAGCAGAATTTGCAATATGCCCGAGTGGAATGTTGATTATGTTGGGTTCTGCATTCGGGTTCAATCATTTTCGGTTCCAAACGGACTTATATTCCTCTTTTATTCCTTTACTTGTTTTATCTTTTGCGTTTAGCTTATTTTCTATCCGTGTCTTCATTTCCCTACATAACAAAAATATGCATCAAAGTATATATCGTCTATTATGAAATTGTGCATATATGATCGACTACTTTAATGCATTAAGATCGGCACATTTTAGCATCGATCAGGTGCCGAAGGAGATCGGGGGAAGGGATCTCGCAGCCCCCTCTCATAGCCGCTGGAGGTGAAGGGGATAAGGGGGTGGACTGTGGTTCTCTCTCTCTCTCTCTCTCTCTCTCTCTCTCTCTCTCTCTCTCTCTCTTCTTTCCCTCTTTTTTCAGTTTTTTTTCTCTTAGATCTGTTTTGTTCTTTATACCTGTTAGATACCCTCACGCCCTAAAACCCGGGTCATAAGGGGAGGTCCACAGAGGGTATATTAAGCGGGCGTTAGGTGCCCCATGTACCGATGTGGGACTAACCAGTGGACTTCCTCAACATATGGTTTTTTCTATGTATACAGGAGATGGCAAGATCGGGGTCGAGGTGGGGAAGAAGGTGCCAGAGGAAATCGTGGGGAGGGGGAGCTCGATCCCCTCCCCGTGGTTCTCTCTCTCTCTCTCTCTCTCTCTCTCTCTCTCTCTCTCTCTCTCTCCAATTCTATTTTTCTTTCTTTGATCTGTTCTATATTTTTTACATTTTGTTTTTTCCCCAAATTCTCTCTCTCTCTCTCTCTCTCTCTCTCTCTCTCTCTCTCTCTCTCTCTCTCTCCATGTTCCTCAGGTTTTTATTCCATGGTTTCTATTTTTTCTTCCCCTCCCTTTGTATATGTTTGATTCCCTGTTTTTTTAATTCCATGTTCTCTGCTTAAGCCTTTCTCCCTCTCCCGACTGTGTTCTACGGTTTTTTTTTTCCAGTCTGCCACCAAGATCAATGCACAATCAATCCATCCCATTATAGAGTACTCCAAGCTAATTCACATTGTTGGAGTTGACTTCTTAAATAAACAACAAAGCACATTCATGTTTTTTCTTTTAATAAATAGACATGTTAGATCATTGTTGGGCTATTTAGCTGCTTTGCTAACTTTTGGTTGCCAACTTAACATGGCACTCAATTACTGTAGTTAACTGATAGTTGTGATCTCCTCCGGCACCCTCTTCCCCGTCTCGAGCCCGATCTCACCGTCCCCTGCACACATAGAACAAACTGTAAAAGAACAAAAAGAAGACAAAAAGAACAAAACCAATTTAAGAGAAAAAAGAACTGCAAAGAGAGGGGGGGGAGAGAGAGAGAGAGAGAGAGAGAGAGAGAGAGAGAGAGAGAGAGAGAGAGAGAGGATCCACCAGCCAATCATTATTGGGTTATTGAACATCTCATTAATCATAGGGGTTTTTTTTACTCAAAAATACAATTGCATAATGCAACCATCCATTCTACTCAGCCAATTGCAAATATCATAACCAAGCAACATAAAGAGATTTGGCTATAAGCGATTCTTTTTGGGTAATTATGCGAACTGTTTTGCCTCTATTTGGGCAATTATGCTAATTGCATTGCCAACTTGACATGGCACTCGATCACTACAGTCATATATGCAACAAATGGATGTGATCGTGCCAGTGTGCCACTTCAAATTGGTAACAAAAAATTATCAGAACAGGTTGCACCATAGACATTTTCTTGGGATATAGTTGTTTCTCCTCCTAAAATGTGTCATTGGCAATTGATTGGTTTTAATAACATTTGCTTTGACTCTGAGATGAAATTGAGTTTAGGTAAACACTCAATTCTTTTGGGCTATTATTATTGAGAGTGAGAGATTGATTGATTTGGAGAGAGAGAGAGAGAGAGAGAGAGAGAGAGAGAGAGAGAGAGAGAGAGAGAGAGAGAGATTAGGCAATGCGTGGTGATTGAAATCATGGGTTGCTTTTTGGAGTTGGAAGAGAGATATTGTGGCGAGCATAGGAAAGAAATAAAATATTTACCAACAAGCTATTTGAGGGAGCGATAGAAAGAGAACATGAAAAAAAAAAATAGAAAAAAAAAGAAAGAAAGAAAACAACAGAATAAAGAAGAACATGTGGCAATATGCTATCAGGTGGGGGGGACAAAAAGAACAGAAAAAAAAACAAGAATGGAAAAAAAAAAGAATAAAAGAAAAATTGTAGAACGAAGGAGGAAAAAAAAGAGAACAAAAAAGGAGAAGGAAAAAAATAAAGAATAAAAAGGCAGGAATGAAAAAAAAAAGAGTACAAAAAAATACATAACATAGAAGAAAATACAGAAGCACATGGAAGACTTTTATGGTATGCAATCGTACTCATTGGCTTTTAGGGATGTTGTCGTATTGCATAACAAATAAAAACTGTAGAAAAAAAAAAGAGAACAGAAGAACGAAAAAGAAAAAGAACATAGAAGAAAAAAAACAAAATTGGAAACAAAATTGAAAGAAAAAGTAATAAAGAACAAAAATAGTAAACAAAAAAAATCATAGAACAAAAAAAGTGACAATAAAATAGAAAAAAAAACTTTGAACGATCATATGGCCCACACAATTTGCTCAATAGTCGCCCAAATGCCACATGAGTCATTGAGTTTACATAATGTATGGATTTAGTTCATTGAGGAGGTTTAATGGTATATATGCATCTAATGTGGATGCATTTTCACCCTAGAAGTATTATCACCTCCCTTATATTGCTCACGAAATATTTTTGTCATCCTCAAAATGTCGTCACCTTTCTTAAAATTTTGTCGCCACCCTCAAATTATCGTTACCTCCAAAATATTGTCACCGCCCTCGAAATACTTTTGTCGCAAAGTGTAATTTACCCTTTAATAATAAAAAGATTTGGTTTCCTTACTTATTCGTCTATAATGATCCATATCGCGTAGGCTTAGTTGAGCTTCATCATATTGCCATGGAGCAAATTGGTAATATGGTATAATTTATATTTCTTTCCAATACCAATGGTATGATAAATTTAAAATACCTATTAGGCACATCGACTGTTGTAATTCATGCCCCGTTTCCATATATTTCTTTGGCTTGGTGATAAATTTATCTATATGCCAAATTTTATTACAATATGGTTCTAAACTACAAAATCTAGAAGTTAATTTCCTCTCTCGTTTTGAATTTCAATTGCATTAATTTCTGTTGATGTCCCTTCCAATTTAGAAGCAAATTTTATTACAATTTGCTTCTAAATTACAAAATCTAGAAGTTAATTTCCTCTCTCGTTTTGAATTTCAATTGCATTAATTTCTGTTGATGCCCCTTCCAAATATCTGTGCATGTTGAGATGTTGGAGAAAAAAATGCTTCCAACCAACCATGCATCTCCAATAAACTAGGCAGAACAAAATGAGGGATACAGGGTAAACTAGGTAGAATAACACGAGGGATTATAGGAGTTTGCATCAAATATACCCCATGGATTTTGACAAAGAGATCGACGAAGGGCTACAAAGTTGGGTTGACCACCTATATAACATGGCACATTGGTTTAGTGCTGACTGGACAAAACGGAAGCTGACTAGGACAAGCTGACTGGACAAAAATGAACCGAAGAGATCTAACCATTTAAACTGCACTAAACCCCTAAAATCCTGACCCATTTAAATTGCACTAAACTTGACCGTTCATCCCGTGATCGTTGTTCGCATCAACGGCTATAAACCCACCTGCTGAAATTTCAGCCGCTCCAAACCATCGGAACAATCTCAAGGAATCTGTTTGAATAGAGACAACTGTGATTGATCAATTATAGGGGGAGGGGGAGTTGGCCGCACCGAAGTCCCTTGCTTCTTGCCAATCGGCACGGACGAGGAAATGGGTGTCTCTATGAATGCTGGTGTTGTCGTCAAAAGTGTTTGGTTGTCGAAAGTGTTCAGGTGTGTTGCCGCCGAAGACAGGCCGCTGTAGTGCCGACAGGCACGGGCATGCACTAGTCTATATAACATGGCACGGCGGTCTACAAGCTGACTAGACAAAAAGGAACAACAAGTTAACTAGACAAAAGCGAACGGAATAGATCTAGCCGTTCGCGTTAATAAGAAGACGAGTGTGATTCATTGTAGCTGCTTTTTAAACGCATTAATTAATTCAAATCACATTCATTTTGTACTCTTGCAAAGACAAGTTACGCTAAAAATAATATTGGCTGTGCTCTATGCTGGATAAATAGTGGGATCCAAATAAAATAACAGTTGTGCTAAAAAATGATCTCCATCGTTGATTTTTGATCCCGCGCATGGGATAAAAGTAATAGAGGGAATAGAGGTACACAGGAAAGGAACCTAAATTAAACAGTCTTTCATGCCCGGCGTGCCCTCCGTCACTCCCGTTGAACGTGCTCGTAGCCTCCATGAAAGGAAATATCATTCCCATTCCTTGTTACATGCCCTCCGCTCCATCGCTCCCGCTGATCAAGCTTGTAGCCAAACAGGAAAGGAAAGATTTGGTCCATCGTCTCTTCGAATTCGTTCCACAATCTAATTCAAAAAAATTTCCATTCAAATTTTTTTCCAGGGCCTCACGACCACCGGCAACCATCGCGAATAAGAGAAGGAAGAGAGGAGCTACCCTCGGAATAAAAACCCAGTCCCACCGACACAGCCACAAGTAAGCCATGAATTTCTAAACTTTGGGATCAGGTTTTTGGGAATCATGCATTTCTAAATTTGGATCAGGCATTTCTTAGAAAATTTATAAAAAATTATCTTCATATAATCGACCGAAGCAATCTAAAACTCTCGGAATAGCTCGGATTCATTTTTTTCATCGCAATGTTTTTGTTTGAGAACGCTTTCTTTAATAGCTTCTTGTTTTTGTTCTATTTTTGCTAGGATCTGTTTTTGTTTTTAAATAAATTTTTTTTTCCAGATTTTTTTCCCACTTTCATAAAATATGAAATTTTGTTTATTACTGTCGTCTCCTGCGTCCACAGATATAGTTCCCTCTCTCTCTCTCTCTCTATGAAAACTTTATCCACTTCGCACTTCCGAAGTGTTTCGTGTTGGTTATGAATTGCTAAAACAGAAATTAAGATAGCTATTATGTTTTGCAAATACCAAATTTAGAGGGCAATGAAATGAGATGGTATTAACTATGTTTGATAGCTATCAAAAATCAGCAACAAGCATAATTCACTTTTAATCTATGGGTAACCCATTTACTCAAATTATAACATGGAATGTTTAGATAGAGGATGTAATTCTAGTAGTACTAGAACAACATAGAAAAACTAATTTAGCACATGAATGTATGGAGATGAAGGGAGAGGAAATAGCCTGGGTCAAGGTGCAAGATGTTGTCCTAAGAAGAGGAAGCTGATTTGCAACAGAAATCCAGAATCCAGTGGTTGAAGTATGGGGATAAAAACTCTAAATTCTTCTACTCGGCATTCAAAGCTAGATGTAATAGCAATGTTATTAACTCCCTTAAGATTTCTAGTGGGGAGATTATTCGTGATCCAGCCTTTATTAAGAAAGAAGTCGTGGAGTATTTTACAAATATATTGATAGATCAGCAACAATATGATAGATTTGAACCTATTGTGTTCAAGAAGGTCCTCACCCCAGAAGCCGCGGAGTGGCTGTCTTTACCTGTGAGAAGGTAGGAGCTCGAACAAGTAATTAAAGAGGCCAATCCTGACAAGAGCCCAGGTCCTGATGGATTCAATTTTTGTTTCTTCAAGAAATGTTGGGGGATCTGCAAAGAGGATGTATGTCAAGTTATCCTTGATTTCTTCTCCTCGGGGGAGCTTCTGAAGGAGATGAATCACACTTTCTTGACCCTGATTCGTAAGAGTAACAAGGCTGAAGCTATGAAGGATTATAGACCAATATCCTTATGCAATTGCGTATACAAAATTATTTCTAAAATTTTAGCAAACAGATTGCAGGGTGTGATTGGGGAGCTGATTTCACCACACCAATCAGCTTTTATCAAAGGTCGGAGGATCTCAGATAACCTCTTGTTGGCCCATAAATTAGTGAAAGATTACCATATGAAGTCCTCGTCTCATAAGGTCTACTTGAAATTGGACATTGTGAAGGCTTATGACTCTGTTAATAGATCATATTTGTTGCATGCTTTAAGGTGGATGGGTTTTACAGAGAGATGGGCTAGATGGATCAAAGCTTGTATATGGAACCCCTCTTTTTCTATCCTAGTGAATGGATCATCTTCAGGCTTCATAAAATCAAATAGAGGACTACGTCAAGGAGATCCTTTGTCCCCTTATCTTTTCACAATATTGATGGAATGCCTTTCCTTGGAAATTGAATGGGGCAGAATCAGGAAGGACTGGAATTGCTATAAGGTAGGTAAGGGCTCACCAATCTCACATCTTGTGTTTGCTGATAATCTTCTGTTATTTCTGAAGCCCTCCAAAACAGCTCTTACTCGTTTGATGAAGATAATGGATACTTTTGGTAAGCAATCAGGATTAAGGATAAGCTAAGAGAAGTCTATTGCATTCCTATCTAAGTCTTGCATTAGTATGACAGAGTTCTTTGAAGATAAGGGCTTGAAAGTGGGGTTTCTACCTGTTAAATACCTTGGCCTGCCCCTTTCTTCCTCCAAAGTTAGAGGCTATATGTTCAAACCTCTATTAGAAAAGATATATAAAGCTATTAATGGGTGGTCTTTTCGGTCCCTGTCCTTAGCAGGAAGAGTGAAACTTGTCAGGTCAGTTCTTCAGAGCTATTCTTACTATTGGTGCTCTAGTTTCTCTATTCCGAAGGTTGTCCAAAATGAAGTTGAGCAAATGTTGAGGAAATTTATATGGGGAAATGCTACAGTCCATGTTAAATGGGATGATGTCTGTAAACCTAAGGAGGAGGGTGGTATGGGATTACGATCCTTGAAGGATATTGTTCAAGCTAGTTCACTCAGGTTGGGGTGGATCATTCTTAATGACAATCAAGCTCTCTGGCCAAATTAGATGAAAAGCAGGTATCTTGGATCTAATAATTTTTGGAGTATTGATCCTTCGAAGGCTAATTCGGCCATATGGAGGGAGATTTTGAATATGAGGAAAGATCTAGCTACGAATATCTAGTTTAGTATAAATGATCAATCTAAAACAAATTTTTGGTTAGATCCATGGCTTCATGGGTTTAGACCTGTGGATATTGTTGGAGAGAGTGCTATGTTGGAGCAAGGCATGGGGCTTCCTTGTATTAAGGAGCTAATTTCAGAGGGCTATTGGAAGCTTCCGAATCCAAAAAATCAGAGAACTAGGAAGCTCTGGGATGATATTGTAGCAGTTCGGATTGAAAATGGAGTCAATAGTGATATTAAGTATTCTATTCTAGGAAAATTCACGTTTAAATCTGCTTGGGACAACGTTAGAGCGAAGAAGGATGTGGTTTGCTGGGCTAATTTGATTTGGAAGAATCATGTCTCATCTCGGTTTAGTTGCTGCAGTTGGAAAGCTATACATAATAGACTTGCGACACTTGATACTTTGAAAAGGAGAGGTACCCAGTAGACTAATATGTGTGTTTTGTGTAAGCAAAGGGAGGAGACTGTTGACCACCTATTTTTTAAGTGCAGCTTTTCCAAATCAGTATGGGATGTGATCTGTCATGTAAATGAGATACAACTGTGTGGGTCAGGGAACTTCCAATGATTGATTCGTAGCTTAGCTCCATGGGGCATGCAAAGCTAAAAATTTGAAAGGAAAGATGATTTGCCTGGCCTTGACAGGGGCTATATACGGCATATGGGGAGAGAGGAATAATAGGTTGTTTAATGATACTGCTATGACAGAGAAGGTGCTAATTCATTATATTTTGGACCAGATCCAAGGTATATTATTCGGAGTTGTTAGCTCAATGAGTCCTAATTTTGATAAGATTTTATTAAAAGAGTGGTTGGTTCAAATGTCTGTTTGGTCCAATCATTAATAGCTTTGTTGTGGATCTATTGGTGAGAGACGGTATCCTGAGATAAAGGTAGAGCCTTGGACTTGCTTTTCTTGTCTCTTTTCTTACCTTGTGAGCCTTGCCCTACTCCTTTTGGTGAGTTAGGCCGGCATTGAGTAGAATCTTGGTTTTGGTTTTCTCCTGCCCTGCCCTGCTCTGATAGTAGTACTATTGGAGTAAGGTTGGCCTATTTGTTTAGTTCTTTATTTGTTTGTTATAATATAATTACCTTTCAAAAAAAAGAAAAAGATGTCCTAAGATTGGATTTGCCCTCCTCGGTGCGGAATCCCGGCTTCTGATTTTAGAGACCCTTGAGTTCCCCCGTCGGCACGACTCCGAGGGAACAAAACGAACTAAGCTTATACTCGAATCCTAAAAACAAAAACAGGATCTCCTCTTCAAATCAGGTCGGAAAATTACCCTGAGATTTGAAGATGATGGAAGAACTGCTCTTGGGTTTTTCTCAAGGAGCTCACTGGTTCAACAATGGCAGAAAGAGAAGAAGAGAAGGTTTTGGTTTTCTCTCTGGTTTGAAAGGCTCAATTTCAGGGCATTTAATAGGCCTTGAGATAATCTATCTTATAAGCTGTTGACAGCGGGAGCGGAGTGGCTCAAGGTGGCGGCTGACGTGGACAGGCTGCTGTGACATGATCGTTGGGAGGCTGCCTGCTGGCGTTAATGATGACCGTTTGGGTGGCTCCAGGTGGCGAGATGATGATGGCTGATTCTAGGCAAACCTAGCCCAAAAAGATTAGCCCAACAAAATCCTACTAGAAGTCCGGAAGCCCATTCACGTCCACTCGGCTCGTGGACCATGGGCCCGGCTCGGCTCGACGCATGCGTGGTGTGTCAGGACTTAGGCCTATGAGATCATTACCATCCTCTTGGGTGGACTACCCTTATAAACAAGCTAGTGTCTCTTCCCCTTATCGATATGGGACTAAACTTGGGGGAGATTGTAAAAGAATGGTTGAGGCCAAGGTTTGATCCCTTGACCTTTACCAAAAACGGAAGCCCCCATAAAATGGACCTTGTTAGCCACTTGGCCGATTGGTTTTATTTGTTAAAAGGAGTAGGTAATTAAGTTTTATATTATATCCAACAATCCCCAACATAATATGAAACTTATTTAAAGTAGTTGAAGATATATAAAGTCAAAATTTGAAATCAAATTTTGGATTCTAGACACTGTGTAATAGGTAAGGGTACCTTTTGGGTTTGAACCCTTATTTAGTGACATTTATTTCATCTATGAGGACTCGATGGACTACGCCTTGAATCGGCCTCACGATTCAGATTTCCATAAAGCACACACAGTGTAGTATTAGCGGAGTTCTTGCATGTTACGGCCGTGCACAGGTATCTTTCATTTGTGTTTTAAAAGACAGTCCTCTTCCCATAGTCACTGCCCCATGACTCCATACGTATAGGTGATTCCTCCAAGGGTGTATGCAAGGAAACATCCAGCCTCGTAGGTCTTGGAATCATTAAGAGTTTAAAAGCTCATCATAATCCCCTTGCATCTATGAGCACTGTCGCCCTAGGGATGGGAGGAAACTATTAGTGCTCCTCAAGATACCCTTCCGGCTTGTTTCTACCCATTGAACCTCTTTGAGGTTGGGTTACCACCGTTGGTATCTTCTTTATAGGCTTAATCTCATCCGACTCGACGCTTCTAGAACCACGGTTTTAGATAAACCTTTTGTCAGCTGATCAGCAAGGTTTTTCTCAGATATGACAAATAAAAATGTAATATTGTGTTTTAGTTTATATCGCAATGATGTGTGTCTTACCTTAAGGTGTCCGTTCATTTTTACATATGCATTCTCTTGACTGTATTTATCTATTGCAGCCCTACAATCACAATAAATGGAGATTGCTGGCAAAAGGTGATCTCCTAAGAGAACATCCATAATGAAGTGTAATATCCTGGATAATTATGAAATTGTAAATGGTATTTTTTCTTCCTTTTTATTGTGGATGGTAATTGTGTTCTTCATCAGTTTCAATAGAAACTTATATCCCAGAGAAATCCCCGATGATTGAGGTCATCATATAAGATTAGTTTGACCATCATTACATATTCTAGGCGAGGTCCATCCGTATGCATTAATGCGACCAGCGGGTAGGAGCATAAATGTAGTTGAACCACGGAGCACCAACAGGTTTCTCTTAATTTCTACAGAAAATCAGTCTTTAGAATACCTCTAAATTTTATAGAGCTAGCGTGCGCGTCATCGTCCCGATTCCAACGCCTATTTTTGGGCAATTTTTGGATGAGTGGTTTGTGAGTTATGATTTTTCAAAGTTTTGCATGCGACTAGTGATTTGGATCCGAACGATCGGCTTGATTTGGATCTAAACCCTATCAGCCTAGAGCCTCTTGGTGTGACCTTGTTTGATGTATAGACCGCATGATCTTGATCGGATGGGTCTAGTGAGTTGATGCCCAATTAGGTTTTGAAACAGCTCCTTTTTATATCCTATCATCTCTTCTTTAGTGCCGCCCCAGACCTCATTGGTTTCAGAGAGAGAGAGAGAGAGAGAGAGAGAGAGAGAGAGAGAGAGAGAGAGAGAGTGGGGAGTAGTTTGGCCCGGTTCGACATAGGTACCCATCGACCATCGTCTTCGGCATCGTCAACCCGGCATCCCATTCTTCCCATCGAGGTAGGCCCCACCTTCACCTCTTCCTTTGTCTCCTCCTCACCTGCACCACTAGTGGTGGCCATCTCACATGCACCACCTCCCCAAAACCGTTGGCCATGCACCAAGAACAAATCGTGTGGTCGGGTCTCGGCGACCAACCCCAGAGGCAAGTGTTCGGGTGCCCCTAGTCGGTCGTCCGGTCTCCTTTCCGGTTACCAAATGGGGACTCACCCCTCGGGTCCAGCGAGGTCGCAAGACCCGCACCATTTTCACCTATTTTGCTCGTGGAGAGAAGATGGGGACACACAGGGTATTATTAATTGACTAGTGACCCCAAGATTAGAGACACCCCCTCTTTGTTAAATGGCACCCCTCTATACTCACAAACCCTTGTTAGCTGTACCCTTCTACCCTAGTTTTATTATCAGCAAGTACAACCACCCTTCATTATTGTTTTACGCCATTTCAACTTCGCACCTTTGGTTTTTAGTACGAGCACCCAGCCCTCCAAGCCCATCTAGGCTAGGTCTGATCCACCTTGGATCAGATCTAGTCCAATCCAAACTCAAACCAGACCCATGAATCTAGACTTGACCTACACCCGATCCAGTTCAGTTCTGGATCAGATCGGATCATTTTGGTTCCCTCGCACTACAAAGCGTGTTTTCAGGATATCAGACACTTCCATGCTCCGAATTATGTGAGATTAGCGGCAACAGTTAGCTTTTTATTTAAGCCCTTCCCAACCATCATGGTTGCAACGATTAGATCTTCCCTAATTTTCAGGGGAATTGATTTGATCCGATCGGCTTTGTCAATCCTATTCGTTGACACTGAAACCTAGGGCCTTGAAGGCCCGAATCATAGCCACTATCGAACCCAACGTGAGCGATAGCAATAATTTTACTTACATAGTCCATTGTATATAATTTCAGACCGTACCCGGATTAGGAGCGGAGCGACTCGCGGTTGATAGCCACGCTCCAACAAGTTAGTTGTACTGCATGTAAATATTTTAATTAAAAATAAATTATTCACTTAATATGTTGCATGCTTAGTTAATGATCATGGGCATAAACTTTTTGATTTGTCAAGGTGGTAGATATTATCTTTTTGTGTTATTTATTTAAATATAAATTATTTAGAGACTGGTCGATTAGGAGTATATTTGATTTACATGATTTTATGAGGTTCGTATCATCTTCGGAAATATCCTGGTGTCATGGCAACCTGGTTGCCCAATTGGCTCTTAGTATAGATCCGCGTGCACATTGTAGGTTAGTGAACCTCTAGCTATGCACAAACCGAAACGAGTAGGGAGGATCACGGGGTTAGGCCACAGGTTATTTCCCACAGGAAAATTGAGGTGGAGTACGTGACCTAATCCTGGGGTTTAGACCCCATAGAAAGCAAGTTGGGTCAGATTACCCCATGGTGAAAGACCAAGCCCCCTTTTTGGCCACTAGGGTAGTATGTCTCGAGGCTGTATCCCGAGCATAAGGAACGAAGTGGTTCCCCTGTTGCGAAAAATGTACCCAATAGTAACGCCACCAGGTCGGGAGCCTAGCTCAAACTTGGGGTTCACACTTGTTTCTCCCTCCTTTCTTTTCTTTCTTTTCTTCTCCTTAGCCTAGGGCTTTGCACCACAATGCACGACCTAGAAAATGGGTTCTCTCATGAAGTGGAATGGGACGCCTCATGAGGGAATTGTCGGTTAGGATACTGAACGTAAAACATGGAATTACTGGACATAATAGAATAATTCACTTAAAATGGAGTTGTGATAATTGTAATTCTTTAATTTGTTTAGTCTAATTATGTTTTCAATTCTACTTTATTGTTCTAACTTTTGTAGAATTATATTTCAATATATATGTGTTCTTCTATTTCGACTCGATTTTGTTAGGACCACTGAGTTTTTAAACTCAGGGGGAGTTTGTTTGGTTTGTTTTTCGCTCCCCCAGGTTTCTCTCGCTGGTGGATTGTTAGAAGTACAATTGCAGTTCCAGTACTAGTAGGAGCAATAGCAAGCTCAGGAGTTAGTGAGGGTTAAATTGTCAGTTGGATGTTTCATTCCTTCTTTAAACTCAGTGGCAGTTACTCTCGTCTTGGATGTAGTGGAATATGGCAGGCAATTGATGCAATTAAGCTTTGAGATAGTGAACTTTTGTTTTAGAGGAGTTTTGCTATTTGTTTTTTTTTATTAGTTGAAATACCTTGTTGTTTCTGTTTACTTTTCTTCACCTCCAAGTTTTGGACCCTCTCTGCTTAGTCCAAAATTTGGGGCGTGACATGAAGTCCCTAAGTCACTCGGCTTCAGTACACGTACTGTTTAGTGCTATCATCTCGGACTCCATGGTACTTCTAACTATCACGGTTTGTTTAAAAGATTTCCATGCAACTCCTGAAGTTAGGTACCTTAACTTTAGCCAGGCACCCCCACACTCTAAGATGACTCAAGTTTGACTTCCTATTCTTCCAAATTTCATAGGGTGTGAGGTTGCTAAACTTGAGAGGAATCCTATTAAGGATGTAGCAAGCTGTTACCAGTGCTTCTCCCCACAAGTAGTGAATGTTATATAGACTATTCGACAACACGCTAAGAATGCGGTGTAGGCAATGGAAATCAATTTCTTGAGGGCTCCTAGAGGTGGTGGAAGTGGATGGTGCCTCAGTTTGGGGGGTTTGGAGATTGTGGTTTCAAGCCCGACGTGGGTTGTTCGGAAGTGCTTCTTGAGTTGGGTGTGACCCATCACTCGCTTCGGTGGTAGTACCACCAATGACTGACACTAACCCTAGTGTAGTTAGCGAAAACCTCATTTGGTTTTGCCAGCGTTTGAAGTTCTTGCCGTTAAATTTGTTGGGTTTAGACGGCATGGACTCGGTATGAGAAGGATTCATAGCAAGAGGTTCGAGATGAAGCACAAATCTGAAAATTGATAAGGCTTTTGTCAAAACAAAGTACCAAGTATCTCTACAATTAGCCATATTAAGCAATTTTAATACCAACTACAAATCCAATCTTAGAATGTTGGTTATGAATTGCTAAAACAGAAATTAAGATGGCTATTATGTTTTGCAAATACCAAATTTAGAGGGCAATGAAATGAGATGGTATTAACTATGTTTGATAGCTATCAAAAATCAGCAACAAGCACAATTCATTTTTAATCTATAGGTAACCCATTTACTCAAATTATAGCATAGAATGTTTAGATAGAGGATGTAATTCTAGTAGTACTAGTTCAATATAGAATAACTAATTTAGCACATGAATATATGGAGATGAAGGGAGAGGAAATAGCCTAGGTCGAGGCGCAAGACGCTGTCCTAAGATTGGATTTGCCCTCCTCGGTGTGGAGCTCTCGACTTCCGATCTTGGAGATACAATGACCCTTGAGTTCCTCCGTCGGCACGACTCCGAGGGAACAAAATGAACTCAGCTTATACTCGAATCCCAAAAACAAAAAATAAAACAGGATCTTCTCTTCAAATCAGGTCGAAAAATTACCCTGAGATTTGAAGAGGATGGAAGAACTGCTCTCGGGTTTTTCTCAAGGAGCTCATTGGTTCAACAATGGCAGAAAGAGAGGAAGAATAGAAGGCTCTGGTTTTCTCTCTGGTTTGAAAGGCTCAGGCTCAGGACATTTAATAGGCCTTGAGATAATCTATTTTATTAGTTGTTGACAGGGGGAGTGGGGTGGCTCGAGGTGGCGGCTGACGTGGACAGGCGGCTGTGACATAAACGTTGGGAGGCTGCCTGCATGTGTTAATGATGATTGTTTGGGTGGCTCTAGATGGCGAGATGATGATGGCTGATTATAGGCAAGCCCAGCCCAAAAAGATTAGCCCAACTAAATCCTACCAGAATCCCGGAAGCCCATTCGCGTCCACACGACTCGTGGACCACGGACCATGGGCCCAGCCCGACTTTGGCTCGGGGCGCGCACGCGCGTGTGGTGTGTGAGGCCTTAGGCCCATGAGATCTTTATCATCCTCTTGAGTGGATTAACCTTATAAACAAGCTAGTGTCTCTTCCCCTTATAAATATGGGACTGGACTTGGGGGGAGATTGTAATAGAATGGTTGAGGCCAAGGTTTGATCCCTTGACCTTTTCCAAAAAAGGAAGCCCCCCTAACATCGACCTTGTTAGTCACTTGGCCGACTAGTTTTATTTGTTAAAAGGAGTAGGTAATTAAGTTTTATATTATATCCAACAATCCTCAACTTAGTATGAAACTTATTTAAAGTAATTGAAGATATATAAAGTCAAAATTTGAAAACAAAATTTGGATTCTAGACACCGTGTAATAGGTAAGGGTACCTTTTGGGTTTTAACCCTTATTTAGTGACATTTACTTTCATCTGCAATGACTCGATGGACTACGACTTGAATCGGCCTCGTGATTCAGATTTCTATAAAGCACACACAGTGTAGTATTAGCTGAGTTCTAAAGCGGGTTGCGCATTACGACCGTGCTTAGGTATCTTTCATTTGTGTTTTAGGAGAACATCTCTCTTCCCATAGTCGCGGCCCCATGACTCCGCATGTATAGGTGATTCCTCCAAGGGTGTATGCAAGGAAACACCCTGCCTTGTAGGTCTTGGAATTATTAAGAGTTTAAAAGCTCATCCTAATCCCCTTGTATCTATAAGCACTGTCGCCCTAGGGATGGGAGGAAACTATCAGTGCTCCTCGAGATACCCATCCGGCTTGTTTCTACCAATTGAACCTCTTTGAGGTTGGGTTTCCATCGCTGGTATCTCCTTTATGGGCTTAATCCCATCCCCTTGACGCTTCTAGAATCACGGTTCTAGCTAAACCTTTTGTTAGCTGATCAGCAAGGTTTTTCTCAGATCTGACAAATAAAAATGTTACAATATTGTGTTTTAGTTTATATCGCAGTGATGTGTCTTACCTTAAGGTGTCCGTTCATTTTTACATTTGCATTCTCTTGACTGTATTTATCTATTGCAGCCCTACAATCACAATAAATGGAGATTGCCGGCAAAGGGTAATCTCCTAAGGGAACATCCATAATGAAGTCCC
Organism: Chamaelirium japonicum; assembly: GCA_947650365.1. Taxonomy (NCBI): domain Eukaryota; kingdom Viridiplantae; phylum Streptophyta; class Magnoliopsida; order Liliales; family Melanthiaceae; genus Chamaelirium; species Chamaelirium japonicum. The sequence goes on from OX393552.1 coordinate 11,840,426, forward strand.
TAAGTCACTCGGCTTTAGTACACGTATTGTTTAGTGCTATCATCTCGGACTCCATGGTACTTCTAGCTATCACGGTTTGTTTAGAAGATTTCCATGCAACTCCTGAAGTTAGGTACCTTAACTTTAGCCAGACACTCCCACACTCTAAGATGACTCAAGTTTGGCTTCCTATTCTTCCAAATTTCATAGGGTGTGAGGTTGTTAGACTTGAGCGGAATCATATTAAGGATATAGCAAGCTGTTACCAATGCTTCCCCCCACAAGTAGTGGATGTCATATAGACAATCCGACAACACGCTAAAAAATGCAGTGTAGGCAATGGAAATCAATTTCTTGAGGGCTCCTAGAGGTGGTGGAAGTGGATGGTGCCTCGGTTTGGGAGGTTTGGAGATTGCGGTTTCGAGCCCGATATGGGTTGTTTAGAGGTGCTTCTTGAGTTAGGTGTGACCCATCACTCGCTTCAGTGGTAGTACCACCAATGGCCGACACTAACCCTAGTGTAGGTAGCCAAAACCTCATTTGGTTTTGCCAACGTTTGAAGTTCTTGCCATCAAATTTGTCGGGTTTAGCCGACATGGACTCGGTGTGAGAAGGATTCATGGCAAGAGGTCCAAGATGAAGCACAAATCTGAAAATTGATAAGGCTTTTGTCAAAACAAAGTACCAAGCATCTCTACAATTTGCCATATTAGGTAATTTTAATACCAACTACAAATCCAATCTTAGAATATTGGTTATGAATTACTAAAACAGAAATTAAGATGGCTATTATGTTTTGCCAATACCAAATTTAGAGGGCAATGAAATGAGATAGTATTAATTATGTTTGATAGCTATCAAAAATCAGCAACAGGCACAATTCACTTTTAATCTATGGGTAACCCATTTACTCAAATTATAGCATGGAATGTTTAGATAGAGGATGTAATTCTAGTAGTACTAGAACAACATAGAAGAACTAATTTAGCACATGAATGTATGGAGATGAAGGGAGAGGAAATAGCCTGGGTCGAGGCGCACAATGCTGTCCAAAGATTGGATTTACCCTCCTCGGTGAGGAGCTCCCGACCTCCAATCTTAGAGATACAACGACCCTTGAATTCCCCCGTCGGCACGACTCCGAGGGAACAAACGAATTCAGCTTATACTCAAATCCCAAAATCAAAAACAAAAACAGGATCTCCTCTTCAAATCAGGTCAAAAAATCACCCTAAGATTTGAAGAGGATGGAAGAACTGCTCTCGGGTTTTTCTCAAGGAGCTCATTGGTTCAAAAATGGCAGAAAGAGAGGAAGAAGAGAAGGCTCTGGTTTTCTTTATTAGCTATTCACAGGGGGAGCAGAGTGGCTCTAGGTGGCGGCTGACTTGGACATGCTGCTGCGATATGACCGTTGGGAGGCTGTCTGGTGGCATTAATGATGACCGTTTTGGGTGGCTCCATGTGGCGAGGTGATGATGGCTGATTCTAAGCAAGCCTAACCCAAAACGATTAGCCCAACAAAATCCTACCAGAAGCCTGGAATCCTATTCGCGTCCACGCGGCTCGCAAGCCATGGACCACGGGCCCAAACCTGGCCCGGCTCGGCTCGGCACGCATGTGTGTAGTGTGTGAGGCCTACGAGATCTTTACCATCCTCTTAGGTGGACTACCCTTATAAACAAGCTAGTTACTCTTCCCCTTATCGATATAGGAGTAAACTTGGGAGGAGATTGTAAAAGAATGGTTGAGGCCAATGTTTGATCCCTTGACCTTTGCCAAAAAAGGAAGCCCCCATAACATCGACCTTGTTAGCCACTTGGCTGACTGATTTTATTTGTTAAGCGGAGTAGGTAATTAAGTTTTATATTATATCCAGCATTTCACGTATCGCGATCGGCTACAGTTTTTTCTTTCTCTCTCTCTCTCTCTCCCCCCTCTCTAAAAATGTATCATTCTTCCTATATATTCATGTGGGTTTTCTTTACATTAAAATATGTATGTTGTAGGTTTCAATTGTTGATTATGTTCTCACAAAAAGATACAATCATCCACCTTTCGACCAACGACAGGTGTTTCTATCTCCATCAATTATTTCATCTTATAGATTCATGTGGGCATTTTTTTTCATTTAATATTTAATAAATATATATTGCATGTTGATATTATCGATTCAATATCACAGTAGACCGAGGTTACTATTATCGATTCAGTTTCACAGGTGATCGAGATATCCTCCTGTTGTACATCGTTGCCGGCTAAAGGTACTAACAATGGGTGTGGTGTGGTGAAGGAAAACGGCGGCACTAACTGTTGTAACTCTTATATTCTGAGCGTGAATTTTCTGTATTAACATTAATAAAGATGACTTTGGTTATTGTTTTAATTAAAATACTACTTTGGTATGTGTTAATTCATATGTAATAAGAACCCTATTGAATACAGTAGGCCACATAGATGCTTGGTGGGTCTATACTTAGGAGACCTAGTAGACCAGTCCTGTGTAGACCTAGACCGAGTACACAGTTTTGGTGATGCTGATCACTTCACCGGGAATAAGTTATTAGTAGGTAGAGGAATATGGTGAAGTCCATACCGTGGGGACGTTGGATTTTCATTCACCTGACCAAGCATGATGATTGTGTTAAATAGGAACCAAGACGATGCACATATCAGTGTATCAGAGACTAGTGCAAAAGCTGTCTTACTACTATAGATAATCTGCCCTCAACCTTGAGGGACCATGAACACTGAGCCAACCGGTTGTGTGGTGCTTTGATGTGCCAACGTGTGTAGACTTTTCATAGTCCAATACCACGGTATGTTGGGGGTTTGGTTACCCGACTGACGCTAGAGTGACATACAATCCCTATAGGTTATCCGACATCCAGAGTTGAATGGGTGCATTTTGATGAGTCAATCTATCCACACAATTAACCTAGGCCTGGTGGTTGTCAGCATGACTGACAACGTTCCGGATACTAGGCATAGCACCGGAAGGGTGTGGTGTTATAGATGATAAGTCATTAAATCCTTGTCAGATGATCGATCAGGCTCTAACGGTGCTCCCTACCGCCCGAGTCAAATCATGGCACCAGTAATAAGAGGGACTAAACATTATCAGAGTATAGTAGAGAACAAAGTTACAAGAGAGTAACATAAGTTTAGGATTGCTAGAGTTTAACTCACTTCGCACTTTGGGTGGCTACGCTGGTTAATCGGATTAGTACTGATTAGCGAAACTTTCGTTGTGTCGTTGGAACAATTAATCAGGGATCCGATTGGAGATAGAAATCCTAAACCTTGAAGGATCGACCCTATCATTGTATATAGAAATTATTCCCCAACCTGGTTGGATACGTCAGATACGAAGTAGCACGATGGAGCGCAAGCTTGAAGCTTAATAACCTAATTCACATATATTATAGGGCTATAAGGATATTTTGGTAAATATTGAAATATGGCTCGGAACATATTGAATATGGATCTTGAAATAAGCAGAATAATTTTAGGAGCTCATAGGTACTGATGAAACTCGATTCCGAGTAACGCACCTCACTCTATCTCTCTTATAGTGCTCCCCCTTCGTGAGGGCGTTTTTGACTAAGGCATCAGGGAAGATAAGGACAAGCCTTAACCGACCTCCCCCTGGTCCTTATCTCGAAGGGGCTAGCCCTAGCTTGCATATAGTATTAGGGGACTGGCCTTATAAGAGAAAAATGAGAGAAAGAGGTCGGCCCTAGATCTCTTCCTCTCTTGGAAATCCGACCCCCTCTCCCTCTTTGTGGTTTCGGTCAAGGAAGAAGAAGGAAGAAGGAGAAGGAAGAAAAGAAAAGAAGAAAAGAGAAACAGAAGAAGGAGATCTTTGCGACTCATCGTCGTCTTCGCTACGTGTTGTCCTCCGTCGGCGCGTCGTCCTTGCACTCAGATATAAGACGCCATGTGTTTCTCCCTTCGCAAAAGACAAGGTGCTATCAGACAGCATTCCTTTCGGTTTACGTGCAGATTATTATCAATATTTGCTCCTCTTTTCTTGGATAAAATATCCAAAAGGTTTGACAATTCTAAACACTTAACTAGATGCATACATAAAGATCTTTTGTAGATCGTAATATGCATCTAGGGTGTTCGCACATATGCTAGGTTTATAGATTTGTATGTAGATTGTTTTGTGGAATAGATAATGATAAAACATACACCACTTGATCTTCGGATCTATATTTTTGCTTCCGCTGCGACTCTGGTATAAGGATTAAAATCCAACAATTGGTATCAGAGCACGTTTCGGTGTATGTTTCATGTATGAATTCATAAAGTGGGGTTCGACATAGATCATGTATATAGATTGTGCTATGTAATATCTCTTTGCAGGTGTCGTGCTAAATAATAATCTGTGATTGCATGCCTCTGGGGGGCGGATCTCGGGTTTCTTTTAATGCATTGATTATTATTGTGCTTATGGATTGTAAGGTCTTAAATGGGCGGGGGTGGAGATTGACCACTCTTGGTTTCCTGGCCATGTTTCTAGGATTATTTTTTTATTCTTTCTAGGAAAATTATACACGAACGAGCACTTGCTCAGAGCGTGTTAGTTTTTTCGTCACAAGAAGGAGATGTGCGATCCAAGATGCTACATCCACTACTCGAGCATATGGTACCATGAAGTATGAAGACCTGGTGAAAGCGTATGTGCACGTTGGCAATGATCGAGATCGTGCAGAACGGGAGAACAAGATATCTTGGTTGTGCCATTCAGGTTCAGAGGTCAGACCTTGAATTGGATTCAGTTTGGAATTTTTTTTCTTCTGTTATGCTATTTACTTTGTGTTTAGATAACCCTGGCCCAATGATAATTAGTTTATCCATTTTTTATTTGTGAGTCTTTCTCTAGCTAGATTAGACTTAGGGTTATTACTTAATTTATGGGATCATTGGTGTCTCTATATAATTCTATAATACGTGCGAATCCGTTGCTTATTTAAAACAAAAGGTGGTAACCGCCCTCGTGATAGTTCAGGTAGCCAAGTACTGTGCACCGAGGATAGATGTAGTGTTAGATTTGTTAGGAGATGAGTAATAACCCTATTGAGAGTATGTTAACCCTAGTAGGATGGCCTTTCTTCATATGGTTCAAGCGACCAAGTTAGGTTAGAATTTCTCTAAGTGATACCCATTCTTAGTTGATATTTGATGGTAGTAAGAACTCATTACGATTTGGTTATGCCGCCATTAGGTTGAGGTCCGACAGAGGTTGTCAGATGTCCCTAATAGACTAGCATCGAAACCTATAATGAAATAAGATCTACTTGACATCAGACATTAAATCATGAATAAGGCGTCATGGTAGTAGGACTCCTTTCCATATTGACCTTACGCTAGGCTCTAGATCTTAGGGTTTTGAATAGACTAGTGGAGCATCGGGATCCTTAGAATATATATAATGCGATCATTGTAAGAAAGGCGAAAGCTGAGTATTTAAGATAGAGACTATGATATTTTCCAAGGGTACTAATGCTTCATAAGAAAGTTTGTAATCCTAGTGGGAGCGTAGTAGACTAGGGTCTAGGTCTAAGAGGTTGTGACCTTTCTAAATATGCATAAAACCTTATAAAAGAAAGGATGTGTAAGAGGTTCCATCCAAATAAGAGCCCCTAGCCTCCATAATCAACCGGCTTAGGGTATGGGTGGGAGGTACACAATTCAATATTCCCATCGAGTGAGAGTTATATTTCCTTCAATGCTGGTTTCACCTAGTGGTTTTCTTCGGGATATGAAAGATGCCGGTACTAGTGGGTGACGGATTTTACCTGCACTGCAGGGGCCTATGAACTCCAGTATCGATGCTACCTAGATTTATGGAAAGCATTCGGAATCTTGTGTGAAGCCGTCGTTACTGTGCATGACGGGTCACATAAAAGCTGGCCAAAAATAGACTGAGAGGTCTTTCAGTTTGCTATGAATAATTCTGATGAAGACTGGGTTGTATACATCCCGTTGGTAAAAGCGATTGCATGCTCCCACCGGGATGCTGTCTCTAATTCAAGGTCGATAGTCTCAGTGCTCGAGCTTATGAAATTTTGATTCTTGGATGTCTCCACTGTAGATGGTGAATACATAGCGGTTGGAATTAATATTATCTATTTTTTAAATCCATAAAATAGATTGTAGTATACTCTAAATTTAGCTTTGTGCTATTGTTTATAGAAAATATGACCAAGCTCGACCTATTTTCCTTTATTCTCAATGATAACAAACTAACAGGACCAAACTATGAGGACTAGAAGCATAATCTTGCCTAATTATTCCTCAACCGGCGATGCCAAGTCCAAGTGCGACTGAGGTCCAGATAAAGGAATGAAAAGACTGATTAGAAGTTAACGAGATGTGCAAGTGCTACATTATGGCCTCCTTGTAATCCGTCCTTCAGAAGCAAGTCGAAAACATGCCCTTCTCTTCTAACATAATGCTTTAGTTAAAGGAAATGTTCGAGAGTAGTAGTCGGGTGACTCGTTGTCTAACCATCAAAAAATTGGTATCTATGACAATGGCAGAAGGAACTCTAGTTCGGGATCATATGCTGAAGCTATTTGGCTATGTGAACGAACTTGGTTCTTTTGATGTCATCTTAGATACTGAAATCCAGATCGATATTTTCCTTGCTTCTCTACCGGGAACGTTTGAGGGATTCATTATCAACTTCAACCTTAACTGGTTGAAGATAACTAAAGCAGTATGATGACAAGATCCAATAGCCAAAAGCCAAGACTCCTGAGGCTATAATGCCAAGATGAATGAGGTAACGTGTACAAGGCCACGAGTTAGCCCCATATCGTATGGAGAAAAGGAGATCCTGAGGTTCTTATATAATTTCTCCTCTTAAACATAATAGACATGTTTTAAAATCGTGAGCCGCTATGGATATCGTAAGAACTCCATAGTTACGCGTGCTCGGATGAGAGTAGTACTAGTATGGGTGACCTCCTTGGGAAGTTCTCGTTCGAACACGGGCAAAACGGATAATTTCTTATGTGTTTGGGACGGATGTTACACGCAGAGCTCCTAACGGCGCTCCAAGCGGTAGAGGATTGGATGAAGGCAGGGTGACCAATCTCTGAACATAGAGCAAAAGTCTTTTCTTAAAACCAAAGGCAAGGTTCAGAAAAGAATATCTAAGAAGCCCGTGAAGGTGGGCCAGATGTAGTTGCAGGTTCCTAAGCTAGATGGTCCAGTGAAGCCCAAAGAAAAATATTTTTGATACAACAAAAAAGGGCGCTAGAGAGGTAACTACCACATGACTTCCAAGAAGGCTGAAACAGATATATCTCAAATCCATATAGTGGAATCTCTTATTGTATCCAGTTGTTCTCCAGTTTCATGGATTGTAGATTCTAGTTCTACTAACCATGCTTGCAATAATTTGCAGGGGCTCAAGGAGACAAGAAAACTGAGTGATGAAGAGATCATTCTGAGCATGAGGACTGAGGTCATGGCAGAGGTTATAGTAGTTAGAGATATCATCCTGCAGTTCTTTGATAGTGAAGTTTATTATTTAGAGACACTCTTTATGTACCGTCATTGCGACAAAACTTAATTTCTATTTTCTTATTGAATAGTAAAGATTTTTCAGTTTTATTTGATGCTTCTGGTGTGTTAATTAAATTGAATACTTTCTTTATTTGTAAGGAAAAGATACAGAATAGTCTTTATATAATTAACTCCACTATAAACAAGATAGCATAACTAAAGTATATATGATTAACTAATCTAAAAAAAATCCCTCGGATAATCCAACAATCCTATGGCACCTAAGGCTTGGACACATAACCTCAGATAGGATTCATAGGTTGGTCAATGCTAGACTTTTAAATTCAAATATTTTAGAAAGCCTACCGATGTGTGAGTCTTGTATGGAAGATAAAATGACCAAAAGAACTTTCCAAAACAAAGGCAATATATCTCAGGAGATATTAGAGTTAGTACACACTAATATATGTAGGCCCATAAGTGTCTGTGTTATAAGCGGCTTCAATTATTTCATCACCTTTATAGATGATTACTCGAGGTTTGGATATATATACCTAATACGGCGAAAGTCTGACTCTTTTGATAAGTTCAAGGAGTTTAGAGTTGAAGTAGAAAAATAGATGGGTAAGAGTATCAAGTCTCTTCAATTATATCAAGGCGGCGAATACCTATCGGATAAATTTATTGGGTACCTGTATGAGTATGAGATTATATCCTAGTTGACTGCACCAGGGATACCACAACTGAATGGGTGTCTGAGAGGAGAAATCGAACTTTGTTAGATATGGTTCGAACTATGATAAGTTACGCATCGTTGCCATCTAATTTTTGGGGATATACTCTAGAAACGACCGCTTACACTTTGAACTTTATTCCATCAAAGTCAGTACCCCTCACTTCTTGGGAGTTATGGTTAAAGAGAAAGCCAATCTTATAGTACTTTAGGATTTAGGATTGTCCAGCACATGTATGGAAGGACAAGCAAGATAAGATTGAGTCAAAGACAAAGGTGTGTCTGTTTGTTGGGTATCCAAAAGGGATAAAGAATGGTCCGTTTTATGATCATGAGGATATAAAGGTTATCGTTTTGATGAACACTGTATTCTTGGAGCAGGATTATTTAATGGACCATAAACCCACCAGTAAAGTAGTTCTTGAAGAATTGCTTGATACTGATGGGAATGCGTAGTATTAGGAGTTAATACCACTAAAATTTACGATATTGTAGTCGACTCCAATGGAACTACCATAGGATCATCGCAGTGGATCTAGAGTTTCAGGAGGATGATCCTCTCAACTACGATAAAGCGATAATTGTGGGGGGAAATTTCCGAGCCGCCTTGATCGGGAACCCCGCCCCACAGCCTTGATTGAATGTTGATAGTTTGTAGAGTTAGAGAGTTGGGAGAGTAGATAGAGAGAGTAGAGAGTGATGACACAAGGATTGGTGACGGAGTTCAGTCTTACGACCTATGTCTTCGGGCGAGAGGTGCCACCTGATCTTCACTATAACTTGAGTAAATAAGGGTTGAGCGTTCTCTCGACAGGCCGAGAGAAGCTTCTTACAATGTGTTTGCACGGAGCAATTAGAAGAGTTCAAGAAGAAGAATGGAGGGCTCTGGCTCTGGATCTGGAATCCCTCTTCCTCTGATCGAATGACCAATCCCCTCCTGGATGCCTTGGGGGTCCTTTTATAGCGTAGGCACGTGCCCGATATGGCAGTGATGATGTGGCGCTGATGACGTGGCACTGGTTCTGGGCCTCTTTGCTGGGCCCTTATTGGGCCGTTGTTCGGGCCCAATAAGGGGGAGGGCTTGATCTGCGACCCCGTAGAGTGGGCCCATGAACCCGGGCGGGCTTACCCACTTGGGCCATTGCGTGGGCCCATGCCGCTCTGATCCGGTCCGGTACAATTTTTGCACCCACAGTTACCCCCTCCCAGTCGGGTCAGGACCCCCTGGGTCGGCTGGGATTCCAAGGTACAAACGCCTTAGGATCCTGGCATGGTTGGCAAGGGTCGTCGGTGCCGCGGTTCGTATTAGCAGAGTCTCCTTCTGCCGATGCCGAGACCCTTTTGGCGCGAGCCCAAAAGTCTCGGTTTTGCAAGTGGGTGTTTTAGAAAAAGCAGTGCGTTTCCCAATCGAGAGGATACCGAGACCCTTTTGGTGCGAGCCAAAAAGTCTCGGTTTTGCAAGGGGGCGTTTCCGAAAAAGCAGTGTGTTTTCCGACCGAGAGGGTACCGAGACCCTTTTGGTGCAAGCCAAAAAGTCTCGGTTTTGCAAGGGGGTGTTTCCGAAAAAGCAGTGTGTTTTCTGACCGAGAGGATACCGAGAGGGTACCGAGAGGGTACTGAGACCCTTTTGGTGAAAGAACAGCTTTTCTCTCTTTCTCTCTTTCCTTTCTTTGCTTCCCTCTTTCATTTCTTTTGCTTTTGACTTTTTTTTTTTCCAAATATGTACAGTGTTGTTTGGCTCAAGATTCACGATTCGATGCCCAATTGAGAAGCATCCAACCGCATTACTGGAAAAACCAAAAGAAATTAAGTTGAAATGAGAGGCTCAGATCAGATCTTGTTGCTGGACAGAGCGAAGGCGAGGGCGGGGGAGCCGGTCATCATGACCTTGAACTCCTCGAAGGAGACCATCCCGTCACCGTCCCGATCCACGTCGTCGACCATCTTCCTGCACTGCGCGACCGTTGCGGCCTCCCCGATGCTGCGGAGCACCTGGGCGAGCTCCTCGGCGGAGATGGAGCCATTGCGGTCGAGGTCGAAGACAGAGAAGGCGTGCCGCAGGTCCTCGAGCGCCACCGCCGGGTTGACCCTGGCGGTGTTGAGGTCGACGAACTCGTAGAGGCTGATGTAGCCGTCGCCGTCGGAGTCGGCCTCCGACATCATCCGGTGTAGATCCTCCTCGGACGCCGGGTGGCCGAGGCTCTCGAAGATGGCCGCGAGCTCGGAGGAGGAGATCTTGCCGTCTCCGTTGGAATCGAACTTGCTGAATACCCGCTCCATCTCCTCCTCTGGAGTCGAAGACGATGTTGGCGTCGCTGAAGCCGACGACGGAGAGCCCGGCGTCGACGGAGTCTCTCCTTCTTTCTTTCCTTTGAACTCGGTGAGAGAGCAGATCTCTCTCTCTCTCTTACTTTATTTGATGAGAGAGCATCACCCTCTCTCTCTCTCTTTCCTTTATTTGATGAAAGAGCATCACCCTCTCTCTCTCTTTCCTTCTCTGTTTTTTTTTTGTTGGCGCAGGCACAGCAACATCGGCGGCGACGACACAGAGGCCGGGCGCCTGCGAGGTCGAGGCTGGGTTGCATTGGGTGCGCGAAAGCGGCCTAGTCGCAGCGGGCGCCGGTCGTAGCCTGTGTGGGCGCAGGCGGCTGCAGGACGAGGTCCAGCGGCAGACGGAGCGGAGGCGGTTGTGGTGCAGCGGAGGTGGTGGTCGGCGGCTTCGGGCGCGGGCCCCGACCGGGTCTGCAGCGCGACGAGGGGAGAACGCGAGCCGGCTGCGCGAGAGGGTTGCATGACGAGGTTAGCACGTGGGATCTGGGTCAGCCACACGACGAGGTGAGCACGCGGGGTGGTCGCCCCCCCCCCCCCCTTCTTTCTCCGTTGTCTTGACCGGCACTGGGTGGAGGAGCACACGTGGGTCTTCATTACCGGGTGGAAGAGCCCATGTGGGGGGAATGGGAGTCGGATCTCCCCCCTCCACCTCCTCTTCGTTGCTGCGCGTAACGAGGGAACACATGTGGGGTTCGTCGTCGCTAGGTGGATGAGCACGTAGGGGGGGTTGGAGACTCAAGAGATATCGGTTTTGAGGCCGGGCTGGTTGGTTGATCAGTTTTCAGGGTGCATGAAACCCGTGTCAATCGGAAGACCGTAGCTCCATTGAGTTGAAACCGATCAGTTTTGAGGTGATTGCTACCGATCGGATATGATGTAGAGAGGTTGGATGCCAATCAGATCTGAGGGAGAGAGGTTAGCTGCCTACCAGATCTGAGGAAGATAGAGGCGTTCGGGAGGGTTCGTCCGACCCCCCTCCCCCCGGATGGTACTGAAGCCATGGTAAAGGCCACGCGGGGGTTCGGGTCTCGCCCTCTTTCTCCTCAGCGCGATGGGACGCGCACATGAGAATCCAGGCCTCGCCCTCTCTTCTCCACAGCACGACGGGAGGCGCACACCGGGGGGGTAGACCCCTCCCCTCTTCTCTGCATTGGGTTCGTTGTGCAACAAGGCTGGGGAGCATGCGGGGGAGTCAAACCCCTCCTCTCTCCGTCCGGGTCGGCTGCGCGATGTGAGGTGTGCCGTCATTACCGTGTAATTATTCTGATGCTAGTCTTCGAAGAAAATGAACTTGAAAACTTTCGACCGACGTAGTTTTTCATACGTGTGCCGGATCAATGCGTATAATATGCCTTTGCGTCGGCGCTGAAAAACTGGTTAAAGTGGACGTAAGGCGTCAGGCACCTTTGCGTGTAATACTTCCAATGCATGTCTTCGAATAAAAGACCTTGAAACCTTCTGACAGTCATAACTTTTCATACGCATGTCGGATGAATGCGTATAAGGTGCCGTTGTGTAGGCACCAAAAATACGGTCAAAGTGGACGTGAAACATTGTGCGCCTTGACGAGTAACTTTTCTGGTATTCACCTTTATAGAGATGACTTTTAAGAACGTGCCAGCCGGATTTTAGGCTAGCGTCTTAAAGATGTCTCGGCACGCGGTAACTCATCCGTTCTGTCCGACACCCAACTGCACCTAGTTACTGTGTTCACTGGGGACTGCAGTCGGGCCCCAGTGATAACGCGATGGTTACCGCGTGCTCACCCCTAATAAGAAAGGGGATTTTTTTTTTTGACGACGCTCATCATCTGTTGGTGATGTCGATCTCTCCCTCTCGGTTTTCTGACGAAACCGAGGGGTGGCTTGTTGTTGATGTCGTCGCACCCCTCTTTCGGTTTTCTGATGAAACCGAGGGATGGGCTACGGATGACGCCGAGCACCCCCCCTCTCGGTTTTCTGACGAAACCAAGGGGTGGTTGTTGATAGTGTGTTGTCACCCCCTCCCCACTCGGTTTTTGTGCGAAACCGAGGGGGGGCTGCTTGTTGATACCGACACACACCCCTCTTAATTTTCTGACGAAACTGAGGGGTGTGCTGTTGACAGTGTGCCATCACCCCCTCCCTACTAGGCTTTTGTGCGAAATCGAGGGGGGGCTGCTTGTTGATGCCGACACACACCCCCTCTTAGTTTTCTGACGAAACCGAGGGGTGTGCTGCTGATGGTGTGCCGTCGCACCCCCTCTCCACTTGGTTTTTCTGTGAAACCGAGGGGGGGCTGCTTGTTGATGCCGACACACACCCCCTCTCAGTTTTCTGACGAAACCGAGGGGTGGTTGTAGCTGATGGTGTGCCGTCACCCCCTCCCCACTCGGTTTTTGTGCGAAACCGAGAGGGGGCTGTTTGTTGATGCCGACACCCTGTTATTGGGGCTGCCAGAAGAGGCCAAAAAGTGTCGGTATTGAAAATAGTGTGTTTTTCGAATTTCAGCCCTATTTGAAATCGACACTTTTTTGGTAAAACGCTGGTGCGCGGGGATGTCGGCGAGGGACGATGCTATATTTGAGGGGGTTTCTTAGAGATAATCTAGGATGACGCCGCATTATGGCCAGCCAATCTTCACCCAATGTATTACCGCACCTGGTTACTGTATTCGCCAGGTACTACGGTCACATGAGGGTGTTGACTTGGCCAGGATCAAGGAAGCACCATTTTATCCCGTGTTACCCACCGTCGACTGCACCAGTATGGAGACACGCACTGAAAGAGTCAGACCAACCACCCCCTGGCCGGTTTGGAGCCGTTAGTCGTCGAGAAAGGTGATGGCCAGTGACAATCTAATGCTTGGACCTGAGTGACAAAACTAATCTTGGACTTTTGATCGAATGCCAATACGTCAGCGACGACGTCTCGGACTTTATCTTTATGTGTCAAGGGTAGGGCCTTGGGATTATAGAGCGCCGAGGTGTTGGTCGCCTTGGACTTTGTCTTCGAATGCCAAGGGCTGGGCCTTGGGCTTGTAGAGTGCCGAGGCGTTGGTCGCCTCGAGCTTTGTCTTCAAGTGCTAAGGGCTGGGCCTTGGGCTTGTAGAGTGCCGAGGCGTTGGTCGCCTCGGACTTTGTCTTCGAGTGCCAAGGGCTGGGCCTTGGGCTTGTAGAGTGCCGAGGCATTGATCGCCTCGGACTTTGTCTTCGAGTGCCAAGGGCTGGGCCTTGGGCTTGTAGAGTGCCGAGGCGTTGGTTGCCTCAGACTTTGTCTTCGAGTGCCAAGGGCTGGGCCTTGGGCTTGTAGAGTACCGAGGCATTGATCGCCTCGGACTTTGTCTTTGAGTGCCAAGGGCTGGGCCTTGGGCTTGTAGAGTGCCGAGGCGTTGGTCGCCTCGGACTTTGTCTTCGAGTGCCAAGGGCTGGGCCTTGGGCTTGTAGAGTGCTGAGGCATTGATCGCCTCAGACTTTGTCTTCGAGTGCCAAGGGCTGGGCCTTGGGCTTGTAGAGTGCCGAGGCGTTGGTCGCCTCGGACTTTGTCTTCGAGTGCCAAGGGCTGGGCCTTGGGCTTGTAGAGTGCCGAGGCATTGGTCGCCTCGGACTTTGTCTTTGAGTGCCAAGGATGTCTCCTTGAACTTGGTGCATGTCAAAGCGGCGACGCCTGCCTTGGACTTATTCTCATCGCCTTGGATGAGTGTAGTTGATAATTTAGCTTGACCTGAATTGTCAGGAGTATTTTTATCGGACTTTCGTCTTGAAAGGGCGTAGCCGAATTGCCTTCGAGCTTCCGACTTGAATGGGCGGAATCGAAGGTCTTTAGTTGACCTAGGTTGCCAGGAGCCTTTTTATCGGACTTTAGCCTCGAGAGGGCGTAGCCGACTTGCCTTCGAGCTTCCGACTTGAATGGGTGGAATCGAAGGTCTTTGATTGACCTGGGTTGCTAGGAGCCTTTTTATCGGACTTTCGCCTTGAAGGGGCGTAGCTGAATTGCCTTCGAGCTTCCGACTTGAATGGGCAAAATCGAAGGTCTTTGATTGACCTGGGTTGCCAGGAGCCTTTTATCGGACTTTAGCCTCAAGAGGGCGTAGCCGAATTGCCTTCGAGCTTCCGACTTGAATGGGCGGAATCGAAGGTCTTTGGTTGACCTGGGTTGCCAGGAACATTTTTTTTGTTATGCCTTAACATGGTGTAATCGAGCTTCGAGAGATTTGATTTTGAGAAAAAAAATAGATACTTTATTGATACAACAAAGTAGCGGTTACACTTTTTCAGAAGTTGCCCAGCGGACTTTACGATTATGCATCCATGTATTACATTGACTTTTTTTTTTTTCACTGCTGCTGCCTCTCCTACTCTCGACCTGGTTCCTTATTAGCGAGGTAGCCATCGAGCCGCCCTTCTTGGATCAGGTCTTCGATGTGATGCTTTAGCTTCCGACATGTAGAAGTTGGGTGGCCATGGCTGCGATGAAACTCACAGTAGGCTGTCGTATCTCCCGTCTGGTCGGAATTTGGAGGGAGAGGCTGTGGCCACTTGCAAAAGGGCTCGCTCTGCAAGTAGGCGAAGATGTCTTCAATGGAGGTGTTCAGCTCAGTGAACACCCTTTGCTCCCTTGGAGTTCGCCTCTTTTCTGCTGGAGGGGCTTTCGGATCTTCATTGTACCTTTTGGCCTGTACCTTTTGGTCGGACGCGGCATGGGCAGACTTCTTGTAGTGTGCTTCATTCGAAGCTTCATCATCTTTCTTATGTCGGGAGTCACGAGACTCGCGGGGCTCACGTAGTCTTCTGGCCCGCTGATTGTCTTCCACCTCTATCTCCCGTTGTACGCGCTTGAACATCGCTTCCAAGTTATTGGAAGGATGCCGGATGAAGTCGGTGTAGACGTGGAGCTCTGGCCGGATAGCATTCTAGAATGCCTGCATGATGGCCTCCTCATTATAGGAGCGACCGGTGAGCTCAGAATGCTCATTACGAAACCTCATCGTGAAGCTCCTTAGAGACACGTTGGAGCCCATCTTCAGCCGGTAGAGCGTATCCAGCCTCTTTTTCGGCTTTAAGTTTAGCCGATAATGGTCCATGAAGAGTTCAGCCAACTCTTTGAATGTGGCCACCGTACCGGTAGGCAGTGTGTAGTACCAGTCGAGGGCAGGTCCCTCGAGGCTTCCCGCAAACATACGGCAAAGAACATGGTTCTTATACTCGTAGGGCGTCAGGGCCTGCTTGTAAGCTAGGATATGGAGAGCAGGGTCTCCCTGGATGCAGTTGAACTTTGGCAGGCTCGGTGTTCGCCAACCCATAGGAAATGGTGTTGCAAGAACCTTGGGATGCAGTGGCCCCACCGAGGTGATTAGCTGCCTACGGTCTTGATGGCGGCGTCCCATGTCGGCAGTATACCTTAGTCGGTTGAGCAGCTCACGGGCATCTGTTGCTTTCGTGTGTGAAGGGATAGAATATCTAGTAGACCCTGTTGACTGAAGTGATCCTTCTCCGCGATAGCTGGGCGCACCGTTGACGTCGAGGCGATCCCACACCGTTTGCCTTGGTGCTTGTGTGGATACCTGACGCATCTCGATACGCGGCACATGTCGTTCTTCAAGATGATGACTCACGGCTGGGCAAGTCCTTGGTTGGTCTTCATCAGTAGCTAGAGAGTTGTGGGCCACAACCCCTGCTCTTTCAGCCGCCTTCTTTAGGGAATCCCTCTCTTGCTCGAGGGCCGCATTCTTCTTGAGGAGATTTAGCAGCTGGAAATCAGCAGCCGAGATCTCGTATGTAGCCTGAGGCTTGCTCCCTTGAATAGTGTGTTCTTTGCCAGATCGACGCCTCGGGGATGACGGGTCTCGCCGATCGCTGTGCCCTTCTGGATGGCTGCCTTGCGGCCCCAGCCGCTCCCGAACATTTCTTCGGTTGGTTGCAACTGAGACTTCTTGTTCTTCTTCGATCAGTATATCGTTTGTTCGTTTAGCACCCGCCTTTGGTGGGTTGGTGCTGGCCTTCACCATCGAGCATGTTGATGTCGACGTGATGAAGGCGTTGAGGTTGATTTGGAGGACTTGTGGCTCGTCACCACAAGCTGAATAGGAGTCGGTAGAGATATGGGTAAGACCTCTATCGATATCCCACAGACGACGCCAAAGATTATGGGGGGAAATTTCCGAGCCGCCTTGATCGGGAACCCCGCCCCACAGCCTTGATTGAATGTTGATGGTTTGTAGAGTTAGAGAGTTGGGAGAGTAGATAGAGAGAGTAGAGAGTGATGACACAAGGATTGGTGACGGAGTTCAGTCTTACGACCTACGTCTCCGGGCGAGAGGTGCCACCTGATCTTCACTATAACTTGAGTAAATGAGGGTTGAGCGTTCTCTCGACAGGCCGAGAGAAGCTTCTTACAATGTGTTTGCACGGAGCAATTAGAAGAGTTCAAGAGGAAGAATGGAGGGCTCTGGCTCTGGATCTGGAATCCCTCTTCCTCTGATCGAATGACCAACCCCCTTCCTGGATGCCTTGGGGGTCCTTTTATAGCGTAGGCACGTGCCCGATATGGCAGTGATGACGTGGCACTAGTTCTGGGCCTCCTTGCTGGGCCCTTATTGGGCCATTGTTCGGGCCCAATAAGGGGGAGGGCTTGATCTGCGAGCCCCGTAGAGTGGGCCCATGAACCCGGGCGGGCTTACCCACTTGGGCCGTTGCGTGGGCCTATGCCGCTCTGATCCGGTCCGGTACAATTTTTGCACCCACAATGATGTCCTCTGACCATACAGCATGATAGAAAGCATAGAGGCAGAACTGATATCAATGTCCCAAAACATGGTATGAACACTTATAACACCGCCTCACAATATTAAATATGTTAAGTGTACAATAAGAAAAAAGATCCGGATGTACCATTGAGATTTATAAAGTTAGATTAGTCGCTAAGAGTTACACTTAGCGAGAAGGGATCGTTTATGATGAAACCTTTCGCTAGTGGCTATGCTTAAGTTTATCCGGATCCTTTTGTCCATTGCAGTCCATTATGATTAGGAGATCTGAAAAATGGACATCAAGATCTCATTCCTCAATGGGTATTTGAAAGAAGTCATTTATATATCTCAGCCTCCAGACTTTATCGTATCTGTCCATAAAAATCTAGTGTGCAAGTTGTAAAGGTCCATTTATGAACATAAGCAAGCATCTAGAAGTTGGAATATATATTTTAATCAGGCTATTCAGTCTTATGGATTTGAACAGAACGTGGATGAACCATATGTTTATAAAAGAAGCGATAGGATTGCAGTGGTTTTTCTGGTTCTTTACATAGACGATATCCTTCTAATTGGAAAAGATGTTGGAACATTGTCTATAATGAAAGTATGGTTGTCCTCTCAGTTTGGCATGAAAGACCTGGGTGAAGCGAGTTATGTTTTGGGGATCAAAGTAACTTGAGATCGTCAGAACAAAATTTTCTCACTGTCACAGTCAGCCTACATAGATACTATCTTGGTCAGATTCAATATATACAACTTTAAGAATGGACTAGTTCTATTCAGATATATAATGAAGTTGTCCAAGGATCAGGGTCCTGAGACTCCTGAGGAGATGACATAGATACAGAAGATACATTATGCTTCGGTTGTAGGGAGTCTGATGTATGCCATGCAGTACACGAGAACAAATATATGCTATGCAGTGCACGAGACCAGATATATGCCATACAGTAGGCATAACAAGCAGGTATCAGTAAAACCCAGGTCTGGGGAACTGGACTGCTATGAAAATATACTCAAGTATCTTCGTAGGATGAGAGATTATGAGTTAGTTTACTCTTCACAAGATCTGACACCGATTGAATACACAGATTATGACTTTGCAGCAGATCCGAAATCCAGAAAATCAACGTTAGGGTTTGTGTTTTCGTTGGGAGAAGGAGCTGTCAGTTGGAAGAGCGTGAAGTAAGGATTCATCGCGGATTTGATGACAAAGGCTGAGTACGTTGCGGCGTGCGAGGCGGTAAAGGAGGAGATGTGGCTCAGGAAGTTCCTGACGGACTTAGGATGTGTACCGGGAGCTCAAGAACCTATTGTCCTTTACTGTGACAATAGTAGAGCCGTAGTACAATCCAAGGAGACAAGATATCACCAGAAGAGCAAGAATATTTAGGTGATCGAGATATCCTCCTGGTGTACATCGTTGCTGGCTTTATGTACTAACAATAGGTGTGGTGTGATGAAGGAAAACGACGACACTAACAATGGCGCCAATGTATCACCGACATCCACTGCCATGGGGAAGAAGTAAAAATAGCCTTCTACAAAAAAATTCTCTCTATCAAGGTGAGGCTTTCGAGGGTCTGTATCCATTGTTTAATGAATTTTTAAGTGTATCATGGTATTGCAGTTTGAGTTGTACAAATAATCAAATCCATAATTTTGTAGTTTATGTTTCTTTTCTTTAAATTCCCCATCACTCCCTCTGTTTTAATGGCTTTTGATCTATATGTAGTATGAGTTTTCTATGTTGTGATTGTTATATACATGTAAGTTTTATGCCTTCCTCTCATTTATAAAGAAGGGGGTGGTCGAATACCATGATAAAGGGGGGTGGTCAGATACTTGATTTTTGTTTTAAATGATTCTTATGTTCATTCCGATTTTGTGATGGCCCTCGTCGCTCAGATCCAGCACGACAGCACCGTCAGCATCGCGCTGGCACTCATCGACTTTGAACCCTATGGTGTCGACCCTCCTCACTTGCACCCTCGGGCATCAAAGGTTCTGATGATATTGGAAGGAACACTCGACGTTGGCTTTGCCACGTCCAAGCCTAACAGTCAACTCTTCACCAAGGCTCTCAGCATAAAACTATTTGTTGCAAGCATCTTAATTGTGAATGTCTGTAATGAGCCAATAGAATGAGTGTTGTAATGAATAAATTAAAACTAAGTTTTTTTAACATACAAATTGATTCTTTTATTGTTTCATAATGTACAAACAAATATACATAGTATAACTTCAACATCACTGTCCCACATCAGACTTATAAAAATATGCTCAACTCTTTGCCAAGGTCAAGTATGGGTTTGAACCTTAAACTATGCTTCGTCTGCATTTAGTCCCATCTGGCAACTTTTATTCAAAAAATGGATATTGTGGCCACCATTTTCAGCGGCGGTGGTCACTACATAATGTTGACGCCCCACTTAAAATGAATACCGCGGATGAATATGAGTATCGCCGTCGTATTTTGCTGCCCCTTGCTGAATGTGTTTTGCTGTCGAAAGAATTTTACTGCCTCACCCCGGCCTCCCGCCGAATGTGTTTGTCCACCAAAGATGGTCGCTGTAGTGTTGAAGTCGTCGGGGGCGTGTTGCCGCCCAAGGCAGCCGTCTAAGTGCCGACAGGCACGGGCATGCACTAGTTTATATAACATGTTATGGCTGTTCACAAACTGACTAGGATAAAAGGCACGGGATGGATCTAGCAGTCGATCAATATTTGAAGAGAGAGATAATTTCTATTAAAAACCTACTATAAAGATATTAAAAATTTACTATAAAGATGATAAGTATCTATTCAATGATATTTAATGGCCTTTCGATGTTAGTATTTTTTTCAAAAAGTTGATCGTTTGAGTGCTGACAGGCATGTCACCGCCGAAGACCGCTCCCGAGTGCAAACGGGCACGGGCATCCGAGACCCCTGCCCAAAGCCCAGCCCAAATTTAGGTCCGGTTAAAATTTTTGAACGCAAGCCCAAGCAATGTAAACAAATTTCGCTTGATACTTGTGGGGTTTAAAGCCCGAGCGCGGCACCCACAAAATGGTTTCAAAAATTTCCCTCCCCGCCATCGAGAGAGAGAGAGAGAGATAGAGAGAGAGAGAGGAGCAGGAGGAGGTCTGATCTCGATCGACCGAGATGGAGAGGGGACTGATCTCCGTCGATCGGTGGGGAGAAGGGAGCCAGGCCTACTTCCTCACCCACCTCCACGCTGACCACACCAAGGGCCTCACCTCCCGGTGGTCGCAGGGCCCCCTCTTCTGCTCCCCGGTCACCGCCAGGCTCCTCCCCTCCAGATTCTCCGGCTTCGATCTCTCCCTACTTAGGGTATTGGAGGTGGGGGTCACTCGCCCCGTTTCTCTGCTTTCTCCGACCACTGGATCCGAGCTCCGAGTGCTGGTCACGACCATCGACGCCAACCATTGCCCTGGTACCGCCCCTTCTTACACCAACTTTATTCCTGGTTATTTCCTGATTTCTTGGATAACAATCACAACCTCTCAATGTATAATTAAGATAAGCCCTGGGGTTACCCCTAAAAAAAAATAGATAAGCCCTGGGTTGCTAGTCGCTGAGGAGCAGCAATGCAGTCTGCATCAGCACGCAACTTGTTTGCTGAAATTCCTCAACCTGCGCCTGGTGGCTCAAGGCCAATCAATCCGTGAGGGATCTCTTACCCTCAACCTCTTGGAGGATGCTACCCTCGCCCAGATCTTAGAGGCAATTGGATTTACCTTTGCCGGTTCGGGGGCGTCGAGAATATGCTCGCTCGCATTCGTGACTTGGAGAAATCGAGAGCTTCCTGTGATGCCTAAGGCTTTAGAGGGCCCATCTTTGGGTCGTGTCTAACATTGTGGGTCTTCCCCTCCTGTCAAGCCTGGGTTGCGACGCCTGAGTTATGGGTGTAGGAAGAGAATTTTAATTTTCTTTGTTTTCCCCGAGGGAGTGTCTTCCTTTGTTATAAGACGTGTTCTTTGCTTTTTTGGTTTTTCGATGGAGGTTGGTTCTCCTTCTTTATGTACATATTCTTTATTTTAGTTTACTAGTTGGGGTCTAGGCCGGTGCCCTCCCCATTCATTGAGAGGGCTTCCTTAGCTGGCACCAAGAAAGATGTTGCACATGGTCCCTTGTTGAGCTTCTCCTCACATCCCCCTCAAGCTCACCTAGGGAGGAATCGGAGATTGAGCTTGTCCCACAGAGATAAAAATCGGGAACTTGGTAGTGGTTTTGTGAAGATGTCAGCAATATTCTCCGACCCGGGTAAATGAGAGTCCTTGATGATGCCATTGAGAACATACTTTTGAATAAAATGGACATCGATGCCAATATGTTTCATTCGGCTTTGGAACATCGTGTTCTTGGACATGTGAAGCGCACTCATGTTGTCACAATAGAGAGAAGGCGGGCCATGCAACTTGAGTCCAAGGCGACAAACAAGATGAAGATACCACAAGACCTCAGTGGTAGTGGAGGTGAGTGCCCTATACTCCGCCTTGACACTCGAACGTGAAGCCATCGCCTGTTTCTTTGCACCCCATGAGAGTAAATTTGGTCCCAAGGAGACCGCATATCCAGTGGTGGGTCGATGGCTATTGGGGAAACCAACCCAATTAGCGTCGGAGATGACCTGTAAATGCAAGTCGGGGGATTTGTAGAAGGGAAGCTCATGAGATAGGGTCCCTTTGATATATCTAAAATCGTGCTTCACAACAGCAAGATAGGATGAGCAAGACTTATGCATGAACTGTTATACATGGTTGACATGTAGGCCAAATTGGGCGACTTATTGTAAGATACTATAAGTATCCCACCGTCTGCTGATAAATGGAGGGGGTTGGGTAGTGGATCCAGAGCATTGGCTGAGAGCTGCGAACCAACGGTTAATGGACTCTTAGTGGACTTGACGTTAGAGAGCCAAATCCCTCTAGAAGTTGATCCGCGTCGTGAGCCTGTGAGAGAAGTGACTTTGATGTACTAACGACTTGAATACTTAAGAAGAAATTAACAGTGTTCTAAAAAGCGGCTTAGGCGGCCGCCTAGATGCTAGAAGGCCCACCACGACCCAGCCTAGTCCTAGGCGGTGTAGAAAAGCGGCCCAGGCCTCAACCTCTTGGAGGATGCTACCCTCGCCCAGATCTTAGAGGCAATTGGATTTAGCTTTGCTGGTTCGGGGGCGTTGAGAATATGCTCGCTTGCATTCGTGACTTGAAGAAATCGAGAGCTTCCTGTGATGCCTAAGGCTTTAGAGGGCCCATCTTTGGGTCGTGTCTAACATTGTGGGTCTTCCCCTCCTATCAAGCCTGGGTTGCGACGCCTGAGTTATGGGTGTAGGAAGAGAATTTTAAGTTTCTTTGTTTTCCCCGAGGGAGTGTCTTCCTTTGTTATAAGACGTGTTCTTTGTTTTTTTGGTTTTTCGATGGAGGTTGGTTCTCCTTCTTTATGTACATATTCTTTATTTTAGTTTACTAGTTGGGGTCTAGGCCGCCCCCCCACCCACCCACCCACCCACCCACATTCACTGAGAGGGCTTCCTTAGCCGGCACCAAGAAAGATGTTGCACATGGTCCCTTGTGATGAGCTTCTCCTCACATCCCCCTCAAGCTCACCTAGGGAGGAATTGGAGATTGAGCTTGTCTCACAGAGATAAAAATCGGGGACTTGGTAGTGGTTTTGTGAAGATGTCAGCAATATGCTCCGACCCGGGTAAATGAGAGTCCTTGATGATGCCATTGAGAACATACTTTCGAATAAAATGGACATCGATGTCAATATGTTTCATTCGGCTTTGGAACACCGTATTCTTGGACATGTGAAGCGTGCTCACGTTGTCACAATAGAGAGAAGGTGGGCCGTGCAACTTGAATCCAAGGCGACAAACAAGATGAAGATACCACAAGACCTCAGTGGAAGTGGAGGTGAGTGCCCTATACTCCGCCTTGACACTCGAACGTGAAACCATTGCCTGTTTCTTTGCACCCCATGAGAGTAAATTTGGTCCCAAGGAGACCGCATATCTAGTGGTGGGTCGATGGGTATTGGGGAAACCAACCCAATCAACATCAGAGAAGACCTTATAAATGCAAGTCGGGGGATTTGTAGAAGGGAAGCTCATGAGATAGGGTCCCTTTGATATATCTAAAACTGTGCTTCACAACAACAAGTTAGGATGAGCAAGACTTATGCATGAACTGTTATACATGGTTGATGATGTATGCCAAATTGGGCGACTTATTATAAGATACTACAAGTATCCCACCGTCTGTTGATAAATGGAGGGGGTTGGGTAGTGGATCCAGAGCATTGGCTAAGAGCTGCAAACCAACGGTTAATGGATTCTTAGTGGACTTGACGTTAGAGAGCCAAATCCCTCTAGAAGTTGATCCGCGTCGTGAGCCTGTGAGAGAAGTGACTTTGATGTACGAACGACTTGAATGCTTAAGAAGAAATTAACAGTGTTCTAAAAGGCGGCCTAGGCGGCCGCCTAGATGCTAGAAGGCCCACCACGACCCAACCTAGTCCTAGGCGGTGTAGAAAAGCGGCCCAGGCCTCTAGACGGGGCTAGGGGCCGCCTAGGCGGTCCCAGATGGGTCCAGGCGGGGTTAGGCGGCCGCCTAGGTGGGCCTAAGCACTAGAACGTGTATAGGTGCTATTCTATTATTTTTGAGAATCCCTCTCAGTGAGATGAGGGGGGGTTCGGCCTAGACCCCTACCGGTTTATTAAAATAAAAAGAAAGTACAGAGAATGCCTAAGAGGCACCGACACCCAAGATGTACCCACTCCCAACACGGGCTACCAAATTAACCCTGCACAACAAGCAAGAAAAACAAAAACCAAAAATCCTACGGCTTAGCAGCCCTCGATCTTTCCAAATCACGGAACTGTGCAAGTAGCCATCCCGCGTCTTTCCCCTTGATGGAGAGGCCGGCAGTCGAAGCTAACTCAAGGATGGTTCTGTCCTCCAGCATGTTGAGGGGTAGGCTCAGATCTTCTCCATCAAGTTTAGACAATTGATCATGAAGATCCTGCATGAGGGGGGTCCTAGGCCGTGGTGGTCGGCGGTGCATGACGGATTCAAGGGCTCGAGATTTGGCTCGAAGCGAAGCCCTGGCTTCAATCGAGTCCGACCCTCGATTAGCTAGCCTAGGACTGCGGCGAGCGAGTCCCCCCTCCTCTAAGCCTCCAACTTGTGAAACCCCATCATCCGGGGGTGGGGCCACTGTAGGAATCGAAATCCCATGGACCTCCAAACCGTTGCTGACTCCCAAGTTGCCCTCGTTGATCTGTTGCTGCTCCTCGGCAACTATACTCTCCACTACTAGCTCCAAGGCCGCATCCACAGCCTCCGAAACCCCCAAATCCAAATGGCGCTCACGACTCTCTGCAGCAGCAGCCACCCGATTACCAACCAAGGGCTCCTTCATACCAGTCTCCAGATGGTCATCCTCTGTTCCCCTGCTGACCTCTTCAACCTGAACTGCATTAGCTGATGTCCCTTCAACACTGACGGCATTAACCACTCCGGTCACTCGGGGTGAGCCCGACTCAAGATGCCCCTCTTCTGGTTGCCCACTGTCGACACCAGAATAACATGTTTTATCAGCAATTGGCCCAAATGGATCCCTCAAGGCCTCCCCTCCTCGAGGCTCGGTACCATACTCCACGGGGAGGTCATCCCCTGCCTTCTTACCCTCAACTTCAGTAAGAGTCTCCACATCCATCCCGCATCCGAGAGATCCCTCACGAAGGGAACTAGGCTCATTCTCTAGGACCGAGAACCGAGAGCCCGAGACCTGCAACCCTACCTTGTTGGTACCCATCCTGAACTTAGTCTTGTGCCCACCACCTGCAACAAAGGAAGAGACCAAATTAACCTCTGCCTCCCGGATCACTGACGCTGCTCCACTAACAAGGGCCTTGGCACCTCCAACTCCTCGATTCGCACAATTAGCCCCCCTATCAGGAGGAGCACTCACTGTGTGTGGCATGCTGAAATTGCCAGACGCAGCTCCCACAGGCCTCCAACCCCTCTCACCATCCTTGGCACCCATCTTCCGGCTGGGTCCCCGATAGGAACTAGGAGCAATCCTATTAATCGGAATTTTCTGTGCATTGCCACCACAAGCCGAGGTAGCATGCCCGAAAATCCTGCACTTCGCACAACTAGTCGGCTTCCACTCGTATAAAACTTTCTGCATAAAGAGGACTTCCTCGTTTTCACCTCGGCCCGGTACAACATTGGGCAATTCGTCGCCAAATTTGATCTCGACACAACATCTAGCATAGTTCCGTCGAGCACCTTGGGCCGTCTGACGGTCTCTCGTGAGGGGAACTCCAATCAAGCTAGTCAAACGGCTAATACCTTCCTTCGACCACCAATCGATCGGTAGATCCGGTAATCTAATCCATATGGGAATTTTATCGAGCGGTGCTATTCTATTATTGGTAATCATAAATTTATGGTTTTGAATATACTAATATTATGGATATTATCTGAGATAATATCATACTTGCTTTTGTTTTTGTTAATACTCTTTAAAATAATAGCTGGGATAATCTTGAATTTATAGTAAGTTAAAAAATATATATTATATATAATATCAAAATAATAATAAAAATAATTAAATGATGCAGAAACGCTTAGGCGCTAGAAGGTCCCCCATCGCCCGACTAGCGCCTAGCGCTTTTTAGAACATTGGAAATTAAGGGTGTCTAGATCCTTCATATCGACTGATGAAAAAGATTCCGAATAAGGCATTGAATTAGGGCGTCATTACTCCCAGTAAGAACGATGTCGTCAACATAAATGAGGAGCAACACTTGATCTCCTTGTTGCCATATAAATAAAGAGGTGTTATAGGCATATTCTTGAACCAAACTGGTGAAGATAGAATGTAAACATGGTGTACCAGTCCCGTGGGGCCTGTTTGAGATCATATAGAGCCTTGCGAAGACAACATACATAGTTTGGGCAGATATTATTGACAAAACCCTATGGTTGTTGGAGAAAGACGACCTCTTGCAAATCACCATGAAGAATGCATTCTTTATATCTAGTTGCTAGAGAGACCAACCAAAGGAGACATCCAAGGAAAGGACAAGTCGGATGGTGCCTGCCTTAACCACTGAACTAAATGTCTCTTCAAAATCAAAGCCTTGGCACTGATTGTACTCTTTGGCCACAAGTCGTGCTTTGTACCGTTCAATAGCGCCGACCCTATGTTATTTGAGCCTGCATACCCATTTACTCCCAACGATGTTCATGGAGGGGTGGAAGGAAACCAAAGACCATGTGGAATTGTGCTAAAGAGTTGCAAATTCTTCTTCCATAGCATGGACCCTGTTGGCATCAACAACGACCTGCTTGTACGTTGTGGGCTCTAGTGGATGGTCTTGCAAACTAGCAACAAGACCTATGAGAATGGGGTACCGAGTGGCGAAGAGTAACTTTGGATGTCGAGTGTCTTCGCGAGATTGAGTGAACATGGAGTGGCCTATAGATGGAACCGGACACCTAGAGGCAGTGGGCTGTAGAATGGGCTCGGGAGTGGGTTCAACAGAAGCTGGGTCAGAAAACTGAGCATGCTCATCCGAGTCGTGCAAAGGAGGTCCATGACCTAGGTCAGTCAGTAATGGGCTAGGAGCTGGCGAAGTGACTGAGTGTCCGTTCGGTAGAAGATTGGGTGAGCTTGGGCTGAGGGCCTATTGGTGAAATTGGCTCGAGAGACAAAAAGTCTAGGCAAGGAAGTTGGACTAGGTCAGTAGATGCAACAGGAGCCTCCATAAGGTGCAAAATACCTCAGTATGGAACTTCCGGGATCAGGACAGACCTGAACCAGTGCCGGAGGAAGTCGACGACAGATAAGCGAGAGGAAATGTATCTTCATCAAAGGTGGCATGCTGAGATATGTAGATCTTGTCGATGACAGGATCAAGACATTTATACCCTTTGTGTTGACCACTGTAGCCTATGAAAACACACTTGACCAACTTGAATCCTAATTTGCCAAGCAGGCAAGCACAAATGGTTCCAAACAGGGAAAACATGCAAATACACAAATTTGTTAATGAGCGTAAGTAGGGTGAGAGCCAAGTAAGACCTTAAATGGCGTCTGACCGTGGAGAGATTTGGAAGGCATCCATATACAAATATACCACCGTGGCAAATGCATTATGCCAAAATATTTGGGGAAGATGGTCATGGGTCATCATAGTGAGTCTTGTATCAACAAAGTGACGGTGTTTGCGTTCAGTGAGTCCATTTTGCTTGGGTGTTCCTGACTTCCTGACAAGAGAAAAGGTAAGAAATACCACAAGTGGTAAAGAAATCCCGTGGTGCATGACTTGTGTACTTGTTGTCTCCGTCGGTTTGAACTACCTTCACTCGGGCATCAAATTGATTGTGCACAAGATTAATAAATCAATTAAATATATCACCCACTTCCGACTTCTTTCGAAGCGGAAAATAGTGTAAACCGGGAGTACTCATCGACAATAATGAGATCAATCAAAATCCTTTAATAGAGGGTGTTGGGGCGGGCCACCATACGTCACTATGCAAAGTGCTTAAAGGTTGATTAAACTAAGTGACACATCTAGAGAAAGATAGTTTGGATGCTTTTCCAAGCTTGCTACTACTTTAAAAATCTTTAGATGCCCGACTAGATGAGTCCAAAAAAGGATAAAGATTCTTCATTATTTGAAAAGTAGGATGGTCCAACCGTGCATGCCAAGTGTTTATATCGGTCCATTAGAGAAATGCCCAATCAAAGAGGAAGAGGTAGAGCCATCAATGCCAATCAGATGGATGTCGTCGGGCCTAGGCCCTTCCTGCACCGTCTTCCTCGGCTTCAAATCCTTTATCACGAAGCCCTATGGATAAAAGATAAAGCAACAATCATTATCTTTAGTAAATTGTGAAACACTTAAGAGTTTATTTTCAATTTCGGCACAATAAGGACACAATCAAGACGAAGAGACGTGTTTGGCAAATCGATACCACCAACATGAGAGATAGGGGACTGACATTGTCTCTAATCACGACTTTATCAAAACTAGTATAGGGGATCATACCTTCCGCATGAGAAGTATCTGCCGTCATGTGATTTGTGCCCCTTGTGTCTAGGACCATCGGGTACCACATCGAGTCCTGTTGATTTGGCATATGCATGGCCACAAAAGATTGCACCAGATCTATAGAAGAGGAGTCGGGTGCAAAAAAATTGTTCGGCTTGTGGTTTGGGTGCCCACATTTGTAGCAATAAATGCGAGAAGAATCAATAGGAGAATATCCGAGAGAGGGCTGATCGTGGCCTTGCCACCCTTGTTGCCTAGGGTTACACGAGGGTTGGGTGGAGTCGTCGGGGCGTGGTCCCTGACCACCACTAGATGCATGAGAGCTGGACCCACCATACTGATGACGTTCACGATGGTTCTGGCCACCATTGTTGAAGTGACATCGTCCATGTTGATGGGAGGCTAGGATGCACAGACACTTCCCCAGGCCCCTCGTATCCGTGTCGGATACGTGTCGGACACCGACACTCTTCAGACATGCGTCGGACGCGCACTTGACACGCATGTGTCGTGTCCCACGTGCTTCCGGAAGCTGGACACAATTGGACACTTGTCAGACAATCGCCGGATACTCGTCGGACTCGCCAGACACGACGGGTTGACTGGCTGTTCGATATAGGGTCGGGTCACAAGCTGTTATGATTCAGTTTTGGCTTCAATCTATCTAATCCTCTAAGGTTATAACCTCAGAGGATCAGATATGTTGAAGTCAAAACTGAATTTAAGCCTTTCTTTTGCATGCCATTTGGGCTTGAGTGTGATTCTCTTGTCAAGTGGGTTGTAACGGACGGTTACGATTCAATTTTGGCTTTAACATATCTGATGATTCCGATCCTCTGAGGTTCAGATAGGTTGAAGCCAAAACTGAAAGTCTGAAACACATCCGTTCTTCTCTATGCCATTTAGGGCTGTGTGTGATTCACCGATCGAGCTGGGTGTAACTAACGGTTGTGATTCAGTATGCATTAAATTTTCATTTTAGTTGTTTTTTATCTGGTTTTTTTTTGTTATTGAAATATATATGAATTATAAACACACATAAAATAAAAATAAAAATTATTAATTTATTTTGTCGTGTTCCCGTTGTACCTGTGTCCTTTTTTAGGATTTGTTGTGTCGGCGTACCCGTGTCGTGTTGTACCCGTGTCCCCGTACCAGTGTCAGTGCTTCTTAGATGGGAGGTGTACATGGAAAAGGGACATTAATAGACGGTCGAACATATTGAGTACGCATTTCAAAGTCAAGGAGGATGGCTGTTACCTCATCCACAAAGGGAAACTCGAGCGAGAGGTTGATCGCAACCACGATGGGATCAAACTCAGAGCCAAGACCTCACAAGATCCGCACGAGGAAATCATCATCACTAACGAGCTTCCCAGCATTGTGAGTGCTTACGCAAATGGGACTTGACTCGGTGAACATAGTCAAAGATGGAAAGGGAGCCCTTCGACAAGGACGGAAGCTTTGTTTTCATTTATTGAATCTTGGAGCGCATAAGCATGCCATAGAGCACTTCAAGGAGCACTACACTTCGCTGGCTGATTCACATCTCACAAGTGGCTACTTACGTGATCACCGTCTCCGACAAGGAGCTCGTGAGCCATGCAAGCACCATTTGGTCCAACCGGAGTCATTGAAGAACGGTGACAGAGTTGTCCCCACTAGCGAGATGGATGGTGGTGCCGTGAATGCAACCAAGTTGCCCCCATAGCAGCGAAGCACACAGACTTCTTGCATCTCCCAAGCTATGTAGTTTGCAGACGCAAGCTTGATCGACACTTCCTAGGTAATGGCCTTCACAACCGGAAGGGAGGGGCACCCAACACTTTCGGTAACAGAACGATTATTGGGTGGGGAAGACAAATAAGAAGCACCCATATTTATGGAAAAAAAATTCGTTAAAAGAACCTTGCTCTTGATACCATGCGAGGAAAATCAACCCAAGGCATCATTACCTGGTTGTCTTTGTATTCAATATATGGACTATGTACAGTTTGTTTGAAAACGAAATCACATCCCACATTCCTAGATAATGACAAAAACCAAACCCCATAATTTTATCGATTGTTCACTTTGTTGGTTAGCTCCTAGGATGATGTTGTGAATGGGTCCCATGGTTGTAAACTTGTAATGTTTGTCGGCTTGCTCCAAGGATGACGTTGCACATGGGTCCTATGTGGAGCTTCTCCTCACAATTTTACCTACAAAGGTTGCACCTTGGGGCTTGGGCAAGTGTTATGTACTTGCATTGCAGGGAATTTTGGGATGTGTTCTATTTGATTCAGTTGGATACTTGGATGTGTCGTTTGTGAAAACAAAGGTTCTTTTTTTGGGTTTTTACACTTGAAAACCGGTCAGGTTTATGTTTTCTACACTTCCACCCTGAGTTTTCTGAAATTACACTTTGACGCTATTCCGATTTTTTTTTTTTGGATGACGAAACGATATTAACATAAGTAAAAATTACAAGAATAACTTCAACTCAAATTAATTTTTTTATTTCAGAAGCTGTCAACGAAAACAAGGTCTTGTCTAAAGATGAAAATACCATTATCGAGGGATGTGTCAGGGTTAAATGAGACAAGGGTAGAATAGGTATTCAAAATATATACTAAAGGTGTTTCCTACTTTTTTCATAATAGAATGGTAAAATGGACTTCAAATCTTAACAATTTGCTGACATCAGCATGCTTCTCTTAAGTGATCAAACAGTCAATTGATGGTAGGGCCGTAGGGGGAATCAGAGTCTGACATGAAAGCAGAGGCGTCAGTGTACTTTGAGAAACCTTAGCGGGGAAACTGTAATGAGATCTCAGGGGGACAGACTGTTATCTACCCTTTTTTAAAAATTGGTTGCAATAGGTATAGGATTATAGAATAGTTTATCGGAGATTTTACTATATAAAATCCTTTTTTTTAGTTTTCTTGATTTCCCTATCGGTTCTTTTGTTATTCTATATTTATTTCTGCTTGATAGTCATGCTTTAAAATTTTGACCTGCGAAGGTTGGATCTTGTGCAGGTGCTGTCATGTATCTGTTTCGTGGGGAATTTGGATGTGTGCTGTACACTGGAGATTTTCGTTGGGAGATGATGTCCGAAAGGGCTCAGGTGGGAAAGAAATTGCTTCTTGACACTCTAGGAGGACAAAAAGTTGATGTCCTCTACTTGGACAATACTTATTGTCATCCATCCTTTTCATTTCCTCCTCGCAAAGTTGCTGCTCAGCAGGTTTCTCTTCTATGAAATTTCTTGTTAAAGATTCATCTTTTTCAGAATTTGACTACTATCATCTTTCTTTGAAGTGTATGTATAACTATTTCTGGCAGACTAGTAAAATGGTCTATTCTATCTTTCTCTATTTTTTTCACTGGCACAGTTCGTACACATAAATAAATCCACCTGATTATTAAATAAACGGCAGATTACACACATAAATAGTACATTCATGTCAATTTGTCCAATGGCATATATTTTTATTGGCGGAAAGTGCAATGGTATATTGTACAAACAACTAGTTTATCACCATAGCTCAATAGTACATGATCCATGCTTAGATTAATGTCAACATTAATTCAACCAATAAAGATCTTAAGTATAAATATAGGTGTACAAATTTAGATATGTTCTTATTGTTCTCTTCCATTGCGACTTCAAATTGAAGCTCAATATCCCACTCTTTGCTCCTGCCTTCACATTCTAAAATCTTTGATGCTCCAAAAACAGTATTGGGTGAGGAGTCCTATTACACTCAGAATGACCGAATGGAAAGGAGAAGCGATCATCCCCTTCCTTCGTACTTCAAATTGATATATAATGGATCAAGCATCCATTGTGTATCTCGTCATAAGTGGATATAGTTAAGACGTATCTTTTAGTCCTGCTCCTTTGAGGATTGAAGGATTCACAAAGTCCACTGGAGAGTTCATAGGGATTGACCATGCCCATGATTTGAGGGGGCAAACCGGTTTGAATTTCGATAATCCGAACCAAAAGACCCACTTGAACAAGGGTATGAAATCTCGACCGATACCGGTACGTACCGGTTTTGCCTGGTTCGAGATCGGTACTGCACCCAATCTCGATACCTGGCCCATATCGGCCGGTACCGGTACGTACCGGTCCGTATCGACTGGTTCAGGCCTGTACTGACTGATACGGCCGGTCTAGACCGGTACCAACAAGTTTTTTTTTGGGTTTCTTTCCTCAATCGGTATTGGTCCGTATCAGCCGGTATCGGTATGTACTGGCCGATACATATCGGTTCGGGGCCAACCGATATCGCGATTTTGAACCTTGACCTAAACATGAATCAGATTGAATTTTAGCTGATTTGAACGAAAACACCTCCTCAAACCAAAAATGCCCCGACTAGGATTTGGTTCGATAAAATTGGGTGGATCAAATCCAATACTGGTTGAACCAGATCTAATTTGGCTGAATCAAGCCCGAATCAGACCCGAATTGATCTTAAGTAATACCCAAATTGGTCGAACCAGATATGGATCAATTGAATCAAACCCAAATTAGCATAATAAGGAGTAATTTTTTGCGTTTTCTCATTTTTATATATAATTTTTTCATAATGGCTGAATTGGCCAAACCAGTTGAGTCAGTTTGTTTTCTGTTTGATCTGAACCTGAACCCAAAACCCTGAACCCGAATTCTCACACATTAACCATGTTGGTGATTATACTCAATAGAGTATTCACTTACTCCAATTAATAGTTTATTGTGATTAGCTTGGTGGATATGCTATAGAATTCAATTGATTGATTCTATGCTTCATATAATTCTTTCTTCTACATTAAGTATTACACTTTTTAGTGGTAGGTTTCCATGTAGTTTTTTGAACAAATTGCTACATGCATGTGCAAAAGCAGTGGCCATGCATGTCATGGTTTTAAATTTCGATCGAAATTGCAAAATTTCGGTGAAATATTTCGTTTTCTGCCGAGATCGAAACGAAATGCAGAGTCGAAACTTAGGGGACTTCGTAATTTCGGGGGTATTTCGTCATTTCGTGAGTTTTGTTGAATATCGGCGAAGCCTACCGAAAACGAGTGGTTTTAAAATTGTGGACTGGTTTTGTTGACCATTTCGATGAAAAGTCAATTGAAAACAGCCCACATATTTCGGAAAGCCTGTGGGCTGGCTTCGGTGGGTGTGTGCCTATAAAATGGGTTGAATTTCATTGTTGGATAAGTAGATTTCACCTGATCTCGGAGGATTTCGACATACTTCGCTTCATGTTGATGTGTTTCGGCAGATTTTGGCTTCAGATTTCGATGAACTTTGGTTGCTTAAGATCATTATTTGTCATCCAAATGTATCGTCCGAGTTCGACAAGTTCAAGCTTGATTAATTTTTTAGATACATATACCACACAAATGGGTTGGATTTCACTGGTGGAGAATCCCATTCTAGAAAGTACTTTTCACATCCATTTGAAATAGTTTCATGTTAAGATGACAGGCCATAGCTAGAATGATTCTTATTGATGCACGACGTGCACGTAGTCAAATGTCTCATCAAACTCAATTCCCTCTATTTGAGTATAGTCTCATGCAACTAGTCTGGCTTTGTTACGAATCACTGTACCAGACTTATTTGACCTGTTCTTATAAATCCACTTGGTACCGATCTTATTCATAACTTTTGGTCTTGGAACTAAAAACTAAACATCATGCCATGTGAACTGTTCTAGCTCTTTTTGCACGCCAGGAATCCAGTTGTCACCTGTGAGAGCTTCATTCACATTCTTGAGATCTAAATATGAAATGCAGCAATGCTGACTAACCCCTCTTTCAATTTGAGCTCGAGTCCTGACACCATTTACCCGATTGCCAATGATATTAGTATGTGGATTACTCTTCTCAATCGAATTAGGAACAATAGAAGTTGGTTGAGCCTTATTGGATGGTGTAGATATCCAACACTCAATGTTTTGAGTTTCACCTTCCTTTTTTTGTTTTAGATTGCACAAAACTATCACCAACGTCATCAATGGTCACATTAACGGACTCCATAACTTGTTGAGTTCTCAAGTTATAAACTCGCTCTATTGTTAGTAGAATAACCCAAAAGATTCCATCATCACTTCGGGAATCAAATTTACGGTATTTACCCAACTGTTCTCTATTCCTCTCTAGTCAAAGCGTCGTCTTGGCGTGTGCCCTCTGCTGATGCGCTTTGTCTCTTCAACTTGTATTCCACACATGAACCGTTCACTCCACAGCCTCAACTTTTTGTGCCATGATGCCGACACACAAAAACCATCTTCTCCGACAGGGAAGTTTTTCACACTCCTTCGCAAGAACGCCTCAAAGTTGAGATACAACCTCAGAATCTTTACTACGAAGAAGATCTCAACCTTGATGTAGGTCGAGATGATTGAAAAACTATTAGGGGTTCCTATATGAACAAATCAAAATAATGCAACTACCCTATTTCTCAACATCAAGATGATGGAGATAATGGCTTCACATGGATATAAAAACCAAGATTCAAAAGCCATGGATTCTCTCAACACTTCTAATTTCTAAAAGAATAAAGCAAAGGAGTGAGTCTGAGAATTAGTCCAAAACAAGGTTTATATAGAGCCATAAAATCCTAAGAAGAATCCTTTCCAAACTAGGAAATCAAAAAAACTCAGATTGTAGGAACAACAAAACAGATCTGTCAGATTGTCAGTTCTGATTGATCGGGCAACCTTTGATTTGGGCTCCGAGATAAATGATGATATGAGTAAATAAATACGTCGATTGGGAAATAGACCGATCTTTGAGAAGATTTTTCTTTCTTGGAGAAACCGATCGGTCGGTTTGAACATTCCGAACTGTCGCCTAGTAGAGCACGTGCGAGAATCCCGGCCCAATAGCCTATCTAGTTTTTTTTTTAGTTAATTAGTTTTCTTCTACATATTTGACTAGGGTCTTCTTTGTGGTTGAGTGGGGTCAGGAGACCCATCTCTATATAGTTTGTAGTGGTTTATGTGAGAACAAGTTATTATGAATAACTTTGAGAGAGTCTCTTTTTTTTTTTTACCTGGATTCCAGGTTTTTTTTATCTCCTTAGTGGATTCCAAGATTTCTTTCAAAGAATATGATGTTCTTATTCCCTTCCGACTTCCGCTTTCTCTGTCTTTTCTTGCACTTATGCTCCGTCAAGTGGTATCCGAGGACCAATACATGATGTTTTATTCTTCTTCTGTTATGTCAAATATTAAAGTCGTGGAAGTTGGATCGAATATTTTGAGCTTAATCCCACAACTGGTATCAAAGCAGGATTTACTTCATTGGGTGCCATACAGGGACAATGGTAAATAGTTCCCTAACAACTATATTGAGAGAGGAGGGAGGGGGGAACGTTGATTTCTATTGCGAACTCCCAGATGCAAGCAAATACTAACTCGCTTAGGTGACGATGGCTCTTCATTGGACCAAGGACCCTCCAGCTTGAGAATCAGTTAATGTCTCAAAAGTTGAGGAAATATGTTCGGATTCCCTTACCTGGTAGCCACTTTTATATGAGCGGTGGGGACGAACGTAGTAACATATGCGTCAACCTTGTCGCTCACCTTGCCCCCACCTTTTCTAAGATAAATGCATCCCGACAACTACCAGTTAAGGGGATCCAAACATGAGCGACGAGGCTGGCGCATATGTTTCGGCGTTCGTAATGTAGGTGCCAACCTCTTCGCTCACCTGGCAATCGTCAGGATGCTCGTGGCTACTCGGAGGGATTACATATATATCAGACACATCACTAAAATGATTTTTTTTTTGAATATATATTTCTTTTATTGCCTTTGTAGACTTTTTTAAATGGTTCTTCGATAGCGTTTTGTTGCTGACTTGGCGTTAGTTGATAAGCTTGTTTTCCTCACCTTGGGTTATCTATGTTTCATTAATCAATAACCTAAAGTGGTTTACTCACCAAGGATCCTTTGTTCATCTTGTTGGGGCTTTCGAGTTAGGCCGTGTTGGTCGGGGTTCCCTTTTGGGTGGTTGGTGCCTCTTAGGCATAGTTTGTACATTCTT
Organism: Chamaelirium japonicum; assembly: GCA_947650365.1. Taxonomy (NCBI): domain Eukaryota; kingdom Viridiplantae; phylum Streptophyta; class Magnoliopsida; order Liliales; family Melanthiaceae; genus Chamaelirium; species Chamaelirium japonicum. Next base: position 11,876,843 of record OX393552.1, read on the forward strand.
ATTTTAATAAACTGGTAGGGGTCAAGGCCGAACCCCCCCTCACCCACTAAGAGGGATTCTCTAAAAAAATTTACTCATCATATATATTTTGATACTTGATTGAGTTTTCAGGTAGTTGATATCATTTCTCAGCATCCTGAGCATGATATCATCATCGGCCTCGACACACTAGGGAAAGAAGATCTGTTGCTTCATATCTCACGAGCTCTTAAAAAAAAGGTTCCCTGGCTCCCTTCTATATTCTTTCTTGTCTTTTGCATTCCTATTCCAATTTTAAAGCAAAGATGAAAGTGTACATTACATTTTTTTTAATGATCATCTCTTTTAGATCTGGGTGTGGCCGGAGCGTCTGCAGACCATGCACCTCCTCGAGTTCGATGACATCTTCACGACGAGGACTTGTCTTACAAGAGTGCGGGCTGTTCCGAGATACAGTCTGACCTTGGAAACTCTAGATGCACTGAACACAATACATCCCACCATTGGAATCATGCCTTCTGGCCTTCCATGGGGGGTGAAACCTGGCGGAACTAACGGTTCTCTTTGCTCTAGAGGCAGAAGGAGCAGCGGAGGTCTTAGGATACAGCTCGACAGAGACAACAATCACTGTCCGAGAAGTTTCGATCACTGTGCCTATAAGGTTATGTACTCTGATCATTCATGCTTCAGTGAGATAGAGGAGTTCATTAAGATCGTCCAGCCGTCGAGGATAACCGGTACAGTGCCCTCATCCTTCTGTGATGTCAGTCCTCGATCCTACTTCAGTCATCTCTGTGGGGTCGATCGTCTGTCTGATGAACCACCTGAAAGCTCAAGTCTAACAGCTGAAGATAAAAAAAGCCGAGCCGTTGTGTGCGGAAAACGCAGTAGATTGAACAAAAAGGCAGGAACTGTGATTGCCGCGAGCTTGAGTGTACTCAGAAGCAGAGTATGTGTAGTGAGAAGAGAGAGGTGTGGCGTGAAGATTGCAGAAACTGATGGCATTTGTAGCCCTGATTTGGATGTGTAAATTCTCTGGCATGGGCTTGCAGCCATTTGGATGGTCTCCTATTTCTTCTTGTAGTCTATGTGCAGCCATTTAGTTGCTTCAGCTTCAAAGTCCTTAACTTGTGTTTATCTTCTTTAAAGATCATCGGCATGGAGATCTCCCTCTCCGATGCCACCCCCTCCCTGTCACCCTTATGACTCAGCCTCAGCTGCCTTGCTATTCCGACGCTGCCCTCCTCCTTCCTCCTCTTCCCCGTTTGAATCCAAAACACCATCGCAAAGATGTTGGTGACATAGGCCGACATTGCAATGTTGTTTTGCATCCACCGACATTGCCATTGCAATGTCGGTTTGTGGCCATTGATGTCATCCTTCCAATGATGCCAATTGATATTGCAATGGCATTGTCGATATTTACCATCTGACATTGCCAATGCAAATTCGGTCTACGGGTACTGATTGGAATGGGTTAGGGTTCCGACAGGAAGAGGAGGAGGAAGAGGAAGGAGGAGGAATAGGAGGATGGGGCTGGGTCAGTGACGGAGGGGGTTGGATTGGTCGGAAAGGGATAGCAAAGCGGAGCGGGTTAGGATTCAGGCGGAGAAGAGGAGGTGGTGGTGTTGGAGGAGGGAGAGGCAACCAATGGTGGTGGCGGAGCAGCAAGGGGCGATGAGGCCGGAGGGGGACGGGTTGGCGGGAGGTTAGAGACTAGGATATTTTTGTGCTATTATGGGTGCCATTACAAATACAACGAAATGGATTGGGGGCCGAGAAAATCGGGGTGCCATCACAAATTTTATGGGTGCATTTAGATGGACCTGATCTTGAGACCTTGAGGAATTTTGTGAGATATCAGGGGGTTTGATGTTATTCAAAGAAACATCGATATATATTAATTTTAACATCTAGTCCTCCTACCACTCCAATAGAAGAGACCGCATCTAAGGTTCTGGCTGAGGTATATTCAGTTAGGATCATGGTCCACTTGACCAAGAGATGGATTCATAGCTAAATCTTTTCTTCTATTTGGATTTTTTCAGCAGATTTGTGTAGGACAAACTCATCAACGAAGAGTATATAAAAATGGGGGACTTAGCGATAGGTCCTTGATCAACAGATCAACTAGTCTAAAGGACAACCAATTGCCAGAGCGAAAATACCCCCTCGTTGTTATTTGAATTTTCTTTTTATGTCATTTTTTTAGGGTTATTTTGACTTTGCCCCCAAAAGTTTGACTTGATTTAGACTTTACCCCCAAAACTAACTGTTCCGTTAGCTAACCATCTAAGAAAAAGCGTAAGCTGACGGAAAAGAAATAAAGTTTTGGGGGATGAGCTCACGGAATAGTTAGTTTTGGGGTAAAGTCTAATTAATGAAAAATAGGTGGTAAAGTCTAATTCAAGGCAAAATTTGGGGGCAATGTCAAAATAGCCCTTTTTTTTAAAAGGAAATTTTATTCATACCCCAATAATCTGTAATTAGCCCACATCTCCCTATGGTTTCTCAATAACTTACTCAATAACCCTTTAATGCCAACAATGCCTTTTTCTTTTGTACCCCAAAGCTCTAACTCAGCTTCTTTTGTACCCAACCCAAGATCTATTTGAACTTCCTTAGCACAAGCCCAACCCGTCGGGTTGGCATGGTTGTGCGGGGTGGGTTGACCGGCTTCAATATGGTAGAGGAGAAATAATTCGGGTTGGGTTCGGATTGGCTCGCCCAAATTCGGGTTGGACTTGTGTTGGCCCGCCCAAGTTACAGCACTACCTGTGCCTTCAAGTACCAACCAACTGCATGGAGTTTATTTCAGAGTGGGATGTATTCAAGAGTGCATATAATTGGGATATATTTAAAGGGGTATGTGTTTGATTGGGGTATAATCAAGTTGGGGCGGGCCATTTAACTGGGGTGTATTGAAGGTGAGGTGTAAGGGGGGAATAGGGATGGCAATGGGTCGGGTTTGGGACGGGTCGGCCCTATCCCGAACCCATCCCATTATATTTTATCCCGTTCCATGCCCGTTCCAAACCCGTGTCAGGTTTTGAGGGTAATTTTCAAAACCGTCCCAATTAGTATTGGAAAAACCCGTGCCCGCCCCGCCTCGCCCCGTTTATGCATTGCGGGTCGGGTCAAATCGGGTCGGGTCGGATTGGCTTCATAAAAAACTGCATATTCAGCTTCTTTTGACCCACGTAGTTGCAGCTCTACATAGAGAAAAGTACACAGCAAATGTTCCTCCTATATTACGATCACACAATTATAAGCACAAGTCAACTTATTATATGATCTTGAGAACCAACGTATCAAAGAATATTTAAGATATATGAATATATGATACGTTATATACTCGGGTTGGTTCGGGACGGGTTGGAGTAAAACCCGAACCCGGCCCAAACCCGATCGGGTTTTAAATTCAAATCCCAAACCCACCCCAAACGCATTTTTGAGCATCCCAAACCCGTCCCAATTGGGTCGGGTCGGGTCGGGTAAACCCGGATAATTGCCATCCCTAGGGTGGAAGGGTATTTTTGGGATAGAAATGGGGTATGAAAAAAAAAGGGGTGTGTTCTTGTTTGTTGGGAATGTGGGGTAATTATAGATTTTTGGGGTATGAAAAAAATTTCCCTTTTTAAAACTAATTCAAGTCATAAACCCTAATATCTATTGGCCATGGGATGAATCCTAGACTTAATCCTAAACCTAAGCCTAATCCGAACCAAACCCCTACTTATGTCGCCCACCTCTCGTCTCTGTTGTCCGCACTCGATGGTCCGGTGGCGACGAGTAGCTGAAACTCGTGCCGCTGCTGCTCACGTTTGTTACCCGCCGCTGCACGTGCACAATGCTGTGCTACCTGTGCCCAATGCTCTTCACCGCAGAGAGAGAGAGAGAGAGAGAGAGAGAGAGAGAGAGAGAGAGAGAGAGAGAGAGAGAGAGAGAGAGAGAGAGAGAGAGAGAGAGAGAGAGAGAGAGAGAGAGAGAGAGAGAGAGAGAGAGAGAGAGAGAGAGAGAGAGAGAGAGAGAGAGAGAGAGAGAGAGAGAGAGAGAGAGGTGAGGGGGTTTTGGGGATTCGATCGGTGTAAAATGTTGTCCTTGACACTGAACAGAGCTGTTGATGATTGATCTTATGCTAAAGCCATCTTCTGCCCCCTCCTCTACAGCGAACCGTTATGTTGTCAGGGAACTTAATTGAGAGATTGGTCGAGGCAAGGAACTGTGTAGACCTCCCAGTTTTAAGCACTGCTGCTCATTATGGGATTTTGGTTAACTGAAGGTTGGGAGGGAGGTGTCATTCTTCGTCCTCCTCTCCATCGCCTCGCGAGCCAACCGAGCTACCATCTCACCGGTGCCGACAAGATTCCGGCGATCTAATGGACTTTCCAGAGTTCGATAAGGTGGCTTCAGGTTTGTTGTCACTCATACCACTAAAGCCGGAGTTCGGCACCTTCCCATGGTTGGTAGCAGCCATTGCCCTGTTCTTCTGACACTCTTCTCTAGTAGGCCAGAGAAAAAAAAGATTCAAGCTTGAGGGATTCTGGACCACAAGCCCAAATTTTCACAAGGTTTTGTTTTTTGACTTACACCCCCGCTTTTATATCAAAATTTGAGTTACACCTCCACTTTCAAAAAAATTGACTTTACCCCCTAATCCGTCGCTTGACCGTGAGCGACGGTTAAAGGTGGGGATTTTTTGGACTTATCCTCTCCACTTTTATGTTGGAAATTGCGTTACATCCCCACTTTTAACTGCTCGCTCACGGTCAAGTGACGGATTATGAGGTGGGGGTGTAACTCAAATTTTAACATAAAAATTGGGGTGTAAGTAAAAAAAAATCCTTTGACATAATGTAGTCACCGACTCTTGGAAGCTAAAATGGTGCACGTTAACAACTTACAATAATTGAAGTATATATACGAGGGGGTCGAGAAAGCTCTTATCAAGTAGATCGAAAAGGACATATATGAGGTGATGAGACTGCAGCGAATTATGTGTATAGCATACGAACTTGCAAAAGGGGACAATCTTACATGAGAATCTGATTCTTGCATGTTTGGATTTGGACATTGATCTAGCTACCATGTCCGGGTTATAGGCTTGGCTGAGTGTTGTATTATTTTTTGGATGTGTTTTGAAATAAACTCTTTTGAGTTTATTACTATGTACTAAGAATTTCTCCAAAAGAATTGCTACAATGATTCCACTGTAGCAAGGAGTAACAATTCAGAAATGGAAAGTAACAATTGTAGATTTTAGTATTAGGAGCACTTTTGTCATTTAAAGGAGAGAATAGTCAATGGAGGGACTTGTTCTAAATGCATCTTTCTAGGAGGGACGCAGTGGAAAATCATCTTATTGCCTATCCTTTAGCTAAAAAGGATCAACTTAAAATGACTTATGGCTAAACCCCCCTTTAGTATTTCCTTTGCGTGGAATAACTCATGACTCCTTCCAATCTCCTTCGCTTCCAATTTCTTCCTTCAATTTTCCTTTTTATTTGCCCATCCCCCAACAGTTTCTACCCTTCAATACTGAAACCTTGTTATCTCTCTTTACTTCATGACATCTTGAGATTCCTAGTGTGTGCTTGAATCAGAAATGAATGGTAGAAGCAGGCCATAGCTCTTCTCCACCATGCTTATGCTCATCTCCTGGACTACTCTGATGCAGGAGATCAGGCCTCTCCAAAGAGGCAGTTACAACCAACCCACACTTCTTCAAAAGAGGCAGCTACAAACAGTCCACACTTTTCCAAAAGAGGCAAGCCATCATGTCTCCCTCCTAAAGATAACAGCTACAACAACTTAGAAGGAAGACTATCCAATCCCAAAGAAGATGTTAATGGTGAAAAAATCGGTATCCACGTGATCTTGCACCAAGACCACAAATTGGACCAGATTCATCAAAGGATCTTAATGAATGTTATTAAAATTTTATTTCATTTTTATTTTCTTTCCTTCTTAGTACTCAGCTGAGCCTATATAAAGGCCCACAACTAGCATATAATGGCATCCAGATTTTGATATTTTTAATGAAGTAATTGTTATTCCCAAAGTTCTTGCGTCTTGTGAGATTCGTGAGAGTTCTTGAGAGAGGATCGTTGCATCCTCCCTTTGTTGTCAATCGAAGAAGACGTGCTTCCCTGCGACTCCGCTTCCGCTACGTCAAGTTGGTATCAAAGCAAGCGTTATCCCGCTCTGATGACAGCTCAGCATGGATCGAAAAACCCCAACTCCGCAGATGGTGATATGGGAGTACTGACCCTTGAGGGTCTCGTGGCTTTTCATCGGGAGGTGAAAGTGTCTTTGGGTAGGATACGAGAGATCTTTGTGAAGATAATGCATGCTCTCGATCTCGACCAGATTTTTGGAGGACTTCCTCGAGCACACAAGCAAATCAACAAATCCATCGCGAGGAAGGTCTAGGCGCGACCATCGAATTGCTTCGACGAGATGACATCCTCCATGAAGATGCACAACGTCAAGATCGTAGAACTCCCTTCGAAGATTATTCAAGTGACGAGGAGGTGCCACCCCCACAATATGATCCATATGATGGTGACAATCGCCTTATGGAAGGATATGGCGGTTGCTACCCGGGGGGTCATGGATTCCCCGTGGACAGGGAGGCAACTACGGTGGTCGCGGAGGCTACAATGACGACAATCATGGCGGAAATAGTGGCTACCATGGCGGAAACGGCGACCCACATGACGGCCCTTACGGTGGCTACAACAATGGCTACAACAATGATCTCGATGACTTTGGTGGAGGCTACCGAAACGAAGGCAACGATCGTGATTTCTGCATGAAGGTGGATTTACCCGCCTTCACCGGCCACCTCAACATCGAAGAGTTTCTTGACTAGCTCTCTGAAGTCGAGCGATTCTTTGACTATATGGATACGGCGGAAAAGAACAAGGTCAACCTGGTGGCCTACAAACTCAAAGGAGGAGCATCCGCGTCATGGGAGCAAAACCAACAATCTCGTTCCCAGATTTGGAAGAATCATATCCGTTCTTGGTCACGAATGAAGCGGCTCCTTCGCGCACGTTTCCTCCCACCAGACTACGACAAGGTATTGTTTCAACAATACCAAACTTGTAGGCAGAGCCCCCGTACTGTCAACGAGTATATGACGGAATTCTTCCATCTAGCGGCCCACAACAGCCTGGAGGAGACCGACGCTCAATAGGTAGCATGCTATATCGGGGGACTTTGACTAGTAATCTAGGACCTTGTCCATTTGCAACCTGTTTACACCCTCCACGAAGCGGTGCAACTAGCCACACGTGTGGAGACACAATTGAAACAGAAGGTTAATCTCCAGAGTAACTCATTCAACCGAACACCCGCACCAACTCAAGCAAGAGATTCTTTGACCAATAGAGGAAAAACTCCTGAGAAAGAAGGGTTGACTATGACGAATAAAGGAGCCAGCTCCAGTCAAGCGAGGACGACTGGCACCACAAACCCCATGCGAGCTCTGCCCACAAACCCTTACGCCGTTCAAATGGGAGACGTGCAACTGATGCAATCAAGTGGGGCACTACTCAATGTCCACAACGGCGCATAGTGAATATTGCCAAAACAGATGAAGCCCACAACGAAGAAGCACTCGAAGAAGAGATTGATAATGATGAGGATAATGATGAGGAAGTCTCGTACGATGATAAGCGAGACCATCTCTCACTCGTTATACGTAGATTTATGTATGCACCACGCAAAGATCCTGAATTCCAGCGATATCGCATCTTCCAAACATGATGTACCATTTATGACAAAGTGTGTGATGTCATTATTGATGGGGGAAGTAGTGAGAATATTATCTCTAGATCAATGGTGGACAATCTACATATTCCCACAAAGGTACACCCGACACCCTATGACATTGGGTGGCTCAAAGACGTCGGCGGCTTAAGATAACCCGATGGTGCACGATTCCTCTATCTATCGACAAAACAAATAAAGATGACATCCAGTGCGATGTTGTGAAGATGGTTGCCTGGTATATTCTTCTTGGCAGGCCATGACAATTTGATCGGAATGCCATGCATAAGGGTCGAGAAAATATCTATGTTTTCTTTAAAGATGGCCAAAAGGCCATCCTCGGGCCGATGAAGGAAAATGGTTGTCTCAAAGCTTCCCATGTGGAGGGGCGATCTTTTTTTGGGTACTAATGATTTTGAGTGTAATCTAAAAGATACATGTGCCCTCTATGCACTAGTGGTGAAAGGGGAAGAAGCCAAGCATATCGTCGCCCCCTATACCGTGAAACCTCTCCTGCAAGAGTTTCATGCAATTATACCAGACGACCTCCTAGATGAGCTACCACCGATGCGGGACATCCAGCACCACATCGATCTCATCCCTGACTCAAGTCTCCTGAACCTTCAACACTACCAGATGAGTCCAAAGGAGTACAACATCCTACAAGGTCAAGTGGAGGAGCTAATCCACAAAGGGCTAGTTTGCAAGAGCATGAGCCCGTGTGCGGTACCGACACTGCTGATGTCAAAGAAAGAAGAGAGCTGGAGGATGTGCATCGATAGTCAGGCGGTCAACAAGATCACTATCAAGTATCGATTTTCGATCCCATACCTGGATGACATGCTGGACATGTTAGAGGGCGCCAAAGTTTTTTCAAAGATCGACCTCAAGAGCGGTTATTATTAGATCCAGATCCAACCTGACGATGAATGGTAGACAGCCTTCAAGACGAAGGAGGGCCTCTATGAGTCGCTTGTTATGCCCTTCGGCCTCTTTAACTCCCCGAGTACTTTCATAAAGCTAATAAACCAAGTCCTGAAGCCATTCACAAGCAAATTCGGTGTGGTCTACTTTGATGATATTCTAGTATAAGTCAGACAGAGGAGGACCACATCCAGCACTTACAATAGATCTTCTCAACTCTTCAAGAAGCCAAACTCTATATAAATTTTTAAAAATATAGTTTCCTCACAACTAGCCTCATTTTTCTAGACTATGTGGTAAGCAATAAAGGGATCCGTGTCGATGAAGATAAGGTAAAGGCTATACGCGAGTGGCATACCCCAAAGAGTACTATTGAATTCAGGAACTTCCACGGATTGGCGACTTTCTACAGGCGCTTTGTACGAAACTTAAACAGTATGGAACGACTATCGACACACATGCGCCAGGTTCCATCATTTTTAGGTGTGAGGAGTGCTGGGACTGTGCAAGGACTTAAACTTTCTCGAATAAAACCTTTTTGCAATAGTTTGTTAACTTGCCTTTGATGCTCTGTGTGCTCGGTTGGATTTAATCGATAATATGGCAGGTTCGGTAGGGAGGCTCCGGGGACCAAATCAATTACATGTTGAATGTCCCTCCTGGGTGGCAGTTGATCAGGAAGGTCTTCTGGAAAGACGTCCTCAAACTTTTGCAGGACCGCCGTGACTTCAGGGGGGTGCTGCTCCATAGTGTATGGACTAACTTCCTTAGCAACTAGGGCAATCATGACCGACTCTTGGGTAACTTCTCTTTCAAACTCAGCAGGGCTAATGATTTGGAGCTTCTTGTCAGTGACCTTCGAGTTTTTGTGTTCCTTGGCAGAGGCTTGTGGGGGCAAAGGAACTAGTTTGATTCGTTTTCTCTCATGGATGAACGTGCAGATGTTGGATCGGCCATATATGGTGGCATCCATATCATACAACCAAGGTCTCCCTAAAATGATTGATCCTACATCCATTGGTAACATGTTGCACATAATAGAATTCTTATAGGATGAAAATTGTATGGGGACAAGACACTGCTGAGTGATCTTGATCGCAGTCTTGTCAACCCATGAAACTTCATAGGGACGAGGGTAGGGGATGGACTTGAACTCAAGTCGGGTAACAGTGTTGATCGACACAGCATTGATGCAGCATCCACTATCAATGATAACCTTACATACCTTGTCCTCTTGCTTGATAAGAGTATGGAATATGGTATTTCTCTTCCAGTCGTCATCCTTCTTGGGTTGCGCTAGGGCACACCTCACTACCATCATTGGGGGTGTATGAGCTGTGTCAACCGACTCACTCACGAGGAGGATGCTCCTAATACAACCCAGATGAACTTCTAGATTATCATAGTAATCTTCGTCACACTCAGGATCGTAAGTCTCTTCCTCCATATCCTTCTCAGCGTCATCTTTATGACCTTCTACTACTAGGTTCTTGGGAGGGGGCTTCTTAGGACATTGATTGGCAAAGTATCCAAACCCCTTGCATCGATAGCACTGGTCTCTCGCCACTCCTTTGGAGGGTTCAGGGACAATACCTTTTCCCTTATCATTGGCGCTGAATCGAGCAGGTGGCTCTGTTCGCACCGATTTCCCTCCATACGGGGGTTTGCTTCTGCCAAAGTTGGTCCGGTTGTTATTCTCTCATGGCTCGAATCACTTGGGAAAAACAGGTTTATGATATTGTTCCAACTCCTGAACTTGCTGGAAAGCCTGATCTAGAGAGTTAACTTCGCGAAGCCTAAGCTCCCTCTGAAGCTCATCACGTAATCCCGTGCGAAAGCGAGATAGGGTAACTCCCAGATTCTCTTGGACATCGCATCTCAATATATACTCATCGAATCTGGCGATGTACTCAGCGACAGGTTTACCTCCCTGCGTGAGGGTTTGCCATTGATCCATCAATTTACTGCGATAAGACACTGGAAGATATTTCTCTTTCAACTTAGCCTTCATTTCGTCCCATAGGGCGATAGGCTCTTGATGGATCCTCTCGAGTTGTCGCTCCACGTTGTTCCAGTAGAGTTGAGCTTGACCACTTCATTTTTGCAAATCGAACCCTTCGAGGCTCCATCATGTCATACCATTCGAAGTAGCGATCCATGGTGGTGATCCAATCTAGAAAAACCTTTGGGTCAAGCAGCCCCTTGAAGTCGGGAGCATCCACTTTGATATTTCGCATCATCCTTTCTTCAGGATCGTAGTGATCACGAGCATGGTAGTCACGATTGTTATAGTCATTGCGGTACTAATTGTAACCATGACTGTTTCCTTCCGCCCGGTTGTGGTCATGAGGTGGCATATCCTGACGCACTCGGTTGGTCACTCTGTTTTGGGAAGCGTCTCCTTCGCCATTTCTTTGGATGGACGCTTCTATACCGGTGGAACGATTATTGAACTCTGTCTTGTCGGCCACCCTATTAGCCTCAGTCCTAGCCTCCATTGCATCTAAACGGGCGACTAAGGACTCGAAAGCCTTAGCTAAGTTGGGGTCCATTTGATCTTGATATATCCTTCCGCTACGGGTACACATGCAACTAGGGACCTAGTTATGTTGACTTTAATTGCCGACTCAAATGATGGAATGCGCTAAGACTAGCTAATGGCTAAATGAAATGCAGATGATATGAGAGTTTTTTTTTTAAAACACTTATGCGATGCGACTCCTAAGCCTAACCATGCTCTGATACCAAAAATGATGTAGGACACCTATGAATCGAGTAATAATGCTATGAGAAATAAGCCTATAGGATTAATGATCAACTCTTGAAAATATAATTTGATAGGATTATCACTTTGCTACTCGAAATTCATAGAATAATGATTGTCCTGATTATGCTCATGTTGCGTGCAGGTAGGGTTAAGCTAATCGAGATCCCGAATCGGGTGGTGACCGTTTGGGTGTTGAGAAACTCCCGTAGGCCTGCGAAGTCGTGACAGTTTAAAGCAAAAGCCGGCGAACCCGTGGAGGGTTTGAAACAATTTTATTTAGGCTCGAGAATGTAATGGCGAGGGATGGTTCATGTAATATTTAGAGTCTTATCAAAACCAGCAGTGTACTTAGACATGAAATAAATGATGATGCTAGGTCTGTCTATAATCAATCAATAAGTATGTGGATCCAAATGGGAAGTGAAAGGATCGATCAAACCAGGATGTGTGGACAACCGTCAAAGGCGTGGCAGAGGACAATCTTTCCGTTCTTGGATCCGGAGCGGGTACCACACAGAGCGAACACGGATGGGTCAGCGCGCCTTGCACCTAAGAGCATGGCAGATCGGGCCCAACAGCAGGTTGGGTAACAGCTGGACCCGGGCCTGGTCGGGCTGTGGCCTGGCGGGCCTACAGCCTGGTCGGGTTGCAGTCTGGTTGGGCTTCGGCCCGGTTGGGCTGTGGCCTGGCTGGGCTGTGGCCTGGTTGGGCTGCGGCCTGGTCAGGTTGTGGCCTGGCTGGGCTGCGGCCTGGCTAGGTGGTCGGGGCAGCAGCAAGATGTGGGAGAGGGGGAAGAGGGGATCTTCTTGGTTGTGATCTCCAATGGGGACGTGGGAGATGGGGTGAGGGAGATGAGAGTGGGATACGAAAAGAGGAGAGATGAGGAGATGAGGAGAGGGGATGGGGATTTGTGACGGGGATTCCGATCCTTGGATCCGAGGTCCCTCACCTCTCACGAACGCTCCTTGGAGCCATGGCAGCCATAGCCATCATTGCAGAATTTGTTTATTCATCAAAAGCTGCCCTCTAATGAGGGATCAAGCCATATAAATAGCATCTATCAATAACCTAACCCTAATGGAAAAATAAAAGTCCTAAATGCCCTCATACATAGGCTTGCATGCCAAACAGAAAATGGGCCCAATAATGAGTACGAAAATGACATAATAAATAGCAAAGCGTAGCCCGAATGATGCGGACTAAGTGGTCCAGCTGTCTCCAAGTCAAAGGCCCCTAGCGTGGGCCGTCCTCCTCCTCCTACGGGTGTAGACGTGTGTCGGGGTGGGTCGAGTCGAACAAGTGTTCCCACCAGACGGGCTAGATGGAGGTTAGGTATGGGGATATTTTTGTGCTATTATGGGTGCAATTACAAATACACCTCTAAATGGATTGGGGGCTAAGAAAATCGGGGTGCCATCACTAATTTTATGGGTGCTTTTAGATGGACCCGATCTTGAGATCTTGATGAAATTTGTGAGATATCAGGAGGTTTGATGTTATTCATAGAAATATTGATTTATATGACTTGCCCAAGAGATGGCTTCATTGATAATTCTTTTCTTCTCTTTGGATCTTTTCAGTCGATTTGTGCAGGACAAACTCCTCAACGAAAACTATGTAAAAATTGAGAGATTGGCCGTCGCAAGGAACGGTGTAGACCTCCAAAATGACCATAAACAATGGTCCTAGAACATCGTTTATAGTAATAAATGGCGGTTAGAGCCCATCGCCATGTATGCTATTAATCGATCTATCATTTATCAACAACAATGGACTAAAATTATACCCCACCAACAAACAAAATAATTCCAGATATTGATCTTTCCATATTATTGGGTTGGTAGTTCTGAATACAATATACTCCGAGAAATCTTAGTATGGTTAGATGGTAGTAAGATCAATCCTCCCTCTAACTTGGACAATCGATAAGGACTAAAATACTCAACAAACAGTTTGGAGAATGAAGCAAAATGACATCTTACAACTTGTTTGGTTCCGTGAAGTTGGCACTACACGTTTTCATATAGGATTTTGTATAGGTGGGAGTTGGAACTACTGCGCTTTCCGAAAACTACAACGAACCAAACAACGGGCGTAGTGTTGACTCCCTCGTTCCAGTTGCAGTGAACCAAATAGGGCCTTAGTAAAGATTACAATGTTAGAGATACTTGTATGTATTAGGTTATATATTATTCTATTGTGTATGGGACTCATATGTATCATTTTGTTATATATATTCGGCTCTTGCCCTAATGAGAAAACAATCCTTCTTCCCCCCCATCCATAAAAATGATCTAACACCATTTTTCAGCTATTCTAGTTTTGAACCCTATGCAGCAAAGGCCGGTCACATGCTGGCACCCAAGCCCTTCTAGATCTCATCCCAAATTACTGTGGGTGCACCTAGTTCCTCTCCGACACCCAACTGGTACTTGAGGTCACCCCTCCACGTGATTATTCTCCTTCGCTCATTAGTCCTCATCCATTGGACATTGTCGCTTCTCCGGCCCTTCTCTGCTCATGAGATAGTGTCTCCTATGGTCCCTACTCCACTTGCGGTTCAGATCCGCACCTCTGACGCTCCTCTGTGGGTGACCACTCATAGTTTCAATGGCCTCGTTTGGTACTATGGTCGTCCATCACGCTCCTCTGCCTTTTAGCTTTGAGGGTGTTCTCTGCACTGCCCCTCTGTTTCGTCGTACTGATGGTTCCTGTACGGTTTCTCTTTCCACTATAGTTGCTTCTCCAGATTGGGCTTAGCTCCTCCAGTAGCAAGTCGCCGAGTTCAGATCGATTTCTGGTCCTCCAATAACAGGTCGCCCAACTCTAGTTTCTTCTTGACATTCCACTTGCCCCCAGGTTGTTTGGTCTCCCTATTTTGCCATTAGTTTTTAGCGCCAAAACCATAATATTTATGGTGTTGTTTTCGCGAGATACAGTCGGGAGCGTAGAGTTTAGGATTGACCTTCATACCTTGGAAGACATTATATTGCGATCAAGAATTGCCTACTTATCCATTCCCACATGCTTTGACATGCTCAGGTATAAGTTCTTAAAACTCAAAAATCGACTTCTCCGCTATGAACGTAGGATAGCTATATATGTTGCATGATTTCTTGAACAAACGCTCACTCGTCTTTTATGTTTGATTCTTTGCATTTGTGTTCATATATAAAATACATTTAAGGGAATATAAAAGACATTTCAGGAAATATTTTAAAATGTTTCATCACATTTGCATGTTTGGTTTCATCGATTGCATCAATCGGTACTTAGAACCAAGACCCTAGGTTGTGTGGAGTGTGTAAACAAGCAAAGTTGTGTGCACTACTTGAAGTACTGTGCATTAGTGATTGTGCGCACTACTAAGGTCGTGCGCACGACTTGTGCTCCCAAGAACTCGTGCTCACAAGCCGACCTAAGTTGTGTGCACGACTCCCAAATAGGTTGCATGTAGTTCATTTGAACCAGGTCTTCCCATAAGGGGTGGTCCAATGGTAGATCGACAGGTGGTCGGTCATGCGCACGATATTAAACCGTGCACACGATTAAACCTTTCATATCTAGAACCCAAGACCTGGTGCACTCTGCTCTTCAATTCAGACTCTGTCCTCAAGCGACAGACTATCAAATTATGCATATTGGTTGATTTCGAACACGTTCAAATAAGCTTGGTAGTCCAGTTCAGGTGCCTTTGTTGGTTCCTCCATTTTCGTTCAAGCAAACCACCCACTTCAGTATCCCTATCTAATGAGTGAGCTCTCACTACACCTATGTCTGTCCATTTCAAGCTCTCCGGACGAGTCACTCCATGCACAAATTACATATTACTGGGTTACATGGTAGTAAGATCAATCTTCCCTCTAACTTGGACAGTCAATAAGGACTAAAAATACTCAACAAATAGTTTGGAGAACGAAGCAAAATGACATCTTACAGCTTGTTTAGTTCCGTGAAGTTGGTATAGGCGGGAGTTGGAACTACTACACGTTTTCATATAGGATTTTGTATAGGCGGGAGTTGAAACTATTGCGCTTTCCGAAAACTATAGTGAACCAAACAACAAGCGTAGTGTTGACTCCCTCGTTCCAGCTACAGTGAACCAAATAGGGCTTTAGTAGAGTTTGCAGTGTTAGAGATACTTGTATTTATTAGGTTGTATATTCTTCTGTTGTGTATGGGACTCATACATACCCTTTTGTTACATATATTCGGCTCTTGCCCTAATGAGAAAACAATCCTTCTTCCCCCCCATCCATAAAAATGATCTAACACCATTTTCAGCTATTCTAGTTTTTAACCCTATGCAGCAAAGGCCATTCACCTGCTGGCATCCAAGCCCTTCTAGATCTCATCCCAAATTACTGTGGGTGTACCTAGTTCCTCTCAGACACCCGGCTAGTACTTGAGGTCATCCCTCCGCGTGATTGTTCTCCTTCGCTCATTAGCCCTCATCCATGTGACATTGCCGCTTCTTTGGCCCTTCTCAGCTCACAAGGCAGTGCGTCTCCTATGGTCCCTACTCCGCTTGCGGTTCAGATCCGCACCTCTGATGCTCCTCTGTGGGTGACCTTCACATAGTTTCAATGGCCTCATATGGTACTATGGTCATCCATCACACTCCTCCGCCTTTCAGCTTTGAGGGTTTTCTCGGCACTGCCCCTTCGTTTCATCCTACTGATGCTTCATGTACGATTTCTCCTTCCTCTATAGTTGCTTCTCAAGATTGGGCTCAGCTCATCCAGCAGCAAGTCACCGAGTTCAGATCGATTTATGGTCCTCCAATAACAGGTCGCCCAACTCTTGTTTCTTCTTGACATGCCGTCTGCTCCCAGCTTGTTTGGTCTTCTTGTTATGCCATTAGTTTTTAGTGCCAAAACCATAATCTTTATGGTGTAGTTTTAGCGAGATACAGTCGGGAGCGTAGAGTTTAGGATTGACCTTCAAACCTTGGAAGACATTCTATTGCGATCAAGAATTGTCTACATATCCATTTCCACATGCTTAGACATGCTCAGGTATAAGTTCTCAAAACTCGAAAATCGATTATCCGCTATGAGCGTAGGATAGCTACGTTGCACGATTACTTGGACAAACACTCACTCGTCTTTTCCGTTCGATTCTTCACATGCGTGTTCATATATAAAATATATTTAAGAGAATATAAAAGACATTTCAAAAAATATTTTAAAATGTTTCATCACATTTGCATGTTTGGTTTCATCGATTGCATTGATTGGTACTTAGGACCAAGACCCTAGGATATGTGGAGTGTGTAAAGATGCAAAGTCGTGCGCACTACAAACCGACCTAAGTTGTGTGCACGACCCCCAAATAGGTTGCATGTAGTTCATTTGAGCCAGGTGTTCCCATAAAGGGTGGTCCAATGGCAGATCGACATGTGGTCGGTCATGCGCACGACATTAAAGCCATGCACACGATTAAACTTTTCATATCTAGAACCCAAGACCCGGTGCACGCTGCTCTTCAATTCAGACTCCGTCCTCAAGCAACAGGCTATCAAATTATGCATATTGGCCGATTTCGAACACGTTCAAGTAAGCTTGGTAGTCCAGTTCAGGTACCTTTGTTGGTTCCTCCATTTCTGTTCAAACAAACCACCCACTTCAGTATCCCTATCTAATGAGTGAGCTCTCACTACACCTATGTCTGTCCATTTCGAGCGCTCCGGACAAGTCACTCCATGCACAAATTCTATAGCCTTATGGTCCAGTTGTATCGACCGATCTCTGGAGTGTTGTTACCACATCGTCTCCTCCCCGCAAATCAAATCCTGCAATTGAGAGTAAGAGAATGAAGTCCCTCTATGTCCGCTGGGATAGGAGTGCATTGCTTCTACTGCACTTGAAAGATTGCCAAGGTCTGATGGTTTTTATATTTGAAGTGTTAATGTATATAGATGGGTCGCCGGTTTTACATGTACAGTCGGGTCGGGTTGTATGGTCATACTTGTACATATATATGGGCTTGAGTCCCTCAATAGAGAGCATTCTATTCCTCTCCAAACCCTAGCCGTCATCTCCTAACATGGTATCAGAGCTCTAGGGTTCTCCCGACGACGATGGTCCTCCTCCTCCGGCTGCACCTCCCCATCCGGCCTCCCTTCTCCACCGGCTCACCCCGACCGGCCTCCCTCCTCCACCGGCTCACCGTCCGGCCTCCCTCCTCCACCGGCTCACCCCGTCCGGCCCCTACAGCCACCCGAAACCCCCCTTCCGCCTGTCCACCCCGTCCGGCCTCCCTCCTCCATCGGCCTCCCCCTTCTGCTCCCCTACAGCCACCGACACCCTCCCGGCCCCCTTCTTCCACCCCCCTACAGCCCCCGACCCCCCTACAACCCCCGACACCCCCCGACCCCCTTCCTCCGCCCACCTACAGCCCCCGACCCCCTTCCTCCCCGCCCTACAGCCCCGACACCCCCTACAGCCCCCTTTCTCCACCCCCGACCCCCCCTACAGCCCCCGACATCACCTACAGCCCCCTTCCTCCAGCCCCGACACCTCTTACAGCCCCCGCCCCCCTTCCTCCACCCCGACTCTCCCTCTTTCACCCGACCGGCCCTCCCACCCCTTCCCGGTACCCCCCCTCTATTGAGCCTCCTCCATGGCTTCTCCTGCCGTACTGTCCGTCGTTGCGATCTCTCCACCGCTGAAGGCGGTCGCCTTTCAGTTGTCTTCGGCTAGCGACTGGCTTGACTGGTCCCTCACCGTCGAGGCCGCGCTCTCCAGTCGTGATTTGTGGGGTCACATCACCGGCGAGGATCCTCCTCCCACTGACTACTCTGGTTCCTCCTCTGTCACCAGTAGTGCAGCGTCTTCTGCTGCGACTGCTACCAGGTCCACCACCGTTGCTGCGCTTACATGGCGCCGCCACGATCAGGCCATCCGGGCATACCTTCTGGACTCTGTTGCTCGTCCGCTCCTTGCTCCCATCGGCCGCCTTCCTACAGCGCGCGCGATGTGGGAGTATCTCCGGGACCGTTTTCTCTCGCGCGAAGGCGCATGCCGGCATCAGCTCATCTGTGACTCGCAGTCTGCCCGTCAGGGGGAGCGCACCATTCAGGACTTCTTCAGTCAGATGAGTGCCTACTGGCATGAGCTGGACTCACTGATCCCGGAGCGGTGTGCCTGCCCCCGCTCCCGGGATTTCCAGCGCTACCTCGACGAGGGTCACCTGCACCAGTTTCTAGCAGCGCTTCGGCCGGAATTTGCTCTCATAGCTGCCTAGCTCCTACACCGTGAGCCACTCCCTCGGCTAGAGGATGCTCTACTTACCTTGGTCGACAAGGAGACCCACCTTCAGACTCGAGCCCACGCTGGGTTTCGATTTCCCGCAACGATCGATGCGGCGGTCGAGGTGGACGGAGCCGTGGACGTGGTTCATCTTTCTTCCGCCACTTTGGTGGTACAACGACTACTGTAGAGGCCTCGACGCTCCCCACTGCTACTACAGCACCTTCTCAGCCTGAGCCGGACCGTCTTCAGCGCCTCGAGGAGCTCCTTCTTCGCCACCTAGCCTTCACCGGCTCTGCGACTGTGCACGGCTTGTCTACCACCTCTGGTACTACTGCTCCATGGATCTTCGATTCGGGTGCGTCCTGTCACCTTACCTTTGACTCCACTGTCCTCACAGACTGTCCTCCCACTACCACCCACCAGGAGGTTCGCACTGCGGATGGGACTCTCGTCCCTATTCCGTAATGTGGCTCCATCACTACTACCTCTGACCCTTCTGGTCGCCTGACCCTACCCCATGTCCATTATGCCCCCCGTCTTAATATTAATCTGATCTCTATCAGTTCTCTTTGCGACTCTGGCCTGACTGTCACCTTCACCCCTTCTGTTTGTGTTGTGCAGGATTCGCGGACGGGTCAGAGGATTGGGCTGGGCCGTAGGGCAGGAGGACTTTACCAGTTGGACCATCTACATGTGTCTTCCGTTGCGACTGTCATGTCTGTCACCTCTGATGTCGACCTGTGGCACAGAAGGTTAGGTCATATATCGAGCGATCGACTCAAAAGCGTATTCCGTTCGGGCGCTTTGGGTCGAGCGTCTTTCTCCCCCCTCTCTGTTTGTACGGGTTGTAGACTGGCAAAGCATCTAGCTTTTCCATTTTTTGCTAGTGCTTCCCAGTCTGATGCTTTATTTGATTTAGTCCATTCGGACATTTGGGATCCTGCTCCCGTTGTATCTTTATCGGGTTATATGTATTATGTGTGCTTTATCGATGACTATTCTAGGTGCACCTGGGTTTATCTTATGCGTCATCGATCTGAAGTACCTCACATCTTTAGGAGATTCACCACTATGATACACACTCAGTTTGGTCGGCGCATCAAGACCTTTCGGTCTGATTGTGCCAAGGAGTACCTCTCCTCTGAGATGCGTGAGATTCTTCAGTCTCACGGCACTCTTCACCAGCAGTCCTGTCCCCACACCCATGAGCAGAACGGCGTTGCCGAACGCAAGCATCATCATGTCCTTGAGACTGCACGAGCCTTGCTTCCCTCTGCGTTTGTTCCTCACTCCTACTGGGCTGAAGCTGTCATGACGGCTGTCCACCTCATCAATATCACTCCGTTGTCTGCTCTGTCCGGTGCCACCCCATTCGAGCGCCTTCATTCCAGACCACCTGACTACTCTCTTCTTCGTACGTTTGGCTGCACGTGCTTCGTTCTTCTTCCTTCCCATGAGCGCACCAAACTCTCTGCGAGGTCTGTTAGGTGTGTTCACTTGGGGCTCAGTCAGGAGCACAAGGGGTATCGGTGCTACGATCCCTTGGCTCGTCGGATCCGTGTCTCCCGTCATGTTTCCTTTGTTGAGGATGTCCCGTACTTTTCACCTGAGTCTCGAGATCTTTCCTTGCCTCCTGCGTCACCCTCCTCGCCTTCCTCACATCTCCACATCCCTGTTCTACCCCCGCTTTCTGTTGTCCCATCCACGCCTACTCCTTCTCTATCTTCCTCGCCACCTCCACTGCCACCATCACCACCTCCACCATCCCCTCCGTCTTCCTCGACACCTCCACCACCACCTGTTACTCGTGTATATGTTCGTCGGTCTGCAGCTCCTCCTCTAGAGTCGGCTCACATTGGTACTCCCTCGCCTGATGCTGCTGCCCCCTCTTCCCCGGTCGTGGATCCTGCTCCTGTTCGGCGCTACCTAGTGCGCGAACATCACCCTCCTGCCAGATATGACTACTCTCCTGATAGGTTTGGCTACTCTGCTTTTTCCTCTGACTCTCCTGACTCTTCTGGCTACTTTGCCAGTGCCTCCTATTCACCATCTTTTCAGGCTTTTCTTACTGCTATACACACCCATCGGGAGCCCCAATCGTACCGTGAGGCAGCTTTACATCCAGAGTGGCGGCAGGCCATGTCAGTTGAGCTTGAGGCTTTTCAGCGGACCCAGACATGGGATTTGGTGCCTTGTCCCTCCGGGGTGGTGCCTGTTAGCTGCAAGTGGATATTCAAGGTCAAGACTCGACCTGACGGATCCATTGAGCAGCACAAGGCTTGCCTCGTTGCTCATGGCTTCTCCCAGGAGTATGGGATTGACTACGAGGAGACGTTTGCTCCAGTTGCTCGGATGACTACTGTGCACACCCTCTTAGCTGTGGCAGGTGCTCGAGGATGGCCTCTTCATCAGATGGATGTCACCAATGCGTTCCTCCACGGTGATCTCTCCGAGGAAGTCTATATGGCTCCTCCTCCGGGCATTTCAGTTCCTCCAGGGCACATGTGTCGGTTACGCCGAGCCATCTATAGGCTCAAGCAGGCCCCTCGTGCCTGGTTTGAGCGATTTCGCAGTACAGTTTTGGCCGCCGGGTTTGTTGATCGTCACTCCGACTATGCCTTGTTCACCCACTCCTCCAGTCAGGGCATTGCAGTTCTTCTCCTCTATGTGGATGATATGATCATCACTGGGGATGACAGTGCCACCATCGTCTCACTTCAGCGGCACCTCCAGAGTCAGTTTGAGATGAAAGATCTGGGCTCTCTTCGCTACTTTTTGGGCCTTGAGATTGCCCGGTCAGCTCGTGGTCTGTTGGTCTCCCAGCAGAAGTACATCTCCGACATCCTTGCTGATGCTGCTATTACTGACACACGCACTGCTGATACACCCATGGAGCTCAATTTGAAGCTCTAGCTACAGATGGTGAGCCGCTTCAGGATGTCTCCCGCTACCAGAGGCTGGTTGGGATGCTCGTCTATCTCACCATGACCCGGCCAGACATTGCCCATGCTGTTGGCATTGTCAGTCAGTTTGTTCAGGCTCCACGGTCAGTTCACTATGCAGCTGTTCCTCAGATTATCCACTACCTCCGGGGCACCATCACCCGTTCACTACTGTTTCCCTCCACCTCTCCGTTGGTGCTGCGTGCCTACTTCGATGCAGATTGGGCAGGAGATGCAGCCACTCGTCGCTCTACTACAGGATACTGTGTATTTCTGGATGATTCACTGATTTCGTGGCGCAGCAAGAAGCAGGAGTCTGTTGCTCGCTCCAGCACCGAAGCCGAATACAGGGCTATGGCTTCCACCACCGCCGAGATTGTCTGGCTTCGCCGCCTTCTGCTCGACTTGGGAGTTATGATATCCGGGCCCACCCCTCTCTTCTGTGACAACCGGAGTGCTATTCAGATTGCTAGCAACCCGGTCTTCCATGAGCGAACAAAACATATTGAAGTTGATTGTCATTATGTTCGCCAGGAGTTTCTCGACCACACCATCTCCCTGCCATACATTTCATCATCGGAGCAGACTGCTGATTTTCTGACGAAGCCCCTTACGACTGCTCGCTTCCGGCATTTTATTGGCAAACTCTCGGTTCATGATCCACCGTGAGTTTGAGGGGGAGTGTTAATGTATATAGATGGGTCGCCGGTTTTACATGTACAGTCGGGTCGGGTTGTATGGTCATACTTGTACATATATATGGGCTTGAGTCCCTCAATAGAGAGCATTCTATTCCTCTCCAAACCCTAGCCGTCATCTCCTAACATGAAGTTTTTTCCAAAATGGCCCCAACTCTGATGAATTACTGGGAATGGACTCGGTTGCCTTTTGTTTCGAAGTACGCCCCCCTCGGAAACTTATAAAGGGTTTCACCCCCAATTTTAATGGGATTCACAACTCTGCTCCATTGATGACATGTCTCCCCTTTCGATTTTTGACGCTTTGGGGAGCGACATGTGGCGCATCCCATTTCAATGGCCACAATTGGGCCATAGGATGAACCCTAGGGGTGTTCCACCACCATCACCGGTTGCTGCCCACCACCGACCCATTTGTCCCACCCGTCACTGTCGGCCACCATCCACGTTGACCGGTGGGGACACAAGGGTGGTGGCTATCGGTGATGGTGGTGGGTGGTGGCTGATGAAATGGTGGTCGTGACGAATTTGCCTCCAACTCTCATTTCTTCACTCTTGTTCACTGTTTTTATATTACATCCATCAAATATTCCATTGAAATTTATTGGTGGTGCTGACTTCATTTTATTCTCGCCTCTGGACGGTCTCGTAAAGGATTACTTGAGGATCGTAATACCTCTAGAATTGTTGAATTATGATGAGAAATGAAGAAGGTACGTCATGCTGAACCTGCCTTGGGCTCTTATTTCCATATTCCAATTCACTACAGCACCGTAGTAGAATGTACCGACGTATTTCACTGCGTTGCCCAGTAGAATGCGTCAACGCATTTCTCTGATGCGCTGCAATAGAATGCACCAGCGCATTTCACCGATATGCCGCAGTAGAATTAATGAGCTGATGCATTTAACTGATGTGTTGACACAGTAGTTTTTATATTGCATCAATCCAATCTTCTATTAAAAGCTATTGGTGGTGTTGACTTTATTTTATCCTCACCTATAGACGGTCTCGTAGAGGATCACCCAAGGATTGCAATGCCTCTGTAATCGCTGAATTCCGATGAAAAACGAAGACGGCATGCCGTGCTGAACTTGCCTTCAGCTCTTATTTTCATCTCTTCTTCCCTCTTGTTCACTACTTTTACATTACATGTATCCAATCTTTCATTAAAAACTACTAATGGTGATGGCGTCATTTTATCGTCGTCTCTGGACGATATCGTAGAGGATCACCCGAGGATCACAATGCCTTCAGAATCGCTGAATTCCGATGAGAAACAAAGATATGTCATGCCGAACTTGCCATCGGCTCTCATTTCTTCTCTCTTGTTCACTGTTTTTTTATTAAATCCATTCAATTTTCTATTAAAAGATATTGGTGGTGCTGACTTCATTTTATCCTCACATCTGGACGATTTCGTAGATGATCACCCAAGGATCGCAACACCTCCGAAATCACTGAATTTTGACGAGAAACGAAAAAGGTACATCGTGCCGAACTTACCTCCAACTCTCATTTTCATCTCCAATTTCACCGTGGGCGCCGCAGTAGAATGCGTTGACACATTTCACTGCGTTGCCGTAGTAGAATGTGCCGATACATTTCACTATGGCACATTAGTGAAATACGACGGCGCATTTCACTGATGCACTGACTTAAATAATTTGCCCGAACAAGAATGCAATGTGAACTTATTTGCACTTATAGGGAGCATGATACTAGCACATCTTGCATAGATACATGATCCGGCGACCGACTTCTAAGTTTTCAATGATGGAAAGAAAGTGGGATTTAAGGTTTAAACGACCACTTGGTGTTCCAACGAACGACCACTTGGTGTTCCAACGAACCTCTGAGATGATTTTGAGACTTCAGGTTCTAATGGGCACTCTAATGGGGGAAGATCATAAGACATTTGCCAGAGAAAATGACAAGGCAATCGGCAACCACCTACCGCCGCCACATGCTCGCCATAGGTTCGAAGGCAAGGGATCACTAAGTACTTCATGCTATACACATCATTTTACGGCGAACACGCCACAATCTACAACGACGAGGGACGGTTGAAGTGAGAAAAAATTCGAACAGAGAAGATGAACATATTTTTTTTGACTTTTTATCTATTTTGATTTAGCCCTTAAGGGTAAAATGGTCACCACAGTACAATCGATGTTTGGATGTAACCATTTGGTGTGGGTAAAGGGCTAGAAAAGTAATGCAAAAATCAACCGGGTCATTGTCGAAAAACCTCTTTTATTTTTCTACATGAGACTTTCTTTGTAAGTGGGGATTAGAGCCATGACTTGTAGAAAGGCTTTTTTTTTTTTTTTTTTTGAGAAATCCCTCTATGAATTTGAGAGGGGATTCGGCCTAGACCCCTACCTGTTTATTAAAAGAAAAAACGATACAACTTATGCCCAACGGCATAGAAAACATCAACTGAAGACCCGACCGAGGCGGTCAACTAGGAAGCCCGAACCTGTAGAAAGGAAAGGCTCTCAAAGTTGCATTAAACAGAACCCAGCGACCACATTTATCAACCTACAACTGCACCCACAACTACAAGGGTCCATTTCAGCTGCTTCAAATCTCTCTTGGCTGTTCCTCTTGTGTTTGTCCCCAGAGATGGCTTCCAGAATTTGCAGCAGCTGCTTCTGTCTTCATGCTTTGATCCTCCTCTTCTTCTTCTGCTGCTGCGGCCGCCGCTGCTGCGGCCTCGGCGCCGGTAACTCTACTACAGCTGACACCATTTCCTGGGGCCAATCCCTTTCTGGAAACCAGACCATAGTCTCCAAAGGTGGCACCTTTGAGCTTGGCTTCTTCACACCAGGTAACTCCCTCAACCACTACATCGGCATCTGGTACAAAAGAAGGCCTGAAAGAACAGTAGTCTGGGTAGCAAACAGAGAGAAGCCGGTCGCCGACGCCTCATCGTCGGAGCTAAGAATCGCCCTCGATGGCAACCTGGTCATCCTCGACCGGTCCAGAACCCGAATCTGGTCGTCCAATCTGACCTCCCCAGCCCCCAACTCCACCGCTGCAGTGTTGCTGGACAACGGGAACCTGGTTCTGCTAACCGGGTCGGACTCGTCGGTGCCCTACTGGCAGAGCTTCGATCACCCGACCGACACATGGCTTCCCGGCGGACGGATTGGGTGGAACAAGCTCAGCAATGAGTACATGACACTGACTTCATGGAGGAGCCCGGATGACCCTGCTCCTGGCTCCTACTCTTATGGCATGGACCCCAAAGGAAGCAATCAGCTGGTTCAAATCTGGAATGGTTCTGAAATTTACTGGACCAGCGGGGAATGGAATGGGAAGTACTTCGCTTCAGTCCCGGAGATGACAAGGAACGCTGTCTACAACTACACCTACGTTGAGAGTGAGAAGTACATCACTTACTCCCTCTTCGACACCGAGATCGTTACGAGGTTTGTCGCAGAGATGTCAGGCGAGGGAAATCAATGGGCGTGGCTGAATCACAGCGCATATTGGATGCTGGTTTGGTCTCAGCCGAAGCTCCGGTGCCAGATTTACTCCCTCTGCGGGCCTTTCGGCTTCTGCGTCGAGAACAGCGTGCCGCTATGCCGGTGTTTGCAGGGTTTCGAGCCGGCGCACGTAGGGGACTGGAATTCCGCACGTTGGAGCGGGGGGTGTGTTCGGAAAACCCGGTTGAAATGCGGGAATGGCTCCGATGGCGGGGAGGAGGACAGGTTTCTGATGATGCCACAGCTGCAGCTGCCGGTGAATTCAGGGTCCTTGGCTGTCAGGAGTGCCCAAGAATGTGAATTGGAATGCCTGAGAAACTGCTCTTGCACTGCTTATGCTTTTCATGCTGAAGTCTGCTTAGTATGGAATGGAAACCTGTGGAATCTGCAGCAGCCAACCGATGATGCTAACGGCACGAACGGAACAGTCTATCTCCGCCTCGCGGCTTCTGAACTGCCGACCCCTCTTCGCCCTCGATCGAAGGTGGGGCTAGATACCGGTGTGGTAGTAGGCGCAGTCGGAGGATTTCTAGTCTTGTTGGCCGTCATTCTGGTCCTGATTCGGAGACGCCGAAGGGGAAGGCTATCGAGATTGTCGAAGCAAGTTAAAGACGGGGCCTTGGTGCTGTTTAGGTACAGCGATTTGCAGAGCTTGACAAAGAATTTCTCGGAGAGGTTGGGAGGAGGGGGATTTGGCTCTGTCTACAAAGGGGTGTTGCCGGATTCGACCGCCATCGCTGTGAAGAAACTGGAGGGCCTCATACAAGGAGAGAAGCAGTTCCGAGCTGAAGTGAGCACAATAGGGTCCATTCAGCATGTCAATCTGGTTCGTCTCCCGGGGTTCTGTTGCGAAGGGGATGCAAGGCTGCTGGTGTACGAATACATGGCGAACGGCTCCCTCGATTCTCATTTGTTCTCCAACAATTCGGAGCTTCTGGGGTGGAAGGAGAGGTACCACATTGCTCTCGGGACTGCGAGAGGGTTAGCCTATCTCCACGAGCAATGCAGAGACTGCATCATCCACTGTGACATCAAACCAGAGAACATACTCCTGGATAAGGAGTTCTGTCCCAAGGTGGGGGACTTCGGATTGGCGAAGCTGATGGGGAGGGATATCAGCCGGGTGCTGACGACGATGAGGGGAACCGTGGGGTACCTTGCGCCGGAGTGGATCTCAGGCCTCCCCATCACATCGAAAGCCGACGTCTACAGCTTCGGTATGGTGCTCTTCGAACTGATTTCGGGGCGGAGGAATGCAAGCCGAGATGATGGCCACAGGTTTACTTTCTTCCCGATCGTGGCTGCAAAGAAAGTGGCCGACGATGAGGTTCTCGGCCTGTTGGATGAGAGGCTGGGGGGGGATGCCGATGTGGACGAGCTCCGGCGAGCCTGCAGAGTTGCTTGTTGGAGCATCCAGGATGATGAGTGCCGCAGGCCGTCGATGGGGCAGATAGTTCAGGCGCTGGAGGGGATTTTGGAGGTGAACGTGCCCCCAGTTCCAAGTGCTCTACAGCATCTCGTCGACGATGAGAGCTGCTGTGCTTTCACCTCCGACTTGGAATCTGATCCCCATGCTTCAGGTCGTAGTGAACAAGAGAGAAGAAATGAGATGGAACCTGAACCCCATGCTTCAGGGTCTCAGTGATTTATGCATGTGTGTATATACCTCCAGCTACAAGCAGTATGTGGTTAGTAAACTTGGGCTCATAGCTCAACTCCCCTTGTACAGTGAGTGAATTAGGAGGACAGATGGTGTGGCTCTGATTGTTGCCAATCTATCCAAGCTTGATTAGAATAAATCAGTTTGCCCATCTGTAATGTAACAACTAGTAAGAAGAATTTTGTACCAAATTCTGATAATTTGTTATTCGATGTATTTCGAAGGTTTTTTTTTTTAAGGAAGATGTCGTGCGGAAATAACACGATGGGGAGAGAGAGTTCATCCGATAAGATTTATTTTAACGTGATTCACCCACAAGCCGGGCTATATTCACAGATATAACTTTTCTTCATTCTTGGTGACTGAATGTATATACCACGTTCAGCGTGAACGTTTGTCTCGCCATCTAACACGCTCTGACGCTCCAGTACATCGCTCGTCGATGATCTGCTGCAACATCGCAGCCCGTGGCCTAGGTGGTTGACAGCCGTCTGTCGCCTCTTGCGGCTATTGTCGCCTACCGAGCACCTGTCGGTGCCTCGGTCTTGTGCCCGTTGGCACCTTCCATCGCCCGTCGACGGCACGCAAGCCTGTGGCCTAGGCGGTACCAGCTCCATGTCACCCCTACATCCGTTGCCGCCCTACCGAGCACTCGTCGGTGCCTCGGTCCGGTGTTCGTTGCACCCTTCGTCGTCTATTGACGACAACCTGAAAATGCGCATCCTGTGGCCTAGGGGGTCGTTAGGCACCTGTTGCCCCTGTGTCTGTTGAAGCCCTACCGAGCACCCGTCGGTGCCTTGGTCCTGTGCCCGTTGGCACCACCATCGTTCGTTGATGACCCCACACCCTGCTACCTGCAGGAGTGCCCAAGGCAATGCTTCTTACCATTGTGCCCGTTGGTGGCTCCATCGTCCATTGACGACTTGCATCGGTGCCCATCAGTACCTCCACCAACCACCCGTCGGCAACCTCGTCAATCTGCTCGTCGGTAGCTGGAATAGTTACCCATCCGCGACTCTCGTGCCATCAAGGTACTCCCCCTTGATCTGGCACCTGCACATGTCCGTGCCATCGCGACGCTCCTGCCGCGATCCGTCTTGTGTCGATATCCTCGGATTCGGGAAGACTTTTTACGATCACGATTTTTCGAACACCAAGCCGGCTCCGTTGCCTGGGAAGGACGTGCATTCACACCCTCCCGATCTCGCCTACCGGAGCATCACCACGCCGACTCTGTTGCTTTGAGAGAAGGTATCTTTGCTTCCTCCCGGTCTCGCCTACCCGAGCCTTCACAACGTTGGATCCACTGTACCGAGGAGGAGGTGCCATGGCCGCACACTCCTCGATCCCACATGCTCTCCTTTGGCAATCTGAACCATTCGGGGAGAGCGGTGCTGCACCATGGCCTCTCCCTGAGCCACTATCAATTAATTCACCCGGGCGTCCGTCTGGCGGTGCTCGAGCCGTTAGCACCTCATGTGAGCAGGTTCGCCTGGGCGCCAGGCAGTCTAGCCCGCTCATTGGGCCAATCCTCTATTCGCCTTAGTTGCTAGTGTGGTTAGATCCTCTTCAACCTTCACTGCTCCCTAAGGGGAGGTGCTCACCTACACCTACCCAGGGTCTTGGTCCTTGATCTCCCCACTCCATGGCATCCCGGGAAAAAGGCGGGGGGGGGGGGGGGGGGGGGGGGTAGTGGTGAGGTGCTGTTGGAAAATTTCAATAGTAAAGGCTCGCAATGGAAGTGATTTACCGGTCAAAAGACTTTTCATGGTGCGCGTTAAATGATTAAAACTTTCACTGAAACTAACCTACATGTGTGTACATACTTATGCACGTGAATCAAACACCCTAACGGCAATCTAGTGATACGAATGTCTAGCATGCATGCAATCCATAGACTACGCTAGATCTACATGTTAGAGACTTGCATACCTTTTGTGTGGATCTTTACTTCGGAGAATTATCTTCTTGGTTGATGGAGATGGAAGATAGTCGACGAACAAGCCAACGATTTGTAGGAAGATGATGCCTTCTTGTTCACCCTATCTCACACGATACACGACACATCATTTCGAGATCTTTGAGTGTCTCTGAAGAATGACCCTTCTTCTTCTACGAAACACCAACGCGAGGAAGATGAAGTTGCAAGTGAGGGAGACGTGTGAGACAAGAGAGAAGAGAAAGAATGAGAGAGAGAGAGAAAGAGAGAGTTCAACCAAGGCAACCTCTACGGTAGGCCCCTCTCTCCCTCTTACTCTTTTATAGGGCCGACCCTAGCTAGGATTAGCACACCTAGAAGATAGGGATAACACCCCCTTTAATCTCCCCTTATATCTCCCCTTTCTAGATTCTAGGTGTGGTTTTGACCAAGCCAAAACCCCCTTTTTTATCTTTATGGCCAGCCCGTATATAGGAGGAAACTCATTCCTATAAACTAGGGGGGGCCGGCCTTGACTCGGTCTCCAACACCTAGGGCCACCCGCCCTAGTGCATAGTTGCGTATGGTTTGACCAAAACGCCCCTATGTCACTAGTTGATTGTCCCTTATGTACGAGAGCTTGCAAGACACACACAAGTGAAGAGCACAAGTGATTTCAGTATTTACCGGGGTGCCCTTAATAAAGTCAACTAGTCAACTTGCAATATGTCCCTGTACATTGCACCCATGTGGCGAATGCCACTTGTTACAAGGGATAACTACACGTGTCTCTGTACTAACCTAGGGTTTTTCCTTAGTACACATACATAGTAACGCATCTATTGTGAACTAGTACAAAACAAACATAGAGCATAGGTTTGGACTTCTCACTTCCTCTAACTATGTCCTATATTTCGAGGCAATAGTTCAAGGGCTTTACATAATGTGGATAAGGTTGAACCTTTAGAGACCAGGGTTCATGGCTCCCAACTTGAACTTGATTGACACACTACCCGAGTATACCATTGATCCTTTTAGTCTGAGTTAACATAAGTAGCCACCCAGAGTGTAACGTAGATTGCACTCCGATTCCCATAGATTTACTATGTTCTCCCATATAC
The DNA here is from genome assembly GCA_947650365.1 of Chamaelirium japonicum. Lineage (NCBI taxonomy): Eukaryota > Viridiplantae > Streptophyta > Magnoliopsida > Liliales > Melanthiaceae > Chamaelirium > Chamaelirium japonicum. The sequence goes on from OX393552.1 coordinate 11,907,378, forward strand.
CCCTACTCTCCGCTTAGTAGTGGTAAACCCATTGACCCTCTATTTGGTGTCATTATGCAACTCAAGTGATGTAGAATATCATCCAACTCAAGTGCTCATTTGACTCGATTCCCTCCAGGTTAACCATATGCATTGTACCTTTGATTACCTCGTCGAGTAACCGATCTGGTCAATAGTCCAACTGATGACCACCAGGCCTGGGTTGAATACGACGCAAGTCAAACCAAGGAATGCACCTCCCATTAGGGGTGTGAATAACTTGTAGGAGTGGCACGCTGATGCGACGCCAGCCGGGTAACCCAATACACCGTGGTTTTGGATTACGTAATTAAACCCTCACATATTGGTGCGTCAAAGCACTACACAACTGGTTAGTCCACCAGTTATGGTACCTCAAGGTTTAGGGTCATTTTACATTAAGTAGAAACATATCTTAGTGCACCAGTGTCTGCTCATCGATTTGTGCACCGTGTTGATTTCGTTTGGCCACAAACACTATATTTGGTGATGACAATGGTGAAGACACCCATGTATTATCATCCCCAATAGCTTATCATGATGAGGCGACCAACCTGATTATAGCTGTGAATTGATTTAGATTACATTGTACCAATCTACTTAGTCTTCAACTCAGTGGACTACCATATAGCCATAATTCTCTGTTCTAATAAAAACATATAACAATGTTATGTACTAATATGCATCTCATATAATAGCATTCATCCTTTATTAATAGATCAATAAATAGAATTTTATAAGCTTAGAACACACCAATTCTAACAATCTCCCACTTGGTTTAGCGAAGCAAAACAGTTTTGACTCTGATTGCGTCCACATATTGCTCGAATGCCTTAGTAGGTATCACATTGATAAAAGGATCGGCAACATTATCTATAGATACAATCTGTGTCACGGCTACTCACCTTGCTTTTGAAACTACCGAATAAAATAGAATTTGCACTCGATGTGTTTCCCCTGGCCTTCTGATGGTGCCTTGGATCTTTGGCCTGTGCTACCGCCCCACTATTGTCGCAACAAAGCACAATAGGTAACTAGTTCTCTGGTATACACCTAAAGTCCATAAGGAATTTCTTGAGCTATACCATCTCTTTAGCTACCTCACATGTTGCAACGTACTTAGCCTCTGTGGTAGATTCCGCGATGTACTTCTGCTTCACACTCTGCCAACTAATTGCTGCTCTTAATATAAACACAAATTCTGATATCAATTTTCTGGATTCCAAATTTAATATAAAGTTAGAGTCTGTATATGCAATTGATGTCAGTTCCTATACAGTATAAACTAACTCATAGGCTTTCGTCCGACGAAGGAACTTGAGTATACATTTCACAGCTGTCAGTGAGCTGGACCCATATTCGACTGAAACCGACCTATCATGTCTACTGCATAATTGATATTTGGCATTGTATAATGTATAACATACATTAGGCTAACTACTGCTAAAGCATAAAGTACCTTCTGTATTTTTGTTCTCTCATCAAGTATTTTAGGACATTGATCCTTAGACAGTTTCATGCTATGTATAAATGGCATGAAATCCTTCTTGAAGTTTTGCATGTCAAATCTGATCATAACCTTATCTATATACATGGCCTGTGACAGCGAGAGAATCATGTTATGGTGATCTTGTGTTATCTTGATCCCTAAAATATAACTTACTTCACCTAGGCCTTTCATATCAAACTGCGTTGTGACAACTGGACCTTTTCTGTTGACAATGTTCGCATATCATTCCCAATGAGTAAAATATTATCTATGTAAAGTACCAAATACACCACTATAGTTTTGTCACTTCTATTGTACACACAAGGTTCATACTCATTTTGAGTAAATCCATATGACTGGACTACTTAATCAAAATGGATATTCCAACTTCTAGATGCTTGCTTTAGTACATAAATAGACTTTTGCAACTTGCAAACTAGAAGCCCCTGATCCTCTGACTCAAAACTTAAAGGCTGCAACCCACCAGGGGATTGGAGTGTTGGCAAAGCAACTAATGCTTTGGTGATGAGGTTGTGGGTTCAACTCTTCCTCCCCTCGATTTACCCAGGAGTGAAGTGGGAATTGCCGAGTGGGTCGGGCTTCACTCCCGGAGGGATTAGTCCGAGCCTGAAGTGGGCCATTGCCCGAAAGGTTTCGGGACACCCGCCGATGTCAAAAAAAAAAAAAAAAACTTAAAGGCTGCATCATATATATATATATATATATATATATATATATATATATATATATATATATATATATATATATAGAGAGAGAGAGAGAGAGAGAGAGAATACGGGGTATGAGCTGACAGCCCATTTGAGCAAATGGGCTATCAGCCGGCAGCCGTCCGATCGGATCAATCAAACCGTCCATTTTTTTTTTTTTTAAAAGAACAGCTGTAACAGCTATACTGATTTTTTTTTTGTTTTACAGCTCTCTCTCTCTCTCTCCTTCGCGCTCTCTCCCTCTCCGTCTCTCTCGCGAGCGGCAGCGGCAGCCGGAGGGGACCGGGGGACAGGTGCAGGGGGCGACGGAGGGGCGCGGCAGCCGGAGGGGACCGGGCCGGAGGCGGGGCGCGGCAGCGGCAGCGGCAGCCGGAGGGTCGTCGGGAGACCGGAGGCGCAGGGGGCTGCTGGTCGGAGGGGATCCGGTGGCACAGGGGGCTGCTGGTCGGAGGGGATCCGGAGGCGCAGGGGGCTGCCGTCGGGAGACCGGAGGGGGCTGCCGGTGGCCGGATCCGGAGGGGGCTACCGTCGGGGGAGCGGGGGGCGGCCGTCAGGGGCGCAGGGCCGGTCCGGCTGCCGCTCGCGAGAGAGACGGAGAGGGAGAGAGCGCGAAGGAGAGAGAGAGAGCTGTAAAACAAAAAAAAAAACAGTACAGCTGTTACAACTGTTCTTTTAAAAAAAAAAATGGACAGTTTGATTGATCCGATCGGACGGCTACCGGCTGACAGCCCATTTGCTCAAATGGGCTGTCAGCTCATACCCCGTATTCTCTCTCTCTCTCTCTCTTTATATATATATATATATATATATATATATATATATATATATATATATATATATATATATATATATATATATATATATATGGGGACGGGGAGCCTGGACCTCAGGTGCAGCGTGAACGCTGCACCGGAGCCATCCCCCGCGCGCCACGTGTCCAAAAAACCGGCCTCCCCCCTTTTAAAACCCCGGGACGAACCACAGCCGTCCGATTGTTTCGATCGGACGGCAGATCCGGCCGCCCCGCGTTTAAAACAGCGGATCGATCGTGATCCGTCCGATTGTTTTCACCCAGCCCGCCCGCAGCCGTCTGATCAGTGCAGCGCACCCCCGCCCGGTGAGAACGCTGGGCATCATGATTTTCATCCGTTCGATTGGGTCGATCGGGCAGCTGAAAATAAAATCACGGTTACTGTAGCTGCTACAGTAACCGCTGAATCCTTTCAACTATCCGATCGATTGAATCGGGCGGTTGAAAACTAAATCGCGATTACTGTAGTGACTACAGTAATCGCGAGAATACTTTCAGCTGCCCGATCGCTCCAATCGAACGGATGAAAATCATGATGCCCAGCGTTCTCACCGGGCGAGCGTGCGCTGCACTGATCAGACGGCTGCGGGCGGGCTGGGTGAAAATAATCGGACGGACCGCGATCGATCCACTATTTTAAACGCGGGGTGGCCGGATCTGCCATCCGATCGAAACAATCGGACGGCTGCAGTTCGTCCCAGGGTTTTAAAAGGGGGGAGGCCGGTTTCTTGGACACGTGGCGCGTGGGGGATGGCTCCGGTGCAGCGTTCACGCTGCACCTGAGGTCCAGGCTCCCCGTCCCCTATATATATATATATATATATATATATATATATATATATATATATATATATATATATATATATATATATATATATATATATATATATATATATATATATATATATATATATATATATATATATATATATATATAGGGAAGTGCTAGAATGCGGCATGCGGTGCGTGCGGCATCGCACCGCAGCCGTCTGATGCACTGCTGCGTGCATCGCATGCACGCAGCGCGCGCATCAGACGGCTGCGGTGCGATGCCGCACGCACCGCATGCCGCATTTTAGCATACCCCTATATATATATATATATATATATATATATATATTGGACCTGAGGTACAGCAAGAACGCTGCACCTCGGCCTTGTTTTACCTAACTAGAAGTTTTAGAATTGGATGAAATTTGGTGAGGGTGTTGTCTAGGGTAAGGTGATCATCCTCACAAATTTTCATCAAATTCCAAAACTTCTAAGGGGGTCAAATGGTCGAAGCAAAATCAGCCGTCCGCAGTCACCGTTAAAATCTGCAGATTTTGCTTCGACCATTTGACCCCCCTACAAGTTTTGGAATTTGATAAAAATTTGTGAGGATGATCATCTTACTCTAGACAACACCCTCACCAAATTTCATCCAATTCCAAAACTTCTAGGTAGGTAAAACAAGGCCGAGGTGCAGCGTTGTTGCTGCACCTCGGGTGCAGGCTCCTCGCATATATATATATATATATATATATATATATATATATATATATATATATATATATATATATATATATATATATATATATATATATATATATATATATATATATATATATATATATATATATATATATATATATATATATATATATATATATATATATATATATATATATATATATATATATATATATATATGAGTAGTGATACATTGCGGCGGGTAACATGCGGGCTTAACGTGCGGCACCCCCTTCGGGGGTATTTTCGGGATTTTTTTTTTTGGGGATTGATCACCCACCCTTGGATTGGACACACAAAAAATTTCAGCCCGATCCAAGACCTATAGGCCGTCCAAATGTGTTGATCAAAATGGCGAAAAAATTGAACGACCGATAAAAGATCAACACATTTGGACGGCCTACAAGTCTTGGATCGGGCTGAAATTTTTTGTGTGTCCAATCCAAGGGTGGGTGATCAATCCCCAAAAAAAAAAAATCCCAAAAATACCTCCGAAGGGGGTCGCCGCACGTTAAGCCCGCATGTTACCCGCCGCAATGTATCACTACTCATATATATATATATACATATATATATATATATATATATATATATATATATATATATATATATATATATATATATATATATATATATATATATATATATATATATATATATATATATATATATATATATATATATATATATATATATATATGAGGGCTGGGTTCCTATGACATGTCATAGGGAGTACCCTATGACATATGGTGAATTAGTAATGCTAGAATATTTAGAATGTGCTGAATTTTTTTGAGGGTGATCACCTTATCTTAGATAGAATGTCCACAAAAAATCAAAGCATTCTAAAACTTGTTGGGGCATCAAATGCTAGAAGCTTTATCGGCCATCCATTTTAACCGTTAAATTGAAAATCATATTTGATGCCTCTAGAAGTTTTAGAATGAGTTGATTTTTTGCGGGGGTCCTATCTAAGATAGGGTGATCATCCTCATAAAAATTCAGAACATTCTAAATATTCTAGGGTTACTAACTCATAATATGTTATAGGGTACTCCCTATGACATGTCATAGGAACTCATTTCCCTATATATATATATATATATATATATATATATATATATATATATATATATATATATATATATATATATATATATATATATATATATATATATATATATATATATATATATATATATACCCGTTGAGAAATACTGTCTTGATATCCATTTACCAGATCTTTCTGTTGTAATGGGCTGCAGTGGATAGAAGGATCCGAATAGACTTAATCATAGCTACCAGCAAGAAGGTGTGCTCAAAGTCGATTTGTTCTATCTGGGTATAACCCTTGGCAACTAATATAGCATTATAAGTCTTAACGGAACCATCAGATCATCTCTTCTTCTTATACACCCACTTATATCTGATATGTTTAATATTGGGTGATGGTGTAACAAGAATTCTAACAGTGTTATGTAATAGTGATGCAATTTCTGTCTCTATGGCCTTTTGCCAGTCAGAGCTGTTAGAAGCTCCTATTACATCATCGTAGCTCAGTGATCATCCTCCTGACCCTCTGGATCAACTAATAAGGTCTCTTTATAGTATATGTCAGGAGCTCTGATATTTCTTACATTATGACGAGGTAGTGGTACTAAGTGGTTAGGTTCTACTGTGTCTGGTGCATTAGTGTCTGCAATGTCAACTCCTCTATGCTTTCGAATGTGTGCTCTCCATTAGTACTCAGTAGTTCTTCTAGAATCACCTTATTGGTAAGGCTTTTGGTCTATAATACAATCATGCTTTAGGAAGATACCATTCGTGGAAACGATTACCTTCTTATCTTCAGGATCATAAAATAGTCCACCCTTTATCTCTTTGGTATACCCTACAAATATATATATATATATATATATATATATATATATATATATATATATATATATATATATATATATATATATATATATATATATATATATATATATATATATATATATATATATATAGATTCCATGTTTTCCTCTTGTCCTTCCATATATTTGTAGAACATCCCCATATTCTGAAATACTGCAGTATTGACTTTTGCCTTGAGCATAGCTATCCAGGGGTCTGAGGCACTGACTTAGATAAAACATGATTCAGAATATATGATGTTGTTTGTAAGGCGTATCCTCAAAAGGTCTTTGGTAAACTGGCATAACTTATTATGCTGTGAACTATGTCCAACAAAGTTCGATTCATTCTTTCGGAAACTCTATTCTGTTGTAGTATTCCTGGAGCAGTTAACTGGGATATAATCCTATGCTCCACCATATACCTAAGGAACTCGTCAGAGAGGTACTCACCTCCTCAATCATATTGAAGGGCTTTAATACATTTACTTATCTACTTTTCCACTATAGCCCGGAATTCTTTGAACTTTCTAACTTCTGATGAATCAGGTACATATAACTATATCTTGAGTAATCATCAGTAAAAATGATGAAATATGCATGGCCTCCTATCGCCTTGACACTCATGGGTCCATAAATATTTGAATGGATTAATACCAATACATCAGTAGCTCTTACTCCTTTGGCTTTAAAGGCTCTCTTGATCCTCTTATCTTCTAGGCAGGATTCACAGGTGGGAAGGGTCTTCGAAGGATATGTTTCCAGAATCATAATCTTCATTATTCTATGGATCTTGTCCAAGGCAATATGCTCAAGTCGTAAATACCATAATTGGATTAAATTTTCCGAAGATTCCTTACATTAAGATTAATTAATATGTAAAGCTGAAGTCTTATGTTTTCTCTTTCTAATTTAGGACTAATAATATAGAGATTATTTTGAACCATTCCTCTTAACACAAAAGTTCTATTCAGCTTAAAAGACATACCAGAAGCATCAAAATAAAATAAATAACCTTTATTAATTAAAGATGAAACAAAAATCAAGTTTTATCTCAAAGGCGGAGCATAAAACCATCTCTAAGACTCCCAATCTTATTATTAAAAAGGCTGAGAGTAACATCTCCAACGACTACCACGGTCTCAGTTTTCATGCTCAAGGTCACCTCTATATCAAGTAACCTTCTGCTTTTCCAAAACCCCTAAAGAGAGTTACAAGCATGGTTAATGAAACCAGAATCCATAATCCAACTAAAAAAAGAACTGTTACTTGAAAAAAATGATTCAATAATAAAAATGTATATTTTACCTTCTTCGGCACTCTAAGATTTCCTACAGTCCTTTTTCCAATGGCCCTTCTTGCCACATCGGAAGCACTTGATGCCCGGCTTCTTAGATTCACCGATTCTAGAGGTCACCATAGAGTTCTGCATAGGTACTAATTTAGGATTTTTCTTATGTTTCTTGCTATGATGTTTACCAAGCTTCTTGAAGGATCCGCGTTGAACATGTAGTGCTTCACACTTCTGCTTGAAGCTATCCTCAACTGCCTTGGAAGCTTCCAGAAGGTACTCGTTATATAAGTACTCACATCCTCAATTAGATCAAAGGGCTTTAATACATTTACTTATCTACTTTTCTACTGTAGCCCTTAATTCTTTGAACTTTCTGACTTCTAATGAATCAGGTAAACGTAACCATATCTTGAATAATCATCAGTGAAAATGATGAAATACTCATGGCCTTATATCGCCTTGACGCTCATGGGTCTATAAATATCTGAATAAATTAATACCAATATATCAGTGACTCTTACTCCTTTGTCTTTAAAGGCTCTCTTGGTCATCTTGCCTTCCAGATAGTATTCATAGGTGGAAAGGGTCTCCGAATGATATATTTTCAGAAGCCCGATCTTCATCATTCTATGGATCACGTCCAAGACAATATGCTCAAGTTGTAAGTACCATAATTGGGTTAAGTTTTTTGAAGGTTTCTTACGCTTAGATGAATTAATATATAAAATTGAAGTCATTATATTTTCTCTTTCTAATTTAGGACTAATAATATAGAGATTATTTTGAATCATTCCTCTTAACACAAAAGTTCTATTCAACTTAAAAGACATACCAAAAGCATCAAAATAAAATAAATAACTTTCAATAACTAAATATGAAACAAAAAATCAAGTTTCGTCTCAAGGACGTAGCATAAAAATATCTCTAAGACTTATAGTCTTATTATTAAAAAAGCTGAGAGTAATATCTTCAAAGACTGCCAATATCTCAGTTCTCATGCTCAAGATCACCTCTCCATCAAGCAACCTTCTACTTTTCCGAAAGCCCTAAAGAAAGTTACAGGTATGGTTAGTGGAACCAGAATCCATAATCCAACTAAAAAAAGAAATGTTACTTAAAAGAAATGATTCAATAATAAAAAGTTATATTTTACTTTCTTCGGCACTATAAGGCTTCCTGCAGTCCTTCTTCCAATGGCCCTTCTTGCCACATCGGAAGTACTTGATGCTTGACTTCTTGGATTTGCCGGATCTAGTGGTCCCCACAGAGTTCTGCACAAGTACTGATTTAGGTTTTTTCTTATATTTCTTGCTATGATATTTACCAAGCTTCTTGAAGGATCCGCTTTGCATATGTAGTGCTTCGCTCTTCTGCTTGAAGCCATCCTCAATTACCTGGAGAGCTTCTAGAAGCTCCGTATTTGTTATCCCTAACTTGTTCAGATTAAAGTTAGTGACCAAGTCTTTGAAGGTTATAGATAGTGACAAGAGAAAAATATTTGTCATTATCTCGTCATCTAATATAATATCCATGGATGCTAGTTTATTCTGTAACCCAAATATTTTCAGCATGTGTTTCCGAACCAGTGTCCCTTTGGACATCTTAGTGGCGATGAGGTTTCTGATGGTGACGTATCGTGTAGTACGATTATGACCCTCAAGCATCTCCTTCAAATACCATATCATGTTAGAAGCGTCGGGCATATCCTTGACTTGCTTCTGCAGAGTTATTTACAAGGATGCTACAATATAATATTTATATTTTATTAGATTCTTTTCAGTCAGCAAACACCTTTATATATGTCTCTATGATACCGGTAAGTCTGGCGCAGGGTCATTAAGGGCTGCCATGTGTTTACCAATCCCTATGAATAAGTATATGTTGCGCTTCTAGTCCTCATAATTGGGACTGATAAGTTTGTGGTCATTCAGGATAGCGGACATGGATCTAACTTGGTCATCTAAAATCAAATGATCGAATGATGAGAATGCATAATAAAAAATTCATTTTATAGATTTTTAAAACAAGCTAATTATATCCAAATGTCAGCTTTACCCTCAAACTAAGACATCTCTATGGATTAATTAACCATGTCTACAAGATCTCGGAATCTAATACACCCGCCCTAGGGACTAGTGTGCAGCATCATTCGATCATATGGGTCTTTCCTTCACCTAATACAAATCTGCTAACTAAGGGCTTTAATGAATCATTATTACCTTTTGGCCAGTGTTATGTGATCCCTATCCAAAGCACTAGAAGCCTCACGTGTACTTCGAATGCTTATCCACAAGCCTAAGCAATTACGACATGGGAGTTTATACGACCCCTATTAGATGAAAAATAACTATTCTCTTATGGCCTCATAATCGCTATATATATCTAGAAGAAGACCGCTAAGCCATTTGGCATGAAACAACACAACTCTCACCTTAGGGGGATGTTGTGTTATGTCTTCCCACACGAACACGAAGTGATTGGCCATGAAGACCAGAGGATTTCGTAGAGTCCTCTTTTATATCCCTTATTTAATTTGAGGGTTATTTTGTGAGTATGAGTATATACAAAGGTTGCGACCGCCTATACATTAGACCCTAGTTACACCATGCTGCTACTAGCGCTTCAAGCCTTTCGTCGATCTTGGGACGAACCTGATCATAGCTGCAAACTGATTTAGGTTACATAGTATAAATCTACTTAGTCTTCAACTCAATGAACTACCATGTAGTCATGACTCTCTGTTCTATTAAGAACAACTCAGTGGACTACCATGTAGCCATGACATTCTGTTCTAATAAGAATACGTAACAATGTTACGTACCAATATGCATCTCATATAATAACATTCATCTTTTATTAATATATCAAAAATCAAAATTTTACAAGCTTATAACACACCAATTCTAACAGGTGCACTAGCACTCCCCCCCCCCCCCCCCCCCCCTCGAGCTCTAGTGAACCTTGCGGCTAGGGTTTCTTTCGAACCCTCGAATCTTCGCAAAAACCCCTTGTCTTTTCTTGTGATGTCTCTAGATCTGAGAGCGTCCTCCCAAGCAACCGGGTTGCTTATGCGCCAAGCAACCCGAATGGGCCACGTCGGATTTGAGCCGAACTCATGGGCTGAATTCCCAAGCCCAACATAGGACTCCAACCAACTTATTAAGTAGAAACTTTTACAAGGTAGGAGCCAAAATTCTAAAGAAAATTTACAAGATAGTCCTTTAAAATACCCAATGCCACGGTCTGGAGAGGATCATGTCCGCTATATGTTTAACCATCTCTGCATGAGAACAGAACTTGTCCTTGAAGATACGGTCGTTCCTCTACAGCCGATGGCTATCGAGAGAATATCCCAGATCTGCCGAAGGCCAACCAAAATCCTCTTTCAACGCTACGAATATCATAATTATAGTAGATTTTGGATCATTCAAAAAATAAAGTGCATTTTGAGGATGCCCAAAACATCTTTTGAATTCACTCAATGCAATATAAGATAGTTTTTATCTTAATTAGCATTAATACGAAGCGGGCACAAAATGTTTGCCGGATATGGATGGTTCTGTTGCTAGAGGTTGACCGTTGTGAGTACTCTATGGTGAATAGCAAGCCACATGAAGATCCTTTTTTTCAATGATGCTTTAGATTTCAATTTACTCTTTATTGCCAGAAAAGTGTGAAGATCCTGATTAAGGAATTTATGGAATGATATTGAGTTTTGGCTTAAGTTCAGAGAACCGAGGAAACTAATTGTTCGACCGGTCGGCGGGTTCTAGGACCGATCGATTTTGCTATACAAGAGTGGTACATTCTAGGAGACCGGTCGGTTCTATTACAATTTGATCGGATTTACTCACGATGGTGTTTCACTAGGTCGGTACCAAACCGACTGATCGAAATTATGGACAGCCGATCAATTTGTCCGCTTCAAGAATCCAATCGTTATGGGTTTGGATCATTTGTTTGATGTAAATCCTACACCATATAAATGGTATTTAGAGACCAAACTTGGTATGGTTAACTATAAATGTTGACCGATTTGATAGGGACCTTGGTGAGATTCTTGAGAGGAAGAAAAACCCATAAGGTGAATTAGAGTTTTTTTATTGAAGTGGAGCGTTGTTGTTAACTTCTTTAGTTCCTCCATTAAAGTGGATCATTTAATCGTCTTTGCATGTGCTTTTCTCTTGCAAGGATTTTCATGTAAAATCTTTCTCTTCTTCATGTACTTTCGTGTTTTGTTTTCATTGGATTTTTCCTGCTTTGTTCTTTGTTACTTTTATTTACTTGAAATTATCATTGTGTTCCATGACTTATCTGCTGGATGCTCGATTTACAATTTGATGTTTATTGTGAGAGCACACTTACGAATACCGCAAGACTCAACAACGAGTACATAGAGAAGCAACACAAAGTAGCTAGTTTCCATCTAAAAGAGTCATGTCCTACTAATAGAGAAAAATAACTCAAAATCTGAAGAATTATTCCAGCTGCGAAACAAGAACTTCGAGAATACGTCTGGAAATCCATCTTGTGTTAACACTTGGAATAGTTACTTGGATCATACATAAGCGGATTTATTCCTTGCAAAATGGTGTCTCATATTGAAACATCTACCAAAAAACATAATGTACTTACCATTGCCTAGGGCAAATTTACTTCCAGATTAACATGTTGAACTAACCTTCACTACTATCCTTCAAAAATATAATATATCCCAAAAATCGTATTATGCATGTGTGGATAGATGAGAATCTCTTAAAACATCCATTTTTGATGAATCTCTCTCTGTTTGTCACCATTATCTTGTTACACTCTCCACCACCACCTATCAAGCAGTGCCATGTTGAACTCACATAACTTTGTGACACCCAAACTACCACTAGATTTAGGTCTACAAACATCATTCCATTGATAATTAGGCCCAACATTTTTATCTGAACATATATTACTTTCAAATGGATTCCTATGGCTCGAACACTTCGAATGGATTTGGTTAAAAAGGTTTGCCAGATCTTTGTGAAACTTAGGAAGCAATTTGTGTACGATGGTGAGGATGAAGATGGATCATTTGCTAGCGGAGCTTGGGTTCTAGTATCCTCCAAGGGACAATTGTGTGCTGTGGGGGCTTTCAGATGTAGGGTCGGGTCCCCACTCATGGCGGAGTTGTGGGCTATTCAGGCGGCGTTGAACGAGCTGAATCGCCGGTAACTTAAGTAGGTGGTGGTGCTAACTGACGCGGCCTGTGCTAGAGATGCTTTGGTAATGGGGCGAGGGGTTCCAATGGTTCTGTGTCCGATTATTGGGTCCTGTATGAGGTTCTAGGGATGTCTTAAGGGGGTCGCAATAAAATGGGTGCTCAGGTTGGCTAATTGTGCTTCTCATTGGTTGGCTCAGGAGGCCATGGGTCGGGGGCTGGAAAGGTACCGGGAATAGGAGTTCCCTCAGGTTTTGTCGGCCCTCGTGCACGAGGATCTCCAGGTCTTTAAGTGACCACAGTCGGTAATACCAAAAAAAAAAAGATGGATCAATTTTGCTTAATCTGGCAGATGCTACTTTCTTCCATGAGGTGGCTAAGAAGTATTGGGATTGGGATCCCGAGAATCAACCAGAGTCTGTCTATCTTGTACCTGATATATATCTCTGATAAGGCTCCACCCTCTATGGGCAAAACGTTCGTCTTGATTTGGTTTATCTTTTTAATAACCCAAGATGGAAGATAGTAGAAGGCCATAATGTACAGAGGAATCAAAACCGAATTTAGAAATGTAAGCCTCCCTCCCAAAGACAGATGCCTTCCTCTCCAGTAGGTGAGTCTCTTTGTCATCTTCTCTATGAAAAGGATCCAATCTTCCCTCCTTGGATTTCTGACTTGAAAAGAGAGTTTTTACTAAAATTTATCATCAGTCTAGAAAATAATTCAAAAGTATAGAGAATTAGCTTAAGTACAATAATCTGACCTATCTCGGATTTTTCAAGATAGGGCCGTCGGATGGTCCCTATGAATTTCGGTACAATAGAATTTTCATAATAAATATGTTAGGAGAGGGCATCCTTTCTTGACACCACGTTTCATCGTGAACTGAGTAGAACTGGAGTTATTGACTAGGCAGCATAGTTTGGATAAAGGCAGTCTCAAATCAAGCAAACCCAGTTCTTTGGAAGCTCCAATCAATTTTATCAAACACTTTCCTGAAATCAAGCTTTAAGAGAACACCCTACTTGCCGTATTGAAGCAAGTGATAACGGATTTTTTGAGATGGCGGCAATTTGTCTAGAATATTTTTGGCTTGGGTAGGCAATGGGCTCGGATCTGACCCAAGCCTAAATATGCCTGATCAATTTCGAACGGATTTGAACCTATATTCTGGTGGCAAATGGCGGTTTCTGCTGTCGTATCTGGGGATCCTCCAGGTAACGCTGGTGGGCCCCTCTACCGTCTCCTGGGGGATTCCACAGGCTCTTGGGCCCACCAGGCAGGGCCGGTGGGTCCCGCGGTAGTCTTCGTGGGCCCACCAGGCAGGGCCGGTGGGTCCCGCTGTAGTCTTCGTGGGCCCACCGGGCAGGGCCGGTGGGTCCCGTGGTAGTCTTTGTGGGCCCACCAGGCAGGGCCGGTGGGTCCCGTGGTAGTCTTTGTGGGCCCACCAGGCAGGGCTGATGGGTCCCACTGCTGTCTTAGGGGGCCCACCAGGCAGGGCTGGTGGGTCCCGCTACTGTCTTTGGGGGCCCACCAGGCTTGGTTAGTGGGTCCCGCTATAGTCTTTCGGGGGCCCACCAGGCAGGGCCGGTGGGTCCCGCTGTTTGCAGGCTTCTCGCCAAAATTTGCACCCACATGGGCCCGAAAACAAAATGGGTCAAACCTGAACTTATATAGGTCTAGCCCGAATCCGGCCCATTTCATAGTTGGGGTTGGGTCTACCCGACTTATCTAGGAATATTTTTTTTTTGTATTTAATTAGATAACAACAATATGCTAGGAAAATTCTTATTGGTTTCTTATAGTTAATATTGCTAGTTCACAATACAATTTATAAAATAAAGACAAGTATTTCTGTAAAATAAGTAAATTATGCTAAAAACATCGATTAAATGCCAAATAAGTCCACTGAAGAAAGTTGGTCATTGAAGGCTTTCGGACCAGGGCTCGACCCAAGCCCGAATCTTTGATACGGGCCTGGGCTTGGACCTTGTCTTTAATGCCCGATACAAAATGGACCGGGCTTGGGCTGAAGAAAAAAATATGGGCCCATTGCCAACCCTATTTTTGGTACAAATAAAATCCCATTGGGAAGGTTTGGTAGTATGATTCATCATTGTACTTAGCCTGCTAGCTAACACTTTTATTTATTTATTTTTTTTTGAGAACCCCTCCAAAAGGAGGGAGGGTTAGGCAGCCCCCAAACAGTTATATACTAAATTCAAGAACGAATCATGTTACAAAAGGTAGTCGCCACCATCCCGAATTTCGGAACCCATGGAATAATCCAAGTTCTGAAAATCGAGGACACCGATTTACATAGATGATCCGCCTCAGAAATTTTACCATTGAAGATGTGATGGTTCCTCTCCAGCTAAAGCACCCAAATAATAGCCATCGCAAGAATGTCCCATGATGGCCGTATCTCCTTTGGTATTCACCTCCTCCGTCAATTACTCCACTTAGCCTTCAGACTCCTTGGATGTGAAGTAATCTTACCTTTAGCCTCAAAGTGGTCCCACACCCTTTGAGCAAAAGAGCAACTGAGTAAAAGTTGGGAAGTAGTATCCTTCTTCGAGTTGTAAAAAGTGTCGGGTTTTCTACTCTATGGCACGCAAACAATGACTAGCAAAAGTATTGAGAGGTTACAAATCTAGTGCAGAAAGATGTAGAACAAAAGTAGAGGGGTTTAGCATGCAAAGTTTAGCACAACAAACAAGTAAGGTTTAGGTTGTATCCTAAGGCTGTCTACAGATATGGGAAAAAGGTGGGGAGGAGAAAGAAGAACAGTGGACTTAGCAGTTGTCGAGACTTGTGATAGCACAATGCCCTGAAAGATATTTCGCCGCCTCGGGTAGGTGCTTCAAGTCCTCCGACAAACGCTCCCCAAGGTACAACGACTGGACTCCTCTTCAGCATCGAAGGGAACCCCTTTGAGACCCTCAGCGTACTCCAGACAGTGACAGAATCACGAACGAGAGAGAAAGAAACAGAGAGAGTGGAGAGAGCTCTTTGCTTTTGGTGTGTCTTCTAGCTTCACATGACCCTCTCTTATATAGAGGTCCTTAGCCATAACGTTCCCACACTCACAGCCCATTGCATGCATCAATGAATCCCATATTGATGAGCATTCACTACTCTGTAGGGTGTAATGGTTGCATGCAACAGTGCAGAGGTCCAGGTTCAACGAACCTAGCTTAGCCTTGTGAAGAGTGTAACAGAAGGAATAACTCTTAATTAAAAAAAAATTAAACCGCAATGAAAAATAAGGCCCAAAGCTCGAAGCCCATTCGCGTCTACGCGGCTCGCGAGTGCGGCCTCGGCCTCGGCCTGAGCCCGTGCCCAAACCTACCCGACCCGGCCCAGCTTGGCTCAGCACGTGCATGCGTGTGTGTGGTAGGCTATGACTTGGCTCTTGGGAAGCTTTAAAGCCCAATAAAGGGAGTTCTATTATAAATGTATTAAAAGATCTCCCCACGAATAATATGGGACTAAACATAGAAATCAATTTTTTCATTCTCTCGTCAAAACCAATTTTTGTAACAATCCCCCACAAGAATAAAAATATCGAGAAACAAATCGAAAGAAGAAGTCTGGAGTACTTATAAGAAGTATGTATAGACATAAGGTGTCTTTCGACTTGAACCTTTGCTTAATGTAGACCTGCAGGACTTACTAGCTGACAGTGAACTTACGTCTTAAACTGTACAACTATATATTGTAAGTCTAGTCGACAAGTCTCATCCATACTCTCATATACATTATAGAGTCTCATACGGTTGTGCTTTTTATGGCCATGAGCCATCCCCAATTTTCTTGAGTGTTCTAGAGAATTAGCCTCAATTCTCATAGAAGCGGCCACACTTCTATCCTCATATAGGCGCTTACTATCAAGAGTGCTCTGTATCTATACACCCTACTTGTTTACCAGCTATAGTTAACATTAAGAGTCTAAAATTCAGCCTTTTGGCGATACAGAATGTACTATCACATCATAGGGAGAGGAAATTTTTTTGATAGCACCCCTACAAATCCCTCGAATAACTTGTTTTTCTATTGAACCTCGATCTTGGGATCTCCAGTCACGTAAGTTGGGTTATCGTTATCGGAGACTTATTAGTTTATAGGCCTCAGCCCCATCTCCCTCGATGTACTTAGAACTAACTCTCTAACTAGTCCTTTAGTTAAGGGATCTATTAAATTATCCTTTGACCTAATATAGTCAATAGCAATTATCCTATCTTTCAACATTTATCGAATAATTTTATATCTACGATGAATATATCGTGATCCATTATATGAGTTATTCCTAGCCCTCATTATGGCTGCTTGGCTATCATAATGAATTGGAACAGCAGGAATAATCTTTGGCCAAAAAGGAATATCCATAATGATATTCCTTAATCATTCACCCTCTTCACTATCTTTATATAGGGCTATAAACTCCGACCATAGTGGATCGAGCAATGTATGTTTGTTTCGATGATTTTCAACAGATTGCACCCCCTCCAAGGGTAAACACATACCCATTAGTGGATTTGGTTCTTGGGGAATCTGCAATACAATTAGCATCGTTGTATCCCTCTATGACAGCGGAATACCTATCATAGAAAATGCCATAATCTAATGTATATTTTAAGTGCCTCAGAACTCGGATTAGAGCATCCCAATGCTCTTAGTTAGGGTTAATAGTCTATCTGCTAAGTCTACCTATTGCATAGACAATATCAGGCCTTGTGCAGTTCATAATATACATGAGACTGCCAATTACCCTAGAATATTCTAGTTATGATACACTAGGTCCTAAATTTTTCTTCATATGGCGTTTTGGTAGATCGACAATAAAAATGACCGAATTTCCTAAGCACTTTCTTGATATAGTAGGATTGAGATAAACCTATGCTATTGGGATCTCTCTTAATTTTGATTCCAATAATAAATCTGCAGCTCCTAAGTCCTTCATATCGAAGTGCCTACTAAAGAAGTCCTTAGTCTTGACCACTATTTCTAAGTTGATTCCAAAGATCAATATATCATCTACATAAAGATATATGACCACACAAGTCAAGTTATTGACCTTAGTGTATATACATTTATCTAATTCATTAATCCTAAACCCACTTGAAGTTAACACATGGTCAAATTTCTCATGCCATTGATTTGGAGTCTGTTTGATACCATAAAGAGATTTCTTTAGTTTACAAGCCTTTTTCTCCAAACCTTGCACTATGAAGCCTTCGGGCTGATCCATATAGATTTTTTTATTTAATTCTCCATTTAGGAATGCAATCTTTACATCCATCTGGTAAATTATGAGGTTATGGATAGCGGTTATAGCTATAAGCAACCTAATGGATGCAATCCTAGTCACTAGCGAGTAAGTGTCAAAGAAGTCTACTCCCTCTCGCTGCTTATAGCCTTTAACTACTAACATAGCCTTATATCTTTCTATGGATCCGTCTGCCCTAAGCTTCTTCTTGAATATCCATTTACATCCAACAGTTTTGCAACCAGGAGGTAGCTCAACTAGCTCCCATGTATTGTTAGATGTTATAGATTCAAGCTCACTAGTTACAGCTTCCTTTCAAAAGATAGAGTCAGCTAAGGTCATGGATTCATCATAACTAGTTGGATCATCTTCCACTAGATATGTGATGAAGTCAGGCCCAAATGAACTACTAGTCCTAGCTCACTTGCTCCTTCTAGGTTCGATCTCTTCATTATCTGAAGAGTAATCCCTCTGTCTAGGAGCAGGCCTCTCAAGCGTACTAACTCTTAAGGTTTCTCAGACCTCTCTCTATAAGGAAACTGACTTTCAAAGAATTTGACATCACTAGTCTCGATGATGGTATTATCATTTATGTATGGGTTTTCGGAATGTATTATAAAAAACCTATATGCACTACTATTCTGGGCATATCCTATGAACACAGAGTCAACTGTTTTAGAACCCAACTTGGTCCTTTTAGGGTTAGGTATGGATACCTTCGCTAAATAACCCCACACTTTGAGGTGTTTGTAGGATCGCTAAACAACCCCACACTTTGAGAGGTTTAATATGCAAAGTTTAGCACAACAAACAAGCAAGGTTTAAGTTGTGTCCTAAGGCTGTCTACAGATATGGCAAAAAGGTAGGGAAGAGGAAGAAGAACAGTGAACTTAGCAGTAGTCGAGGCTTGTGATAGAATAATGCCCTGAAAGCTATTTCACCGTCTCGGTAGGTGCTTCAAGGCCTTCGACGAACGCTCCCCAGGGTACAACGACTGGACTCCTCTTCAGCACCGAAGGGAACCCCTTTGCGACTCTTAGCGTACTCCAAACAGCAACCGAATCATGAACGAGAGAGAAAGAAACAGAGAAAGTGGAGAGAGCTCTTTGCTTTTGGTGTGCCTTCTGGCTTCACAGGATCCTTTTTTATATAGAGGTCCTTAGCCATAACATTCCCATACTCACAGCCCATCGCATGCAGCAATGATTCCCGTACTTATGAGCATTCCCTGCTCTGTCAGGTGTAACAGTTGCCTAGGACCGAACGGACAACCCCTGCATCGTGGCCACAAAAACAGAGAGGGGAAGAGACTCGCGAGGGGAGTATCACTGAGCCAGGAGTCTTCACAGAATCTGATAAGATGACCATCCCGTGCCGCCCGGGTTCAGCATAGTTTAGTTTTTTTTAAAAGACAAGTAGAATCTATTAAGAGAAAAAGAATGTACAGGTGAAGGTCCAAGACCAAAGTCTTAGATAAACAAAAAAGCAAAAAGACCCAAAGCGAAAAAGCCTCTACTCCGATCTAAACCTCCACTTCTTGATATCAACCATATTTATCTTATTATCTCTATGAATCTCCACAAATCTAAAAAGGCTTTTCAGATCTTGAAGGATACATTTCTTCACCTCCATTACCATTTTTGTTATATAAAAATAAGAAACAAAAGTGTTAAATAGCTAACACTTTTGTTTCTACTTTTATACATGTAGATCGAAGGGTTGATCAGTCTAAAATCAGATATAGAATTTGCTCCATATTTTCTAGACAAAAGAATAATCCAAGAGAAATTAAGGTTCATAATAAAGACTCTACACTCAAAAACATCCCTAGGAAACTTGCACATGTTGGACCCATTTCTCACGAGCATGCTACTTCCTCGTGATCCCTTCTTTGAAAGAAATATCATGGAATTGAGACCTCAAGGAGACATGAGATAAAGATTCCAAGTGCTCAATGATAGAATCAAATCCTTACTGTATTTGTCCACATGATTCCAAAACAGAATAAAGAGTAGTCAGATAAAATAAGGGGTAATGTGACTAAGGTCCCTAACAACATATCCGTATAGTAGTGACGAACAAAGAGAAGCGATAGGGATAGATCCTTCCGTTTGAAAAATATCCATTTTACCCCTAGACTGTTGACATGTAGTTGTAACGTGAAATCACTAGTGCATGCCCGTGCCGGTCGGCACTGCAGCGGGCCGTCTTCGGCGGCAACATACCTGTCAGCAATGTAGTGGGCCGTCTTCGGCGGCAACACACCCCCATCCCCACCCTCACCGTCGTATGCGGCGACAACACACTTGACCGCCTTTGGCAACAAAACACTTTCGGCGGCAACATCGGCCCCGCCCCAACGGACCAACAACCCCGACACCACCAAAAGCAGCCATTGTTGTGACATTCGCCACCATCAAACCACCGAACCAAAAACACCAAATGCCACCGCCGCCGAACCGAACCAAACCTAAACCTAACCCTAACCCTAACCCTAAGATCTACAGGCCATGGGATGAACCCTAGACCTAGGAACCACAACCAAACCATCGAATTGTTGGAATTGGATCCGCTTATCAGAGTCGCAGCGGAAGCAAAAGATAGATTCGAAGATCATACGGTGTATGTTTCACTACAATTAATTCTACAAAACAATCTACATGCAAATCTATGATCTCAGCATATGTGCGGACACCCTAGAGGCATACTACGATCTACGGAAGATATACATGCATCTAGTTAGGTGTTTAGAATTATCATATCTTATGGATCTATGATCCGGAGAGAATGGAACGATGATGAACCGCACGTGAATCACAAGGAAAGCTGTCGGATGGCACCTTGTCCTTTGCGAATTGAGGAATCCTCGAAGTTCTATCTCTGAGTGCAAGGACTACGAGTCGACGGAGGAATTCATTGCGAAGACGATGGCGAGCCGCGAGATCTCCTCCTTCTTTTTTTCTCTTCTTCCTTCTCCTTCCTTCCTCCTTCTTCTTCCTCTTTCTTCCTTGGTCGAAACCTCAGAGAGGGAGAGAGGAAGAGGGCGTTCGGATTTTGGAGAGGGGAGAGGCTAGGGTCGGCCCCTCCCTCTCTATTCCTCTTATAGGGACGGCCTCCTAGTGCTACAAGCAAGCTAGGGCCGGCCCCTAGTAGATAGGGATGAGAGGGGGCGGTTTTTAGGGTTTTCACAAGCCTATCGTGAAGCCTGGACGAAAACGCCCTTCACGAAAAGTGAAAAACTGAAAGAGAGATTGAGTGAGGTGCGCTACTCGGAATAGAGTTCCGTCAGCGCCTATGAGCTCCTGGAATTATTTTGCTCATTCTAAGATCCATATTCAATATGTTCTGAGCTATATTTTAGTATTTATCAAAATACCCCTATGGCCCCTAACACATGTGAATTAGGTTCTTAGACTCCGGGCTTGTGCTCCATCGTGCTACTTCGCATCCAACGTATCCAACCAAGTCGGGAAACAATTCCTATACATAACAATAGGGTGGAACCTTCAGGGTTCTGGATCTCTAGCTCCAATCGGATCCCTGATTAACTATTCCGGTGATACACCGAAAGTTCCGTTAATAAGCCCTAATTCGATTAACCCGAGTAGCCACCCAGAGTGCGACGCGAGTTGAACTCTAGTGATCCTAAACTTATGTTACTCCCTCGTAACCCTATTTTTTACTATACTCTGATAATCCTTAGTCCTCCTATTATTGGTGCCATGATACGACTCGGGCGGTGGGGAGCACCGTCAAATCCCGATCGATCATCTGACTAGGAATTGATGACTTGTCATCTATAACACCACACACCTTCCGGTGCTATGCCTAGTATCCAGAACATCATCAGTCATACTGACAACCACCAGGCCTGGGTTAACTGTGTGGACAGATTGACTCATCAAAATGCACACATCCAACATTGGACGTCGGATAACATGTAGGGATTACATGTCACTCAAGCGCCAGCCGGGTAACCCAACGTACTATGGTATTGGACTATGGAAGGTCCGCACACGTTGGCACATCAAAGCACCACACAACTGGTTGGCCCAGTGTACATGGTCCCTCAGGGTTAAGGACAAATTATCTATAGTAGTAAGACGGTTTATGCACCAATGTCTGAATTATTGAACTGTGCACCGTCTTGGTTCCTGTTCAACACGATCATCGTGCTTGGTCAGGTGAATGGGAATCCCACATTCCCGTAGTAGAGACTTCACCACATCCTCTACCTGCCAACAGCTTGTTCTCGGTGAAGCGACTGACATCACCTAAGCTGTGAACTAGTTTTAGGTTTACACACAACAGGTCCACTGGGTCTCCCAATCATGGATCCACCATGCGCCTCAGTGGCCTACTGTGTTCCCCAGGGTCCTTTATTATATGTGTATTAACATATACCAAAGTAGTATTCTAATTAAAGCAATAACCAAAGTCATCTTTATTAATGTTAATACAGAAAATCCACGCTCAGAACACACGAGCTACAACACGAACCGCCGCAGTCGGACCCGAGGCATAGCTGTAAGGAGAGTAGCCTAGGGTCGAAGCATGATGATGCCCGGCCTCTGTCGGAGAAGGAGACGATGTCGCATGGGCATAGGCCAGAGACAAAGCATGGGCCGAAGGCGGGGTCTCCTTCAGCGGGTGGGCAAGTGTAGGCCTGGCCTCTCCTCTTGATCAGATATGGGATGAGAGGAAGGGAGAGGTTGGTGGTGGTGGTGGTGGGGAGGGGGGGGTTGTATTAGTGTATGGAAGCTGCAAAGATTTGGTGGGATTATTACGGGATGAAAGAAACACTCCCCGGTGTTTAATGCGGTGAATTACTCGAGGGAGGCCAAATCTTCTGTGATTGGAAGGTGATCGTGCGGTTAGTTTCGCGGGTTGAATTCGTTTCCTTTTATGGTGTAAGCTGAATTTGAACTGATACGGCTGGCTCGCGTAGGTGCTAATTATTCAGCGTATAATAATGCGAATTAAAACTAAGTTCGGATTTTCTCCAGTCGATCGCCCTCGGTCGGTGGGCCGTGCGCGTATTCATCATTGACCATGATGCCTCAAGGCAAATCATGGCCGTTGATGGATTTAGCTAGGTCCCTACGTGCTAACCACTGAACATGCCGTTTTGACTAACAATAATTAGTGGATGATTGATTAGAGCCATTTAATTATTAATAGCAATTAATGCTTTAAAAATAATAATTTAATGAAATTTCAGTCCCGGGTGGCTGAATGGAATGGAAGGAAGGCAACTCATATCTTCTGCCACGTCAGAAAATTTCAGTATATAGTGGTAGCATAATGGCTAATTATTTATTAGAAAATAATGATGGATAATTTGTACAGAATAAATGAATGATTCCACCATCCCATACCAACCATTCATAGCAACAAATTTAATTCAATCCCCGGTGGCTAAATGAAAATATCACCTCCGGAGATAGGATATCATTTATGCGGATTATACACATAAATGGAATGCAGAACATTGGGTACGTGCATGCACGAATCACTCTGTATATGAAGGGTACGGATGGAGATATGGGGAAGAGAGAGAGTGAACAACTATGATCGCATGCGTGGGAGAGGTTTGTCTAGTCAACAATATTTCTTTTTGTCTAGTCAGCTTTTTATTCCATTTTGTCCTAGTCAGCACAAAACCGCCGTGCCATGTTATATAGATATTAAGAGTAACATTTCAAAAGAAAAAAAAGTAACATATTTATAGTGATTTCATTGTAGAAATATTTTTTTAAAACAAATGAGATTTCTTATATTGATAATAAAGAGTAATATTTGCTACATTGAAATGTTACTCTTTACAAAGAGTAACATTTCGATAATAAAGAGTGACATTTGCTACAGTAATTTTATTGTAGTAAAATATAAATATTTTAAAACAAGGTTTCTCCAAAATAAAAATAAAAATTTGCGAAATTGATTTCACTCTAGCAAAGAGTGAAATTTTGGTCATAAAGAGTAACATTTGTACAATGCATATTGGTAACATTTGCGATTTTAGTATTAGGGATAGTTTTATCATTTAAAGGGAGAGAAATGTCAACGGAGGGATTTGCTCTAAAACCATCTTTTTCGGGAGGCCCTGGTGCAAAACCAACTTGTTGCAAGTCATGTACACTAAACTGATCTCTTATCAGGGACCTTACACTAAGTCCCCCATAAAATAATCTAGTAGATCAGGCTGCAAGGTCAACGTGAGAATTATTTCCCAATCACTAAAGATGAGAAATCGATCTAGTCTTGTGAAAACCAATAGTTTGATCAGGTGAACCGACAATTGTGCATAGTGATAACGCTGCACGAAATTGGTGAATAACACCAACTGGCTCTTGTCCGGGTGGTGCTTCCTAGCTCTCTCCCTTGATGGAGAGGTTTCTGATTCAACTCCTGCTATGGACACCGTGGAGCGGACTTTTCCTAATGGCAAATGTTGTCTTGTTTGAGTATGCGAATCTTGCCGTTGATGTCATGTTCTTGGGATTATAGAATTTAATAAAATTAGCAATTATGTTGCCTTCCCCGTTCCATGCTCTTGCTCCCTATCCTCACTGCTCGACCGATCCATTAAAAAAATGGCAAATAAATATAATGAACTGATCATAAAAATTTTCCTTGGCCTCTCTAAAGCAAGATTGGTAACATTAAATTCTCCTCCTACAACCCAGATAGGAGGAAAGGAGGCTCTAATCAAGGTGAGTTCATCCCACATAAGTGGACATAAATTGTTGTCATTAGGTATGTGAATTGTCTAGATCAGGCAGACGGCATCATATACCTTGAGCTTTAGGACCATATAAAGAGAAAATTCAGAGATAAACTTACCATTCAGATCAAAATTGTTACTGTTCCAACAGAAGGTAATGCCTCCAGAGGATCCTATAGTAGAAATGCCTGAGTAGGGTAGGGGTGGCAATGGGTTGTGCCGGGTCGGGTTTCGGGTCGTGTCCAAAACCCCTAGACTCGGACCTAACCCGTTTAACTAATCATGCCTAGATCCTAAACCCGTACCTGACCCCTTTATAAACGGGTAGACTCGATAAGACCCGTTTACCACACGGGTTTATTCAGTTGACCCGATCCGACTCGACCCGACCTAACCCGATAGACTCGCTGATACTATATATTACAGTATCGGATTGCGGGTAGACCCGACACGACCCGTTGAATATTAAACGGGTTGTCCCGGGTCTACAGTGTTCATACCCTAAACCCGGACCCGACCCGTTTATTAAACGGGTCTATTGTGTCGACCCGTTTAGCCCTGATCCCGACCCGCTAACTTTGTGTCGGGTCGTGTCGGGTCCGAAATTGCCAGCCCTAGAGTAGGGTGACCTGTGTTATAAAAGGACAGTTTGTATAGGCTTGTAGGGCTGTCATCAATCATTGTTGTTGATAATGACCATCAGCACTTGTCAACACTAGTGATTCGAATTAATCACCAAAGTCAGAGTGATAGCTACTGTGATAAATAAAAAACAAAAAATCCTAAGATTGGTCACAAAGAAGGTTATCTTTCTTCAATTTTTAAAAAGAACAAAGTTGAACTTCAGTAGTGGAAATCTGCATAAGGATGTAATGTCAAGATTTGGACTTGTAAAATCGGGTTTAAAAGATCCATAAGAGCAAAGTCCACGGGCTAATTAGGTTTAACTTTTGATCAGTGTTCTGTGTGTAAGCCCTAGTAGTCAGTCGTTACATTTTATACGAAACTAACAATTTAGATCTATTGTGTAAGACTTAGTCCGTATTCCTTCAAGATTTCACATAAACTCAATACTTCTTCTTGGTTAACTCGTTAATACAATTGTTCAGCCTCCTTCGTAGCACCCACAAGGGTCATAGACAACGTGTGATGCCACTTTTTTAACTAATGCTAGTTTTGTCCCTATAATTTTATTTTTGGCTTTTATCCATTAGAAAAATCAATAAAAAAACTCGAATGGGTATTTCATCACCTAATACACTTATATACTCAATACGCTTCAAATAAGAAGCTTGTATTTTCTTAGATTTTTGTGCATTTATAATCAAAAGTTGGTTTGGTATAGTTTTGAATCATCAAATATTCATAGATAATGACATGGAATTCCTCTAACACCCATTATGCAATTTTTTTCAAGAAAATGGTATTATTCATCATAATTGTCACAATTTTCATAAAAATTGTCACAATATTTTGCCCCACAACTTGAAATGTGTTTTTATCGATCGAGTATGCCTTTAGCGAACAGGCATTGTAGTTTTATGATCTTGATACCGAAAGAATTTTCACATATGAACAGTAGGGGTACAACTCGGGTCGGGTTGTGAACTAGTTCGGTTCTACAATATTGAAACCCGAACCAATCCGACTTGGGTATAGACCCGAACCAACCCAACCCACACTACGGTCGGGTTGGTTTGGGTCGGTTCTCGGGTTGGGAGTTGGTCTAAAAAAATAATGGTTATCGGTTATTTACTAGCAAACTAAAGGTCCATGTTGGGTTTTAGGCTTCAGACACCCGTTGAATTCTCTTGGTAGTTGGTTCAACGTTAGCAAACAAATAACATTTACTCGGGTGCTAGTGTGATGGAGCCCAAAAGTCCAAACCTGTGACATATATATGTGGACTAATGTATGTGAGTTCGATTCTCGGGTTGGGTCCGATCTACCCGAGCCTTAACCCGGAACCAACTCGTATTTAGTCGGGTCCACAAAACTTAGAACCGAACCAACCCATTTAGCCAAAATACCCAAACCAACCCGACCCATTTAGGTTGGGTTGGGTCGGTTCTCGGCTTTACCCGACCCAAGTTGCACCTAATGAACAACGTTGCTCTTTCAACTAGGACTGACAAAGGGTCGAGCCTAGGCCGGACTCAATCAAACCTAGGTTGGGGCCCATATTTTATTTCGCAGGCCTAAGCCTGGCCCATTTTGTTGTCTGAAGACTTTAGATACAAAGCCCAAGTCTAAACCCATAAAAGTGGTTTAGGTCTGGGTCGGGCCACATGTTAAATTGCTAGGGTCCACACTCAAGCAAGCCCGGGTCCTAGTCCATTTTCTTCTTTCCTATGGATGGGTTGAGTTCGGGTTGGAAAAAGCCATCCCGAACTAAATTTGGGTTGGGCTCGGGCAAAGAGGTCGAGCAATCAGACCCAACCTTAGAAGATGGTTTCAAGCTGCAGTTTTGACAACCTTTATATTTGAACTCAGACCCCTGTGGACGAAAATACATCTCACCACACTTAGAATTTATGTTTGTTGCCACTAATTCCCCCACCATGGCCGAACCTAACTGAACCCCTACCCCACCACCGCCGGACCTAACCGAACCCCCCATTACAGGAGCTGAAACCCCCTCCCCTGCCCCCTTGCCGCCGAACCGAATCGGTCTCCCTAACCTGAGATCTACAGGCAAAAGGATGAACCCTAAACCTAGAAATCGTAATCCTAAACCTAACCCGAACCCCCCCGCCACCGCCACTGTAGCCGCCTTCGCCTTCGTCATTCACGCCAACCGCCTCCATCACCATTGCTTGTGACTGTCTCCACCAGTCGCAATCGTGCCGCCTATACCTCTGCTGGATCTAGCGACCCTCGGCCATGGTTGATCAAGAGAGGAGAGGGAGTGAGGGTGGTTTTGGGATTAAAAAAAAGGGAAGGGTTTATCCTAATGTTGGGTTGGTTGGGGGGGCTGGAGCTCAAATGAAAAGTTTCACTGGGTTTTCATAATATTGGCTTAGTTAGAAAGATCTTAGGCTAATAACCCCCTTTTTTGTTTTGGAAGAAGGTCAGAAAAAAAACATTTGTTTTTTATATTTACTTGTTAATATTCAAAACTTTGGACAAGTGATAGAATAAGCATTATCCAAACCTGTGCAACCCGGTCCGATTCACCAACTTGAGCGGACAGAGATTTTAAAATTTTCTTTGAGGTTGTGCTAGAGTTGGGCAACACGGGTTGGAGGAAGGGTTGGGTTGGGTTAGGTAGCGGCCCCTTGCGGGTTGAGGGTTCTACAACTAGGGTTGGGCTTGGTTGACCTCGGTTCGACTCCTCTCCATTGATGATCGTCTCCCTATCGGTTGCTTATGATTTAGGGAGCAACATGTGGCGATCTGAAATCCAATGACCATGGGATGAACCAAAGAGGGGGATGCCACCACCCCCAGCTGTTGTCCACCACCTGATGCCGCTGCCAGTCCCTGTTGGCCGCTACTACTGGATGCCGCCGGAACACCCTTGCCAACCTCCAACCCTTCCCAAGTAGCCGGAGCCGCAGCCCTGGTGATCTTTACCTAGATCTCGATCACCGTCGAATAACAATCTGACGATGAAGGAACAAAATGTTTTTGTCCTCTATTATTTTTTTGACAAACATGCGGGGATCTATTCATCCTGGCCCGAGGCTAATGAAAAGAGGTTACAAACATAGGGGTTATAATTTTTCATTGTAGAATAATCTAGAGATAATTGAGCAGTGATACAATCTAAAGCTGTAGCTGAATGAAAGGAACCGACCTGTAGAGTGTGTCGGGCCAGATTGTGAGCACAACCATTACTTGATCGAAAGACATGCATGAACTGGCAATTAGTGAAACCTTCAGTAAGCCTCCTGCATTCCGCTAGGATATTACGGATACGCCAAGGATGGGATAGAGCCCCATTAAACAGGAGAGTCACAATGATACTAATAACTTTTGAAGAACCACTGCTGGATAATAATTTGAGGCACTCCTTGAGAGCCAAAGCTTCAACCTCAATAGCCAAACAAGGATTGTGTCTAAATTATGACGCTTTTATAAATTCATTATGCGAGGGAGACCAATTGTGACTACTATTCCTGAGAGGCAACTTAGAAAAACTGGTTGTGGGAGGCAATTGACTCATGTCAGTCACTTTAGTTAGGATGTCAACCGGATTAGGGATCTTTCTCTCAAAGACCACTGAATTATGCTCATTCCAAATTTGACAGATAACAATGCTACCTATGGGTGTTCATCGGTTCGGGTTAACCCGCCAAACCGAACCGAACCGGTCTATTTGGTTGGGTTTGGATCGGGTATTTTTGACCATTCGGTTTGGTTCGGTTCCAAAAAAAAAAAATCCGATATGGTCGGTTCGGTTCTGGATTGAGTTTTTTTAACCCGAACCATTGGTGCTATAACCTCAGTAGTTACTACTATACAGTGTACAATCTCACTAATATTGTACATTACATGGTGGTGACCCCAATTACCACCACTCGGTGCATTCGAAACTTTCAAGTGTTCAACAGTGTGATGGAACTGAAAAGTGAAAAAGTGCTGCTATTTGCACCCACATAATTACTAGCACCTCCAAATCCCAACTTATGAAATATCTCAAAGTGAAAAATTAAGGATGTTGCTAGTAATTCTATAGGGGCAAATAGCAGCATCCAAAGTTACTTAAAAATAAAATATGAACCAACTCAACTACTAAACCATTCACGCCTCACGGTGTGATGACGAGCGATTTGAAAGACCCGCAGAACCGAACCGAACCAAACCAAACCGAACTTTTCCGATTTGGTTTGGTTCGATTTTTACCAAGGAATGGTTTGGTTCGGTTCCATTTTCTAGAGAACCGATCAACTTCGGTTCGGTTCCAAATTTATCAAAAAATCGAGCCAACCCGAACCATAAACACCCCTAATGCTCCCAACTCAGAAATGGTCTGAATTCTTCGTAATGAAAAGAGAAATCCAGTCCTCTATTATTGTGAGTCGGACTTCGTGGTTGGATAGGCACGTCCCATCTCCCACTCTT
Organism: Chamaelirium japonicum; assembly: GCA_947650365.1. NCBI lineage: Eukaryota > Viridiplantae > Streptophyta > Magnoliopsida > Liliales > Melanthiaceae > Chamaelirium > Chamaelirium japonicum. The sequence goes on from OX393552.1 coordinate 11,937,385, forward strand.
GTGGCCTTAAATTGGCCCAGTCAATACGCGGTGCCCTGGGGTCAAGCTGTCTGGTCCTATACGGCAAGCATGATTTTTATACTGACGTGTCATGTATTGGGGTTAAGCTGTTGACTTCCAACTCCCACGTTCAATTGAAAAGTCTACGCATGGCATTTGTTAGATGAAACGTTCGACCGTTTCACGGAATAAAACGGTGAGACGATGGAAATCTACATCAGAAGTCTGCCCTCTTTAAACAAGGGAAATTTTATTCATACCCCATAAATCTGTAATTAGCCCCCATTTCCAACAAACTTGAACACACCCCATTTTTTTTTTTCATACCCCATTCCTATCCCAAAAATACCCTTCCCCCTTACACCCCACCTTCAATACACCCCAGTTAAATGGCCGCCCCAACTTGATTATACCCCAATCAAACACATAGCCCCTTAAATATACCCCAATTATATGCACTCTTGAATACACCTCACTCTTAAATAAACCCCATACAATTGGCTGATACTTGAAGGCACAAGTAGAGCTACAACTTGGGCGGGCCAACCTGAACCCAACCCGAGTCCAACTCGAACCCAACCCGAATTTGGGCGGGCTAATCCGAGCCCAACCCGAATTATTTCTCCTCGACCTGACAGGACCCGACACGAAATTAGCGGGTCTGGGACAAGGCTAAACGGGTTCGAGTCGTAAACGGGTCGATACGATAGACCCGTTTAATAAACGGGTCTGGTCTGGTCCGGGTTTAGGGTATGGACACGGTAGACCCGGGAAGACCCGTTTAGTATTCAACGGGTCGTGTCGTGTCGTGTCGGGTCGGGTCTACCAGCAATCCAATACTATAATATATAATACCAGTGGGTCTTTCGGGTCAGGTCGGGTCAAGTCGGATTGGGTCGGATCGGGTCAACTGAATAGATCCGGGTGGTAAACGGGTCTTACAGTGTCTGCCTATTTATTAGTGAATCGGGTACGGGTTTAGGATCTAGACACAATTAGTTAAACGGGTCGGGTCCGGGTCCGGGTCTAGGGGTTTTGGACACAACACGAAACTAGACACGACACGAACCCGACACGACACGACTCATTGCCACCCCTAGCTGCAACTTGGGCGGGCCAACCCAAACCCAACCCGACTTTGGGCGGGTTAACGCAAACCCACCCCGCACAACCCGACGGGTTGGGCTTGGGCTAAGTTTAAACAAACATTGGGTTGGGTTGGGGGTACAAAAGACGCTAAACAGTGGCTTTGGGGTTTGGGGTAAAAAAAAAAAGGGCATTGTTGGTATTAAAGGATTGTTGAGTAAGTTATTGAGAAACGTTAGGGATACGGGGGCTAATTACAGATTTTTGGGGTATGAATAATATTTCCCTTAAACAAAGGGTAAATTATACTTGGCCCCCTTAAAAATTATCTAAAAAACATTTAACCCTTCTCTAGTTTATTTTGTTTCAAATAACACCCTAAAGTTTGAAATCTTAGCACAATACCTCCTTTTGTCAACTACTTGATAGGGGTGTAATGGATCCAAACCAAACCGACCAAACCAAACCGAACCGAACTGATTTTGATCGGTTTCGACACATTCAATGGATCCGATTGGATTGGGTTTTTTAAAATCCGATATAATTAGATCAGTTGGCGGATTTGTAAACCAAACTGAACCGACATATATATATATATATATATATATATATATATATATATATATATATATATATATATATATATATATATATATATATATATATATATATATATATATATATATATATATAATATGTACTTATATACCCTTGCCATTAACAACCTTTGCAATAATATAGGATGAATCAAAATCAATCAAAAATCTTATTTACGTCAAATGATTTGACAACAACTATTATGTTTTAAATTGAAACTAGAACCTAATAGAAGTGGAAAAAAAACCCAATAAGAATATGGGCCAAAGCCCAATGGCCCCAAGCCTACCATCCAATCCAAACCAAACCGATTTTAATTGGATTGGATTGGATTCTAATCTCAATTCGGTTTGGGTCGGTTTGAAAATCCTCAAAACCGACCAACGTTGGATAAGTTTGGGTTTTGCCTAAATAGGTTGGTTTCGAACCGATGCATACCCCTACTGCTTGATTTTCTGATTTGGTAATTTTCATATGATCAAAACAGAATTGAAGGAGGTAAAATGTAGTTTTTTAATTATAGGGGTTTGAATGTTTTTTAGCTAAACGTCAGGGGGCAAAGTGTAATTTACTCTTAAACAAATCATCTTTTTAATGTTCGCCTCCTTTATTCCAGTTCATCCGCTCCAATCTGAAGTCCTCTCCCCCTTTCTCCTCTGCCTTCACCTCAGGTCATGCTGCTGAAGCCATGGCCCCTCAGAAAAATCCATGCCTCTCTCCTTTCCTCCCTCTCCTCACCCTCCTCCTCCTCCTCCTCCTCCTCTCCCTCTCTTTCCCTCATCTCTCCTCTGCTGCTGACTCCATCTCTCCCACTTCCCCCCTCTCTGGAAGTCAGAAAATCACCTCCCAGGATGGCAGCTTTGTGCTAGGCTTCTTCCAACCAGGTAACTCCTCCTCCTCCTCCACCCAGAAATACTACATAGGGATCTGGTACAACAAGATCTCACAGCTCACCTCAGTCTGGGTTGCCAATAGAGCCACCCCCATCTCTGATCCCACCACCTCAGAGCTGAGGATCTCTGCCAATGGCAACCTAGTCCTCCTCAACGACGCCCAGGCCCAAGTCTGGTCCACCAATGCAAACACCACCTCCAACTCCACCGTTGCTGCCCTCCTTGACAGCGGGAACCTTGTCCTCAGAGATGGGTCCAACTCCTCCATGGTTTATTGGCAGAGCTTTGACAACCCAACACACACCTGGCTCCCTGGAGGCAAGCTGAGGTTGGACAAGGTGACCGGACAGAGCCAGCTCCTCACCTCTTGGAGGAATTCTGATGACCCTGCCCCTGGGATCTTCTCCCTTGAGATAGACCCAGGTGGGAGCAGCCAGTACATGATCCAATGGAACAGGACCAGGTACTACTGGTCCAGTGGGCTCTGGAATAACCAGACCCAGATCTTCAGCGGGGTGCCGGAGATGACAAGCAATTACATCTACAGCTTCCAGTATGTTAGCAATGATCAGGAGAACTACTTCACCTATTCGATCAAGAACAACAACCTGAACAACATCACCTCGAGGTTCATCATGGACGTCTCCGGGCAGATCAAGCAGCTGACATGGTTGGACACTGCCCAGCAATGGAGCCTCTTCTGGTCCCAGCCGAGGGCACAGTGCCAGGTGTATGCCCTCTGCGGGCCCTTCGGTAGCTGCAACGGGAACAGCCTGCCCTCCTGCAACTGCGTGAGGGGTTTCGGGGAGAGGTCGCCGGGTGAATGGGCTTTGAGTGATCAGAGTGGGGGGTGTGTGAGGAACACCCCGTTGCAGTGCGGGAGCAACAGCTCTGCTGGTGGGGAGGAAGATCGGTTTCTTTCTATGCCCGATATGGTGTTACCTGATAGTCCGGTGAGCTTGGGAGCTGGGAGTGCTGGAGAATGTGCGGCGGCTTGCTTGAACAACTGCTCTTGCACCGCCTATTCCTTTGATAGAATATGCTCGGTGTGGCACGGGGACTTGCTGAATCTGCAACAACTGTCTGATGGATCAGGAGGCACACTTTACCTCCGCCTAGCTGCTTCGGAGCTTCCGAATTCCAGTAGCAAGACAGGACTGATCGCTGGTGTCGCTGGCGGTGTGGTGGTGGGCCTTGTTGCTCTCGTGGCTATTGCTTGGTTGCTGGTTTGGAGACGGCGAAGGAGGCGGATGATTAGTGCATCGAAGGTGGTTGAGGGTACTCTCGTGTCGTTCAGATATGGCGACTTGCTGCGTGCCACCAAGAACTTCTCGGAGAAATTGGGGGCAGGAGGTTTCGGTTCTGTGTTCAAGGGGATGCTACCGGACTCGACTGCAATAGCGGTGAAGAAGCTCGAGGGGTTCCATCAAGGGGAGAAGCAGTTCCGATCGGAGGTGAGCACGATCGGGACCATTCAGCATGTTAACCTGGTCCGTCTTCATGGGTTTTGCTCCCAAGGTACCAAGAAGCTGCTGGTTTATGAGCACATGCCAAAGGGGTCTCTAGACACTCAGCTGTTCCAAGGAGGTTCAGTGGTTTTGGACTGGAAGGCGAGGTACCAAATCGCGGTTGGAGTCGCGAAAGGGTTGGCTTATCTCCATGAACAATGTAGAGACTGCATCATACATTGCGACATCAAGCCCGAGAACATACTCTTGGATGCCTCCTACGTCCCGAAGGTGGCGGACTTTGGTCTGGCGAAGCTTGTGGGTCGGGACTTCAGCCGAGTCTTGACTACAATGAGAGGAACCAGAGGCTATCTCGCGCCCGAATGGATTTCGGGTTTGGCTATCACTGCCAAAGCTGATGTTTACAGCTACGGGATGATGCTTTTCGAAATCATATCCGGCCATAGGAACTTAGAGAATTCGGAGGAAAGTAGAAGTAAAGCTGGATTTTTTCCTAAGCTGGCTGCAGCCAAAATTATGGAAGGGGATGTCATCGCCTTGTTAGATCATAGGTTGGGCGGTGATGCGAACGAGGAAGAGGTCACTAGAGCTTTTAAGATCGCCTTTTGGTGCATTCAGGATGAAGAGGACTCTAGGCCGATGATGGGTCAAGTTGTTCAAGTTCTAGAGGGTGTTCTCGAAATCGGCATGCCTATGATTCCAAGATCACTGCAGATTTTCACAGATAACCCGGAAAGCATTGTTTTCTTCTCAAATTTGTCATCAACGCAAAGCTCCGAGGCACGGAGCACCGTTTCTACGACTTCTCAATCTAAAAGCACGCCTTCGATAAGCTCAAAGGAATGAAGATGTTCCACTTCTTATTTCAGTATTGTATAGATAGATTGAACTTAGAAGTAAAAGGTTTCAAAAAGCTGCATCGTCACGACAGCTTCTTCTATGTATTCAAGGATCTAATTCATGTTCGAAATATATTTTTGTTTATCCAACGAGAATCTCTATGATTGGAGATGCTGAAGCCTTATGTTGATCGTGGCATGTCGTTTTATGAAGATTCTACTTAGAAAAGGTTGAGATGGTCATGCTCAAACGGTTTAGTCCCACATTGGTAATGGGAGTGGGGATCCTTATCTTAATGTACCCGATTCTCTATTATTTGAGTTTTGATCATAGAAAATCTCATGATTATTGCACCTTTGACATATTGGTAGTTTCTGAAATTTTTTATTAGGCTTGCATAGTTCATGTGTTTATTTGCCGGCACCATCTTAATGTGATCAGGCTTTGTGTCTTAAGTGTTATTATTCATCCATGTGCCTAGGTTGACTCTTTATTATATACATCAGGGACCTAATTACTCTTTATTATATACATCAGGGACCTAACTAAGATACTTCACTGCCTAATTCGAGACATTCATCATGAGATTAGGAAGGGAATTGTTATGAATTCTCGAACTTTAAAGATAGAGCCTTCTTTGCCAAATTAAAATTTGGAAAACCGACAATTATCATGTTATCGTGTTTTCGGCTTATGAGGGAAAGGAGCTCCATAGGGTCTCACTCTTCATCTCCTTCACAGGGAGTGGCTGGGCATGAGATTGGTGAATTGGTATTGAGTTATGGCTCACTTTAGAAGACCAGGAAAACTTATTGTCTGACTGATTGGCGGGTCCTATCTGACCGATTGGTTATGTTGTACATATGACGTACATTCTGGAAGAGCTGTCGGTTGTTTTATAGACCGATCGACTTTATTTGCAATGGTGTTTTTCCTGTTCGGGGGCCAAACCGACCGATTGGACCTACAGGCCGACCTATCAGTTTGTTTGCTTCAAGAATCCGTTCCTTTTGTGTTTGGGTTTTTTTGTCATGTAAACCATATATAATACTATATAAATGGTATTTTGAGGCCAATCTTTGGGGGTGGATGAATTTGAGAAACTTGTTCATATTCTTTTTTTTGGCTGAACCGACCAGGCGATCAGAGGATAGGGCGCTAGAGCAAGGGCTCAATGAGGTCCGAAGATCGAAATGGGGGGAGCAGTCAATAGCTGCCATTATTATTTTCATAATCCCTTGAACATGACATCAATAACCTGGATTCGGATGCGCAAACAAGGCACAAAGACCTTGAGGGAAAGTTCGCTCCACGGTGTCCATACTGAGAGTCAAACAAGGAACCTCTCAAACATGGGAGAGAGGAAGTACCACGAGGCCAAGAGCCCGTTGGTGACTTGTTCAGATTCTTGAGGAAGAGAAACCCTAGGGTTGCAAACAGTTAACTTTACTATAGTGAAATCATTGTAGCTGCTACAATGAAATCACGGTAACTGTCACTGTTTGTGCACTATTACCGAATTGATACTATAGGGGTAAAATAGATATTATAAAAAATAGTTACGGAGGGACTTAAGGCTAAACTCAACTTAAGTAAGGATTTATCGAAATACAGGGTCAGTTAGAACTTAGAAGGTCCTTAGACTAAAATCCCAAAAAACAAAATCTCTAAATTGGGCAGTTGAATGATGCAGTAGAGCTATAAATACTCTGATTACCACCGGCCGGGACAATAGAGTATCTAATTTGCGACGGCAATACAGGCCAAGAAGCAAGCATGATACTGATCAGACCCAATTTTGTAGCCAACTTGACCATTTCAGAGAGGGATTTCTCAAAAAAAAAAAAAACTTGACCATTTCAGGTTTGAGAGCAGGTTTGTAATGCTGATGGCAGTGGCTTGAACTTTAATATTGCTGATAAACTTTGACGTCTTAGGTTGGAAAGCTAGGTTTATATTGTGGATGAATGGAATATTGTTGGGTTCTTGCAGGGACCATGAAAACTTATATAAAAGGGTAAATTATACTTTGCCCCCTAAAGTTTAGCTAAAAAACACTTAACCCCCTTGTAGTTTATTTTTTTCCAAATCGCTCTCTAAAATTTGAAATGTTAGCACAATACCCCCTTTTGTCAACTGCTTAATTTCCTCATTTGGTAATTTTTATCTGATCAAAACTGAAATGAAGGGGGCAAAATTTAGTTTTTTTAACTATAGGGGGGTTAGGTGCTTTTGAGCTAAACTTTAAGGGAGCAAAGTGTTATTTACCCTATATAAAATGCTGAGAAAATGTCCTTTTCTTCGATATGCTTGTTAACCCTTCTAAGCTTCATCAAAATAATTTGGATGTTTCCACCAATAACAAGTCATGGTCTAACAATTGGATATCCTAGTGTCTCAAAGATATCTGGTGCCATTTTGATCTATTGAATAATGTCTCTTCAAAAAAAAATCTATTGAATAATGTAAAAACCAAAAGGATGACGATATCGGCTGAAGAAATGTTTGTTTGTTCGATTAATCAAGAGCGAGGGAAAGCTTATTTCTAGAACGATTCGAGTTTAAGAAGTTTATTCTTTTGGGCGCAGAAAATAACATTGGAAACGGATTAATGAGCGGAAACTAGGTTTCCACCCAAATTTTTGATGTTTTTTTGCTGATCAAATCACAGAAAAAAGATTTCCCGGGTAGATGCATTTTCACGCCCAGCAAGAAAATTGTTTCTCTCCTAAACCTACATAAATTCTCTTTCATTCTTCATCGCGAAAACCACGACGCCATTGGCGTGATCTTCCCCCGAGACCCTCCGCAGCACTCGTTTCCTTCGGCTCCCCTCCGGCCATCATTTCGATGTGCAGGACCTCCCTGGATTCTTTGCTCCTTCCGGCCATCATTCCGACGTGTAGGATACCAACAGAATTTCAATCGACAATATCGACCGTTCAATCAAAAGGAAACAAGAGGGCCTAGTTGAAGGAAAAAAATAAATGGAATTGTCGGAATCATGACAAATGGAATAGAAATCAGAAGGGATTCATGATAGCACAGAGACCTTTGAAATCCACTCACATTCTTGAGATGATCAAGAAACCCATCGTCGATCTGCATGGTGGCGACCACGGTACAAAAAATCGAAATATTTCACGAAAAATCGCGAAATATCTCGGATCAGTGAAAACCCGATTTGAAATCGGACCTGCAATATCGAGTAGTTCGAAAATGCATAAATCTCGCGATATTTCGTGATATATCGCACGAAACATCAGCCTCGCGAAATATCGCGGTATTTCGGCCGACAGCGGGGCCTGCCTCACGTGGGGCTGTTTAGAGTTGACAGTCCGTCATGATATTTCGCAAAATATCGTGCGAAATATCTCTGTCGACAGCGGGGCCCACCTCACGTGGGGCGGCTGGATTTGACTGGTTAGACGCGAATATTTTGACGAAATCTCGCGATATTCCGCACGAGATTTCGCCGAAATACTATGATTTTTTGAAATCGGGCTACAGCTATGCAACTTTCGCGAAATGCATTGCACGTGGCGACCGAAAGCGACGACAGCTGTGCAGCTTTCGCGAAATTTTCACGCAAAATTTCGGGGAATATGACATTTGGCTGGATTTGGCCCGAAATTTCCGCCAAATGTCACTTCGGAGCGGAATTTCGTGCGAAATTTTTGGGTTTTGGTTTATTTAAGGCTGCCCAAACCCTTTGGTGCCTTTCACAGCCGAAAGACTTGCTCCCCCAAACCCTTTCACAGCCTCACAGGCTCAGCCGAAATACTTGCTCCCTCTCTCTCTCTCTCTCCTCTCCCTCTTTGCTCACAGGCTGACACAATCACAGTCGGCTCTCTTACTCTCTCTCTTGTCTCTTAACTCTCTCGAGTCTCTTCACAGTTTCACACCGAACCGAAGGTCCGAAATACATTTTTTCCATTATTATGAAATGCATTTATGCTGCCATTGTTTATGCTTTTAAAGTATTTGTCCGCACTTAAAGTATGAGTGTCATACGAACAATAGAACTCTTGGAGTTATTTCATGTTTTGATTTATGCTCAATTATGAGATCAGTACTTTGACACAATGTTCGTTTGTTTCTAAATGTTTTTTTTCTAAAAAAGCCTTTTGATCAACGTTGCATTGACACATTCCGAAGTGTTTATCCTTTTGTTATTTCAAGTTAACTTTGTTGTATGATCCAATTTCAGTTCTGAATCTTTTAATGCTATTAACCTATTCTTTTTTTTTTATCTATTAATCTTAACATACCTAATAGTGAATCCGAGTTATATGTTCCGAACCAATGATCATGGGTTAATTAAGGGGCCGCTTTATGTGGATAATTTTGAAGTTGTTTCTTTTTAATAGATATATCATCAGTTAAAATGCTTGCATGTATTCATCTCGATGGCACAATGGAACAATAAATATTCAAAGTATAAATATGCTTGCATGTATTTTTTGAATCATGACTATGTTAAAATGCTTGCATGTATTTCTTGACTATGTTTTCCAAGTATAAATATGCTTGCATCTATCTACCGGAGGCGAAATCCAAGAAATGATTATGAGCCGGGCCGCCGATCATTTTGGCAATAGATTTGATGTTTCATTAGAATTTTGATGATGTATTCTTAATTTCTTATGTACTTTTGGGTTTTGGATATATAGTCTGTATTTTCAATCAACTATTCTTATGAGCTGGTTAGTCGTTCACTCGTTCATCAGTTTAGACTTCTTTTATAGTTCAATATTATTTATTAATTATTATCATTTATAGATGGCCTCCTAACCTCCTCCGCATAGAGATTCTGGTTTAAAAGACATAGGGTGGCAGCACGGCTTTCCCTTGGACACAAGAAACAGAAGTCACAGTGTGCATATTGTGGCAAACAGATCGAAAGTGGAGGTGTTACACGATTGAAACAACACCTCGCCGGCTGCTTCCCCGATGTAGCAGAGTGTTTGAAGGCTCCGCTTGAAGTCAGAGTATTCATGCACAATCTATTGAGAAGCGGAGACAAAGGAGTTCAGCTTCGAACCCCTAGGCAACCCAAGAAGGGACGGATCGAGAAGTCCCGAGACTCCCGACATACCAACACTCTATCAACAAGGAGTCGTTCAGATGATGATATCGAGTACCCGCTAGATATTAAGATAGAAGAGGAGAATGCTCAGTTTCGACAAGCGGTCTTAGATTCGAGACACTCTCAGCGGGAGCGAGCTGAGAGAGGATGGATGCCGACATAGTTTGCTTATGATGCCAGTGCAAGCGGTAGTAGAGCTGGTCCGGCAAGGGATGATGATGATGTACCTACATGGACTACGAGTGAAGAAGAAAATGCTGATGATGATGTCATTACATGGACAAGTAATGATGAATGATTATTTTTACTTCTTCGTGATGAAAATAATGTATATATATTATTCCAGCTTAGTTATAATTGTTCATATAAGTTAATCAATATTATCAAATATCATTTTGCGTTGTTTGGACTTTGGATATCATATCTTTAAACCTCCGAGTGAGATGCATCTGTACAGCATGCATAAAAATCAGCAGCGCCTGTATAGAATACATGATATGTGAAGCTCTACCCCTCTAAACAGGGTAGAAATATTATTTGAGTGTTCCAAAGTGTGTATCTATGCTTGATTTATGACTATCCAGAGTTTCATTAAAAAATTCCTTCGAAAAAGCAATATTTCCATAATTTCTGTAAAAATGCAATATTTCCACACTGTCGAAATATTTCCACGAAATATTTCCATATCCAGAAGGTCGAAATTTCCACCGAAATGGAGATTTCGAACCTTGGTGGCGACAATGAGGAAGATTGAGATATGGAACATGCAACTCGATCAAAAGGAAACTAGAGGGCCACCTCCACCACCAAAGCCACTAGTCCCATGCACCTCACTGCCGCCTCCTCTCTGCTCCAGTGGTTGTCGCATCGCGTCCACCCTCCTTGCCCTCTTCGTCTCCTTCTCTTCCCACCTACAATTGCCTTACCGGAGTTGTCCATCCAATGCAACTTACCACCTCCTCCTTCCCTTCTTCCTCTTCCTAGTGCCCCCCCCCCCCCCCCGCCCGCCTTCTCATCTTCGTCTTCCTCCTCGTCCTCCTTTCTCATCTTCCTCCTTATTCCTGCAGATGTGTTGGTTAGCCCCGACAACATGGTTGTCGGTTGGCAATGGCAGCAGGTGGAGCCACGAGGAAAGGAAAGGGGAGGCAAACCCTTTTGTGGGGTGCAAATCAAAACAAGGGCATTAGTAAAAATAGAATTGGGCTGGGGTGTGTGTGCATGATATTGGGTAGAGGTGTCAAACAAGTTAGTATAGGGGGAAATTACGGCCACCGTACGATCTCCCTCTAACAGTTGATTGAGGGTTGATTTGGAGTGTGATGCACTGTGGAGTGTTAAGTTACTGTGTGTTGAGCAGTCACACTAACACTATTGAGAGAGAGAGAAAGAGAGAGAGAGAGAGAGAGAGAGAGAGAGACGAAGTTTGGCCGAAGCCTACGTCTCCGTGCGGTAAGATGCAACCTTTGAATCCACTATCTTTGGAAAAGTAAAGCTACTCTCGATAGGCCGAGGAGTACTTATCCAAGTAGACAAATGGTGGAGTAGGCTTAACTAGAGTCAGATCATCAAAAAGCTCAGAGAGCTCTGGAAAAACAAAGAGTAGAATTAGGAATAATGAGATTCCAGTCTAGATTATTTATAGAATCTGTTATTTATAGAGCTGTGAAAATATCTGGGGTCTTGGTAAATAACTGGGGGGATTTACAGGCCCTAGACCATCTCTGTGGATCCCAGGCAGGGCTGGCGGGACCCACCGTCATCTCCGTGGTCCCCAGGAATGGCTGGTGAGTTCCATCGTTGTCCCTGTGGATCCCAGGTAGGGCTGGCAGATCCTGCCATCAGGCGTTAGCCAGATTTTGCACCCACAATTACCCACTCCTAGCTAGACAGGTGCTAACCTAGCTGGCTAAGACTCCATAATGCAAAATCAGTTTGTCGATATAGAGGCGGCTTTAACGAGCGTTCAAAAAGAATCTGTTGACATCCTGCCGTTGACGTGAGATTCACCATGAGTTTGAGATGGACTTGTTTCAAGTCTAGGCTAGGATTCTATAGTGTGAAACTAGTTTGTCGATGTCGAGAAGCTTTAACGAGCGTTAGATAGAATCTACCGACCCCCTGCCTAGGGCCGACAAAAGTTCTATCTGCTGACCTGCTGTCTGGGGTCAACCATAGCATATGTTGGCTCGTTGCCGAAGGATCGAACGAGAGGGGATAGTCTCAGCACAGAGGGAGGTCGACCCTGGGCTAAAGTAGTACTCTAGCGAGGGAGCTAGCGAGCCAGGGATGTAGAGCGGTACCCAAGGGTTTAGAAGAAGAAAGAAGTCGTTTCCTAGGTACAATGGCTGAAGGAATCCGTCCTGGTTGCCCGTCGAGGGGTTCAAGTTTAGTGAGCTTCTTCAACTGCATATACCGACCCCTTGCCTAGGGCCGACCATAGATGTCTTTGGGCCAACCTGTTGTCTGGGGGTGGTCATTGTGTCTGCCGACCCCCTACCTAGGGCCGACCAAAAGTCTGTTCGTGTACCCACTGTGCTTGCCGATCCCCTGCCAAGGGACCAAGTGATCAGGGGGAGCGTGTCCCGTTGAAGGAGAATGTCTTGACCTCGTGAGGACGATATGGGTATCGGCCTTGTGAGGCTGATATGGATAACGGCCTCTGGAGTCCGATATGGGTATCAATTTTGTGAGTCCAATACGGGTATCGGTCTCTAGAGGCCAACACCTATATCGGCCTCGAAGTTTTGATGATCGGCCCCAGAGAGGCCTTTTGGGGCCAATAGGGGGTATCGACCTCTATCAGCCGATACCTATATCGGCCTCGAGGTTTTGATGATCGACCCCAAAGAGGCCTTATGGGGTCGATAGGGGGTATCAGACTCTACAGGCCAATACCAATATCGACCTCGAGGTTTTGATGATCGGCCTCAGAGGCTTTCCCTGAGGCCAATCATTCGAGAATTAGGGTCAATAGGCTAGAGGCCGATAGGGTATTGGCCTCTAGAGGCCGATACTTATATCAACCTTGAGGGTTTGATGATTGGCCTCAAAGGCCCTCTCTGAGGTTGACATTTGAGAATCGGGCCGATAGGCTATCGACCTTGGAAAGCCGATGGGCTATCGGTCTCTGGAGGCCGATAGAATGCCAAATGCCTATCGGCCTCACGAAGTTGATGATCGGCCTCAGAGACCCCCCTTAAGACTGATTATTCGAGAATCGGGGCTGATAGGCTATCGGTCTATAGACGCTGATAGGCTATCGGCCTCTAAAGACCGATAGAATGTCAGATGCCTATCACCCTTGCAAAATTGATGATCGGCCTCAAAGACTCCTCTAAGGTCGATCATTCAAGAATTGGGCCGATAGGCTATCAGCCTTCAGAGGCCGATAGAATGTCAGGTGCCTATCGGCCTCGCGAAATTGATGATCGGCCTCAGAGACCCCCCTGAGGCTGATCATTTGAGAATCGGAGTCGATAGGCTACCGGCCTTTGGAGGCCGATAGGCTATCAGCTTCTGGAGGTCGGTAGGATGTCAGATGCCTATTGTCCTCGTGAAGTTGATGATTGGCCTCAGACCCACTTTAGCCGATCACTTAGAATTGTGATCAATAGTCTATCAACCTCCGGAGGCCGATAAGCTATCAGTTTTTGCTTACCAAATCGGAGTAAAGTGGTTCGATGGCGAGGCTGGTTGCTGACATGGAAAGGATGTTGATGTGGCACAATGTTGACGTTGCACGGTGCTGACGAGGCTCACAGAAAGGCGGAAGGTCTTGCTTTGTATATTGAATTTGGCCAAGTCTTTTCATTTTCCACCGTTACATTTCTCGAGGTGAGAGATTTTGAAGTCTATAAGTAAGGGCTCTCGGTGAAAACTCATTTTCACCGTTTTGAGAAATCTAGAGCTCGAACCCTTGTTGTTGCTCTCTGAGTCCTTTGAGCACGAAAGTTTTGATGGCTTCTAAGGGTGGTGTGTCTGTTCCTTCTGTCCCTTCTGTTAGTGGGAAACTGAAGATCAAGGTGGTCTCGTCAAAGAGTAGAGGCTCTGAATCAAAGAAAGTGTCTGACACTGCCTCGGTCGGGCCAAATTACCCTGTGGGGACGGGAAAAGGGATGAAGAGGCACAAGGACACTGCCTTCCCCACGGCCCCCAATAAGCCCACCACTATTCCGAAGATGACGTTCACCCTTGGGCCTCTGATGCCTCTATCAAAGGAGAATATGACGGGATGAGAGGTCGACTTCCAAATGGCGACGAAGAAGTGTGAGGCCTAGGCTTCCATGATAAGGAAGTTCAGGGAGAAGGACCCGAGGCCGATGATCGCTTTGATCCAGAATGCCTTTGGCATAGACCCCCGGCCCGGAGAATCTTCATCTCTGTGCCGAGCAAGGAGAAGATCGTCGGCACAGTCATCTCCGTGGGGCAGATGAACTATGGCTTGAGGCTACCTCTATCGCCCTTCGTCGTCAGGCTGCTTAACACTTTGAGGCTAGTACCGGGGTAGATCAGCAGCAATGCCTCGCGAATCATCTGCTCCTTCTACCGAATGGAGTCGGACTGTCGTGAGGCGCTTTGGTCTTGCTACTCCAAGATCCCCGAAGGCGAGGAGCCCCAAATCGAATTGGTGTACTTCTTCCTCCACTACAAGTGGACCTTGGGGATGGACAGGGCCTTCGCCCATCTGGTCGGGGAGTCTGCGCTCTGCCCGATCAAGGAGACTCTCCAATCCGATAAGAACTACACCCATTAGCCGATTTCGGTCTCAAGGGAGTGGACTCCCCTCTTGGTGCCATCGAGGAAGGAGCTCTCCTTTGAGGTGATGCGCTACCAGGCGGGTGGCGATCGCACGTACACTCCCGAGAGGGTTGCCGCATTCGAAAACTTTTTCCTCGAGCTGATGTGCGGGAGTCGCTCGTGGAAGTGGTTTAGATGCTGCCCGGTGCGCTGGGGCCTCGCCAACCTGATGCACAAGTCGAAGGACAGGTTCAAGAATGACACCTGCTACTCAGAGTACGAGGATGATGGTGCCGCCGATCCCCTTTCCTTGTCACTGATGGTGGAGCGGCCCTGAAAGGTGCTGGTAATGCAAAAGTTCTCCACCAAGAGGGCGAAGGGCACCCCCTCAGAGAGGATCATCGTCAGCAAGAAGCAGCTGGCACGAGGGAGGAAGCCTCCTTCAAAGGTGTCCCCGCCCAAGGTCGCTCTTGCTGGCATGCCGCCAACTCCGAGCGGGGCCTCGTCAACCCCCGGCCAAGAAGGCTCCTCTACTGAGGAGTCGGACGAGGAGGAGGGAGGCGAGGTAAGTCCTGAGGACGAGGGGGTGTCCGATGATGGCCGAGACTCAGGTTATCACACTCCTCCTAGCCACGAGAGCCTGGACTTTGAGGCCCGACACCTTGAGGAGGAGATGAGGCAGCTAAGCCGCGGGCGCCAGGTGGAGCCAAAGTTTTACTTCGATCCCCTAAGGAAGGACCCAAGGGTGAAGCGGGTGGTGATGGAGGCCACTCCTCCACTTGACACCTCTCCAATTGGCATCGATGTTGGCACGTCGACATCGAATCCAGTAGGTGTTGCCGTGAATGCCACCGCGGTCCTCACTGCTCTGCTAGAGCAGAAGGCGACAGCAGAGGCTGGGGGAGGTGATGACCTCCTGTCAAGGTCTCCTTCACCCTCCCCAAGGTTGCTCGAGGGTCCATCATCGGTGGCTTCTCCTCCACCGTCATTGGACGAGGAGGATATAGCTGGCGACTCCCCATCGTCACTCCCCGAGGTTCCCCAACAAGGTATGAAGAAAATACTCAACTCTTAGAACTTCGAATCTAATAGTCAATGGTGTTCTGCTTTGTTGGTGACTCAGGTGAGGTCATGCCTCCCAAATATTATGAGCTCAGCAGCATCGACTTGAATAAACCAGGTCCTATGCTGAAGAGAATCACGAGCGTCTTTGACGTGCCTCATGACACCATCACAAGCCACACTGAGGGGATGGTAAGTTTTGTGTTCTGGAAAGTTCAAAATAATTCTATCGCTTTGGTAACTTGACTTGACTTGGTTTGCCTGTAGGTCGTGTCCTTGATGCACATGGTGGAGAAGAACGCTTGGTCTGATGGCAACACTAACTCCACGATGGTGATTGCTCAACTTCGGGAGGAGCTGCGGGAGGCCAAGGAGGCTCTGACCAAGCAGAGCGAGACCATGGCCGAGCAGGAGAAGAGCCTCTCCTATGCTCGTACTGAGCTGATGAAGGCTTGGGACAACGCTTCAGACGCCAAGCTGGTGAACGTGGAGCTATCCCAGGAGATGGCGAAGCTGAAGGCGATGCTTAACAAGGGAGCTCTTCGGAAGAAGAAGCTCAATGACGAAGTACAGCAGTTGACGGTGAACTGAACCAGCTTGCAAGTGACAGTCGATACAACGTTGGTGGCTCTCCGCGAGGCGGTTGGCTCATCGTCAGGCAAGCTTGCTGTGAGCAAGTCCTCATCAAAGCATAAGTCAAGTAGGCTGTAGCCACTTTTGTCTCCATATTTGTAAGCCTGAGGGCCACTTTTGATTCCCCTTTTGAGATAATAAAATGATAGTGCAACTCTGTGTTCTCTCTTGGTTTGAATGTTCTGAGATTGAATGATGATTGAAATGTCTTTGGATATTTGATAATTAGAACCTGGTAGTTAGATTGCAAGTCTGGTCAATAAAGTACCGAAGCAATGATGTTTCAGGAATGTCATCAAGCACTAAGGGTGAGACCTTGAACTTATCGAGTGCCGAGGCGTTGAACACCTCGGACTTTGTCTTTGAGTGCCAAATACTGGTCAACCTAGGCGAAGTGCTATTTCAGTCGATACATAGCTTTGCGCTATTGTAGGTTAGCGCAACCCGAACCGAACTAACTGAGGCGAGGCACGAGAACATGAGTTCTTACGTAACTCGGGAGTGTGTGCCATGCCAATGATTCAGAGCACTTAGCATAGTGCCTTTCTATCGGTTGACTTAGGCAAAGCGCCGTTTCAGTCGAACCTAGAATGGTACACGTAGCTTAATACTATTGTAAGTTAGTCAGTCGTGTCGCAACCCGAACCGAACTAATTGTGGTGAGGTATGGAACCATGAGTTCTTAAGCAACTCGGAAGCATGTGCGACTCCGGTGATTCTGAGTACTTAACATAGCACCTTTGTATCAGATGACTTAGGCGAAGCATTGTTTCAATCAAACCTACGTTGGGATGTGTAGCTTCATATTGTTGCAGGTTAGTCGGTCGTTTCGCAACCCAAACCAAACTAACTATGACGAAACACGAGAGCATGAGTTCTTATGCAACTCGAGAGAATATGCAATGCTTGTGATTCGAAGTACTTAGTGTAGCTTCTTTGTATCGGTTGACTAAGGTGAAGCACCGTTTCAGTCAAACTTATGTCGGGATGTGTAGCTTCATATTGTTGCAGGTTAGTCAATCTTGTCGCAACCCAAACCAAACTAACTGTGGCATTGAATAGAATTTGGAAAATAATTCGATAAAATTTGAAATGGTGGCATTTTATTGATAACTCATAGGCAATTACATCTATTGATAGAACCTTTTGAGGTGTGATGTATTCCATGCCCTTAGAAATCGTCGTCTATCAGGTGAGACAAGTCAATATGAACCTTTTTCGCCTGCTGACTTGAAGATGTACAGTCCTTCCCAATTCAGTGCGAACTTACCATTGCCATATTTATTTGTACTTGGGAAGACCGCTCTGAGGACGAGGTCGCCGATATTGAACTGCCTTCGGTGAACCTTGCGATCGTAAACCGATTTGATCTTCTGGTCATGGAGTTTGTCTACTTGGTCATGGAGTTTGTCTACTTGGTCGAGGTCATTGATGCGAAGCTCCTCGTTTATTCCTCGTTGTATAAATTGAGTCTTGTGAGTTAGTCAGATTGCTTCTGTAGGTAGAACCGCTTCTGACCCATAAGTCAGAAGGAAGGTCGAGAATCCAGTCGATCGACGAGGCATGGTCCGATAACCCCCAGGACCTCAAGAAGGACCTTCTCTCACACTTCTTGTCGTTTAACTTCTTCTTGAGCGTGTCGATGATGGATTTGTTGGATGATTTAGCTTGACTGTTGCATTAAGGATATTATGGGGAGGATTATGGCTACCGTATGGTCCCCCTACAACAGTCAATATAAGGGTAGATCTTTAGGGATGTGGCACGCTATAGAGCACTGAGCTGTTATACAAGTACTATAGAATAGAGAGAGAGTTGACACAGGATGTGGTGATGAAGTTTGGTAGTAGCCTACGTCTACGTGCGGTAAGATACAACCTTTGAATCTACTATCTCTGATGGAAGTCCAGCCCCTCTCGATAGGCCGAGAAAAGCTTATACAGGTGAACAGAGGGTAGAGAAGAAGTCTGAAAACCAGAAGGCTCAGAAAGCTCTGGAAAATAGGAAGTAGAGTTTGGAATCAGGAATTCCGGATCCGGAATATCTGTCAGATTTGCTATATATAGAGGTTTGAGAATATCTGGGGTTTTGGTATATATATAGGGAGATTCACCAGACCCCAGATAACCTGTGTGATCCCCAGGCAAGGTTGGTGGGTCCCACCATAGTTTTTGTGGCCTCAAACAGAGTTACGGGTTTCACTGTAGGGCGTTAGCCAGATTTTATACCCAAAGTTACCCCCTCCCAACTAGACAGGTGCTAACCTAACTGGCTAGGACTCCCTGGTGCAAAAATCGGTCGCTCATCTATCGACCCCCTGCCCGGGGCCGACCGTCGTGTGCGTCGACTCCCTATCAGAGGCCGGCCTGGTACGCGTGTGCCGACCCATTATCTAGGGCCTATCGTTGTCTATCTACGACCCGTTGTCTGGGGCCGACCATCGCACTCGCCGACCCCCTGTCAGGGGCCAACCGGGTGTGTGTCTGCCGACCCGTTATCCGAGACTAATCATCGTACTCGTCGACCCCCTATAAGGGGACGACCGGATACGTGTCTGCCAACCCGTTGTCCGGGGCCGACCATCGTGCTCGTCGACCCCCAGTCAGGGGTCGACTTTGACGACCAAGATCCAATAGGCCAAGAGCCAAGACTCCTGAGGCTGTGATGCCAAGATGGATGAGGTGAGTTAAGGTGAGGTGTCCAAGGCTACTGAGTTATCCCCACATAGTCTAGAGAGAAGGAAATCCTAAGGTACTTATATAATTTCCCCTCCCAAACATAGAAGATGTATTTTAAAACCATGTGCCACTGCAGAATTCGTAAGAACTCCGTACTTAAGTGTACTCGGGCGAGAGTAGTACTAGGATGGGTGATCCCTTGGGAAGTCCTCGTGCGAGCATGGGTAAAGCGGACACTATCTTGTGTGTTTGGGACGGATGTTACAAAATGGTACCAGAGCCGGTTCTCCTCGCAATGGGGGGGAAGTCTGACCCTATACGTAGACGTGTTGCCGACTGTTGTCTGTCTGCCGACCCATTGTCCGGGGCTGACCGTTGCGCTCTCCGACCCCCTGCCGAGGGCTAGTAGGGTGCGCGTCTGCCGACCCCTTGTCTAGGGCCTATCGTCGTCTATCTATGACCCGTTGTCTGGGGCCGACCATCGCACTCGCCGACCCCCTGTCAGGGGCCAACCGGGTGCGTGTCTGCCGACCCGTTATCCGAGACTAATCATCGTACTCGTCGACCCCCTATAAGGGGACGACCGGATACGTGTCTGCCAACCCGTTGTCCGGGGCCGACCATCGCGCTCGCCGACCCCCAGTCAGGGGTCGACTGTGACGACTAAGATCCAATAGGCCAAGAGCCAAGACTCCTGAGGCTGTGATGCTAAGATGGATGAGGTGAGTTAAGGTGAGGTGTCCAAGGCTACTGACTTATCCCCACATAGTCTAGAGAGAAGGAAATCCTAAGGTACTTATATAATTTCCCCTCCCAAACATAAAAGATGTGTTTTAAAACCATGTGCCACTGCAGAATTCGTAAGAACTCCGTACTTAAGCGTACTCGGGCGAGAGTAGTACTAGGATGGGTGATCCCTTGGGAAGTCCTCGTGCGAGCATGGGTAAAGCGGACAATATCTTGTGTGTTTGGGACGGATGTTACAAAATGGTTCCAGAGTCGGTTCTCCTCGCAATGGGGGGGGAAGTCTAACCCTACACGTGGACGTGTTGCCCTTAAGGGTGGTAGATTCTGACGACTAAGATCCAATAAGCCAAGAGTCAAGGGCCAAGACTCCTGAGGCTGTGATGGCAAGATTAATGAGGTGAGGTGTCTAAGGCCAATGAGTTAGCCCCACATAGCCTGGAGAGAAGGAGATCTTGAGCTACTTATATAATTCCCCTTCCCAAACATTGAAGACGCATTTTAAAATCGTGCGCTACTATGGAATTCGTAATAACTCCGTAGTTAAGCGTGCTCGGGTGAGAATAGTACTAGGATGGGTGACCCCCCTGGGGAAGTCCTCGTGTGAGCACAGGCAATGCGGACAGTATCTTGTGTGTTTGGGGCGGATGTTATACCGACCATCGTGCTTGCCGACCCCCTATCAGAGGCTAGCCGATGCGCGTCTGTCGACCCGTTGTCTGGGGCAGACCATCGCGCTCAGTGGCCCGACCTACCCCTACCGAGGGCCGGCCGGGTGTGTGTCTGCTGACTCGTTGTCTAGAGTTGACCTTTATTTGTCTGTCGACCCGTTGTCTGGGGATGACCGTCGCACTCGCCAAACCCCTGTCAAGGGCCCGCCGGGTGCTCGTTTGCTGACCCGTTGTCTGGGGCCGATCGGGAGGTGTGTCCGTAGTTACCACCTCCCAGCTAGCTAGGTAAAAACCTAGATGATTGGGACTCCATGGTGCAAAACTGGTTTGGTGATGGCGTGGCGGTATCGAGGGTCGGCCAAGGGGATGGCTTGTGGGTTCAGTATCACGGTGTGGCAGGGGAAAGTAGTCGGTTTGATGAACAAGAGCCAAGGGGGGGGGGTCGGTTGAAGCAGGGGGGTGGGGTGGTCGGTTAGAGCACAAGGACAGGGGGAGGGTGGTCGATTGATGTATAGTGCTGGGGGGGGGGGTCGGTTGAATGAACAATGCACATGGGGAGGGGGGTGGTCGGGTTGAAGGGGACCCCTTCAACCGACCAAGGCAAAAACCCAGGGGGAGGGGGTAGTCAGTTGCATGCACAGGGAGTGGTCGGTTGGAGCAGGGGTGTGATCAGTTTAGGGTGGTCGGGCAAAGGGGACCCCCTCCACCCGACCAAGACCTAAACACCCTGGGTGGAGTGGGGGTGGTCGAGTGAATAATAGTGCTGGGGGTGGTTGGTTGAATAAACAGTGCCTCGGGGGGTGGTCGGTTGATGAATAGTGCCCGGGGGGGGTCGGTTGCATGCACAAGGAGGTGGTCGGTTGGAGGGGGTGGTTGGTTTAGGGTAGTCGGGCAAAGGGGACCCCCCTCTACCCGACCAAGGCCTAAACACCCTGGGTGGACGGGGGGGTGGTCGGGTGAATAAATAGTGCTCGGGCAAGGGGGGGGGGTTCAGTTGAATGAATAGTATCCGGGGGGTGGTCGGTTGATGAACAGTGAACAGGGGCAAGGGGGGTCGGTTGCATGCACAATAGGAGGGGGAGGGGTGGTCGGGCAAAGGGGGGTCCTATTTGACTGACCAGCCTCAATAGACCACCCTGGTCACTGCAGTGCACAGGGATAGTGGTTTGTGATGAAAAATACGAGCTGTAGCCTAGTTCAACGAGCCGTAGTGGCTGCATCGTGGACCGAAATTTGTCGATTGCAGAGGCGTTGCGATCCTCGCACGGCCGTTTACGAGGTCATCTAGAGACGAGGAAAAAACGGATTTAGGATGAGCATTGGATTTCGATGGGAAAATGGGATTGAAAGCAATTTGAAAACTCGTGTAAGAGTTTGGTAGGAGGTAATGTGACCTGGAGATGTGTTCGACGAGACGTAGCGTGCGCATTCGGGATCGAAATTCATCGATTGTAGAGGCGTTATGCTCCTCGCATGACCCTTTACAACATTGTCCACTGACAAGGGAAGAAGGGAGCTAGGATGACCACCGGATTTCGTTGGGAAAATGGAAAAAAAAAAAACAATTCGAAAACTCAAAATTTTCTATCTCTGGCTTGTGGCACCCCTTGTCATGTTTAATGGAGGAGAAAAGGGGAGGAGGGGTCGGTCGAGGTGCAAAAAAGGGAGGGGGGGGGGGGGGGGATCAGTTAACGGTGCCCACCCCCCTCGGGGGTTGGGGGGGTTGGTCAAGGTACAAACCCTTGCAAAATGAAGGGGGGGGGGGGGTCTGTCAAGGTGCACACTCTTGCAAAAGGGGGGGGTCAGTTAAGGTTGCAAGACCCCCTCGGGGGGAGGGGGTGGTTGTACGGTGCACACCCCCTCAATAGGCGGGGGCGGTTAAGGGTGCATACCCTTGCGAAGGACCAGCGACTCTCGGACTACACAAGCTCTGGAGGAGGCTGGGATATCTCCCGCTCCTGCGAATGCCATGTTTGGATTTTGTCAGCGAGCGTCAGGGCCGTCTCCACTGGGATCATTGAACGTGAGCACCGAGGCACTGCCCAAACATCTCGGACTTTGCCAGCGAGCGTCGAAGCGGTGCGAAGCACCTCGGATTTTTGACGGCGAGCGTCAGGGCCGTCTTCCTGGGCTCGTTGAGCGTGAGCCCCGAGGCAATGCAAAAACACCTCGAACTTTTGTTGGCGAGCATCAAGGCCATCTCCATTGGGCTCGTTGAGCACGAGCGCCGAGGTGGTGTGCAAGTTCCTCAGATTTTTGCCAGCGAGCATCAGGGCCATCTCCATGAGCTCATTGAGCACAGGCACTGAGGCGATGCGCAAACACCTCGAACATTTGTCAGCGAGCTCCTGGGTTGTCTCCGTGGGCTCGTTGAGCGCAAGCGCTGAGGCGGTGCGCAAACACTTTAGAGTTTTGTCGGTGAGCGCCAGGGCCATCTTCCAGAGCCCATTGAGCCCGAGCACCTCGAACTTTGCCGGCAAGCGTTGAAGCGGTGCGAAATACCTCGGATTTTTGGCGGCGAGCATTAGGGCCGCCTCCCTAAGCTCATTGAGCGCGAGCACCGAGGCAGTGCACAAACACCTCGGACTTTTGTCAGTGAGCGTCAGGGCCATCTCCACTAGGCTCGTTGAGCGCGAGCATTGAGGTGGTGCACAAACACCTCAAACTTTTATCGCCGAGCGCTAGGGCCCTCTCCCTGGACTTGTTGAGCAAGAGCGCCAAGGCGATGCGCAAACACCTGAGACTTTTTCGACAAGCATCAGGGCCGTCTCCTTGGGTTTGTTCAGCGCAAGCGTCGAGGTGGTGCGCAAACACCTCAGACTATTGTCGAGTGCCGAGGCGGCGATAGCGGCCTCAGATTTTGTCTTTGAGTGTCGAGGCGGTGACGACGGCCTCAGACTTTATCGCACGAGTATCGGGGCAGTGCAAAGCACCCCGGATTTTGTCGGCAAGCGCTAAAGCGGTGCAAAGCACCTCGAACTTGTCGCGTGAGTGCTGAGGCTATGCGAAGCACCTTGGACTTTACCAGCGTGCATCGAAGCTGTGCGAAGCACCTCACACTCTGCCGGCGAGCGCCAAGGCAGTACGAAGCACCTTGCACTTTGTTTGTGAGTGTTGAGGTGGTGCGGAGCACCAAGGCAGTGCGAAGCACCTTGGACTTTGTTGGCGAGCACCGAGGCTGTGCGAAGCACCTTGGACTTTGTCGACAAGCATCGAAGCTATGCGAAGCACATCACACTCTTCTGCACAAGTACCGAGGCAATATGAATCACCTCGTACTTTGTCTGCGAGCGCTGAGGCAGTGTAGAGCACCTCAAACTTTGAAGGCAAGCGCCAGGCTATGCGAAGCATGTCGCCCTCTGTCAGCGAGCATCGAAACGATGCAAAGCATCTCGGACTCTATCCGCGAGCACCGAGGCGATGCGGAGCGCCTTGGACTTTGTTGGTGAGTACCAAGATGGTGTGGAGCACCTCGGACTTTGTCGGAGAGCATCAAAATTGTGCGAAGCACCTCGACCTTTGTCGGTGAGCACCAAGATATGCAAAACACCTCGCATTCTGTTAGCAAGCGTCGAGGTGGTGCGAAGCACCTTGGACTATGTTGGCGAGTGTCGAGGCTGCGTGAAGCACCTTGTACTCTGCCGGTGAGTGCCGAGGCAGTGCAGAGCGCCTCTGACTTAATCGGCGAGCACCGAGGTGGTGAGAAGCACCTCGGACTTTGTCGGCGATCGTCAAGACTATGCGAAGCACCTTGCACTCTGCCAGCGTGCGCTGAGGTGGTGCGAAGCACCTTGCTCTTTGTCTGCGAACATCGAGGCGATGCAGAGCACCTCAGACTTTGTCAGCAAGCGGAGGCTATGCGAAGCACCTCAGACTTTGTCGGCGAGCGCTGAGACGTGCGAAACACCTTGCACTCTGTCAGCGAGCGCCAAGGCAGTGCGAAGTGCCTCAGACTTTTGAGTATCCGTGAATTCTAAAGGCGGAGCCTTGGGCTTTGTTTGGATACTGAGGCGGTGGAGCCTGCCTCAGACTTTGTCTTCGAATGCCAAGGCTGTCACCTTGGGCCGAGATGATATCGCCGTCTCGGGCTTTGTCTATTGCCGAGGCGGCAAAGCCTACCTCGGGCTTTGATTTTGAATGCCAAGGCTATCACCTTGGGTCGAGACAATATCGCCATCTCAGGATTTGTTTGGTGCCGAGGCGGCAGAGCCTGACTCAGACTTTGTTTTTGAATGCCAAGGCTGTCTCCTTGGGCCAAGACGATATCGACGTCTCGGGATTTGGCAGGTGCCGAGGCGACGAAGCATGTCTCGGACTTTGTCTTTGAATGCCAAGGCTATCTCCTTGGGCTGAGACGATGTCGACGTCTCGGGCTTAGTCTAGTGCCGAGGTGGTGAAGCCTAGCTAGGGCTTTGCTTTCGTATGCCAAGGCTGTCACCTTGGGCTGAGACGATGTCGCTGTTTTAGGCTTTGTTAGGTGCCGAGGTGGTGAAGTCTGCCTCGGACTTTGTTTTTGAATGCCAAGGCTGTCTCCTTGGGCCTAGACGATGTCGACGTCTTAAGCTTTGATAGATGCTGAGGCGGTAAAGCCTGCTTTGGACTTTGTCTTCGAGTGCCGAAGCAATGAGCGCTTCAGGCTTGTCTTCAAGTGCCGAAGCGGTGAGCGCCATCTCGGGCTTTGTTTGGTGCCAAGACGATGTCAACGTCTCAGGCTTTGGCAAGTGCTGAGGTGGTGAATCCTGCCTCGGACTTTGTCTTCGAATGCCAAGGCTATTTCCTTGGGCCGAGGCGATGTTCATGTCTTGGGCTTTGTCTGGTGCCAAGGCGGTAGAGCCTGCCTTGGGATTTGCTTTCGTATGCCAAGGCTATCACCTTGGGCCGAGATGATGCCACCATCTCGGTTTTTATCAGGTGCCGAAGCGGTGAAGTCTACCTCGGACTTTGTTTTTGAATGCCAAGGCTATCTCCTTGGGTTGAGTTGATGTTGAATTATTGGGCTTTGTCGGGTACCGAGATAGCGAAGCTTGCCTCGGACTTTGTCTTCGAGTGCCGAAGCGGTGAGCGCTTCGGACTTGTCTTCGAGTACCGAAGTGGTGAGCACTTCAAACTTGTCGATGAGTGCCGAAGCGATGAGCGCTTCGAACTTGTCTTCGAGTGCCGAAGCGATAAGCGCTTCGGCTTGTTTTTGAATACCAAGGCTGTCTTCTTGGGCTGAGACGATACCGACGTCTCGGGCTTTGTCAGGTACCGAGCCGGAGAAGCCTGCTCGAACTTTGTCTTCGAATGCCAAGGTTGTCTTCTTGGGCTTATTGATCGATGGGGGTTATACCTTAAAGTACTCAGTGTAGTGCCTTTGTATCTGTTGGACTTAGGTGAACTTCTATTTCAGTCGAATGTTTGTCTGGGGCAAGTAGCTTTGTACCGTTGTAGGTTAGTTGACTGTGTCATAACGCGAACCGAACTAACTGTGGCAACGCACTAGTGCATGTGCTCTTACGTGATAACGGGAGCATATGTGCCGCCAATTATTCGGAGTACTTAGCGTAGTGCCTTTGTACCAGTCGGACTTAAGTGAAGCGCCATTTCAGTCGGACCTACGCCTTAGGAACATAGCATTGTACCATTGTAGGTTAGTCGGTCATGTCGCAACGCGAACTGAACTAACTGTGACGAGGTACTAGTGCATGTGTCCTTACGTGATAATGGGAGTATATGCGCTGCCAATGATTCGGAGTCCTCAGTGTAGCGCCTTTGTATCGGTCATGTATCCTTACATGGCAATGGGAGCATGTGCGATGCCAAATATTTGGAGTACTCAGCGTAGTACCTTTGTATCGGTCGGACTTAGGCGAAGCACCGTTTTGGTTGAACCTACGTCAGGGCGTGTAGCTTTGTACTGTTGCAGGTTAGTTGGTCGTGTTGCAATCCGAGCCTGGCTAACTGTAACTTTGAATGATGGTTGATCATAGGGAGACCCCTGTGCAATCAAACTAGTATTGTCTTTGGTTGATCGAGGTAAGGCTCTTACTGACCCAATCGGTTGCGAGGTATGTAGCAGACATCTTTGAATGTTGGCCGATCGTAGAGGTACATACCCTGTGGGATCGAATCAGCGAAGAGGATGCCAAGCTTTAATCTTCGGAGCTCGATAGTGGCGAAGCACTTATTGATCAAGAGTTTGAGGAGGATCTCTACACGAAAGGTGCTCAGTTATTTTATTGTTAATTTAGAAGATGTTACATCATAGACTTTAGGTGAGCGATATTTTGAATTGTTGACAATCTACGACCTTCTACTCTGATCTATCGATAGGATGCTTCCCTTTGGTTGCAGAGGGAGGGTCTTGACATGATCCCTGTCTTCTTTTGAATTCCTAGAGATGTTCCTCCTTCCAGAGGTCTTCCAAGTGATATGAGAGAGAATTGCATTTCACCGTTGGGTGTCCGTGGCATCGATGGAAGTTGCAGTAGACCGATTTGTTTATCATGTGCCTCGAATCAGACTGAAAAGGGTTTGGCCACTTGAGGAAGTCTTCATGCTAGATATGCTCGATGATGATGTCAATGGGTATATTTCAGTCAGTGGACATGGTCCTCTGAGACTCTACGGGTCTATCATATGTCCGCTTCGGCCTCTTGGAGGTTCCACATTCCTTAGCTTGAGCGTTGAGAGTTTGGGTTGTCGGTTTTGCTGGCTCCTTGTCCGAAGGGCGCTTCTTGAGGTCACGACCCTTGCGATCGACTTGATCATCTTCAACCTCGATCTCCCGCTTGATCCAATCAAAGAGTGATTAGAGAGAGGCAGGAGGATTACGGATGAGGTCGATATGAAGATCGTAGCGCAAGGCATTCTGGAACGCCAATATGATTGCTTGTTCATCGAGGTGTCATTCGGAGAGTGCTGCGTGCTCATTCCGGAACCTCCAAGTGAACTCTTGGAGGGTTTCATCCAAGCCCATCCATAGTCGATAGAGGGAGTCTAGCTTCTTCTCCGGCTTGAGGTTCAACCAGTAGTGCTAGACGAAGAGGTCTGCTAGGTCCCCGAATAGGCTGACGAAGCCTGTCGAGAGATTATGATACCAGTCTAATGACATGTCATCCATGCTGTCGCAAAGGTGCGGTATAGAACTTGGTTGTGGCATTACTACCTGCCTGAAGGCGAGGACGTGCAGCGTCGGATCTCCCATTAGATAGTTGAACTTGGGGAAAGTAGGAGTTCTCTAGTTTTAAGAAAACTGATCTCGGAGAATTTGCCGATGAAGTGACCCTTTGGAGGCGTGGTCATTTCTACGATCGCCTCGTTGGCCGGAGAGGCGTCTCGAAGGAAGGAAAGAAAAATAGGACTTGAAAGCCCTTCTTTACCGGCGATGCTCTATCAGAGTTTGCTCATTATTGAGATGCAGCCAAGTTCTGGAGTGATGTCCTCTATTCTGAGCCTCCCTCCGACTATGAGGGTCAGAGGATGATTCAGAGCCAAGAGGTTCGAGTTGATGAGTTGGCTCATCGAAATGCTCCCAAACTGTCTGTCTAGGAGGAAGAGGCGAGGGTCTCCTCGAAGAGGGCTTGAGGGACCGTCGGGAGGTGTCGATGACGGATCGTCTGGAAGGAGCACGTGGATGCCATGGGAGTTAAGACTGTCATTCCCTGCTAGGCCAAGTGGGAGATTGTTGTAGTTTGTATGTCCTGAGCATGGACTTTCTGTATTAACATTAATAAAGATGACTTTAGTTATTGCTTTAATTAGAATACTACTTTGGTGTATGTTAATTCATATATATAATAAAGGACCCTAGAGAATACAGTAGGCCACTGAGACGCATGGTGGATCCATGTTTGGGAGACCAATGGACCAATTCTGCGTAAACCTAGATCTAGTTCACGGCTTTTGTGATATCGATCGCTTCACCGAGAATAAACTGTTGGCAGGTAGAGGATATGGTGAAGTCTCCACCACGGGAACGTGGGATTCCTATTCACCTAACTAAGCATGATGATCATGTTGAACAGGAAATCAAGACTGTGCACAGTTCAGTGATTCAGATACTGGTGCATAAACCATCTTACTATTATAGATAATCTGTCATTAACCCTGAGGGACCATGGACACTGAGCCAACTAGTTGAGTAATGCTTTGATGTACCAACGTGTGTGGACCTTCCATAGTTAAATACCATGGTACGTTGGGTTACCCGATTGGCGCTTGAGTGGCATGTAATCCCTACAGGTTATTCAATGTCCAGTGTTGGATGAGTGTGTTTTGATGAGTCAATCTGTTCACATAATTAACCCAGTCCTGGTGGTTGTCAATATGATTGATGACGTTCCTGATGCTAGGCATAGCACCGGAAGGTGTGTGATGTTATAGATGACAAGTCATCAAATCCTAGTCACATAATTGATTGGGATCTAACGGTACTCCCTACCGCCCGAGTCGAATCATGGCACCAGTAATTAGAGAGACTAAGGATTATCAGAGTATAGTAGGGTACAGGGTTACGAGGGAGTAACATAAGTTTAGGATCACTATAGTTCAACTCGCGTCGAACTCTGGGTGGCTACACGGGTTAATCGGATTAGGACTGATTAACAAAACTTTTGGTGTGTCACCGGAACAGTTATTCAGGGATCCGATTGGAGCTAGAGATCCTGAACCCTAAATGTTCCATCCTATTGTTGCGTATATGAATTGTTTCCCGACCTAGTTGGACACGTTGGATGCGAAGTAGTGCGATGGAGCGCAAGCCCAAAGCCTAAGAACCTAATTCACATGTGTTAAAGGGCGTAGGTGTATTTTGGTAAATACTAAAATATGGCTCAGAATATATTGAATATCGATCTTAAAATGAGCGGAATAATTCCAGGAGCTTATAGGCACTGACAGAACTCGATTCCGAGTAGTGCACCTCACTTAATCTCTCTTACAGTGTTTCACTTTTTGTGAGGGCGTTTTCATCCAGGCTTCACAATAGACAAGGAGAAACCCTAAAAACAACCCCCCCTCATCCTTATCTCTATGGGGTCGGCCCTATCTTGCGTAGAGCACTTGGGGGCCGGCCCTATATGAGGATTAGAGAAAGAGGGGCCGGACCTAAGAGCTTCCCCTCTCAGAAAACTTGACCCCCCTCTCATCTCTCCCTCTTTGAGGTTTCAGCCAAGAAAGAAAGAGGAAGAAGAAGGAGGAAGGAAAGAGAAGGAAGAAGAGAGAAAGAGAGAAAGAGAAGGAGGAGATCTTGTGGCTCGCCGTTGTCTTCGCAACGAATTCCTCCGTCGGCTCATAGTCCTTGCACTCAGAGATAGGACTTCGAGGATTCCTCCCTTCACAAAGGAAAAGGTGCCATTCGACAGCTTCCCTTACGATTCACGTGCGGTTCATCATCGTTCTATTATCTTCGAATCATAGATTCATAAGGTATGATGGTTCTAAACACCTAACTAAATGCATGCATGCCTTCCGTAGATCGTAGTATGCCTCTAGGGTGTTCGTACATATGCTAAGATTATAGATTTGTATATAGCTTATTTTATAAATTAATTATAATGAAACATACACCGTGAGATCTTCGGATCTATCTTTTGCTTCCACTGCGACTCTGATAATAGGATCTAAATCCAACATATGTCTATTTGGACGATCTCCTCGATTGAAGGTAGAGCCTCCTACTTCGTCGGTGTAGGCTCGAGCAGTAGAGGCTCCTTTTGACTGCTATCTAGTCGAGGGACCAACTTCGTCAACCGAATACTTTACCGATGTTGCATTGGGTGTTAGCCTAATCCGTGCCGTGGCTTCGCATGATCTGCCCATCTGTTGACTCCCTCGAATAAACCTGATGCCCTCCCCCATTGGGAACTTGAGGAGTTGGTGATAAGAGAATGAGACGACATTAATATGGTGGAGTAAGGGTCTATCCAGGATGGCGTTGTAGTTCGACGTTCCTTTGATGATGATGAAGCGAATGGAGGCTCGCATCTCTCTACTAAGATCGAGTGCGAATCTTGCCTCTCCCATCGTCATGCTTTATTCCCTATTGAAGTCGATGATGATGGTAGGGATCACGTCAAGGCTCTTATATTTGTGACCAAGTCGCTTGAAGCAATCGGAGAACATGATGTCGATGGAGCTGCCGGTGTCGACTAGGATTCAATTGACAGAGATTCTGTCGATAATGAGCCAGAGGACCAAGGGGTCTCGATGCAGGGTGCAATCTCCGTTGAGGTCTTGGTCGATGAAGATAGTCACCGACCAAAGGAGATCTTTGATTGGATTCTCGATCCAAGACTCCTCGACTTGAGCCATTGTGCGCACGTGGTAGGCACGTCGCACTTGGCATTTGACTTGTTTTCGAGTCGGAGTTTGATGACAGAGATTATCGTGAATATCGTAGATCTTCGCTTGAATGAATATGGGGGTCAATTGATGCACGACCGAGCGGATCCAACACGTCTCCTTCTCTCTTTAAGGAGGGGAAGGAGGAGAAAGTGAATCGTTTGCTGGGCCGATGTTGGTCTTAAACTCTTGGAGATGGCCTTTGTGCAAAGGTCCTCCAGGTGGTACTTTAGGCAGTAGCACCGGATGGTAGGGTGGCAATGATACCGGTGAAAGTTATAGTAGACCGACTTATCCTCTGTCTGCTTGGTGCCAGGCTTAAGACGGCCGAGTCTCCTGAGGTAATCCTCGTGCTGGATCTGCTCGAGGATGATATTGATGGGCAGGTTCTAATCGATGAATGTGGTCCTCCAAGGCTTTGTGGGTCTATCGCCTGCCCGCTTCGACCTCTTAGAGGCTCTACCTTTCTAATCCTAAGCATTGTGAGCTTGGACTGCTGGTCATGTCGGCTTCTTGTCTAAAGGATGTTTTTTGAGAACATGTCTCTTGCACACAATTTGATCATACTCCAACTCTATCTCCCTTTGGATTCGATCGAACAATGCTCCGAGAGAGGCATATAGATTGAGGATGAGGTCATTGTAGATGTGAAGGTCGTAGCATAAGGCATTCTAGAACTCAAGCATTACGACTTCATCATTCAGATAATTCCCGGAGAGTGCTGCGTGCTTATTCCGGAATGTCCGAGTAAACTCTCACAGGGTTTCATCATAACACAGCTGGAGTCAGTAAAGGGAGTCGAGCTTTTTCTTTGGCTTAAGGTTCAACCGGTAGTGCTAAACAAAAAGGTTCGACAGGTCTTGGAACTGACTCACGGAGCCCGCCGAGAGGTGGTGATACCAGTCAAACGACATGTTCTCCTGGCTACCTGCAAAGGTGTGGCATAGAACCTGGTTTTCGTGATCATGGGGTGTCAACGCCTGCTTGAAAGTTAGGACGTGCAGTGTTGGATCTCCCGTCATGCAATTGAACTTGAGAATAATAGGGGTCCTCCAGCTTTGAGGGAAAGGATATCAGAGAATTTGCTGATGAAGCGACACTTCGGAGGCATGGTTGTTCCGATGATCACCTTGTTGGTCAGAGAGGTGTCTCAGAAGAAGCGGAGGCAACAAGGACGCTAGAGTCCCTCTCGCCGTCCGATGCTCTACCAGAGCTCAGTCGTTTTTATAATATTGCTAGATTTTGGGTTGGCACCCATCATTCCGGGCATCCCTCACAATGTAAGGATCGGAGGATGACTAAGAGTAAAGAGGCTCGGGATGGTGAGCAGACTCGTTGAGACGCTCCTAGATCGTCGGTCTAGGAGGGATAAGCAAGGGTCCACTAGAAAGGGATTCGAGGGACCAATGAGATTTGTCGATAATGGAACGTCTAGAAGGAGCGGGAGATGGGTCGATTGGTCGGCGGATATTTGATTCGTTGTTTATACCGACGGCTGAACGGGGAAGGTTGGCTCCTGCCTCGGTGGCGATTTGTCGGAGGGAGTCTCTCTCAATCATGAAAGCAGTGTTCTACTTCATGAGAATGTGGGGTTAGAAATCATTCACCGAGATCTGGTACATTTCTTAGGGATCGATGACGGGTGAGACATGTGCTTTTCCTAGGTGTTGAGGAGTTGCATCAGTGAGCTAAGGAGATTGCTAAGATTGAGCTTGAGCAGTGCAGTCGACTGATCGATGACTCCTCGAGTCTACAACCAGTTGCTGCTCGGGGCATTGGTTTGTCGCATACCTACGACTCATTGAACGAGTCATAGGATGTTGAGCGTCTGGATGTACGTTGCTTCCCTGAGGTTGATCCACGGATCGCGTCTTTGTCATTCTGGTATAGTGATGGAGATAGACGGATTGCTCAGGCAATCGGTGGTTAATGCTTGACCGGAGGAGCTGGGAATCCTGGAGGTCACAAGTCGATAGGCAAGGATCCAACAAACGGTGCCAAACTGTGGGGGAAAATTACGACCGCCGTACGATTGCTCTCCAACAGTTATTGAGGGTCGATTTGGAGCGCGACGCACTGTGGAGTGTTGAGCTGTTGTGTGTTGAGCTATCACACTAACACTGTTGAGGTAGAGAGAGAGTTGACATAGGATATGGTGACAAAGTTCGACTGAAGCCTACATCTCCGTGCGGTAAGATGCAACCTTTGAATCCACTATCTCTAAAAATGTAGAGCTACTCTCGACAGGCTGAGGGATGCTTATACAAGTAGACTGAGGGTGGAGTAGGCTTGACTAGAGTTTGATCACCAGAAGGCTCAGAAAGCTTTGAAAAACAGAGAGTAGAATTGGGAATAATGAGATTCCGGTCTTGAATGTTTTGCAGGATCTGCTATTTATAGAGTTGTCGAAATATGTGGGGTCTTGGTAAATAGCTGGGGGAATTTACCAGGCCCCTGACCGCCTTTGTGGACCCTAGACTGTCTCCGTGGGCACTAGGCAGGGCTGGCGAGTTCCGCTGTAATCTTCGTGGGCTCCAAGCAGGGCTGGCGGGTCCCATCATCATCCCCGTGGGTCCCAGGCAGGGCTGGCGGGTCCCATCGTCATCACCGTGGGTCTCAGGCAGGACTGGCGGGTCCCATCGTCATCACCGTGGGTCTCAGGTAGGGCTGGCGGGTCCTGCCGTCAGGCGTTAGCTAGATTTTGCACCCACAGTTAGGGTTAGGGTTAATGAGTTAGGGTTGGCAGGTTAGACTGACTCAACTCTAACCCTAATCCGTTTATTAAACGGATCAACCTTCCCAACCCTAAACCTAAACGGGTTAACCCTAGCCCCAACCCATCTAACCCTATTAATCTAAACATACACTACCAAAAGGTCTTAAAATAATTTAACGTCTTGTCTAAAATTACTTATCACATACTCCAAAATCTTAGTAACTATATATATATATATATATATATATATATATATATATATATATATATATATATATATATATATATATATATATATATATATATATATATATATATATATATATATATATATATATATATATATATATATATATATATATATATATATATATAGGGTTTTGCTCACCTACGGGACGTCCCGCACGGAAAAAATCTGGGACAATTCTGGGCCGTCCGATTCCCTTCGATCAGACGGCTGGAATTCATTCCCACCAAAAAACCCGGCTATTACTGTGGCGCGCACAGTAACAGCGAATTTTTGGTCCGGCTGAATCCCAGCCGTTCGATCGATGGATCGAACGGCCCGCACGGAAGTTCGCTGTTACTGTG
Organism: Chamaelirium japonicum; assembly: GCA_947650365.1. Taxonomy (NCBI): domain Eukaryota; kingdom Viridiplantae; phylum Streptophyta; class Magnoliopsida; order Liliales; family Melanthiaceae; genus Chamaelirium; species Chamaelirium japonicum. The sequence continues at coordinate 11,971,514 of OX393552.1, forward strand.
CGCGCTACAGTAATAGCGAAAATTCGTCTGAACCGTTCGATCCATCGATCGAACGGCTGGGATTTATTTGGACCAATTTTCGCTGTTACTGTGGCCGCTACAGTAACAACGAAAATTGGTTTGGGCCGTTCAATCCATCGATCGAACGGCTGGGATTCAGCCGGACCAAAAATTCGTTGTTACTGTGCGCGCCACAGTAACAGCCGGGTTTTTTGGTGGGAATGAATTCCAGCCGCCCGATCGAAGGGAATCGGACGGCCCAGAATTGTCCCGGATTTTTTCCGTGCGGGACGTCCCGTAGGTGAGCAAATCTCTCTCTCTCTCTCTCTCTCTCTCTATATATATATATATATATATATATATATATATATATATATATATATTGAAAGGTAATAAAGATTGCATTGAAAAGAAAAGGAAGGAGTTACAAATCTAGGCTATACCCCAAGTGGGCAAGCATTAAAACCAAACTCAAAACAAGTAGAGCACAAGACGCTTGTAAGCCATATTTGCTCATATAGAAATTACTTCACTGGCATAGTAACACACACTCGACCCCGATGAGCCTACATAAAGAAAATGAAGCTGACATCCCGACTCACTCATGCCCCTCTATGAGCCTACATCAGGAAGTCTAAAATTATGTATCACATACTCTAAAATTACATATCACATATGCAGCCACACAGTTATACATAGTTCCTAGCTTTTCCTGTACATACTCAATCATAATGAGTCAGTGACATGACAATATGACATCATCCATTTTCTTGCCCGATCAAGTTAAATGTGATTCACCAATTCGGTTTGGGTACAACGGATGACTCACAGGCACAAGCAGGGTTTGGAGTATCCGAGTATATAAAGGTCGTCCGTGATTCTGTATGGACTATGCAGGGATCCAGGAGTACGTTCTGTTACACAGGTTAGGCGGATTAGACGGGCCAGATCGGGTTGACCTATTTTTGAACGGGTTAGCACATGCAAAACCATAACACGACCCATTTAATAAACGGATCGAGTTTGGCGGGACGGGTTAGGATCGGGTTGGCGGGACGGATCAGCTTTGGCCAGGTGGGGGTGGTAGTAGTAATTCTGTGGGTGCAAATAGTAATACCCTTGAGAAATTGAGTCTCCGGGCCTCAATCCCCGCGTCCGAGATCTTTCCACTGCGACCGATTGCTAGGGTTTGGAGGGAGGAGAGGAGGGGGAAGATCGAAGGTCGCAGGGATGCCGCAGCGGCACTCGAAGAACAACAACGACCTCGCGTTCTTCACGTACGACGAGAAGCGGAAGCTCGGCTACGGGACGCAGCGGGAGCGGCTCGGAAGAGACAGCATCAAGCCCTTCGACGCCTGCTGCCTCTGCCTCAAGCCCTTCATCGATCCCCTCTGCTGCCTCAAGGGCCACACTTTCTGCAAGGAGTGCATCCTGGAGTGCCTCCTCGCCCAAAAGAAGGACATCAAGAGGTGACCCCCCAAACCCCCCTTTTCTTCTTCTCCTCCTCCTTCGTCTTTATTGGTATCTTCTCTATTTTCTGATTTGGGGTGAGACCCATTAGCATCCAATCGAATCGAATCGAATCGAATCGCTCCCAATTCTGGGATCCGAGATTATTGCCATGGTCAGTGGAAAATTCTTACTTTTTTCAATAATTGGTGAGAAAAGGGAGAATCCCCAAGAGAGAAAATGAAGGAAGAGGGGAAAAAAAAAAAAATCAAAGTTGTCTGCTTTGCCTTCAGATGCTAAAGAAAAGAGAGCGAGGGGCATTGACGGGGCAGATTATGTTGCTTGTGGTGGCAATGGCAGCGATTGCTGAGGTGATGGTGGAGTGCCTGTGATGGCAAAGATTCTCGTAGTGGTGGTGTCTACAACTGCGATGGCCGTGGTGGTAGCAGGCGCAATGCTGATGGAAAGTGGCAGTCAGCGCTGGCTTGATGGAAGTTGAGGCCTAACCGCCTAAGATGAAAACTCCAAATAATTTTTTTTTTTTATAGGTACCATACTACAGTTGAAACTTTTAATTTTAGATGGGGCTCTAGGTTTTTATGTTATTAGGGGTCTTAGGCTATGTAAGTGGGTTGGGGCCTTCTTTTCATACGGTCTGTTGGACTATATTAGAGTGTTTGGACCTTGGGTGCCTTCTTTTCACTTGGAACCTTAGGCGACCGCCTTAATGGCCTTATGGTCGAGCTGGCCCTGGTGGCAATAATCGTAGTAGTTGCAATGGTGGTGATACGGGGTAAGGCCTGGTATTGACTATTGATAATGATGGAGGTGGTGTTGGTGGTCTCATAAAGTCTTTGATCTAGTCCAGACTCCAGATATCAAATCAATTTTAAGTAAGCAAAATAGGATGTGAGTGAAAGCAATACTTCATTCTCTCCTTATGATCAGACTACACTTCTTGGTTTCTTATCTCTTCAGCCGTCAAATCATAGCATTGTCCAGTGTTCTGAAAGGCTCAAGGCGCACATAAGGCGCAAAGGTCTCCTAGAGCCTAGGCGCAAGGCGCAACTCAAGGCGCGCATCTGATTGAAGTAAGGCGCATATATATATATATATATATATATATATATATATATATATATATATATATATATATATATATATATATATATATATATATATTCAAAACATGCATAACTAGACTAAGAAAATGAATCTTAAAACAAAAGATAAATTGGATAGATCGTTATTGCAACAACACAAATGTTGTAGCCATGTAGGTTTGAATTATGGCTCTAAATAAACCATTTAAAATATATTAATCGTCAAATATGTATAGTTCAAATTCAATAACCAGTTATAAGATACCAAATGTGATATTATAGCAAACAAAAAATAAATAGTGAATGATTGAATGTGTTATTTCATCCGTGTGCTTGTTCTGATGCTTCTAAATCAGTATGAAATGTGTAAATCGAGAAAGAAAAGAAAACTCATTGAATCTTGTAATAGTTGAAATAATATCAAAGTCATCAAATCCAACCCACAATTGCTCATATGGTCCTACCTAAGAACTATAACAAATAATTTTGAATATAAATAATATTCAATCAATGTGCCAATATTCAAACTACTGTAATCATGAATCAAATCTACTTAATAACTTAAGCATATTGCCAAAAATATCAATTGCAATAACATAATTGCACATGGTTCAACTAGGCGCGCCTTTTTTGCGCCTGGAGCCTGGAGCCTGGATCCTGGAGCCTGGAGCCTGGAGCCTGGATCCTGGAGCCTGGAGCCTAGGCGCGCGCCTTAGACCTAGGCGCGCGCCTTTCTAACATAGCCTGAGCCTGTGCTTTTTGAGGCGCAGGAGGTGAGCCTTGTTGAGCTTGCGCCTAGGCGCGCGCCTAGGCACGCCTTTAATAACACTAGCATTGCCCATTAATGGGCCTTTTAGTGGGATCACACCAAAGTTTTCAGACATGAGGCGTAAGGCGTAAGCCTCAAAGGCGTAAGGCGTAAGCCTCAAGAGAGTCTTTTTTAATTAATTAAATATCTATAAATATGTAACTAAATATTAAAAATTAAATAATAAAGAGAAAATAGAGAAAGTTATGAAAATTAATAATTTCATATTATAAATCAAAATCCACGATTCCACGTCAACAACTCATCATAATAGTTTACCAAAATATATCCATAAAGTATGTGAAGTAAGCATTGCACCTAAATTATATAGTACTTGATACAATATTCACAAAATTCTAAGTTCCAAGTCAAATGAATCCACCAAATAGTATTTTTGTAATAAAAATAGTAATTTTATAATAAAGGTAGCCACTTAATCCATGAGGCCAACAAAAATATATTTTTATAATAAAAAATAAATCACAATAAAAAAAAACAAAATTACACATACAAGGTGTACGCCTCATATGCTGGCGTACGCCTCGCCCTGAGACGTACGCCTCGCTCTGAGGTGTACGCCTCAAGTGCGCCTTAGGCTTTGAGGCATACGCCTCCTATGTTTAGACACCTCAACCAACGCCTTTGGGGCGTTTTACCTACGCCTCGCCATGAGACATGCCTCGAGGCTTACGCCTCGAGCACCTCTGAAAACACTGAATCACACGTCTTACTATACGCAATTCCTAGGTTACTTGCCTGAATTCTTCCTGCGGCCCTGCCCCACCACCCTTACTTCTCGCCTCATGCTTGTTCATGAACGCCTCTTATGGGACTCTAAACTCAAGCTCTTAGTTCGTTGAGATTCCTATTCTGCCGAGATTTATTCAAACTATGCAGAATTTTGAGTTTTCGCAGAGGATGAAATCAGATAACTATTTTCTCCCTATTTTCTTTTTATTTCTATTATCTTCTCCGGACAGTAGTTTGCAAGTTATATTCACTCTTTTTTTTGGTCTTTCTCCCATATTAACAGCCAAACACGGTCTTGTATAGTCCTTATAGTTTCCTATCTTCTCTTTACTCAGCAACCAAACTCAATCATACTTTCTTCTAATGATTCTCCTCTTCCTTAGACATTTTAAAGGCTCCTTTACTTTAAATCTTGTTCGAACAATTTTTTTATCCTTTATTCACAATTTAAAAGAATTTCTTTGAAATTTCTTCAAGCGTCTCTTTGATGTCTAACAAATTGAGCCTTCCTAGGAGCATGTATGAATCCGATGGCAAGTTGACACCATCATCGACAAATGAAATATTAGGATGTCCAAAGCATATAAGTTGACTTACAAAGTAGTCTTCTATAGCTTGTTGGATCATTCAAAGTATGAACTACTTGTTCTACCCTAAGTAGTTATGTTTTAGGGAAGTCTAGAACTCTAGATCGAAGATCACTATAATGCTTCCTTTATCATGATGTGATTCTATTTCTTACGCCTCCATGACATTACATCATCTTGCCAATGTCTTTGCTATGGAAGTGCTAACCTAAAAACTTCAACCTCTTTATGCATTCGAGTCAGTATATTTTTTAGTGATAAAAATGTTATCTACATACTCTACAAGAACTTTGTGGCTACAAGTCCTATAACCATAAGAAACCATATCCATCAAGCCTCCATCTATTTGAGGTAGACTTTATGAATCCTTCTTGGGTTATCTTCGTTGTCATTGTAAGATTTTCCTTGTCTTTTCTAACAACTTCCTTCACTGTTATTTTAGGTATTTCTTGCCTCTTTGTTGACGTGTCTCCATAATAATCATAGACTCTTTCCTCACCGAGTCCGTCTTTACTCTCTGGTGTACATGCCTTTAATCCATTTTTTCTCATTTTGTCCTTAATTGGTGCAACTCCTATACTCTGTAAAAAAATCATTCTTTGTACGTGAGCCTTCTTTTTAGTTTGAACATTCCATTACCAATTTTGGGTCTTATTATTGTCTTGTAAGACGTAAAGGGGATGCGTCTATTGCATAGCACCCTTAAGGCTACTTTCTATTATCCAACCAACTCAAATTCTACTGGATTTGTCTTCATTCTTTTGTATAGGATCTAAGATACCCAAAAGAAAATAACATTCTTATATTATGTGGCTATTAATCTAGATTGTAACATGCTTATTATTTTTATTAAAATTGTATTTCCAATACTCTATTTTAGCTATGCTAATTTTTAAACTCTTTTCTTCCAAAGTTTTTCTCTACATTCCAATTAAGCATTAACTTATATCATTGTCTCATCACGACATACCATATTATTTGCAAATAACGTAAATCATGGTAGTTTTTCTTGAATATTTGCAGTTAGTGCACCAATGATAACGGTAAGAAGGTATAGTTTAGTGTCGATCCTTGGTGAAGTTCCACTTTTTGTTGAAACTCATTAACCTTACTACAACTGTTTCTCATACTAGTAATTACTTCCTCATACTGTGGCTTAAAATTTTGACAAATGTTGGTCAAAATCTATGTGGTCAAAGGCGCACCAGCCACATCAAGGCCCAAGCCCAACGCATCGCCAAAGCTACAACGGCTAGCTGCGCTAAGTTTAAATCCCATAAAATTTTCTTAATTTTTTACTTTTTTCCTACCCACTTCTTTACTAAAACCCTAAGAGCCCCCCCCCCCCCCCCCCCCCCCCCCCCCCCCACCCCAAAAAAAAAAAAAAAAAAAAAAAAAAATCCCAACATGCTTTTTTACCTAAAACACTCCAAACCTTGGTGAAAATCTAAGTTCATCCCCAAACTTAGATTTTGTGAAATATTTTCCAATCTTGGTGCAATCCCCAAATGCAATTGGAGTGCTTTTGACAATATGAGTCCAAAGCTCAAAATACAAATTGCCCTCAATAATGCTGGACTTATTATTTGAAGTTCTGTTGCATTTGTCACTATGTCCATATTTTGATCATCCCTCTAGACTCTCTTACTTCAGGAGAGTTCCGGTAGGTCATATTCTCCTCCGTAGGTAGTGTGTTGTGTGCATAAATATTGCTTTCCGCATCGATTTATGTCTATCTTTTCAATTTGTGTACATACTAACATACTGTTTTGTACTTAGTTGCATTTGTTTTCTGCATCTTAGCATTTGCATTGTTTTTGTTTTTGGCACTACGTAGCTCATTCTTGCATGTTGCCTGTGTGCTTTATGGTCTCATCTTAAAACTTAGTGACATTTTTTTTTGGTATAAGGTCCTTGTTGTATGTGTGTCACCTATGCTGAAGGCCTTTTTCCTAGGAGTAAGCATAAGAGGTGCGAGGGCAATTTGTTTAGGCTTGAGTACTTAAGTTTGCATCTCTTTCCTATAGTGAAGCCTCATGAGTCTTTTCTCATACCTCATGAGTCATGACACAACTTGATAAGCACAGACTAGGTTGAAGACCAGCTAGAAGTGTGACCATAGATTTTCGGAAGACCCCTGGTGTTGTAGGATTGACCTTGGTCTAGCCCTCATGACTTAAAAATTGTGAAAACAAAGATGAAACCTATCGGAATAAACATTGCCGAAGCTTGAGCGTATCCACTGTTGGTAAAATAAAAAACTTGCACATAGTGATGACTTGAGTACCATGGAGAAGTTGCCAAGTATTAAGGTTGAGCTTTAGGTTAGGTGTAACTATGAGAGTTGAATCGATTAGTTTGTCAGGACTTGGACAATTTAAAATGTGAGCTAATACGAAAATCCATAAAAAGATTTGAGTGTTTTCTAGTGGGTAATAGATTTGATTTCCTCGTTCTTTCATGTTTGAATCTTGTTAGTGGTAGTCACACCTTGACTTGTGTTGGAAACTTGGTCTATGCTAGATCTAGGCTATTTAGCCTTTCATTGCGCATTTGAGAACCTTTAGGGGTTTACCTTTTTTAGTGAAAGATCGTGTTTGACTCTAGTCTCCATGCCTATCTCCTTGTGCCAAAATACCCTTGTGTAGTTCCTTGTGTTTGGGCGGAGTAAGTATAGTTGCACTTTTGTGCATGCGACCATTTTGACCCTGAAGTGTTGTTCCTCTGTCCTGGATGTGACACTTTGATCATTTGGGTGTTTGCACATGTTTGTGTAGCTTCTGCATGTCTTTTGTACATCTTACTTGCTAATGGGCCAAAATTGTTTTTTTTTCATCTAATGCAGTGAGGTAGAGATTAGGAGAGGAAAAAACAAAAGAGAGTTCGAATGGGTTTTTCTCTAGGAAGTTTTTTTTTTTCCTTTCGCCAAAGTACAACCAATCACCTATGCACAGATTTCCATCTGGGAGCACCGTTGGAAATGCATATATTGAGAGAGAGATTGGTACCTTGAGTGATCCGTTGGACATTACAGGAAATAGTTGGAGAGAGTCATCGACTATTGGAATATGTTGGAGACTGTCGATTTGCCACCTAAGACGTTGGAGTGTGGGTCGCCTGTAGAGTCCAGCCAAAGATTATCAGAAATAGTTAGAGAGAGATGTTGACCGAAGGAGGTTGCTGGAGATCGGCGATTTACCCTTGGAGATGTTGGAGGGTGGGTAGTTTTTGGCAAGGTTCGAAATTTCCATTTTGATCAATATTTCAACACTATGGATATGGAAATATTTCGACAGTGTAGTCTGTGTAAAAATATTATGATTTTATAGAAATGGTGAAAATATTGATTTTTTAATAGATTTTTTCAGTGAATATTTGGATAGTCATAAATAGAGTATATATACACAATTCGTAATACTCAGATAATATTTGTCCTCTATGGGGTGTAGAGCTTCACAAAGCATGTATTTTGTATTTGAGTCTATGAGTCATGTGCAGTCTTGTTTGATCCTGTTTTCATCTATGCTTTTCAAATGGTTTTTAATAATTTTTTATGGATAAAAATATTTTCAAAATAAAGATTAGTTGATTATTAAAATAGTGTTTCAAATGATTTTGAAAATCGACTTAAAACAAAAAAGTTGTGCAAGTTTAAAATCGTGCAAAAATTATACTGAAATGCGCAACACTTTTTTTATAAAGTCTGGAAAAAAGAGTTTTTATAAAGAAATATTTTTATTTATTTAAAATTTCTTTTGACGGACGATGGTTTTTTAGATGTACTTGTAGTTCTACATCTTGTGAAATTTTTTGAGCTAAAAAGTTGATTTAACCACTTTTATCAGCATACAAATTTTATGAAAAATAAAAAAAAAACTATTTTCTCCTACTAAAACTGAAAGTATACTTTTTGATTCACTTGGTTTTTTATTTTTTTAATATTTTTATTGAATTCAAATGGGGGGATATTTGCTTATTTACATATAATAACTTAAAGTAAATGAAGAAAATGATATTTACTTAAATCTTATTATATGTAATTAAGATGTTAAGAACTAGGCCCCTTGTCCCCTTTTATAATCAGTCAGTCCCAAAATTTCGGTGCCAAAATTTAGAAATTTTCTGAAATTTCTACGAAAATTGTATCTCAGTGTCTTTTTGCACGATAAATTGTGATATTTTGTGCCGACGAATATATCGTCCGAAATATTGCGATATTCCCGTGAATCCCTTTCTGTTCGATACAACATATGAGATTTTGTGTCGTTGTTTGATAAAACCTAGATATTTTGTCATTTTTTTTTGAGATTTTTATCCTTGGTTTTTGGTTACGCTCTTTATCGTCCTTGTCTTCGTGTACACCACCAAGTCATATATGTTTAGGCAATTGCGGTGGTAGGGATCTTACTGAAGATGCAATGTGAGTGATCGGGATCTTGTTGTGCGTTATGTGGTAAATCCTTCAAGGGGTGCTACGTGATGACCCGTACGGGGTGGGCCACAAAGTAGGAGCGTAGCTTTCGTGCGGCGTGCAGAAGGGCACGTGTAAGCTTCTTCATCGAGATGTATTTTTTCTTCGCAGGGGAAAGAGTTGCTAAGGAAGTAAACCGGTTGCTCGACAAGGTTCCTCTCGACGATTAGCACCGCACTGAGGGCCACCTTCGTAACTACTAGGTAGACACCAATCTCTTCCCCATCCTCTGCTGCTGTGAGTATTAGATGCTCCCCCATATACTGCTTAATTTTTTGGAAGGCCTCCTTGGAATGTTTTTTCCACGAGGAGGCTACCACCTTTCTGAGTAGTTCGAACGAAGGTTGGCATCTATCTAACTATCACGAGATAAACCAATTGAGGGCAGGGATTCACCTCGTGAGTCTTTGCACTTCCTTCTGGTTTCTTGGGGATAACATGTCTATCAGGGCGCCTATCTACTCTGAGCCAACCTCTATTCCCCTCTGAGCTACTATGTAACCCAAGAATTTTTTGGAAGTGACCCTAATGATGCACTTTGCAGGATTGAGTTTCGTACGATACTTGTTGAGGGTAGCGAAGGTTTCCGCGAGGTCCTCAATATGGAGGCTCCGTTCTTTGCTTTTGACTAGGAGGTCATCGACATAAACCTTGACATTCATTCCTGTTCGAGCCTTGAACATGGTGGTGACTAGTCATTGATACGTTGCACCCGTGTTCTTCAAACTGAATGGCATTACATTGTAACAGAACATGCCTTGCCACCAGTTTGAAGATTGCTGGCTGGATCGTTCCACCAAAAGTTCTTCAAACTGACTTGGGCGAGGCATTACATTTAACTCGTCTCAGATTGCTGGCTGGATCGTTCCACCAAAAGTTCCAGATCGGTCTGTCAACATTGCGAATCCTATTCCTGCTCCAAAACGAGAACGATAACTTCTGGATCAATCTGGTCTTTAAGGCTCATAAGTACTTCATCCAGTGAGGTACATCATTTTCTACAAAAAAAGATGGATATCCGAAAGACAGACTCATCATGCTTTAGATGCCTACCCGCAGAAAACCCCGGACCGATCTAACCAGCCATCGTTGGCCATTCCATATTTTGAAATCTTTTCAATGCCATTTTTTGAAAACTCTCTCAAGGGGTTTTTAGAATTAAATGTTTGCAATAAAAGCATGATAATATCTCCCTTGTGATTTTATTTTCTAAAGCCCTTTCCAAAAATCTTGACAGAAAGATCCCGCACCACCACTACCCTTTGGAGTAATTCCAAGGGAAACTTTGGTTGCTAGGCCACTTTTACCTTGTTGAATGATGAATCGCCGTATGGCCTATTGAGCTGTTGTAGTGGCCTGATGAGCTGTTCGAAAGCTTGAATAGCTCTTCAACCCAGTGCCTCTCCAGTGCTCTGTAGTCCATTTTGACTTTGACATTTCACCATCAGACTTCTGAATTTGGCGACTCGGTTACAACACACACTATTACCTATTCCTTTGTTCACCGATTTGCAAGTAGTAATTCCTGATAAACATGAGTGTGCATGGTTGCTTTGCTTTGTTTTGCTCCCTAATCCATTGTCCTTCGGATGGGTCGTTCGTTTCTGCATTGGAGGTAGCAAGTGGTGCTTGGGTGATGGCTTCTAGTGATGGGACGCTGCGAGCAGCTGCATCCTTTCGCTGTCAGGTTGATTCTGCCCTGCAAGCAGAATTGTGGGCGATTTTGGCTGCTCTGACGGCGGCGGGTCAATTGAAATGTGCTCCTATTGTACTATTCACAGATTCGGCTCAGGTTCGTGACACTCTTGTGGTGGGCAGGGGTTGCAAGGGTAACATTTGTCCCCTCATCACAAAATGTATGATGGCGTGGGGTTCGGTGCCGGAGGCGTCGATTCACTGGATTTCGCGAGTGGCTAATGGGAGTGCTCATTGGCTTGCCAAAGAAGCCCGGTCTTCTGGGGTCGAAGGTTTTTGGGAGGAAGAATTCCCTTTTGGTTTGTCAGCCCTAGTGAGGGAGGACATGCAGATCATCTCGATGTGATCACCACACAATGTACCAAAAAAAAAAAAAAAAAATCCATTGTCCTTTGTTAACTGATTTACCATCAGGGATTACTGATGAAAGTTTTTATTTTTTTGTAGTTTTCTTAATAATCTTGTTTAGATTTTCGTTAGATAGAAATTTTCCGGCTCTCTCCATTGTCCTTTGCGTTGCTCCCTAATGCAAATGAGTCTCTGTTTTCTTTTTGTAATGTACTTTACTTAATAATTGTTTACCGAATACCGGGTAATGTTAAATTGTTTTTGATAATCAGTATGTTTTCCATTCTATTGTTTTCCTGGTAAAGTTAATATTTCTCCTTCGCATGGGCAGGAAAGTAGCTGCCCATGCTGCCCAAAAGAAGCAAGAAAAAGAGGAGGAAGAGGAAAAGGTGGCGCTGCAGAAGGCCCGTGAGCTCGACGCTTTTGATCAGCAGAACCACGGGGCTGTTCCCCAGTACAATGACCGGAGCCACTCACGGGACAAGAGTGGTTTCCATGGGGCAAACAGCGTGAAGGTGACGTCCTACGAGGAGGAAGCGCTCCGGAACATGAAAGCCTTCTGGCTTCCCTCCGCCACCCCGGAAGCCGCCGTCAAAGTGGATGCTCCTTCCACCGACACCGTATGCCCTGAAGGCAACGAGAAGCTGAAGCTGAAGATGCTCTTCCCGATCCACTTCACCGAGGAGAGCAACGAGCAGCAGAAGAGGCTGGCCTCCAAGCCTCTGGAGAGCAGCTTCGTCTGCCCGAGCTGCAAGGTTACGCTCACGAACACGCTCAAGCTCGTCGCCATCAGCACCTGCGGCCATGTCTTCTGCAAGAAGTGCGCGGACCTGTTCTTGGCTGTGGACAAGGTTTGCCTTGCGTGCAACAAGGAGTTCAAGGAGAGGAATTTGGTTAGCTTGGGGAAAGGAGGGACGGGGTTCGCCGGACATGGAGATCAGTTGGAGGCGACCGACTTCAAGCATCTGGGCAGTGGCTCTGGTTTGGGCCTGGTGAGGCCGGCTGCGAAGACTTGAGCCCTGAATTGCAGTTAAGCTGGTCATGAAAGGAAGCCATGAACTAAGCTTGTATCTTCATATGTGTGCCTATTTTGTGTGGTATTTCTATGATACCAATGATTTTGTGTTCTTGGTGCATCAAGTGTTTAGACTGTTTTTGATGTTTTCTGTATTGTGGGTTGACTCATGAATGAAGATATTTAACAAGGATTCCAGAACATTCTATCCACTGAAGCTGCAAACTTTGAACCCCTACACCTACGAAGTTTGATTAGATCTTCTACAACCTCAAGTGGAAACATTTGCCTGATGCTGAAGGCCATGGCGCAAAGATTCTACTCAAACATCTTTGAGGTCTGATTAAAAGAACTCGGAGTCGTGGGTTCAGGGGACGATCGTCAGGGTCAACCCCCGTATTCTGCGGCATGTTTTAAAACGGATTAGTGTGTGAGAGGTCATTGACAACAGATCCATCCTGTGAACATAACCAACTAGAGTTTCTTTTAACCTAATGTCCCTGTATTTTTTGATAAATCCGAAATTATCATTTTTTCACTCTCTTCTTCCATCTCTCTCGACGCGACCACTGGTGGTGAGATAGGAGGTGGGGTTTCGGTTAATGCATCGCCACCCACCTCGACGCAGCCATCGCAGACCATGCATTGCACCGCACCTCAACGGCCGCCATCGGCGACCGTGCATCGCACCCCAACTCGACGGCTGCTACCGCCGGTGAGGAGGGAGGAGGTGGGGCTCCGGCAGCTGCATCACACCCCACCCCAACGGCAACCACTGCTTGCGAGGAGGGAGGTGGGTTCGGCGACGGCGAGCAGCGGAGGCAAGCTGATCTGGCCAGGACATGTATCTTATACAAGCTTGAAGGCAACTGAGTTGGAGAAGTACAAAGTTCTCTTATCAGATAAGGGATATCGAAGTAGGATTTCTCCTCTCTCCTTATATTCTTCTGAAAGAGCATCTCACCCAAATCAAGAGGACCAAGTTGATCACAGTACATCAAACAGAAGGGGATGGAGACAAGCAGAAAGCTCAACCTACTAGAATGAGTCTACTTCACCTGGAAGTAGTGAAGCCGATAGTGAGCAGAATGCAGAGACTGAGGAATTTGATTCACTCAAGTCAGAGTAAGATCGGAGAGAACTCTCTTCACCCCTTGGTTTAGGGTTCGGAGAGAGTCTCTTGGTCTTCTCGGATGCCGCTGGTAGCTCCAGGGGGTCCAGGATGTCAGGCGGATCGCATAGGGGGGCGGATCTAGAGCCCCCTCCCCTCCCCTTGTAGATAGGGGGTCTCCGGCGGCTGCAATTTTGTGTTCGTCTTTCTGGGGCGGTGCGATTCCCTCCTCTACTTGCTTTCCGGCCTCCGACGGCTTCGGTATGGTGTTCTCCGGTGGTTTGCGGTGGGAGTGGCAGATCTGGCCCCTGGCCCGCCGACGACGGAGGTTCCGAAGATGGGGTTTCCAGGTCCCCTCCTTTGCAACGACGGAGCGGTTCCCGGTGGCACTTTGGTGAAGACAGTTGGATTAGAGCTGGAGGAGCAGATCGGCGTCGCCTCTTCATTTTTTATGCCGAGATGCTGGGTGGTGTTTTTTGGCATCTTTTTGGGTTTTTTCCCCTCCCCCCCCTTTCTTCCCGCTGGTGAGTGGTGTGTTGTCTCCGTCGACGTGCAGTTGTGCTGTGGTCCGCCTGTGCGGTGCTTTCCGTCGGTGAGCGATAGTGTGTGGTGTGTTAAGTGGTTGGGGGTTTCTGCTCCTTTGTTCCACTTGGTGGTGTTGGTTGTTTGTTCGTCAGGTGGCGCTTTCGTTGGCTTGCACCGGGCTGTGGCGCCTCCCGGAGGTCAGTTGACCTCCCCTTTCCATGAACCCAAAAAAAATAGTCAGAGCAAGAGAAGCCTCCATCTAGATCACTGTATAATTCATTGGGAAATTCGAGGGATGATACAAATTGAACAAGCATTGATTTGCAACAAGGATGTTGAGATGGTCATACCTCACACGGGTTAGTCCCACATCGGTAATGGGAGCGGGTGATGAGCTGCTTATATAGCCACTTTGGATCTCCCCTTACAAGCTGGTTTTGTGAGGAGGTGGGTATCCAAGGTTGGGTTCTTCACATGGTATCAGAGTCAGACCTATTCCGGGAGCTCCTCCTGATAGTGCCCTTGCCACACGTGTCCCATTGCATGAGGGGGGGTGTTGAGATGGTCATGCCTCACACGGGTTAGTCCCACATCGGTAATGGGAGCGGGTGATGAGTTGCTTATATACCCGCTTTGGGCCTCCCCTTACAAGCCGGTTTTGTGAGGAGGTGGGTATCCAAGGTTGGGTTCTTCACAAAGGAATAGGGTCACTCTCATCCTTTTCCTTCGGCCAAGGATGAAGTCGAACCTGAAATCTGAGTCATCAATGTTGAACCCTTTCCGCTTCCTCTGTGTTGAATTCAATATCTTTATGTTTTGTGTTTTTGATTTTAGATATGGTGCGTGAATTGTTTTAAATATTTTTGAGTCTATCTTTCTGGATTCAATATACTTACTTCAATGTCTTTTTGTTTTTGTAGGTAACTCTATATTGGCATTCATGGCATAAACAATTCCCTGCAAATCGTTCAAGGTAGGGGAGTTAGTTTCGACTTAAAACCTTTATTACTTCATATCTATGCTTCATTGACGATACCCAGCCCTTGGCACAGTTTGTGTGAAAAAGGGTGAGAGATTTCTCCACTACAAGGGGAGAAGTCTTGATTTCTGGGAGATCAAAGGGACTTGGAGCGATCTTTTTCTTTGAGAGGAGAGACGTTATCTTGAGGGGGAGAGATCCCGACCTTGTTTTTTTTTCCTCTTCTAGGTATGCTCAGTTAGTGAAGAGTTAGGTTGGTCTTGGCTACTTATGCAGCCATCGTCATCACGAGGGGAGTTCGGAAGAGTGAGATGTTTTGACCTGTCCTTTACTTGAACTGCTTATTTTGGTAAGTAGACTATGTTGTTTCTTGCACCATACTTGTAATACATGTTCCTTTTTGTAACATAGGTTTATGCTTATTGACTAACATTGCGGGAAAGTTGGTATTTGACTTGTGCATTAAGTGTGTAAAAAAAATCATGATTTCTAGAAAAAACAATTCAAAGAAGATCAAGTGCTACAGTATTGGGAGTGAGTTGTATTTTTTGGAAATGTAATTGTCTCACCTCTTGTAAAGGATTTAGTACTTCATATGGATTAAAGATAAATAATTTTATCTTTCCTTCTTGAGAGCAGAAAAATACATGGTTTTGATCCAAAATTAAGCTAAATGGGGAGATTGTTAGCGCCAGCGGGGTCTCATCTTTGTTAGCTTAATTTGTGTGATCAAATCAGTGTGGGAGAAATTACATTTAATTTCATTTCTGCAAGGTTGTGATAGTGATCGCCTTTATGAAGATCAGTCAAGTGCATCATAGTATATTCAAGAGCATCTGAAGACCTGACATTCCATTACATGACTTCGGTTGCTCTCCCGAGAGATATGCGATGGGTTGGATTTGCAGTGATAGCCTAGGGTTTCTAGATCATATTAAATTATGTAAGTTTTTGTCACTTTTATCATAATGCACTTTTCGATGATTTGAGATAATTTCAAAATAATTTGAGAAATCGGCGAAGTAGTCCCTTATACATAGCACCCATAGTGGGGTGTGATTCATCTTTGGGCGCTCTACCTTCGTTAAGGTTGGTGTTCGGCTGTCTCTGCTTGCGTAGATAAAGGGTGTCCGAACGTCATCTCACATGAGTGTTTAGGGCCACTAGTCGTGTTGACCGGATTGGGTGAAAGGCAGTCATTCAGATGGCTTGTGATGAGCTAAGGAGCAAGGAAGAGTTTGGCGAGGTGTGGAGGCGAACTCTTAGTAGGGCCCGCAAGAGCTTGTCTCTATTATTGTATTGAACTTTTGAAGTTTAGTGGATTGCTATCACCAATTGGCTCAGTCGACAAGATTTTTTCCGTGAATGGTTTCATCGTACAAAAAATCTGTGTGTGATATAGTATAAATTTCTCATGCAAGCCTTGTATATTTTTGCCTTGCACTACATAGAGACCATGTATTGATCTACCTTGCTTGAGTGGGAGAGAGAGAATGAACATATATTAATTCACTTGCATAAATTTACAAAAATACATTTCCAAGGAGAGAAGATAAGAAAAGACAAATTTTAATCTAACATGTACGTGCATTAATTGGTGTCTTCCGACCAAGACGGTCATGTAGTTTTTGTATTAGTCGGTGTTTTGTCGTGCGCCAGAATTTCACACTAAAGCAGTATCGTGCACATTTTCAAAAGAGAGAGGTCGATCTCAAGTTGTGATTCATATTCAGTGAAGATGCAGAGATAATTAGTGTAAGGTAAAAGAAAAGGGAAGTTCTCCAGGTTGGGTGCTAAGTGTTACTTCCCCAGGTTTGGTGGTAAGACTTTGTATCCTTATTTCTCTTTGTTTGTTCTTTCTAAGAGGGGTTTGTGAGAGTGGTAAGGTCCTATTTTTTTTTTAGAAATTCCCTCAATGAGGGAAGGGGTTTAGACTATTACGGCTAAAAAAAAATTATAAGCAATATGGATAAAAACCCCCATTACAAATTAAGGAAAGACCCAACAACAAAGCTTCTCCTATCTTGTCCGTAGGCACATAGAAATGGAAAAGACACCCTAGGTATCAGTACTTGGAGCTCTAGACTTCTCCAAATCTTCGATATGAAAAAGAACAACCTTGGTATCCTTCGGCTCAAAACTGAAGCCAATAGAGGAGGCTATTTTCCATGATGGTGCAATCCTCCGACCTATTAAGTAGATGGCCATGTTCTTGCTCGGAGTCAAGGGTTAACAGTTGCCCCCTAAGGTTATCAAGGATGGGATTCGATTCACCATATGTATGAATCAACTTTCTTGCGCTCCTTCGGACTAGATTTGGCCGCGACATCATGCACTTTGGGATGGGAGACAAGATGTTCTCCCCCTTCTTCACTATGCTCTTAAGCTAAGACTCTTTACCGAATGGAGCTTGGTCTCTGCTACTCCAGCAATTAGCTGCTTGATGAGAGGGGAAGGGCTGGAGACAAAGTAATCTCCAATCCTAGTATCTCCATCAAATTGTGTCTCTGGCAATGGTTGCTCAACCACTTTCCCCAGAGGCACCTCCCAAAGTGGCTTCTCCCAGACCACAAGAAGCCCTAAATCCATGGTCTGGGAGGATCTCACATTTATGTCCCCTTTACCTGCAAGAGCTACATATCGAGACACACTCTGTCTACACCTCCCAGAGGTTCCAAATATTGTAACTTGTAAACTCTCATAATAGTGGATTTTTTATTATGGTGGTTGTCAGTATTTGTATGTGATTGCTTGGTGTTTGATTTCTCTTTGGTGTGATCTCGACATACTCTGATTGTGACCACTATCTTTTGTTTCAAAACTAGTGTATGCCCGTGCCTGTCGGCACTGCAGCGGGCCGCCTTCGACGGCAACACACCTGTCGACAAAGCAGCGGGCCGCCTTCGGCGGCAATACGCTTGTCGGCACTGTAAATAGCCACCTTCGACGTTAAGACACCCAATGGGTATCACCACCCCCGTCCATGCATACTTTGGGTGGCAACACCGGTCTACAGCAGCCCCGGCCACCCCGATAGACCGATGACCCCAACACCACAAACATACCCTTGGAATGGACCAATGAGAGATAGCGGATGCTCCAACCTCCTTAACCTCGTTGGAAAAAATTCGTACTCCCCTTTTTATGTCGAAATTTTTTTACACCTCCATATTTAAAAATTGTGACTTTACCCCCAAGTCCGTCACTTGACCGATAGCGACCGGTTAAAAGTAGGGGTGTAACTCAAATTTCGACAATTATGTTGGGATGTCATTCAATTTAAAAAAAACCCAATTTGAACACTCTGACACCATCTAATGGACAACATGGCAAACCACAATTGGATCGTAAGCAAGTCCAAAAATGATGTTCAAAGAAGCACATATTTGCTACCTGGTTGATTGTTGCACTTGCTTACGGCCAAATCGTAGTGTGCGACATTGTTGATTGATTGAGAGAGAGAGAGAGAGAGAGAGAGAGAGAGAGAGAGAGAGAGAGAGAGAGAGAGAGAGAGAGAATGGGGTGGGTGGGGGGGAGGGGGGGATTCACTTGATACAATCGCTATCATTCCTTTTAGCTAGCTTGTAATTTAAGTTACAATTATTATATGACAATGGGTCAAGTTTACCACAAACACATTACCCAACCAAGTTTACATTCCTAAAAAATAGGCAAGTTTACATGACTGCCAAGTTTTAATAATAAACAGAAAACAAATGTCATCCACTTATTTGTATTTCAATTCAGTTTGGGAGAGAGAAAGAACCAACTGCTGTTGTTGGGGCTGGATCCGGTGATCAATGGTGTCATGGGTAGCCCTAGGATCGATCACTTTTGGTACTATAATAAAAAATGTAACATTCAATCCACAAAACTCAAATCCTTCGCCGCCGGTGACAAATCATGGAAGAGTCGAACGTGATGAAAAGCAGAGGTTAGCTAAATGGCAGATTTAGCTTGCAGATATAAGAAAAAAAAATAATTAGAGGAAACAAAATTAAGAGGATAGGGGCAGATAAAGAAAGAAAAAAAAACAGAACAGAGAGAGACCCCGATCCAGCCGGTGACGACCCCGACCCCGATACAGATCCCGCCGGTGATGACCCGACCCCGCCGGTGATGGAAGAACCCTGCAAAAAAAAACTGATGTTAAAATAGATAGAGAGAGAGAGAGAGAGAGGGAGGGAGAGAGAAAGTGAGACAGAGAGATCGAGAGAGACTCTTGACCTCGTCGACGATGACCTCGACTCCACTAGCATAGCCCTGCAAAAAAAAAAATTGTAATCAAGATCGCCCCCGCCCCCGATGAAAGACCAATGCCAAAAAAATTAAAAAGCCTGATGTTAAAATAGAGAGAAAGAGAGAGAGTGAGAGAGAGAGACACCTAACCCCACCGGCGATGACCC
Organism: Chamaelirium japonicum; assembly: GCA_947650365.1. Classification (NCBI taxonomy): domain Eukaryota; kingdom Viridiplantae; phylum Streptophyta; class Magnoliopsida; order Liliales; family Melanthiaceae; genus Chamaelirium; species Chamaelirium japonicum. Next base: position 11,990,761 of record OX393552.1, read on the forward strand.
CGACGCTAACCCCACCGGCGACAGCATAGCCTTGCAAACCCTTATTTCTCTCTCATCCTGATTTCTCTCTCCTTCCAAACCCTAACAACAACAAACAGGATCGAAGAATGCTTAATTTCAAGAAATCGAAGATTTGAGAACAAAAACACCGATCAAAGCCCTAGCTACTCGGATCGAAAAATTTGAATTACAAAAAACCCACCGTTGATGCCGATCTTGATCTTACCTGCAAAACGAAAGAAAAAAAAAATTTAAATCATGATTGTGCACAACGAAGAGAGATCTCCGAGATCGGAAGAAGAAGAGGAAGAGATTTTACCCATGGCGATCTAAGGAATCGAAGAAAGAGAGAGAGAGAGAGAGAGAGAGAGAGAGAGAGAGAGAGAGAGAAACTTACATGTCTCAGCATCTGGTTCTCGTTCTGCAGGGTGGAGAGCCTTTCCTCCAGCTCCGAGTTCTTACTCTCCAAATCCTTCACTTTCGCCTCCAATTCGTTGAGATACGCCTTCTTCCTCTCCCTCGCCTGCTGCGCCGACACCCTGTTCCTCAGCAACCTGGGTAATTTACAGAGCAGAAAGTTGGCAAGGCTTCCCGGAATGCCCTCGGTGGACAGGATGGGAAAGGACGGCCGAGCTTCCGCTCCTCACCTCTTCAGGCGCTTGTGCTCCTTGTCGGCGGGGCTCCTCCCCCTCTTCCGCTGCCCGGCCTGGGCGGAGGACTGGGCTCGGTCGGGGCCGGCCCCCGATGCGCCATCCCTGCCGGAGCTCGACGGACCACCGGGCAGCTCGCCACCGAAGTCCGGCACTCTCCGAATCTCCTCGTCGCTCGCCACCGTAGTCCGGTACTCTCCGAATCTCCTCGTCGCTCTCCATCCCTAAACCACGAAGTACAATCGATCCCATAACCATCAAATTCCAAAATCCACAAATAAACCCAAATTAAAACATGAGATTTAACGTGTTTGCGGAATTAATAATTAAAAAAAAAGCCGCATCTTCAAGGGAAAAGCAAACCGATCGGGCAAAGGGAAGATCTCAGTAGAACCCAAAAACAAACGAAACCTAGATCGAAAAATCCCATTTAGATGACAACCCAACATCAAAAATCAGGGGGGCGGGACAGTTAGATAGCAGAGAGGAGAGAGAAATCAGGGGGTGGGGGGGGGGGGGGTTCAGATCGTGGAGGAGGGGGGGCCAGATCGTGAGAGACGGGAGGGGGGGGGGGGGGCGGTTAGATCGCGAGGGGGGCGGGGGGGGGGGGGGTTAGATCGCAAGAGACGGGGGGAGAGAGAGAGAAATCTGGGGGCGGGGGTGGGTCAGATCGGGAGAGACGGGGGAGAGAGAGAGAGAGAGGAGAGAGAGAGAGAGAGAGAGAGAGAGAGAGAGAGAGAGAGAAATCTGTGGGGGAGGGGTTACATGCAGATGAGGGGGGGCGGTTACATGCAGATGAGGGGGGGCGGTTAGAGAGAGAGAGAGAGAAATAAGGGGGCGGGGGGATCAGATCTAATAGGAGGGCGATCGTGGGTTAGAGAGAGAGAGAGCCCGTGAGAGAGAAAGAGAAGAGAGAATCGGAGAGATTTGAGGGGTGTTTTATGGTCCGTTCGATTTGATCAAACGGTTTGAAAATGATTTGAGGATATAAGGATTGGGATATGGTTGATACGTACAGATAGATCGGATGGACAACTTGTCTTACATAGATCGGATGGACAACTTGTCTCCAAAAGTTGTCTAGTCAGCACAAAAGCGCCGTAACATGTTATATAGATATGGTTGCACTATAAGAAAATATATGAGTTTTTAGAATACTTGGGTGACCATCAGATATTTTTTTGGTGCTATAAGTAGAGAGGTGCTGATGGCAGAAGAGTAATGTACTAAGGTCTTGGATTGGTCTCTTTATTCTTTCCCTTGAACTCCCATGTGTTTGTTGGGATTGATGTGTTCTAAGCTTGTAAAACTTTATGTTTTGGTCTAATAAAGATTGATAGTTATTATTATATGAGATGCATATAGGTGCGTAACATAGTTACGTGTTCTTTTAAGAACAGAGAGCCATGGTTATATGGTAGTCCACTGAGTTGAAGACTGAGTGGATTGGTCCCATATAATCTAAATAAGTTCGCAGCTATGATCAGGTTGGTCGCCTCATCATGATAAGCTGTTGGCGATGACAGTTCATGGGATGTCTTCACCATGGTCATCACCAGGCACAGTGTCTATGGCTGAACGGAACTAACACGGTGTACAGATCAGTGAGCAGACACTGGTACACTAAGCCGTGTTTCTGCTTAGGGTAAAACGGTCCTAAACCCTGAGGAACCACGTCTGATGGACTAACCAGTTGCGTGGTGCTTTGGCGCACCAATGTGTGAGGATCCATATGCAGTGATCCAAAACCACGGTGTACTGGGTTACCCGGCTGGCGTTGCATTAGCGTGTCACTCCTGCAGGCCATCCACACCCCTGATGGGAGGTGCGTTCCTTGGTGTGACTTACACTGTACCGAACCCAGGCCTGGTGGTCATCAGTTTGACTATTGACCGGGTTCGATTACTCGACGGGGTAATCAGAGGTACGATGTATAGGTCAACCTGGAAGGAACCAAGTCATATGATCATTCGAGTCTGACGGTAGTCTTCACCGCTCGAAGTGAATCATGGCATCAAGTGGAGGGACAGCGGGTTTACCACTACTAAGCGGAGAGCAGGGGTATGATGGAGAACATAGTAAGTCTGGGTGAATTGGAGTACAGCCTGCGTCGCACTCTGGGTGGCTATGCAGGTTAACTCGAGCTCAGAGGATCGATGGTACACTCGGGTAGTGTGTCGATCGAGCTTGAGTTGGAAGCCATGAACCCCGGTCCCTGATGGTTCCACCTTATCAACATTATGTACGGTTCTTGAACCGTCTCCTCGGAACACCATAAGCATAAGGAAGAAAGAAGTATACGCTCCGTGTGTGCTTGGCACTAGAGCACGGTAGATGCGTAACTACATACGAGTACTAAGGGTTGAGCCCGAGACTAGTGCAGAGTCGCATGTAGTAATCCCTAGCCATAAGTGAACTTCGTTGCATAGGTGCGATGCACCGGGGTATGTTGCGAGTTGACTAGTTGACTTTGCTAGAGGCACCCTCCGGTGGCCTCAGTTAATAGTAGGTAACTAGTAAAGATCACTTGAGAAGTGGCCGCTAGGTATCGCACGCTAGAAATGGTCAAAATGAGGCGTCGGGGCGTTTTGGTAAAAACCTCACTCTGCCGGACCTCACTGTTGGCCGACCCTAGTAGTGAGGCACCTTGCTAGGGCCGGCCCTATGATGTAGGGATAAGAATCCCTCATCTATAGGGCCGGCCGTATGGATAGGGATAAGGCGATAAAACGGTTAAGATCGAGCCCTAAAAAGTGGGAAAACGGATAAATACAACGAGAGATAAAAAGGAGATAATGGAGAGATAATGAGGGGGGGTCATTATCCCTTTGGATCCTTATCCAAGGGGGTTGGCCGGCCCTATAAAAGGACCTATGGGCGCCGGCCCCATGAGCCAAAAAAACCGAACCCCCCTCTCTCTCATCTCTCTAGTTCTCTCCCGATTTATCTCTCGTTTCCCGCTTGCAACTTCGTCTTCCTCGCTTGGAGTTCTGAAGAAGGAGAAGGGTCGTTCTTCGGAGGCACTCAGAGATCCGAGAGCGTCATTCCGTGCATCGTGTGAGATCGGGTGAACAAGAAGGCAACATCTCCATTCGTACCATCGGCATCTTCGCGAACGATCTTCCATCTCCATCGACAAAGAAGACAATTCTCCGCGGTTAAAAGATCCGTATGAAAGGTATGTGTAATCTAACATGTAGATCTAGCGAGCATTATGATTTGCATGCATGCTAGTTAATCATTACGCTAGATTGCCGTTAGGGGTTTTCGATTCTCGTGCATACACATGCACACATATGTAGATTAGTTTCGATGAAAGTTTAAATCATGTAACGTGCACCATGAACGGTCTTTCGACCACCAAATCGCTTCCGCTGTGAGCCTCTGATCCGGATTAACTTCCAACAATTGGTATCAGAGCCGCATTAGTGGTGTGCGTTTTACGTTTTTTTCATGAAACCAACATGTGTGCGCATGATGAATGCGTGAGATCATCGGGGTTCTTACGCTTAGATCATGCATATGTATAGATTGTGCTTGTTCTACTAATCATTCTTGCAGGGCGCCGCTATAAAAAATCTAGATCTATGCTTTGTGCTTGGTACCGGGGGTCGGACCCCGAGTTAGCAAATGTCTGGATTTGCTTTCTATGTGTGGATTTGTAATTAAGCCATAGATTGGACGAGTGATGGGGGTTGACCATCCTCGGTTTCCCATGGCCTTTTCCTAGGTGTGTTTTCTTTTCTTTCTAGGAAATTGTGTACGAGCAAGCACTTGCTCGAAGCGTACTAGACTTTTTCGGTTACAGATCGAGAAGAAAATTGTACCAAAGAAATCCACCATCGGGAGCGAAAGCGGAACCCTGGAGGATGAAGACGATCCGGCAAAGTGTTCGCAAGCGCGACAAAGGAGCCGGACCGAGGAACCTTGCGAAGATAGCTAGAGGCCTGCGCTGTGCTAATTAGGTTCAGGGGTCGGACCCTGAACTTAATTCAGTTTTAATGGTTGCTTTCTTTAATTAGTTCTTTATGCTTCATATCGAACCCTGAAGAGATAATATGATTATCTGTTTTCAGAGGGATGCCTTTCCCCTCCGGTCCAAGCGACTGTTTGAGGATAGGATCCCGCTAGATGACGCCTATTATTTAGTTGATTTTTGATGTTAGTGGGATCCCATCACATATGGTTATGCCACCATTAGGTTAGCACCCGACTAGTCGGGTGTGCCTATTTGGCCAGCATCGAAATCAAAGATGAGATGGAGATCCATTGAACATCAATTGTCAAATTTATAAGCGAGGCGCCATGACTAGTGGGAGTCCTTTCCAGTGAGTCTGACTCTAGGATTAGCTCCAGAGCATTAGCGTGATAACCAATTTTGCAAAGCATCGATATTCTTGGAATATGTAATGTGACCCTTGAATGGAGAAATCCACTTGAGGTAGGGACTATGATATTCCGAGAGTGATTAATGCTATGCGAAGGGCTTGAACGCTAGTGGGAGCATGGTGTGACCAGAGTCTAGTATTTAGGAGGTCTCTACCTTTGCATTTGCATAAATTAATACTCGCAAAATAACCCTCATATATTTATAAGGGATGTAATAGAGGACTTTTAGAGATCCTCTGGCCTCCACGGCTAATCACTTCGTACTCGGGTGGAAGGGCATAACTCAACAACCCCCTCGGGTAAGAGCTGTGATTTTCTATGCCAAGCTACTTAGTGATCTCCTTCGGGATATAGCGGTTACGGTGCCAAGTGTTCAGGCTTTACTCACCCTCGTGGGGGCCGTTAGAATTCCCGTGCTGTAATTGCCTAAGCTCGTGGGTAAGCATCCTAAGTACGCGTGAGGTATTCGTTACGAAGACAACGGTGATCACGTGGTACTGGCCAAAAGATAACCATGGTCCATCAAAGCCCGTAGTTGGCAGATTTGGATAGGGTCATGGGAAAGACCCGTATAAGCGGAAGACCTACACACTGCCCCCTCGGACAGGTGTAGCCTACTCCGAGATCTTACATACATGGTTAATTAATCCATAGAGATGGCTTCGCTTGAGGGTAGCGTTGACATATGGATATAATTAGCTTGTTTTAAAAATCCATAAAAATAAGTTTTCATGCATCTCATATATTCAGTCTTTTATTTTCAGATGACCAAGTTAGACCCCCTGTCCGCTATCCTAAATGACCACAAACATACCGGTCCCAACTATGATGACTGGAAGCGCAACCTGTACCTAGTCTTAAGGATAGGTAAACACATGTCAGCCCTGAATGACCCTGAGCCAGATTTGCCAGGACCCAATGCCACAGAGGCATAGTTAAAGGCTTTCACTGACTGGAAGGAATCTAATGAAATATGTAAATGCTATATTATAGCATCCTTGCAAACAACTCTGCAGAAGCAAGTCGAGGAGATGCCCGACGCTTCTGACATAATGTTGTATCTGAAGGAGATGTTTGAAGGTCACAATCGCGTTACGCGATACCTTACCATCAAGAAACTCGTCGGCACTAAGATGTCCAATGGGACGCTGGTTCGGGAACACATGATGAAAATGTTTGGGTTCCAGAACAAACTAGCTACCATGGACATTGTGCCAGAAGGCGAGGTGATGACAGACATCTTCCTCTCGTCACTGTCTGGAGCCTTTGAAGGCTTTGTCACCAACTTTAATTTAAACAAGTTGGCTATGACAAATGCAGAGCTTCTGGGAGCTCTCCAGGCAGCCGAGGATGGCTTCAAGCAGAAGGGCGAAGCACTTCACGTGCAACGCAGATCCTTCAAGAAGCCTGGTAAACCTCAAGGCAAGAGACATAAGAAGAAACCTAAGTCAGCGCCTGTGCAGGACTTTGCTGGGGCCTCTGGGTCTGGAGAATCAAAGAAATCGAGCACGAAGTGTTTCCGGTGTGGCCAGAAGGGTCATTTGAAAAAGGGCTGCAAGAAGCCTCAGAATGCTGGTGAAGGTAATCCACAACTCTTAGTTATTGAATCATTTCTTTCAAGTAATAGTTCTTTTGCTAGTTGGATTGTGGATTCAGGATCCACTAACCATGCCTGTAACTCTCTTCAGGGGTTTCGGGAAAGCAGAAGGTTGCTTGATGGAGAGGTGACCTTGAGCATGGGAACTGAGGCCGTGGCTGCTGCTGAAGCTATTGGAGACGTTAATCTTAGTTTTTCGAATAATAAGACTTTGACTCTTAGAGATGTCTTTTATGTACCGTCCTTGAGACGTAACTTAATTTCTGTTTCTTCTTTGGTTAATAAAGGTTATTCAGTTTATTTTGATGCTTCTGGTGTGTTGATTAAACTGAATGGAACTTTTATAATAAGAGGAATGGTTCAGAATCATCTCTATATTGTCAGTCCTAAATTTGAAAATGATAACATAATAACTTCAGTATTTAATGTTAATTCATCTAAGCGTAAGAAACCTTCGGAGAATTTAACCCAATTATGGCACTCACGGCTTGGGCATATTGCCTTAGATAGGATCCATAGGTTGGTAAAGGCCGGGCTTCTGGAAACAGATCCTACGGAGATCCTTCCCACCTGTGAATCCTGCCTGGAAGGCAAGATGACCAAGAGGGCCTTCAAAGGCCAAGGAGTGAGAGCTACTGAGGTATTGGAGTTAATACATTCAGATGTATGTGGACCCATGAGCGTCAAGGCGATAGGAGGCCATGAGTACTTTATCACTTTTACTGATGATTACTCAAGATATGGTTTCATTTACCTTATGCATCGGAAGTCGGAATCCTTTGACATGTTCAAAGAGTTCAGGGCTGAAGTAGAAAAGCAGACAGGAAAATGTATAAAAACCCTTCGATCTGATCGAGGAGGTGAATACCTATCTGACGAGTTCCTTGGGTACTTGGTGGAGCATGGGATAACATCCCGGTTAATTGCTCCAGGTACCCCACAACAGAATGGAGTCTCTGAGAGAAGGAATCGAACCTTGTTGGACATGGTTTGAAGCATGATGAGTTATGCCTGTTTACCAACGACCTTTTGGGGATATGCCCTTCAGACAGCAGCATATGTTCTGAACCATGTTCCATCTAAATCAGTGTCTCAGACCCCTAGAGAACTGTGGTCAAGGCAAAAGCCAACAGTACAGCATTTCAGAATATGGGGATGTCCTGCACATGTGCGGATAGACAAGAGGGAAAAGATGGAGCCAAAGTCCAAAGCATGTCTGTTTGTAGGGTATCCCAAAGAGACTAAAGGTGGACTATTTTATGATCCTGAGGAAAAGAAGGTAATCGTTTCAACGAATGTCATTTTCCTAGAACATGATTATGTTATGGACCACAAGCCTGCTAGTAAGGTAGTTCTGGATGAGCTACTGGGTACTAGATCAGAGAGCGCATCCGAAAGCATAGTGGGAGCTGACGTTACAGATAATAATATACTAGATACTGTAGAACCTATTAATCCTGTAACACCGCCACCACCTCGTCGCAGTGGGAGAAACATCAGAGCTCCTGACAGATACTATGGAGAAACCTTATTGGTTGATCCAGAGGGTCAGGAGGATGACCCACTGAGCTACGATGAGGCAGTGGGAGCTTCTGACAGCTCTGACTGGCAAAAGGCTATGGAGGCAGAAATTAAATCAATATCCCATAACGCAGTCTGGACTCTTGTTACACCATCATCCAATATTAAACCTATTGGGTGTAAGTGGGTGTATAAGAAGAAGAGAGGATCCGATGGTACAATAGAGACTTATAAAGCTAGATTAGTTGCCAAGGGTTATACCCAGAGAGAAGGGATCGACTTTGACGAAACCTTCTCGCCGGTAGCTATGATAAAGTCTATTCAGATCCTCCTATCCATTGCAGCCCATTATAACTGGGAGATCTGGTAAATGGATGTCAAGACA